>CM060406.1:92674696-93274696 GCA_030545235.1 Helianthus tuberosus
CTTAGTTTAAACACAATAATGAAATTTTATTTCACCATTCCAAAACCAACGGTTTTAGGAAGGTCTCAAAACCATAGTATAACTCGTTTGCCTTTTTATCTCCAAGGCTTCACCATTGACTTCCTAAGGACTTAAACATAAGTCTTAATCCAAGTCACTTTGATGAAAAGTCTTTGTATAAAATCACTTGAGTCTTGAGATATAGCCAATTAGATTGACTCTCAACAACAAAGCATTCACGTATGCCTATAGTGATATATACATTTACATTGTTGTTTCATTAATACCATGTATTGGGATACTCTCCCAAATTGAGGACCAAGCCTCCACATAGTTTAAACAACATTGATGGTGGTAGAAGCATCTACAAGTCCATCACTATTGTAAATTTCCGTTAATAAATTTGCTAAATTTATTAAAATCATTTACAATGATAACATATATTTCTTTCATATGTTATATTCTTTGAAAACTTACATGTGCATTTCCATGTTGATGCTCTCAACATTAGATGACATATCTTGTTTTCATGCATTTCATCTCAAACCATGCACCACGTTTCTCACGAACTCGTTATACGTTTGATGTTTGATTTGTGACTTATTACATAAGTCATGATCACAACCCGCTCGTTGTGTCCGTGTAAATTAGTTTTTACACTTTGTATCAATATGTGTATCCTTTTGACAACTTATTAGTAGTCCAAAATAACGGATACACCAATGATATCTAAACATCAAATCCCAAAGTGTTATTATTTTCAACACTCTTTAGAACGAAATAAACGCAATTACATCGTTCTGTCATGTTTTGAGGTACTCCCTCAATGGAACACGTATAACTTGTTTCGTCTTGAAACTCTAAACTTGAATAATCACAAGTTGTCCAAAATATAAAGTTGTTTACAATTAACTACTCGCAAGTAGTTGAGCAACTTATTATATTTATAACAACATCGAGTTGTTTTTCACAAAATAGTATCTCCAAGACTATTATATGGTTCAAGACGTTATACTTCTCGTATAAGTATCGAATCACTTATACTTCGCAAAGACATGTTTTATTCATTCAAAACATTTCTCGTTTTTGCAAGTGTTTTAATATTAAACTATATATTTATGTTTTGATTACAAATCAAGACAATAAACCTTATAATAGTTTAATAAATAAAACAATTTCAAACTCACTCGTTTGAAAATAAAACGAATACACATCGTTTTAATAAATGGTTTATCATATTCAAACCATTTCTAACCGGTGTTAGATAATAACGATTATCAATCGTTAAAATGAGTGGTTTGTATGAAAACCAATTCTAATATGCTAATTAGAATTTAAATGTTTAACAAACATTCAAAATATACGGTTTTATAAAGTAAACCGCTTCTAACGCGCTCGTTAGAAATAAAACGAATACATATATTCACTTTTGGTTTACTTAAATGAACGTTTTCTAACACGCTCGTTAGAAATGAACACATATCTTTTCTAACACGCTCGTTAGAAAATATATAAAACGATTACAAATCATCTTAAATAGTTTATCATAGTTAACCCGGTTCTAACCCGCTCGTTAGAAATTAACGATTGCAAATCGTTAAAATAGTTGGTTATAAGATAAACTAATTATAATACGCTCATTAGAAAATTAAACGATTATTTATTGCCATAAGCCGTTTTTGGTTTATATAAAATAAACGTTTTCTAACCCGCTTGTTAGAAATAAACAATTGATAAAGTCGTTAAAACGTTTCTAACACGCTCGTTAGAAAATAAACAACTATCAAACTCTTTAAATCGTTTCTAACACGCTCGTTAGAAATAATCACTTACAAAATTTGTTTCGAAGTTTATATAAAAAAAATATAAACTATTTCTAATACGCTCATTAGAAATAAACAAATAAAATTCGTTTAAACGTATGTGGAATAAAATCCGTTTCTAACTCGCTCGTTAGAAATTTAATAGTTTAGACGAAACCGTTACAAGGTTTATTATCCAAAATAATTGTCTCCAACACGCTCGTCGGTAATTATTTGAAATAATAATATTTTCTAACACGCTCGTTAGAAAATCTAAACGTATATTTTCTAGCACGCTCGTTAGAAAATCTAATCGTTTTTTTTTAACAAGTTAGTTTTACACAATCATCATATCTAACACGCTCATTAGATATAAAGGATGATATTAAAACTTATTATTCTATAAAATTCTAACACGCTCGTTAGAGATATAAAAAAGTTTTAAACTTGTTATTCTTTCAACCTCAACGTTTCTAACACGCTCGTTAGAAAATATTAAGAACTTGTTATTTTCTAAAATAATTATTTTCTAATATGCTCATTAGAAAATAAATATATATCAAGACTTTTAAAACCAACATTAATATATCAATTATGGTTACTAAAAGCTTGTTATAAAGAAAATAACCGTTACAAACACTTTGTAAGGGGTTACAAAATAAAGTTTTTCTAATACGCTAATTAGAAAATTTAGTATTTCAAAAACCTATTGAAATACATATTATTTTGTATATGTTCGGTTTTATCTAAACACGAACAAAACACCAAGAACTCCAAAACTTGAATCAAAAAGTCGTTTTGTAACACGGTATTCGGATTAAAGATTGTACTCCAATCATAAAATTAATCCGACTCGTTTGTACTACACATATAATTCCCCAAAAAATATTTACAAGATTTTAACAAAAATCCATTAAATATTTTAACTTTCGTGAACCTAAATCCTCATAGAGAAGGGATTTAAGATTGTATCAACAATCTTCACGAAAGTCTGTTTTAAGATTGTAGGAACTAGGTTCACGTTTTATTAAAATATATTACAAATATATATAATAACGAGACTCTCGTTATTTGTGGGAAACTATTCTAGTACAATACCGGTTACATAGACTAAGTAAATAAAAGTAATATACAATTTAATTGTACCAATCTTGATTCAAGTCGATGTCTTTAGAAGAACTGCAACCGCACCTTCTTGTACGAAACTCCGCTGCAAGACAAGCAAAATATGGTTGACGCTTTTGGTTGAGGCACGTGTTCGACACGCTTCCCTTAAAACAGATTCCGCGCCTCCTCTCAGACGGTCTGTCTCCCAGGGTACAACAACCGGAACAGTATGTGTACTGCCGGAGATGACTCTCAAGCCCGAGATAGCACCGGGTATAATTTGGTGTTTAGAAATGTTGGTGGAAAGAATGAAGTTGTGAATACTTTAGAGAATACTCTTCTCTAAAGTTTCATGAAATGTAGAGAACACTATTGAGTATGTTTTTCTCCATCTTCAAATGAATAAACCATATTCATTTTTATAATGAGATACTCATTAAACCCTCTTAATGATGTCATAAACAAGATTATTAATCTTGTAATTAAAAGGGTTAAACTCTAACATAATGGATATTAAGTGGTAGTAAAAAGAAACTGCCATTTAACTTATGGCACTAGTGGAAACCGTCTAACATTAATTCTCTAGTAAGTAGACTGGTTTGACCGGTTGAGCAGAGCACGCATGCAAGCGTGCCTTAGTTGAACCTGCACTACGCTTCCGCAGAGACACACCTTCTTACGCCACACGCTAATTTGAAGTCACTACGCATACCAGGACGCTGACTGGTCATGCGCCTTTCAGGCCCACGCGCCATATGCACTTCCGTCTTAGCCGCGTGTCTAAGGAGCTTGCGCCATGCCATGGCATCCGCCTATGCCACCCAAGGGTGTGCCATAGGCAGATCAGCCACCCGCCATGTATCTGACCACTCGCTCATGGACAAAAATACAAAGACAGTGTGCGAAGTTCAAATTGCACCACACTAGGCCTATAGCCCATGTTATGCGCGCATATGTGATATGGAGTCGCGCGCCACATAGATGCCACTGTGCATACCAGGACGCCACCTGGTCATGCGCCATCCATACTGCGCATATGTGCTGGTGCGGTGCACCCTTTGGTTCCCACTAGTGTTTGCCTTCAAGGAGTACTCCTCCTTCTATACCACTTTAAGCTTTGTCATTCCACCTATGTGGGACAAGATGACAAATCTCAATCCAAAACATACAACTTCGAGCTTCGATATCACATTCATCTTAGCTCTATTTGGACATAGTTTGAACACAAACCATCACTAATTATTTATACAACACATATATAAATATTATTGATGTCCAAAATATTTAGTGAAAAACTCATTTTCACTAAAATTTCAACAGTGGTTTCCCCTAAACAATTTAAAAAAAAAGGATGATTGGTTGAGAATATATTGGACCCCACCACTTACCCTTCTCCCTCAAGTTCGTCAAATCCTTTTGTCGAGACCACCACAGACACCCTAAGTTATAATTACAATAAAAACAACTATATTTTCTTCTTCTTTGTATTTTCTCTCATTTGATCGCAACAACTTTTTAAATATATTAAAAAAAAATATGAAGGGTGAACAATATCCTCCCAAATGTATAGATAACAGTAACATTTTTTCTTTTCTACAATGGTTGTCTTTAGAATTAATTACATAAATAGTTGGTGTAGACGTGTAGTAAGATTAAGAATTACATTTTTATTCTCAAGTGTTTGCTTAATCATAAAATACTTCATCATTAATTGTGCTACTAACATTAAAATGTATATAGTTTTGATGAAATTGCTAACACCTTCTTGCCGCCCTTCGCCTGAACTCGCAACCGCCCCATCAGTAAGTCAGAAAGTTTCTATAGTTATGTACTTGAATGTTTTAGTGAACTATCATCAATGGGAACTTTTTTTCAGTGATGTAATAAGAATTTATGTGAATTTTGGAAGTGAATTTTACACGTTTAATTTTCCTTGTTTTTTTAGTTTTTGAGGGTGTTTGGGGTTGAGTTTTGAAAGAGATTTTTAGATTATCGAGTTTTGAAATCGTAAATAATCAGTTTTGAGTGTTGGGGTAAAAAAATAGTTAATTACACAAATGGGTCTTGTGGTTTATACCTAATTTCGCCTTTAGGTATTAACTTTTTTTAAAAGGTTTAGGTTTTATGGTTTCAATTTTGTAACATCTTTGGGTACTAATGTCACACCCCAACCGATGAAGGAAACATCGGGGCGTGGCACTGAGCGAAACAGATTGTCCAGAAGTTTCCATAACAACTATATTTACCAGATATTTAAAGCAACACGTCCCATACCATGTCATAAAAGATAATACAATTATTACAGAAAAGATCTAGTCAAATTGTTATGTTCCGACAACTCAGATTTTTATTACAGACAATTGTTTATTGTTGACCTAGGTCTTTCCTAGCCTCGATTTCACACCAAAGAAAGCAATTAAGCATCCTAAGCACCTGTCACATACGTTAAAGTAAAAGTCAATACACATAGTGTAAAGGTGAGCATACAAGTTTGATAATAGCATATAGAGTTCGAAGCGTTACGCATAACCAGCACGTACACAGAGTGAAATGAGGCATGTTAGTTATCGACATGAACCTATCGATACCAATGACTGCGGGTTGACTGCCCAAGGCAGTTCGCGATACATACTCACCACTGTGAGCCATGTAGGTAATTGTCCTTAACAACCCCCGAGTGAACGGGTGATGAGTCCAAACTAATAGTACTACCGTTGCTAAGGCAGGTAGACAACATTCCATGTGTAAACATAACAAACAAGCATTCATTTAGTCACGTATACATGCGATAATGGTTAGCGTTTAAAGTATTGCGTAGTGTGTTCGATGTGATTTTGTATAAGCAACGTATGTAACACCCAAAAGTGCGTAAAGCAAAAAGGGATCGAGTATACTCACAGCGGTTGATGGATTGAACGGAGCGCTAGAGAGTAGGGTTAGCCTGAACAGATTGATAGCATAACGATAAGCGTCGCGTAAAAACGGAGCAGGTGATAGTTGGGTCGATCAGTAGTTCGATCGGATGGTAGTCCGATCAGACGACCGATCGTGCGAGTGACAGTCCGTTCGGACGGTCGTCCGGTCGGATGACCGTTCGAGTGGATTGTCTCTTCCTTTGAGAAGGACGTGTTTGTGTATGATGGCTTGACTTTTGAAGTTTTCGTTGTAGCATTTGAAAACACATAAGTATCTCTACCTCTCAGGTCGGTCGGACGGTCGTTTGATCGGACGACAACTCGATTGGTTGGACACTTTAGTGAGAACAAGTTCCCACCAGGTTGTCACTCGATCGGACGGTGGTTCGATCGGGTGGCATTCCTTGTGCATTGAACATGTTGAAAATTGTTTAAGTGTTGATGTCTGATCATTACATGGTCAAGTTGCAGCCCGTTCGGATGGTAATCCGATCGGTCAGCACTTAGTTCAATGTTCATCCTTCGAGGTTTGAAAATAAAGGTTAAGTGTGGGACCAAGGTGTAAGTCGTTCGGATTGGCCAGTCGTTCGGATTGGCTGTTCGATCGGACAGCAGTCCGATCGGACGGCACTCCGTCCTGGTCGACCTGTTCGTCTTACACTTGGTTGTTTTGATAGTTTGTCGTTTTATCGAGACGTTTTGATAACATGTTAAGCAACAGAAACCTCGTCAATACTTGGTACCCCTGATCGGACAGGAATCACCCAAACCCGGTCAGTTAACGGTTCGAGACGGTGTTCTACGTTTAACCCGAAAACGGTAGTCTCGTGGATAGAATCCAGATCTTGAGCCAACGCAACCCCAAGGATGAGTAGTAAGTCGGCACAAGCTTCGATTCCATCGGTTTTGAATGCATTGAGTGTAAAAGAGTTGAAAGAAAGTGGGAAAAACCATCTTTCAATCTTTTTCATTGTGAATATGTCTAGATCTATGAAAGATCTTTGTTTGTTTATGTGGAAATCGATTAGATCTAGGTTGTTCTTGGTGGATTGAGGCCAAAACATGAAGTTCTTCAAGAACACATGATGATGTCATCCTAGAACACCTTGAATCTTGATGATTTCACGGTTAAAAGTTAAGATTCAAAATATAGAAAGGTGTAGGAGTGCGTGTAGATTAAGGAAGTACAAGATTTAGGACGAGATCTTACCGGGATTGCGAGAAATCGAAGAAAAAGCAAGGTGAGAGCACTGGTCAGACGTCAGTTGCCAAAAGTGGAAAGTATGATGGTGACAAGGGGT
This sequence comes from Helianthus tuberosus, assembly GCA_030545235.1. Classification (NCBI taxonomy): domain Eukaryota; kingdom Viridiplantae; phylum Streptophyta; class Magnoliopsida; order Asterales; family Asteraceae; genus Helianthus; species Helianthus tuberosus. The sequence continues at coordinate 92,681,822 of CM060406.1, forward strand.
ATTTATAGGGTTACCCAAAGTGGAAAGGAGTGGAGAGGGGCTGGTCGATCGGTTAGGTAGTCCGATCGAACAGCTGTCCGATCAAGCGGCTGGTCGATCGACTGGTCGCCTGGTCGATCAGTCACCTTGTTTGAGTGTTCGGTGCGACGAGTTTTGCCGTTTCGATTTTGATTGCGAGCGTTTCGATGCGATAGAATTTCCTAGTCAAATTACTTTTAATCCCAACTACTATATCTACATACAAGCATCCCTATTTCATGTTCGTTTAGCGTTTGCGATTCGATTGCGATTGAGTTCGATTGTGTTTCGATTGATTACCACATAAACATAAATAATCATGCACAAGTAACACATAGAGGGCACACACACATAAACAGTATCCAAATCCTAGGATTTGAGTTACAATTGATGTCGATTCGTTTAGTGTTAGATTAACTTTATCGCATTGTTACTTCCTATAGTTCAAAGTCGTAAGGTGATTGTCAGCGATAAACATACGATAAATAGCGATTAAAACTTGATTATTAATAAATACTCCACATAATACAACTAAAGCGATAATAAAATAGACTAACCACAAGTCAAAGAAGTCAAAACAGGAATTGAGCAAGAAGAGACAGATCGCAATTAGCAATCTTTTCTTCCTTTGACTTCAATCTTGACTTTGACTTTGAGTTTCGAAATACGGGGTGTTACAGCCTCCCCTAGTTGAGGGAATTTCATCCCGAAATTAGGCCGAAGCCGTAACAAACAACTGTGGGTACTTTGCCTTCATGTCACTTTCGAGTTCCCAAGTGAACTTCGCGCCTCGTTTGCCTTCCCATCGGACTTTCACAATGGGAATGCACGAGCATCTGAGCTGCTTGGTTTGGCGATCCATGATTTCGACAGGCTTCTCCACGAAGTGGAGTGTTTCGTTTACTTGGAGGTCATCGGGAGGTACAATTATATCATGCTCAACCAAGCACTTTCGGAGGTTTGACACATGGAAAGTCGGGTGGACATTACTAAGTTCCTCCGGTAGTTCGAGTCTGTAGGCGACTTTTCCGATCCTTTCCAGAATCTTAAAAGGTCCAACATATCAAGGCGCTAGTTTCCCTTTCTTGCCGAATCTGACCACACCCTTCCAAGGTGATACCTTTAGAAGTACGTAGTCGCCAACGTCAAATTCAAGGGGCTTACGTCATCTATCGGCGTAACTTTTCTGACGACTCTGAGCTTTCAGTAAGTTGTCTCTTATTTGGAGGACTTTGTCAGTTGTTTCTTGCAATAGCTCAGGACCGGTTAGTTGCGAGTGACCGATCTCGTGCCATACAATAGGCGATCGACGTTTTCTTCCGTATAAAGCCTCAAATGGTGCCATTTGAATGCTGGAATGATAACTGTTGTTGTATGAGAATTCGACTAATGGCAGGTATGCATCCCAATTACCACCGAAATCTATGACACACGAACGGAGCATGTCTTCAAGAGTACGGATTGTTCTTTCAGTCTGACCATCGGTTTGAGGGTGGAATGCGGTACTTAGATTAAGCGTAGTACCGAGAGCCACTTGAAACGTTTCCCACAGTCGCGAGGTAAACCGAGCATCACGGTCAGAGATGATGTCGTGAGGCGTCCCATGTCGACAAATGATCTCATTGGTGTAGATTCGGGCTAATCGTTCTACCTTGTAGTCTTCCTGTATTGGCAAAAAGTGAGCAGATTTAGTCAAACGGTCCACAACTACCCATATGCTGCCGTGACCTGATGGCGCGCGCGAGAGTTTTGTTATGAAGTCCATAGCTATACTCTCGCACTTCCACATAGGGATCGGGGGTTGTTCGAGTAAGCCAGAGGGCCTTTGGTGTTCAGCCTTGACCTTTGAGCAAGTCAGGCACTTTCCAACGTAGAAGGCGATATCTCTTTTCATGCCCGGCTACCAGTACTTGTAGCGAAGGTCCTGGTACATTTTATCGGCACCGGGATGAATAGAATATCGGGATTGTAGGCTTCGTTCATCAATATCTGTCGCAAATCGGTCCGTTTAGGGATCCAAATCCGGTCCAGATAATGGAATATCCCATTCGGCTTATTCACAAGCTGGGCTCCATCGTGATAGATTCGTTCCTTCTTCAGAGTGCGTTCATTAAAACATGCATGCTGGGCTTCGCGGATGAGGGTTTCGAGGTCGTATTGGGCTTGGACATCACGAATGCTGAGCAAATAACTCCGTCTGCTGAGAGCGTAGGCAACGGCATTTGCTTTTCCTGGGTGATAACGAATCTCACAGTCGTAATCGTTGAGAAGTTCTACCCATCGGCGTTGACGCATATTAAGTTCCTTTTGATCAAAGATATGTTGTAGGCTCCTATGATCGGTGAAGATCGTGCACTTGGTACCATACAGGTAGTGTCGCCAAATCTTTAACGCAAAAACAACCGCACCTAGCTTGAGATCATGGGTTGTATAGTTCTTCTCGTGGATTTTGAGCTGACGAGATGCGTAAGCAATGACCTTGTCCCATTGCATAAGAACACAACCAAGACCAAGGTTGGAAGCATCACAATAGACAATGAAGTCGTCGTTTCCGTCGGGTAGAGTGAGAACAGGAGCATTGCAAAGCATGCGCTTGAGGGTTTGGAAGGCAGACTCTTGTTCAGTTCCCCAAACAAAAGGCTTGTCTTTATGCGTAAAAGCCGTAAGCGGCACATCGATCTTTGAGAATCCTTTGATGAAACGTCGATAATAGCCCGCCAATCCGAGGAAAGAACGGACTTCAGAAGGGTTCTTGGGTGTAATCCAACTCTTGACTGCTTCAATCTTCGCGGGATCGACATGAATTCCTTAACTATTAACAACGTGACCCAGAAACTGAACCTCCTCTAACCAAAATTCACACTTGGAGAACTTGGCATAGAGTCGATTCCCCTGGAGTAGCTCGAGAACCAAACGTAGATGTTGCGCGTGTTCGACATTCGACTTGGAATAGATCAAGATATCGTCAATGAACACGATGACGAAACGGTCGAGATATGGTTTACACACGCGATTCATCAGATCCATGAAAACCGCGGGTGCGTTGGTTAGACCGAAAGGTATAACAACGAATTCATAATGGACTGGCGCGCCGCAAGGAGAGGTGCTCGGGCGAATGAATCCTTTCTCAAGTAATTCTTGAAGCTGACTCGAGAGTTTCGCATTTCGAACGGTGCGAGTCGGTAAGGAGCTTTGGCAACAGGGTTGGCTCCAGGAATGAGGTCGATACGAAAGTCGATATCACGACTTGGAAGATCGTCAGGGAACACATTAGGAAATTCACGAACCACAAGAACGTCCTTCACTTCTGTCTTTCCTTTCTTTTCCTTCTCCGCTACTACAATGTTGGCCAAGAAAGCTCTGTATTCCTTGCGTAGATACTTGCTAGCTTGGACACATGACACGAGTTTGAGACCTTTCGAAGCAGTTTCACCATAGACACACAATAAATCACCATTCGCGAGCGAGAATCGAATCATCTTATCGAAGCACACAATTTCAGCATGGTTTTCGCGAAGAAAGTCCATGCCTACTATGATGTCAAAACTTCCGAGTTGCATCAGAATGAGGTCGATTGGGAAGATGTGATTGTTGAGCTCAAGAGTACAATCACGAAGAACAGAATTAACGGCGACAATTCTTCCGGTGGCGACTTCAACATCGAACGTCGAGGAGAGATAGGAGCGCTTACGACTAAGGAGCTTCTCGAATTCAAATGACACAAAGCAATTATCGGCTCCCGTATCAAACAAACACGATGCATAAATACCATTCACAAGGAACGTACCATTGACCACGTTGTTGTTAGCCTGGGCTTGGCGCACGTTGATGTTGAAAGTTCTGGCGCGTGCGGCTTGTTGCTGCTGCTGAGGTTGTTGCTGCTGTTGAGGCTGCTGCTGTTGGGGCTCTTGCTTCACAACCCTGTTCGGGCACATGTTCGCAAAGTGGTTGGGATCACCACATGCGAAGCAGACTCTGGCGTTGATCACGGGTGCCTGAGCCGCTTGTTGGCCTTGTGGGGCTGGGAGCAGAGCTTGATGAGCAGTGGCTTGAGCTGGTGCTTGACGGGGACCAGTACGGCAATTAGCAGTGAAGTGGCCGTACATATTGCAGTGAGCGCAGAAACGGCAGGCAAGACCCATCGGGTGATGATAAGAGCATGTCGGGCATGCAAGGTGAGGGCCTGTGTATGCACGCCTTGCAGGCGGTGCATAAGTAACTGGTGCTGGCCGGTGGTGAGACTGCTGCTGAGCCTGTACGGCTTGAAGTGGAGCAGCAGTGGTAGTGGCAGCACAGTTCTTGTTGCTGGAGCTGCTGTTGTTGTTCTTCTTCTTGCGACGTGAGGACTTTGACGATTGAGCGGCGGCGGTTTCGGCGGCAGGTGCGGTGGTGACTTGGTGCAGGTTCTTCGAAGTTTTATCCCAGAAACCAGCTTTTACCCGCTTGTCGTTGATTTCGGTGGCAAGCAAGTAAGTTTCTTCGATCGTTGCTGTCTTTGCGGCATGCACAAAATCCGCAACACAGTCGGGTGGAGCTCGGATGTACTTCTTGATTGCCATGTCAGGCGTCTTCACTTGATCGGGACAGATGATGCTGAGCTGCTTGAAGCGAGCAGTCAGGGCAGCATTGTCACCTTCATTCTGCTTAATGTGCTAGGACTCGTCCTCCAGCTTTTGGCGCTCATGGGGAGGGCAGAACTCTTCGAGCATAACGTTCTTCAACTCGTCCCATGACAGACCGTAAGCTGCATCATTTCCGCGCTTGTTCCTTTCGGCCGTCCACCAGTCTAGAGCGCGGGGCTGGAAGACGCCGGTCGCGTTCAGTGTGCGGAGATTATCAGGACATCCGCTCTGTCGCAGAGTGACTTCGATCGAGTCAAACCATTGAAACAAAGCCGTATGGCCTTCTTCTCTGGTGAACTCTTTCGGCCCACATGCCTTGAACTGTTTGAAGCTGAAAGCAGCTTTGGGAGTCTCGGTCCTGGATTCCTCAGACGATTTGCTCATGTTTTCGTACAGTTCACTGACAACTTGGGGTACAACCTTTGCCATTTGCTTAGTGATCATGGCAGCGAGGCGCTTGTCAGCTTGCTTTCGGCGAGCATCACGGGTAGCGCGAGATCCAGATGATGACATTGTCTGCAACAGACATCGTCACAGGACTCAACACAGTATAATTGAATCTCACCTCACAATCCTAATACTACTAAAGCTCAGGAATACGTACAACCACATAAACACGTAGGCACATAATCACAGATTCATATAAGCATAGAAGCATATAAGCACGTAGGGCACAGAAACACATAAGCACAGAAGCATGTAGGGAAAGAGGTACTTAGTACACACGGCAACTTCTGACTGCCTCAGAATACAAAAACCTATCATTCAAAGTCGACGCTCGCAGACTTTTTGTTGCGAGGGTTCGCGTACAACGATTATCATAGCGTATTGTAGCATTTGAAAACACAGAAGTATCTATACCTCTCAGGTCAGTCGATCGGACGGTCGTTCGATCGGACGACAACTCGATTGGTTGGACACTTTAGTGAGAACAAGTTCCCAGCAGGTTGTCACTCGATCGGACGGTGGTTCGATCGGGTGGCATTCCTTGTGCATTGAACATGTTGAAAATTGTTTAAGTGTTGAAGTCTGGTCATTACATGGTCAAGTTGCAGCCCGTTCGGATGGTAATCCGATCGGTCAGCACTTAGTTCAATGTTCATCCTTCGAGGTTTGAAAATAAGGTTAAGTGTGGGACCAAGGTGTAAGTCGTTCGGATTGGCCAGTCGTTCGGATTGGCTGTTCGATCGGACAGCAGTCCGATCGGACGGTACTCCGTCCTGGTCGACCTGTTCGTCTTACACTTGGTTGTTTTGATAGTTTGTCGGTTTATCGAGACGTTTTGATAACATGTTATGCAACAGAAACCTCGTCAATACTTGGTACCCCTGGTCGGACAGGAATCACCCAAACCCGGCCAGTTAACGGTTCGAGACGGTGTTCTATGTTTAACCCGAAATCGGTAGTCTTGTGGATATAATCCAGATCTTGAGCCAACACAACCCCAAGGATGAGTAGTAAGTCGGCACAAGCTTCGATTCCATCAGTTTTGAATGCATTGAGTGTAAAAGAGTTGAAAGAAAGTGGGAAAAACCATCTTTCAATCTTTTTCAATGTGAATATGTCTAGATCTATGAAAGATCTTTGTTTATTTATGTGGAAATCGATTAGATCAAGGTTGTTCTTGGTGGATTGAGGCCAAAACATGAAGTTCTTCAAGAACACATGATGACGTCATCCTAGAACACCTTGAATCTTGATGATTTTACGGCTAAAAGTTAAGATTCAAAAGATAGAAAGGTGTAGATGTCACACCCCTTTCTGCGGCGGAAGCACGAGGTGTGATCATGAAAGGTTCTCATTGCATACGAAGAGTAAACATACTACATGCTCAAAAATATCTTCAAATATTACATTACTGAAAACATATGTCAAGTGTTTACAACACGAGATAACATATTGTCTTAAAAGTCACAACTTTATTTAAAGATAAACAAAGCGACATCCACGAGCATGAGTAAGACCACGCGCACATCCATCCTAGTTACCTGAAATACATGTGAGTTTTGGAAAAACGTCAACATAATGTTGGTGTGAATTCATGCAGTTTTGTGTTTCACGTTTGTATACTTTGTATGAAAACACAGTTTGTGAATAAATAAAGTTTTTCTTGAGTACCCCACGTACCTCAAGTTATATATCAATTTTCTTGAGTACCCCATGTACTTCAAGTTATATATCAACTTTCTTGAGTACCCCACGTACTTCAAGTTACATATCAATCTTCTTGAGTACCCCACGTACTTCAAGTTATATATCAATTTTCTTGAGTACCCCACGTACTTCAAGTTATATATCAATTTTAGTATGGTATGAATTTTATGTAAATACAGTATTTCTGTAAATATCAGGATTGTTAATGGGTTGCAAAGCCATTAACATGTGACACGACATAGGAAGTCACCAAACCTAAGGCATTTAATTGGTATATTCTGAGACACAAAAGCACTACTCGATTCTCGCCCTCACCGAGAGTGTGGCTGCTAGGCACCCGTTAGATCTAACCTTTTGTTCTGCGGTCTATGTATATTGTTGATTAATGGTGCTTCTGTACCCTATTCGTGACACTATTTCTCATAACGCATCCTACTTGGTTCTCGTCCTCACCAAGCGCGTTTCTTTTTATCATTTCTCATAACGCATCCAACTTGGTTCTCGTCCTCACCAAGCGCGTTTCTTTTTATCATTTCTCATAACGCATCCAACTTGGTTCTCGTCCTCACCAAGTGCGTTTCTTATTATCTTATATTTTGTCACACTTGGTTCTCGTTCTCACCAAGTGTACTTCTTGTATTTATATCATACCATTTATAAATATTGTACTTTTGTACATGTATTTCACCCCCGAAGTTATAAAAACTGAAAACAGTTAAAAGAAAAGGGGGAGCATGAACTCACAACTTTGCGTTCCTTGCGTCGTAAACTTCACCGGATTTGCTTAATTAACGTCGTAACCTATACGCGTTTTCTTAACGTTAGTCACTAGACTTGCGTCGCACAAGTACAGTCACCCTCTTTTGTATATATTCTTGTGTTAAAAATATTCTATATTTTAACTACGTATCTTACTTATATTATTTTCTCTAAAATTAATATAAGTATTTCGTGTTTTGCACTTTGCACCCGAATTATGTATCTTGTATGTTGTATGTGCATTTTTATGTTTATACTTCTCATGAGTATTTAGTGTATTTTTAAGTCTTAATACACTAGCACGTATAACACATACTTTATACACTTAGCACAAAAGTTGGTGATAAAATAATATATATTTTTTTCTCTCAAAAATATACATACTTATATCCATTTTTATTCTTGAAGAAATCCTCATTTCTTATCACCAAAAATTAGGGAAACCTTGGTAATACCCTTAAATACATTTTTAGGGAATAAGTTTCTCAAAAACTTATATTTTTCTAAGTGTCAAAATTTATAAAAATTTTGACAGAGTTTCCCCTAAAAATGGAGGTTTCCCATGTTTTCAAAACATGTGTTTATTTTCTTTTAAATCATCATCAATCATCAACAACAATTATCAACAATCATCATCAACAATAATCACTAATTTCTCCATTTCATGAACTTGAATATTTACAAAAATGTGTAGTAACTTACTAGCGCATTTAGTAAGTCTTGTTATCTTTAAAAATAAATTTAGTTTCTTAAAAACTTTATTTTTAAAGATATTGAAGTTTCACAACTTCTAGCCATGATTTACCAAACATATTTCTTGTTAAATTTTTCTTGTGACACAAGTGTTTACACACTTGTTTATTCACTAAAATGCTTTTAGTGTATGTAAGATTCGGGTTTAAAACAAGACTTGCATATTTTACTTGGTTCTTCCGAAAAACCACTTGTAGATCTTTAGATCTACTAATTTAGAGTCTTATTTTACAAGAAAATTTATATTTATTCAAGTTCAAGCTCATGGTGGATGGTTTCATCATCTTTCTTATTTCTAGCACTTAACATACTACTAGTTCATGTTCTTGGACATGAACTAGTATGCGTAGATGATGATCCTTCTCACTTTTAATGACAAACAACATCAAATAATAACAACCATACAAGATTCACATGATTTACACCACTAATTTCTTTTCCAACATATTCATCTTACTTTCAAGACTTTAAGTTATGATCTTGTGTGTTCTTGATTTTTAACCGTTAAATCACTTATTAACCACTTTAAACAAGAACAAGATGGTGTTTTAGAGCACTTACTACTAGCTCAAGGCTAGGGAAGAAACAAGACGAAAACAAGGTGGATAAAAGCAAATGGTGAAGGTCCTTCGAGTTCCGTTGCTTGCAACCTTCCTAAATAGGCTCGAGACACCTTAGAATCACCTTGGAATGGATGGATGATGAACAAAAATGGTGGATGGTAGGTGGTGGTGGTGAGCCGTAGGTAAGAGGAAGGAGAAGGGAGTGTGGGGTGTTGGTGAAGATGGTAAAAGTGAGTTAGAATGCTAGTCCCATGGTCTTTATAAAAACCCACCAACATAGGCTTTACATAATGGGTAATATGTCTCTAAATCTTCTAGCATATCTATTATTATATTTGAAAGAAATCCCCCTTGGGAACCCTTGTCCAACTGTCCAAGATTGGGGGGGGGGGGGTGTTAGTTTCATTTCAATGTTTAGTTAGGTAATCTAGTTAGACTTTTAAGTATAGTGCTTAGTGTCTAAGTGTATGGTGTTTTATATAGTGTGTTAGGGTGTTCGGGGACCCTAACTAGCTTAGAAAAAGAAAAACAATGCTTCTAGCATTATTTTGGTGTTCCGGGTAATATCCGGTTTTTTTGGTTATATACCGGTTCGTTAAAGTGCTAAATTACACTTTTAGTGTCTTTAATGTATCCTTTTGTAACACATTTGATTCCCAACACTTAAGGAAATATTCTGACTGAAAAATTATATGTTCTACATAATATTCGTGTGCTAAAAGCTGATTTATAGCTGATTTGTATACATTTCTGCACTTAAAGTGCGTTTGGGGTGCTTTTTAGTGCGTATTTTAGCTTTCGCAATGTCTATAAATTAAACCCTTATATGTACTCTTGGGTTTTAATGCATTCTTGCTGTTGGACCTACACATAGGCTCCAATTTTATTGTCTGACTGCTTTCTGCAGTTCCGTTGACACATAGTGTCTTATCGGTGAGTTTACTTAGTATTTTTGACGCAACGCTCTCGCTTATGCATAAAGCAATATTTTGTAGTATACAACGTGCATGAATTCACATGTTTAATCATGTGTTCAGACATTGCTGACAATTAAGCACATAATTGCAGTCAATAAATTATAATTAAAGTGTACGGAAATTACCGGTTTATGCCAGTTGTCACAGTAGAAGTGCGTGTAGATTAAGGAAGTACAAGATTTAGGACGAGATCTTACCGGGATTGCAAGAAATCGGAGAAAAAGCAAGGTGTGAGCACTGGTCGGACGTCAGTTGCCAAAAGTGGAAAGTATGATGGTGACAAGGGGTATTTATAGGGTTACCCAAAGTGGAAAGGAGTGGAGAGGGGCTGGTCGATCGGTTAGGCAGTCCGATCGCACAGCTGTCCGATCGAGCGGCTGCTCGATCGATCGACTGGTCGCCTGGTCGATCAGTCACCTTGTTTGAGTGTTCGGTGCGATGAGTTTTGCCGTTTCGATTTCGATTGCGAGCGTTTCGATGCGATAGAATTTCCTAGTCAAATTACTTTTAATCCCAACTACTATATCTACATACAAGCATCCTTATTTCGTGTTCGTTTAGCGTTTACGATTCGATTGCGTTTCGATTAATTACCACATAAACATAAATAATCATGCATAAGTAACACATAGAGGGCACACACACACATAAACAATATCCAAATCCTGGGATTCGAGTTACGATTGATGTCGATTCGTTTAGTGTTAGATTAACTTTATCGCATTGTTACTTCCTATAGTTCAAAGTCGTAAGGTGATTGTCAGCGATAAATATACGATAAATAGCGATTAAAACTCGATTATTAATAAATACTCCACATAATACAACTAAAGCGATAATAAAATAGACTAACCATAAGTCAAAGAAGTCAAAACAGGAATTGAGCAAGAAGAGACAGATCGCAATTAGCAATCTTTTCTTCCTTTGACTTCAATCTTGACTTTGACTTTTGAAACACGGGGTGTTACAACTAACACCAAAATTATTAATATAATGACTAAAATACCCTTCCATTTTTTTTAATTTTATCAATGTAACACCTTTGGGTACTAACACCTAATTTTATTTAAGTTTAAAGCAATTTTACAAAATCTATTATTTTCATATTTTTAATATATCTCTTAATTAACATAAAATCTATTTATTTTTATATTTTTTTTATTTATAAATATAAATTAAAAGAGTCAGAAAACGTCCGCTCCATTTTTTATTTATTAATAATATTACTAAATAATACTAGATAAATATCTGACTAATATTATGAATATATAAAAACTCTTTAACATATAAATTAAATAATGAAACAAATGATATAATAAGTATCTATTAAAATCCAAAGCAATCTTGAAAACACACGAATATAATATGAAAATTAGTTAAATTAATATATCAAGATATGTAGCATAATCGAGAAAAACTGTTTAAAAATAACTACAACTAATTTAATATATTTTGTAGTAAAATCGTAAAAATGTATAATCTAATCTGATTTGTTTGTCACAATCAATTACTTGGCACATTTTGAGACGGTGTGATTAAACCATAACGTCTCTAGTTTATTTGTGTATCTACGTGCTTAGGAAACACTTTAGTTCCGATGAGATACAATCTTTTATTATTATTGTTATTGGTTTTATATTATTTAATCCCATATATTTAAAATTACAAAAATTAAAACTAAGTTTTATAAATTAAACAAAGTAATACACGGAGTTTTAACCTAATATCTTAATAATAATTTACTTGCACATTACCAACTATTATTATACCTATTGAATTTTTTATTATTTAAGATTTTGAGCAACTTCTATCGTGCTAAATTATTTATCATTTCTTAAAAAATTATATATAAATATTTACTTATAAAAAATACATAGATTTTATGTTAATTAATAGATATAATAAAAAGATGAAAATAAAAAAAAATAGATTTTGTAAAATTGATTTAAGCTTAAATAAAATTAGGTGTTAGTACCCAAAGGTGTTACATTGATAAAATTAAAAAGAATGGAAGGTTATTTTAGTCATTATATTGATAATTTTGGTGTTAGTACCCAAAGGTGTTACAAAATTGAAACCATAAAACCTAAACCTGTTAAAAAAAAGTTAGTACCTAAAGGCGAAACTAGGTATAAACCATAGGACACATTTGTGTAATTAACTCGGTAAAAAAATTAAAAAAATTAAAAAAATTGATTATTTGCGTTTAGAAAGTTAGAAAACGCAGTTTTCCAAAAGCAGCCCCCCCTACTGCAACAAAACGCAGTTTTCCAAAAATTGATTATTTGCTTTTAGAATAGGATTTTTACTTGTTTAATTTTTAAATATATATTTGTCAAACATTCAAATAGTTGATTATCTGATTATTGTGATATCAAGCAACATAATCAAATCCAAACACTATATTTCAACATCACGTTTTGTTACAGTTAATTATCTGATTATTCAAAACGCATAATCTATTTTCAAAACTCAACCCCAAACACCCCCTTACTTCTATTTATAGTGAATTTTGCATAATTGAGAAATGTTTAAAGCTGCGTTAATGACTAGAATTTACTTAGAGTCGTGTTATGAATTTACATCAAGATAGTTGATAAATGGCAACAAGCTGCGCCGCTACCCCTTTTTGAATAGCAAAACTAAGCCTTTTAAAAACTACGTTCATAGATTTCGGGGTCATAACATTACTATGCATGACCATTTGAATTCGACTAAGTAGGTCCACAGCCTCTGGCGCCAGAAAACCAAAAGTATCAAAAGCAAATGGGATAAACACGTGCTGGTTGTCAAGGCACGCTTTCTCATGTTTTGGTCACTTTACCCGAAGCAGTCTTTAAAGCAGCCTGACCCACCGTGAAAGCACTACCCCCTAAACCTACAAGCGGAGAAACTCCTTTTAGATCCACACAAGTATATTTTCCTCCTACCTATCCAAAGACCAGAATGAGTTTTGTAAACCATAGAACAACTGGCGGTGATGGTGCGTTACTAGTGATGGTGGTGGTGTTAATGTTGCTAGGGTGTTGAAGGGAAAGTACAAGCACGTGTGTGCCCTTCTTTTTGTTTTGTTTTGTTTTTTTTTTCTCTTAGAGTAAGTGTAAACAGGGCCGGCCCTAGGGGTGGGCGGGGATTACCACCGGTCAGGGCCCGATATTTCCGAGAGCACGCTATTTTTAGAAAAAAACCCGATATGTAACGAAAAAATTTCTTTTTTAATAGGGTATACCTATACAAACACCAACATAGATCCACTTACAAAACCATTCTTATGCTTTAGATTAGTTATTAGCCCATTAACATTAGGTTTAGACCTTTATTGAGCCAAATTCCCAATTTCGTTAAGGCCTAAGGGCGTGTTTTTTGAAGCTCGAACATCGTACACGAATTCTCAGGACCGGCCCTGAGTGTAAACTAGTTATTTTATAAAAACTTAACAAGTTTTATTAATCATTGATGTTTATAAATATGGGAAACAATATACGGCCAAAACTCAGAAAAGTAATTTAAATAAATTATTACTTTGAGACAAGATCAGACGACAAACACCTACGATATGAAAACGTTGAAGATATTAATATAAATATGAAATACGTTGTAAAGAAATGGATGATAAGGTTTTATTGATATTTAATTGGAAACAAAAAGTTATTTGTTAGTTGTATTACACGAAGAAGGCAAATTTGGTATCAAAAGTTACAATATTAGCCCCACCCCTAGTGGTGTGGTGGTAAAGGGTTTGTTTGTCTCCAGCAAAGGGCTGGGTTCGAGCCTCATAAGAGACAAAAAGGGTTTGAATTTAAAGGGGGTAAGATTTAGCTGTTCAAAAAAAAAAAATTACAATATTAAATTGGAGAGGCGGAGAAAACAATGAAATAAAAGTATATACCTTTTATGTGCTTGGCTTAGGGCGGACGGGGCATCCCGTTATGAGCAATCCAAAATGCGTTGAACACTGTGGTATACCACCGCCAGTGCCTTATATCACGCGTGGAAAATTATAAGCGTGATCACAAGCACGCGTTGAAAAATAAAAAAATTGGACGTTGATTGATTGTGACCGTTGTACAGGTTGTTGAAAAATAAAAAATTTGAACGTTAATAAAAAATTTCGGTTAAGAATCTTTGGATTTCGAAGATGTTGCAGACTTACGAACAAACAGGGGATCAAAATTTTATTTCCGATTTCGTTTTTTGATGCTTGAATCTTTATGGGTTCTTTCTTAATCACATATTTGATCAATTTCGAACAAGTTTTATGTTTGATCAAAAGTTTATGTTTTATGGTTTCGTTCTGAAATTTATGATTTTATGATTTTATAATTTATAATTTAAAAATAAAAAAAAACATCACTAGTGATGGGCATTTCCACTAAAATCCATCACTAGTGATGGAATGAAGCTCGATAACGTGGCGGAACTTGATTGGATATTGTGAGTAATGGAATTTCATCACTAGTGGAGCGCCCCTACCCCCTTAAAATAATAGTTAAGAGATGGATGTATAGGATAAACGAGTTGAGATCCTGTATAAAACAGTGTTAATTGTAAGAATCATAAGAACAAATCTAAGCCATTGATAGTTTAAATCAAGGTTGGTGTTGATTACAAATAAAACCTTTATAATTAATAATTAGTACTAACAAGTTATGGGTAATTTCGTAAAATTCTTAATTTATATTAAATAACGAGTTGACGCTACCTGTGCGTTGCGGCGAGATGCTGATATAAAAGTTTTTAACATCAGTATATGAGATACGCAATTTCTTAGTTTATGCAAAATGTATTTTTATTTTCACGGCGGTATGTTGATTATGCAAAACATTTATTTCAAAAAGGAAATCAATTTAATTTGTACAAAAGAAATAGAGCCGTCACCGAGAACTCTCAAATAAATATAGGCACCGGGCCAAAAAAAGAATTGGGCCCAAAATTACGATTAAGGGGGAAATGAATTTAAAAAATAAAACAATAGTTGTGGAGTCAAGACTTCAACTTGAGACCACTACATTATTTTAAAGTGGTTTTTTTTCACTACACCACCAACACTCTTTAGATAATAAATGGATGCATATAAAAAATATATAATTTTATACAAATATAAAAGCTTATAAAATCATTTCGGGCCCTTTGAAAATTTAGGCCTCGAGCGACGTCTCGTGTTGGTTGGCCCAAGAGCCGTTCCTAATAAGAAAACGTAGCACTTATACATTATCACATCCAAAAAATATTGTATATATCCATTTCATCTTGGTCTTTCAAATTCATTCGATTATACCAAACATGTTAATCAAATGGTTTGGATCCGGTTTAGTTTTCGATTTAGCATGTCTTTCTTATGTACTAATGAACAATATAAAAATATCAACTTTCGAGATGTATTTAGTTTTGGATATGATAATTATAGTTGATGTAAAGCTCAAACACCAAACGATTTATATACCAAATCCATAATTCCTCATATTTTATCTTTTTCTTTTTAATTTAAACATTGAGCCTAATTGACAGCTAGCTACGCCATAAAAAGCAACCTGAGATCTTTCAGATACAAAATTAATATATAATAAGCATTTAAACATGTGATTGATCTTTAAACTGAAGCATTAAAGTATTTGATCTTTACATAGAAGCATTTAAACCAAAGAAATCTTGTGTTCAAAGGAGAAATAATAGAAGATAAATATGAAGTGTGATTTGCTGAGCAAAGAACACATAATTTGTATATATAAAAGATGGCCACTAAAATGTAAAGGCTAGGAGGTCAAAACCCACATTCTAGATTGTTTTTTTGTTCGTCTGGTTAACCCTGTAAATCGTAACTCAAAATGAATTCAATGATGTTTTTAAAATTTTCAAACTGACCAACAAAAACCAACTGCGAAATCAAATCATGATTCCTTAAATCACTTTTGAAATTAACACGTGACATAAATAATTGGTTATACGAAAACCAATGGGTTTAGCAATTAGAAGCAATCTCTACTATAATAAAGCAAAACTTCTTGATCCTAGGTGTCACCTTCACAAGTCCCTTCCCCTAATCTCATCCTATGTGTCAATTTCTGAGATTTTTTATTTTTTAAATTAACTAATTATGAACAATAAGTAATTAAAGCATATTGTACAACCTATTAAAGCACATGAGGACAACTTTCCTCCTTCCTTTTCATTGAATAGAACCAGACATATCAAAGAAGAAAGCTTTGACTCTTCTTTTCTTCATTCTGAATCACAAGTCCTCTAACTAGGAAGAATGGCGCCACTATGAAATCTCAAATCTCCCAAAATTCAAAATTCAAATCTCTCACTTACAAACCCTAGATTCCTAGCTGCAAAAATCATACTTTCTCATTCTTCGTTACCTCTCAAGGATTGAACATTGATCTCCCCACAAGAGGTAACTATTGATATATGGTTTTTGTCAATGCCAAATGATCTTGAACCAAATTATAAATGACCATTAGTCATGAATATTATTTGGTTAATCAATGATTATATTATCTCATCTTTTTGTTTCGGTTGCTATTAACATGATTAAAATCGTTTCTTAACTCTTGATCCATGTTAACTTGGGATAATATTAAAATGGTTGATGTGTTGGTGATGATTACTGACATGTTGCTGCTTCTATTGTTGTTTATTATAGTTTTGTCTAAATTTTTTTCTTCATACCTGAATAGTTTGATTTGGGGTGTTCAAGAATAATTCAGTTGTAGTGATGGAAATATCATTATTCATTAAAGTTCATTCGTAATAGAGTAAATTTCAAAGTTCGTCCTTTATGTATGTCTAATATATCAAAGTATGTCCTTTATCTTTAATAACCTCAGAAAACATACTTAATGTTTGCAAATCCTTACATGTTACGTCCTTTAGTCCTAATCCAGTTACTTTTCATGGTTAAATTTGACTAAGTCAGCCCCACATAAGGGTATTTTGGTCATTTTATCATAAATATTAAAATAAATAATAAAAAAATTATAAATATATACAGACAACTCTCTCTCTTCTCCCTCTCTCACTCACCCACCCACTACTATCACCACCAGTCCACCACCATCTTCAAGTTAGAATTGAGATCTGCAACCATTATTTTTTGAAATTTACCACAGTATCATGCTCATAAACCCAAATTTTGACCTAACACCAAAATCAAAATAAAAATGAAATCTACAAAAACCTAACACCACCATTATTTTCTCCCCCCAAATCTGGAATAACCTAACCCCACCGTCATTTTCTGTTGATGACTGCCCTGAGATTTGGGGTTAGAATGGTGATCAGTTGCCGGCCACCACCATCTTCATCATCACTCCATCTTCAGTCAACTCAGTGTTTGGACTAACTCAGGTGGTCGTGCCGTTGCCGGCCACCACCATCTTCATCATCACTCCATCTTCAGTCAATCACCATCATCAACAACAGAATTTGTCATCAAACTTCAGTCAAGATACAAACCAAAAAAGGAAACAGGGGAGGGGGTACTTTACCGTGAAACCCATCGGTCCGAGACACGGACCGTCGCCACGTGCCACCACGCGCCGCCGTCATCAGCGTCGGAAATAGAACGATGGAGCTGGGTGGGTTTTGGGGGTTGTCGAACCAGAGAGAGGAAGGGTGTGGGTGTGCGTGTTTCCAGACAAACGAGTCGTCGGTGACCGATCAGAAAGCAAGAGGGGTTGTGGGTGTGTGGTGGTCTTGCCGGAAATTAATCGTTGGAGAAGATGAAGAACATATCTGAAAGCAAGAGGGGTTGTGGGTGTGTGACCGATCAGATCTGATTTGCAAAGGCAATAAATCAAAGTTGCAGAATCAAAGTAGAGGATCTGAGTTGTTGTTGTTAGTAAGATACACGAAGATCATGTTTATAGAAATACAAGATAAACAAAGGATATTGATGTGTTATTGTGGAAAACGAAATAGAAGTAGTACATCAGCGCATCATATAAGGTTCAGATCTGATTCAGAATTCCAGATTTGAAGTTGCGAGTAATCTTGTTAGTTTGTTGAGACTGAAATTGGAGTTATCAAAATCTGAATTGTTGTTATTGAGTAACGGCTGTAGAAGAAGGTAGTATATGCATCAGTTGGGGGAAAGGAAGAGAGAGAGAGAGAGTTGAGACAGAAGGGTTTTTTATAATTTTATTTTTCTAGTATTAAGGTAAAAACCAATATATCCTCATGTGTTTCTCACATGACCTGATTTAACTAGGAAAACAAACAAGGTTTAGGGTAAAGGACATAACCTGATTGGTTTTTCAAACATTAAGGATGTTTTCTGAGGTTATTAAAGATAAAGGACATACTTTGATATATTAGACATACATAAAGGACGAACTTTGAAATTTACTCTTCGTAATATGATCGTGCAACCATTAAAAGTTCAACTTCCTTACACGACTCGCTTAAATGCCCTAAGGAATTGAATTTCTATTTTTTTTTTTCCATCTTGGTAAGGTTTGCCAAACATGGGTCTTAGCATGAAGAGTTATCAGGTTATAAATCATACAAAAAAAAATACTTTTACAGATATAGATTTTTTTAACACAACCCATAACTTGTGAAGCTCACGGGTATATAACCTAGTGTATAGATATAGAAGATGTGCCATACAATAACAATCAAAACTCTAGGAAGTTAATCACATGATCTGGTCCATTTGGATATTGAGAACCAAGGTTTATTGATTATGGAAATTCAGAACCAATATGCCAAATACAAAATTTGCATATGCAAATTTCTGAGAAACCCAAAATATGCACCCCAAATGCAATGAAATTATCTAAAAAACAACACACATGAATGTGGGACTCATATGTACATTTAGAAAAAAGACCAAATGTACAAAAATTAAAATTTTCATTTGTTGAACACACAATAAATCGTTTATTTAATTATTTATCAACATGAGAACATACATCTTCGTAGACACATATTTCATTAAGTATCGTCATAATCTTTTCAAACTCTTAATATGATCATGTTTTTTTCATAGATCAGACATGATTCAAATAACCGTAACTTCTATGAGAAAACACATATGATTACAATTAACAAATTAAGCGACTCGGATCCTAATTTCAATATAACGTAACTTCTGTCGAATACCCAACCCACGGATGACGTTAGAGGGATCTTCGTTGACGTCAGAGCCTTTATCCTTGTCACTACAAAAGAACAAACCGTTAGCCTCGCCACGGAGGACCCCGGGAGGGGGATCCGTGACCAAGCTCCGGCGTGAGAGTAAGTAAGCCTGCCAGAGAATGAGAGGAGTTTCCTCCGATGAGTATAATCACCGGAAGATTTCCTCTTTGGTGTGAATCTAATTAAAGTGTGTGTGTATTAAATGTGGGGGAATGTTGGTCAGAAGTTAATGAGAGGTGAGTAAATGAGGGTATGGTAAATGAGGGAATGCCGGAGATGATACCTGCCTTTCTTCCTCTATCTTCTCTCTTATATAACAACCATCTCTTATCTCATTAGAGATCTTCCATATGTGATCAAACGGCTTCTGAGGGCTCTCGGGGGGTGCAGACACGTGTCTGACCCCCAACGGTGAGATACTTTTCTTAATTAATGCCCAGCCGGAGAAGTACAGTGTTTCAGACGAGATCCTCTTCTTATCGAGCATTAAATGAGACCTGTTGTCACACCCCAACCAATGGCGGAAACATCGGGATGAGACGAAGTGTGAAGATTGCTAGAGACATCATAACGCTATTTGTGACAATATTTAAATAATTCCCATTTCATTTCATAACTTCAAATTGTCAACATTACATAACTCAAATAACAACAAGTTCCAAAAGTAAAACATAACAACATAAGCAAAAATTGATACAACATATTAAACCTAAACGTCTATATGTGTATCTATGCATCAACGCTACTTCTTTTCATAGCATCGTCATCATCAACCTGTAACATGTTTAAAATACAATTCAATGCAAAAGCAATGGCGAGTATACAAGTTTGGTACGTACATAACAAATGATAAGTTGTGAACAATTCCTCATAGCAAGCATGTGATTCAAGATAAACATTTAAATATGGCATGTGTCTAACATATCAAACCAAAAGAGACGCAAGATGCTCATGACATAACCACAAGTTACGGGCGGCGGGTCGTCAATCCTATAGCGCTACATATGTCACGGTTAGGCTCGTACGAAGTTAATGATAAGTTCAACACATAAAGTTTCACCCAAGTTTAAAGTATCAAGCAATCACGTATACAAGCATGTTATAGGAATGTTCATGTGTTTAAGCAAAATGTTCATGTGTAAGTTGTTGATAAGTAAACATGTTACACCCCAAAAGTGGCAAAAGTAAAAAGGGGGAAATACGAGTATACTCACGGTGGTTGCAAGCTTTCCTACTTGAAATCCCGCGAGTGAGTTGGTGGATGGATTAGTTTGGAGCACCTAGTCCTTCTACATGAGGAAACATAGGTGTGTGAGTTTGGCGTTAACGGAAGATTATAAATTCAGAATTTAACATAGCATAAAGTATAAAATATGATACGAAAAATAGTCATCTTTTACTTAGTAACCTTTGTATGACACTATGTAACCACTAGGGTTATTTTGTATTTCATGGGTAGTATACCCATTAGAATCATACCATGGTTTTAAAGTCTTAGATGGTACTCTACTACTCTTAACATATAAACACAAGTTCAATATTAAAAGGTTCGAATGAGTGTATGTACATATTTAGGTTAAGTATTACATATTACTTAGTCCAATAATTCATGTAGGAGGTAGAAGATTAGAATCTTCATTTAGGCACCTCGAGTAGTCATGGATGTCAAGTATGGGGTAGGAAGAACTAGCTTCCGTTTAGGAACCCCTTGAATGTTCACCACTTAACTTGATGTAAAAACAACCAAGGAGGGTCACGAACTAGGATTAGTACAATAATATAATAATCTAATCTACGAGAAATCATCAAATCATGTGAGGATTGTATGTAGGACAACCCAAGTTGTTCCATAATCACTCATTCATCAAGATCTAAGCTTGACATGATTTGTGGGTTAAATACCCTAACAAAACAGAAAGTATTTGAGGTTTAATCCTCTGATTTCAAGTGTCTCAACCTTGTTTTTAAGCCTAACCAACCATAGAAGGGGTTGTAAGCATTGGGACATAGGTATGAGATGTGCTAGACACAAGTTTGTTGAAGTTTAAACAAGTTTGAAAGAACATAAATCAAAACAGAAAGTTTTTGGATCATTTCAGGGGATTTCCAGGTCTGATTTCTCCAAGGAGAAGTCAAGGAATCATACCCTATGATTATCCAAGCAAGTAGGAAGAAGAATCGGGTGATTTCGTTAAGAAATGAGCAAGTTATACTCACTTTAGTGCAAGTGTATGAATCTACCCGAATTCTGAGTTTGCAAGAGATTTTGAGAGTGAATTTGTGAGATGTTTTGAGTTGTGAAAGTGTAAAAATGGTGTGGAGAAGGGTTGTATTTATAGTGGAAGAGGTTGGTGGTGATTGGAGGTGTTTAGAGGTGGCTAAATGGTGATTGGGGAGTGTTAGATGTTGGGATTTTGTGCCAAAATCGCGTAGATCAGCAGCTGATTGTGTTTTCTGCGTAACTGAGACCCATGCGGCCCGCGTCATAGATCATGGTAAGTTCAAGCGGGCCGCCCGGCCCTTCTTATCCGTGTTTAAGTTTCCAAAATTACAATTTAGCCCCCAAGGTTATTAGTTTAGTGATTCTAAGGTCTTTTAGGGACTATTATTGCCATAAAAACATAGATTGTGATAAATTCAAGTATGAGAAGTATAACCCGAGTATAGTTAAGCGTTTAAGCACAAAATCAAGTGTCGTTTACGTTCAAAACACGTTTTATGCATAAGTTTCATGTATTTACAAGTTTAGCACATAGTTTCCAAGAATCACGAATAAGTATCAATTGTTCCACGAAATTGAATGTTTGAGCATATATAAAGTATGTGTAACATGTATTTAACAAAATACGAGTTTCATTAATGATCCAAGTCTCGGACTTTACAACGATTACAAAGATAGAACGATTACAAGAACACAAAGTTTCCAAAAATAGAAACACTAACAAGACTTGCTATAAAAGGAAAGTACAAATAAGCGGGGCATTACAGTCTCCCCTCCTTTTGGGAATTTCGTCCCGAAATTGAAGAAGACTTAGGAAATAGATGTGGATACTTCTCCTTCATATCACTCTCGAGTTCCCAAGTAAATTCAGCGCCTCGTTTTCCTTCCCATCGAACCTTGACGATAGGAATTCGACTGCGCCTCAATTGCTTGGCTCCTCGGTCCATTATTTCGACCGGTTTTTCCACAAAATGAAGTATTTCGTTGACTTGGAAGTCTTCGAGAGGGACATGTAGTCCTTCGTCAGCTAGACACCTCTTCAAGTTGGATACGTGGAAGACAGGGTGTACATTGTTGAGTTCTTCGGGCAGGTCCAGTTTATACGCAACCTTGCCAATCCTTTCGAGAATTTTGAAAGGACCAACGTAGCGAGGTGCGAGTTTCCCTTTCTTGCCAAATCGAACCACGCCCTTCCAAGGGGATACCTTGAGAAGCACGAGGTCACCTATCTCGAATTCCATTGGTTTACGATCCTCATCGGCGTAGATCTTTTGTCGGTGCCTGGCTTTCAGTAAGTTGTCTCGAACCTGTAAAATCTTGTCCGTCGTCTCTTGTATGAGCTCGGGACCAGAGATTTGAGCGTCTCCAATCTCGTGCCAACAAATAGGCGAACGGCACTTGCGACCATACAATGCTTCGAAAGGTGCCATTTTAATACTCGTGTGGTAACTGTTATTGTATGAGAATTCGACCAAGGGCAAGTGTCTATCCCAGTTGCCACCAAAATCTATTACGCAAGAACGAAGCATATCCTCTAAGGTTTGGATAGTACGCTCGGTTTGACTGTCTGTCTGAGGATGGAAGGCAGTGCTAAGGTTAAGTTCAGTACCCATAGCCGACTGAAAGGTTTGCCAAAGGCGAGACGTAAAACGAGCGTCACGATCGGAAATGATGTCAACGGGAATACCATGGCGGCAGATGATCTCATCAGTGTAGATTTGAACCAATTTAGCGACTTTGAAATCTTCACGGATGGGAAGGAAGTGAGCCGACTTGGTTAATCGATCAATGATCACCCAAATACTGTCATGGCCAGAATAAGTGCGGAGAAGCTTAGTGATAAAATCCATGGAAATGCTCTCCCATTTCCAGATAGGAATCCTTGGTTGTTCGAGTAAGCCAGAGGGACGTTGATGTTCGGCTTTCACCTTTGAACACGTGAGACATTTCGAGACGAAAGTGGCTATATCCTTCTTCATTCCAGGCCACCAATAGGACGTACGCATGTCATGGTACATCTTGTCGGCACCAGGGTGAATAGAATACTTCGTATTATGTGCCTCCTTCATCAGGAACTTGCGAAGGTTATTGCGATTAGGAATCCAGATACGATTGAGATAGTATAAAATACCATCAGGTTTGGACACGAGATTGTTTTCAGCACCACATTGCATCTCATTGTAGAGGTTACCCTCGTTAACGGATGCATATTGAGCTTCACGTATGCGACTCTGAAGATCGTGGACGAGTTGGAAACAACGGATACTTTTGACATGAGTTTTACGACTGAGAGCGTCTGCTACTACGTTCGCTTTACCTGGGTGGTATTTGATTTCACAGTCGTAGTCGTTTAATAGTTCCACCCAACGGCGTTGACGCATGTTCAGTTCTTTTTGATCGAAGATGTGTTGAAGGCTCCTATGGTCGGTGAAGACCACACACTTAGTACCATAGAGGTAGTGTCGCCAAATCTTCAACGCAAAAACAACCATGCCAAGTTCAAGGTCGTGAGTAGTGTAGTTCTTCTCATGTATTTTGAGTTGCCTTGACGCATAAGCGATGACCTTGTCTCGTTGCATAAGCACACAACCAAGACCAAGGCGGGAAGCATCGCAATATACGACAAAGTCATCGTTTCCATCAGGAAGTGTAAGGATAGGAGCATTGCATAGCATGTCCTTGAGCGTTTGAAAAGACTCCTCTTGTTCAGGACCCCAAACAAAAGGCTTCTCTTTTTGAGTCAAGGAGTTCAAGGGGACGGCGATTTTCGAAAAGTTGGAGATGAAGCGACGATAGTAACCAGCAAGACCAAGAAACGAACGAATTTCAGATGGAGATTTAGGTGTGATCCAATTCTTCATAGCTTCGATCTTAGCGGGGTCGACGTGAATACCAAGTTCGTTGACAGTATGACCAAGGAATTGAACCTCTTTTAACCAAAACTCACACTTGGAGAATTTGGCGTAAAGGTGTTCAGCACGAAGAAGTTCGAGGATAAGACGCAAGTGTTGTTTATGCTCTTCTTGTGTCTTGGAATAGATGAGAATATCGTCAATGAAAACGATCACGAAGCGGTCCAAATATGCTTTGCATACGCAGTTCATCAAGTCCATGAATACAGCAGGTGCGTTGGTCAAACCAAAGGGCATGACCACGAATTCGTAGTGACCATAACATGTACGGAAGGCGGTTTTAGGCACATCTTCCTCGAGAACTCGAAGTTGATGATATCCAGAACGAAGATTGATTTTTGAAAAGCAGGTCGTGCCTTGCAACTGGTCGAAGAGATCATCGATGCGCGAAAGAGGGTATCGGTTCTTGATGGTAAGCTTGTTGAGCTCACGATAGTCAATACACATTCGGAATGACCCATCTTTCTTTTTGACGAACAAAACGGGAGCGCCCCAAGGAGAAGTACTAGGGCGTATAAAGCCTTTATCAAGAAGCTCTTGAAGTTGACTTGAGAGCTCTTGCATCTCGGAGGGTGCTAAACGATAAGGAGATTTAGCGACGGGCGTTGCGCCATGCACTAAATCGATGCGAAAGTCGACAGAACGAGCAGGAGGCGGACCAGGAAGATCGTCAGGAAATACATCAGGAAAGTCACGTACAACAGGAACGTCGCTTATGCTTGGGCCTTTGTCCCTCTTTTCCACAATATGGGCGAGAAAGGCGAAGGTACCCTTGCGTAAGCACTTGTTTGCTTTGATACACGACATAAGCTTAAGGCCTTGAGAAGGCTTTTCACCATAGACGTGTAGGGAGTCACCATTTGGAAGAGGTAGAAGAATAAACTTCTCAGAACAGACAACTTCAGCACGAACTCGCCTAAGCCAGTCCATACCTACTATGACGTCGAAACTACCCATTTGCATAGGTATGAGATCGATTGAAAACGTATGATCGTTAAGGATTAAAGAACAATTGGAGAGAACGGAATCAACAGCGACGGTTTTACCATTAGCGACTTCGACAGCGAAAGATTTTGGCAACTTAGAGCGTTTACACTTGAGCAAAGACTCGAATTCTAACGATACGAAACTTTTATCGGCACCAGTATCAAATAGGAATGAAGCATAAATATGGTTAACAAGAAACGTACCAGTAATGACGTCGTTCGCGTTTTGAGCCTGAGCAGTGGTGAGAAGAAAAGCTCGACCTCGAGCGGGTTGTAGAGCCTGTAGTTGTTGTTGTGGCTGTTGCTGTGGCTATTGCTGTGGCTGTGGTTGTTGCTGTCGAGGCTGATGCGGTTGGTATCGTTGAGGGCAGGAGTTGGCCATATGGTTGGTATCACCACACGTGAAACATGCTCGCACAGGGGTGATTTGATTTGGAGTCAGATAGGCATGTGGTGGGATGCGGCAGTATGGAGAAGTATGCCCACCTCGGCCACACTTGTCGCACTTTCGACACTGAGCGTTTGGAGGGTGATGATACTGGCATTTACCACACTTAAGTTGCGTTCCAACGTAATTTCTACGCGGAGTTTCCTCGTTGGCAATAGCAGGCATGGTTTGTAGGGGTTGTGGGTTTGGCGGAGTGACAACCGCATAATTTTGGCTTGAAGCCTTCCGCTTCTTGCCCTGGTTTTTCTTGGACGATTGGGAGGGTAAGGGCTCGTCAGTAGTAGTGTCAATGGTAGCTTGGCGTGCACTCTTCGTTGAAGCCTTATCAAAGGTTCCATGAAGAACACAGTTGTTGTTAAGTTCGGTGGCTATACGAAAAGCATCTTCAAGGGTTTGGGGGTTGGCAGAGGCAAGGTGGTTTGTCAGGGAAGGTGCAACACAACGAACGAATTTGGCTATGGTCTTGGGGACGGTCTCAACTTGTCCGGGACAGAGGACACTGAGTCGTTTGAAGCGCGTAATCAGGCCATCCATGTCACTCCCTTTCTGCGTGAGGTTCCAAAATCCGTTCTCCAATTTTTGGAGTTCGTGGGGAGGACAGAAGTGATCCTTCATAAGCTGTTTGAATTCGCCCCAAGGCATAGCATGTGCAACCTCGTTTCGCCTTTTGTTGCATTCTGTTGTCCACCATTCGAGTGCCTTTTCACGAAACACCCCAGTGGCATTCAAGGTTCTTAGTTCATCAGGGCAGCCACTTTGCAGGAAGGTAAGCTCGATTGCATCAATCCAGTTCATCATGGCGGTAGCGCCACTTTTGCCAGTAAACTCTAAGGGTTTACAAGCCATGAATTGCTTAAACTGGAAGGTCGATTTGGGTTTGTCAGCCTTCGAGTCGACAGAGCCATGAGGTGAATCGGGGTTCGTATAAATCTTGCTAACAATGTCGGGTAGGACCTTAGCAAATTGCTTGGCCATGAATCTCATGCAATCCTTTTGTGACATGGTGTTGGAAGTCGAACCCTTCTTTGACTTGGTTCTCTTTGACGCACCGTTGGAAGACATCTAAAGATGGAAAGAGAAGGAAAGGATGAGACTTGGTCATAATTTTAAAACAAGGTTTTTGCATGTAAAAACAAGTAAGTGTTCATGTATCATGTAAAGTTCACATAAAGCATAAGTTTCCAACATGTATTCAACAAGTATAACACATATGATCGCGTAAAGGGGATTTAAATTTAGTTTGTTCACGAGAATTATTATTGTTTTTGGTTGCGATGACG
Organism: Helianthus tuberosus; assembly: GCA_030545235.1. NCBI lineage: Eukaryota > Viridiplantae > Streptophyta > Magnoliopsida > Asterales > Asteraceae > Helianthus > Helianthus tuberosus. The sequence goes on from CM060406.1 coordinate 92,708,659, forward strand.
TGCGAAGCGAGTTTAAAAATTTGAAATGAAGAACGTTCAAGTATAAAATCACATATAAATTGAGATACATAAAAGAGAGGCTCAATAAAACATTGGATTGTTTCGGGTAGAGAAACGTCAACTATTCCAAAGTGGGTCGAAAGTCCTTTCGAATTAGAGAAAACGTGCTTTGGCCTATAGGTAAGATACTCTCGTCGAGAAGCGATTAACAGTATCTTACCCTTCCAGTTACTACACATCTCTAATCGATTGAAACAATCGGGACTTTGGCGAGATCGAAAATCAAGGAGTGGGACTTAATCGACAAGATGCGGGTTTCACCCCTAACTTGAAGATTTCGTACCCTAAATGTGGTTGGTACTTGTCGGGTCAAAATAAAATTTTGACACTTTGACAAGGGTCCACTAGAGTTGAAAAGGAAATTACCATTAAGTTGTGGATTTCACTCCTAGCTTAATGGAGAAATTTCGTGCAAAAATAGTTCAAGGTAGAATGAGAGTCGTTTACCAAATTGTGGGTTTCACGCCTATTTTGGTAAAGTCGTCTCGTTTGTGTTACAAGAGTATACAAATAATCAAAAGTGTGTTTGTGTTAGCCTTAGGAAAGGCATGTAAATTTAACAACAAGATGAGTAGCTAGGAAGCATGAAAGGTAGAATGCATAAGTTTTAAACAACAAATAAGAGACAAAGTTCATAAAACTATAGACTAGGGCAAAAGCATGGCAATTTTCCTAATTCCCTATAGTTATGGCTCAGATACCAATCTGTCACACCCCAACCAATGGCGGAAACATCGGGATAAGACGAAGTGTGAAGATTGCTAGAGACATCATAACGCTATTTGTGACAATATTTAAATAATTCCCATTTCATTTCATAACTTCAAATTGTCAACATTACATAACTCAAATAACAACAAGTTCCAAAAGTAAAACATAACAACATAAGCAAAAATTGATACAACATATTAAACCTAAACGTCTATATGTGTATCTAGGCATCAACGCTACTTCTTTTCATAGCATCGTCATCATCAACCTGTAACATGTTTAAAATACAATTCAATGCAAAAGCAATGGCGAGTATACAAGTTTGGTACGTACATAACAAATGATAAGTTTTGAACAATTCCTCATAGCAAGCATATGATTCAAGATAAACATTTAAATATGGCTTGTGTCTAACATATCAAACCAAAAGAGACGCAAGATGCTCATGACATAACCACAAGTTACGGGCGGCGGGTCGTCAATCCTATAGCGCTACATATGTCACGGTTAGGCTCGTACGAAGTTAAAGATAAGTTCAACACATAAAGTTTCACCCAAGTTTAAAGTATCAAGCAATCACGTATACAAGCATGTTATAGGAATGTTCATGTGTTTAAGCAAAATGTTCATGTGTAAGTTGTTGATAAGTAAACATGTTACACCCCAAAAGTGGTAAAAGTAAAAAGGGGGAAATACGAATATACTCACGGTCGTTGCAAGCTTTCCTACTTGAAATCCCGCGAGTGAGTTGGTGGATGGATTAGTTTGGAGCACCTAGTCATTCTACATGAGGAAACATAGGTGTGTGAGTTTGGCGTTAACGGAAGATTATAAATTCGGAATTTAACATAGCATAAAGTATAAAATATGATACGAAAAATAGTCATCTTTTACTTAGTAACCTTTGTATGACACTATGTAACCACTAGGGTTATTTTGTATTTCATGGGTAGTATACCCATTAGAATCATACCATGGTTTTAAAGTCTTAGATGGTATTCTACTACTCTTAACATATAAACACAAGTTCAATATTAAAAGGTTCGAATGAGTGTATGTACATATTTAGGTTAAGTATTACATATTACTTAGTCCAATAATTCATGTAGGAGGTAGAAGATTAGAATCTTCATTTAGGCACCTTGAGTAGTCATGGATGTCAAGTATGGGGTAGGAAGAACTAGCTTCCGTTTAGGAACCCCTTGAATGTTCACCACTTCACTTGATGTAAAAACAACCAAGGAGGGTCACGAACTAGGATTAGTACAATAATATAATAATCTAATCTACGAGAAATCATCAAATCATGTGAGGATTGTATGTAGGACAACCCAAGTTGTTCCATAATCACTCATTCATCAAGATCTAAGCTTGACATGATTTGTGGGTTAAATACCCTAACAAAACAGAAAGTATTTGAGGTTTAATCCTCTGATTTCAAGTGTCTCAACCTTGTTTTTAAGCCTAACCAACCATAGAAGGGGTTGTAAGCATTGGGACATAGGTATGAGATGTGCTAGACACAAGTTTGTTGAAGTTTAAACAAGTTTGAAAGAACATAAATCAAAACAGAAAGTTTTTGGATCATTTCAGGGGATTTCCAGGTCTGATTTCTCCAAGGAGAAGTCAAGGAATCATACCCTATGATTATCCAAGCAAGTAGGAAGAAGAATCGGGTGATTTCGTTAAGAAATGAGCAAGTTATACTCACTTTAGTGCAAGTGTATGAATCTACCCGAATTCTGAGTTTGCAAGAGATTTTGAGAGTGAATTTGTGAGATGTTTTGAGTTGTGAAAGTGTAAAAATGGTGTGGAGAAGGGTTGTATTTATAGTGGAAGAGGTTGGTGGTGATTGGAGGTGTTTAGAGGTGGCTAAATGGTGATTGGGGAGTATTAGATGTTGGGATTTTGTGCCAAAATCGCGTAGATCAGCAGCTGATTGTGTTTTTTACGTAACTGAGACCCATGCGGCCCGCGTCACAGATCATGGTAAGTTCAAGTGGGCCGCCCGGCCCTTCTTATCCGTGTTTAAGTTTCCAAAATTACAATTTAGCCCCCAAGGTTATTAGTTTAGTGATTCTAAGGTCTTTTAGGGACTATTATTGCCATAAAAACATAGATTGTGATAAATTCAAGTATGAGAAGTATAACCCGAGTATAGTTAAGCGTTTAAGCACAAAATCAAGTGTCGTTTACGTTCAAAACACGTTTTATGCATAAGTTTCATGTGTTTACAAGTTTAGCACATAGTTTCCAAGAATCACGAATAAGTATCAATTGTTCCACGAAATTGAATGTTTGAGCATATATAAAGTATGTGTAACATGTATTTAACAAAATACGAGTTTCATTAATGATCCAAGTCTCGGATTTTACAACGATTACAAAGATAGAACGATTACAAGAACACAAAGTTTCCAAAAATAGAAACACTAACAAGACTTGCTATAAAAGGAAAGTACAAATAAGCGGGGCGTTACACCTGTTCCCATGCTAGCTGTTTTCCCGCCCGTTGCCAAAGAAGGGAACCTTAATGGGCAAGGTAACTCTATCCTGTGGGCTTTTATGTAATTGGGCTTTTGTAGAAATAACCCAATGCGGGTAAGGTGGGCTTCCCCACTGGCCCGTCGTCAAGTCATCTTTAGTCCCTGGTTCTGAGACCCGAGGCTCATGATCCGGGGCTGAATCATAACCGCTTAAAAAAGGGTGGTTTTCTTCCTGTGGGCCCATTCCAAATCAGTTATGATCTACCGTCCCCACTAATCATCACACCGCCGGATATCTATAGCGGGAGTTAATCCCCTCGTAACACGTGTTCCTTTTTTGAATTTTGAAGGGACTCTTGACATGACGGTTACTTGTATGTCAGCGGCACCTCTTTAAATACCCTGTTATCTTTTCCGATTTCTAACTCAAATACTTCAACCCCTTTCTCTCACTGTAGCCATTTCCTTGAATCATAGCTTCTTCTCCGATTATGAGTCGTAGTGGCCGTTCGTCGATAAGATCCGTACTGACGGCGAAGGACTTGAAGTCCTTCGTTGCAGCGTACAACATTCCCGAGCGGTTTTCTCCTTCCTTGCCCGGCCCTAACGAGCCGACGGAGTGCACAGCAGACCGGATACCTATTTACACTCTGGCTTTCTCCTCCTGTGGGGTTCGGTATCCTCTTTCTGCTTTCAAAATCTCTTTGCTTCATCATTTCGGTGTCCATTTTTCTCAGATTCACCCTCTAGGGTTCATGAGGGTGGTCCACTTTGAATTATCCTGTTCAGCCATCTCGGGAGAGCCCTATATTCCTTTGTTTTGCATGTTCTACATGCTTATTTCGGATGGAGATTGGTTCACTTTTGCAAAACGGCAGAACAATGTCTCGAGGCCCTGTTACAGTTTTATGCCTACCTCCACTTATCCAAAGGACTGGAAGAGTAGATTCATCTTTGTTTCTGCCGCTATGTTGCCGGAGTCCCCTCTGCCGAAGGATCTTGATGCCGCAATCGAAGACGTTGTTCCTACTCTTTCCGCAGCCAAAACCCTTCAGTGGAAACGGATGTGCGAGAATCCAACGAGGGCATTCACCTTTTCTGAAGGGACGCTTGCCATGGGAGGGTTGAGCCCCTCCTATCCGGTTCGTCCGAGGGCTTTTTTCGGCAAAAAAGGTATTTCCTTGTTCTTGATATGTCGTTTTTGGTTAGTGTCTTGGAGATCGTGTAGTCATCTTTAGTGTCTCTTTTTTGTGTAGAGATAACTTTGTGGAGGCTACTTCAGGGTGATTCCAAAGATGTTAAGTATGTGGTTGACAACGAGATTGATCCTAGGTTGAATGCGGAGGTGCATGTTACTGGGGGGTCCACCCAGGCCAGGGGCTCTACTGCCGTGGGTGGTGACGAGGAGAATCCCTCTAATGAGGAGGAGAGTTCTCCTGACTTTCCTCCTGTTCATCCCTCCGGCCAAAGCGATGACGAAGATGTAGAAATCCAGCTAGTTCGTAAGAGAAGATCCGCCAGTCCTCAGCCAGCCCCTGCTCCCCGTAATATTCGTCAAAGACTTCGGAGTGCCTGTGGTCAAAAACTTCCTCCTTCATCGAAAGCTGCTTCTGATCTCCCCCCTGCTGGGGTCAAAGGTTCCCTGTCTAAACACCTGAGGTCTTCGAGCTTAGTGAGTGCTCCTCTGCTGGTGAGCTTTATCTTCCCTTGATCTCATTTTTTCTGTCCTTTGCCTTGCCTCTGATGTTCTTTTTCTTACTTCTCAGGGGAGTTCCCAGGAGCCCATAGAGGTTCCTACTGGTCCCTCTTCTTCCCGTGTCCGGGATAAGACCTCTGAAGTGGGGGTAGCTCGTTTTTCCTCGGCTTTCAAGCTCTCTCCCTCCCATGCTACTGGGACTAGCAAGCCCACTCTTCTTGAAGGTCCTGCTCATCGGTCTCCTCTTGCCCCTCTGTTTGCCGATGCCCTCCCTTTTGCTTATGTCCCTAAATGGAAGGTGACTAGCTCCTCAGTGATAGGGACTCCCGAAGCTGCTAGGGACTTTTTGAACCATGCTGTTCCTCCCTCACACAAGTTTGTAAACTCTGCTCTGAGGGACGACCTCTTCGAGGATAAGTATAGCATGTCCCTGTGTGAAAGCTTTTTTAGGGGCGCTGGGATGTTGCAGAGAATCGATGATCTGAGGAGGGCAAATGAAGGGCTTAAGGCTGAGTTTAAGGCTTCCCAGTCTGTTGTTGCTGGGCTTAGATGCCAAGTAGTTGATGCTGAGAGGAAGTTGTAGGAGGGGAAGGTACATAGTCTTCTCCCCCCCCTTTTTTTTGTACTTATTGATTTTTTATCCAGGGAGCTGGAGCTATGCTTGAGAGGAAAGAACGGGCTTGGGAGCGGGAGATGGCCACGCTGGTTGAAGAGAAGGAGGAGCTTGCTGCTGAGCTGAAGCATTCAAAGGAGGTTGGCTCCGTTTCCCAGGAGCAATTCAATTCCATGTATGCAGAATATGGGATAACTTCCGATGACAACCAGCGATTGGCGGGGGAAAAGCATTGGCTAATTACTGAAGGTTTTGGAGCCTTCCTTGCTGCTGTTGCTCAGTCAGAGGACTTCAAGAGCGGTTTGGAGGAGGTGTACAGGGCCTATAGGGATGTTGGGTGCCAGTCGGGATTGAAGGATGGCTATAAATACTCCGCTCAAGGCTTGGATGGAAAGGATACTCCTCTTTATAACTCCAAGGCTAAGAAGAAGCTGTCCAAGCTGAATGAGGAGTTTGGGCATAAGACCCCGGCCATCCTTGAGAAAATCCTGGAGCATCCCTTGATTTCTATTGATGAATTAAAGGCCCTGTTCTCCTCTGCCGGTCCTTCGTCTCCACCGTATCTTTCCGGGGGTGATCCCCAATGAATTTCAAACACTTAACACATTTCGATATGGTTGTAATAACTTTTACTTGCCCTAGGATACTTTTGCATTTTGCTTGACTGTTTGGGAGGGGTCCTTTATGTTGGGGACCGCCTTAGCTTCTAATCATATGGGTTATGATTGTATATTGCTTCTCCACTTTGTTGCCTATTTCTTGCTGTGGTTGTTTGTTTTGCAGGGGTTTTTACTGAAGGTCAGTTTGGTGCTTCCCTGGGGATTTATGGACTGTTTGGTGGGGGGTCGTGTCTTTATTTCATCTCGTTGTATTTACATGTTGTTTACTCTTTGCCAGGGTTATTAAGGCCTTTCTTTGTATATGTACTTTGTATTATTAAAGCAGATTCCCTTTCGTGGTTTTGTATGCAAGAGTGTGTTGTACTTTTTGTCTGTTTATTAAACTATGATTGTCTGTTCGAGGCCAATCGATGGACAAGCTTATAATGTGGCGTTATGTTTTTGACTTGTTCTTGTCCGTTTTGGGTTAGCTAGACCCTTATCAGCCCCACGGCCGGGCTTTTGGCATGTTTTGGATGCCTTGTACACGCGTGCTTGCTTGTTCTAGTTTAGATTTAATGGTGTTCCTGGGCACGTCTGCCTAGGTGTGATGGCCATTGTTTTTTCAAAAGTGGACGTGTTCTGTCCGTTTTTCATTTAATTTTTAGGGGGTTTACACTTCCCGCTAAAGATTGTTACAAAAGGTCTGTCCTTGGGGGAGCCCCAGACTAACAGTTAGTTGCTACAAAAGTGGCTCTTGGCCGTTTTCTTTGGGGGTGAACCCCTTACACGTAATACTTTCTAAGCTGCATGAGGTTCCAGGTCCTGGGGACCTCTTTGCCTTCAAGCGTTTCAAACTTGCAGGTTCCCTTGCCATTAGCCCATATGACTCGGTAGGGCCCCTCCCAGTTGGGGCCTAACTTTCCAGTGTTTTCTTGCAAGCTGGCTTCATTGGCTCTAAGGACTAGATCCCCCGGGACGAGGTTGATTTTCTTCATCCTGGTGTTATAATAACTCTCCGGTAGCTTTTTGTATTTGGCTTCCCTGACTGCCGCTATCTCCCTTCTTTCTTCCAGCAGGTTCAAGTTCACTCTGAGGTCCTGTTCATTTTCTTCGTCTCGGAGCTTCATCCGGGCAGTCGGGGATCCTATCTCGGCGGGGATGACAGCTTTCATCCCGTAGGTAAGGCTAAACGGGGTCTCCCCATTGCAACTTTTGGGAGTGGTTCTATATGCCCATAGCACGAATGGAAGTTCTTCCAGCCAACCCTTTTGTTTTCTTCCAAGCCTTCCTTTCATTCCGTTGATGACGCTTTGGTTGGCTCTCTGCACCAGTCCGTTGCTCTGGGCGTGGGTGATGGAGGTAAACACTTGTTGAATCTGCATTTGCTCACACCACGGTTTGAAAGGCTTTCCGACAAACTGGACCCCGTTATCGCTCACCAGTTCCTTAGGGACCCCATACCTGCATATGATGTTATCCAACACGAACCTTCTCATCTGCTCTCCAGTAATTTTTGTCAGGGGCTTCGCTACGATCCATTTGGTGAAATAATCAATGGCCACCACCACGTATTTGACCCCTCCCGGGCTCTCCGGGAAAGGTCCAATTATGTCGATGGCCCATTTTTGGAATGGCCAGGATGTTGAAACCGGTACCATGGGGTGTTTGTGCCGGTGGGTCATTGGTGCATGCACTTGGTAGTTATCACACTTCTTGATTTCCTCAGATGCTGTTTCGTACATCCGTGGCCAGTAAAATCCTGCATTCATTGCTTTTCTCACTATCGTCCTTGGTCCCGAGTGCATTCCGCAAATCCTCTCGTGCATCTCCCTAATCACATAGTCAGCCTCTTCCATGTCAACACACTTTAGGGATGGGCCCAGATATGATCTTCGATATAGCTCCCCTCCAATTAGCTCATATTACAGGGCTCTGACCCTTATCTTTCTGGCTGCCCATTCTCCCTCGGGTAGGATTCCGTCCTGGAGGAACTTAATAATTGGTGTCATCCACGTTTCCTGAGTACCTTCAATCGCCACAACCTCCTTTGTGTTAAGGGAAGGAGATGTCAGGATCTCCACCTTGACTTCTTTTGCGAGGTGGTCAAATGCCACCGAAGCCAGCTTACTGAGGGCATCCGATTTTCTGTTTCTTCCGCGGGGGATGTACTCCAGTTTGAAAGTTTTGAATGCCTTAGCCATCTCTTTTACTTTTGCCACGTATTGGTGCCGTCTTTGGCTTCATATTCCCCTTGGTACTGCTTCACTACCAGTTGTGAATCAGTGCTAGCCTCCACGTGTCCTGCTTTCATTTTCTGTGCCAGCCTCATTCCTGCTAGGAGGGCTTCATACTCTGCGGTATTGTTGGTGTTCTCGAAGTCCAACCTTATGGCATACGTCAGCTCGACTCCCTCGGGGCTTATCAGTGTGATTCCTGCCCCACTCCCTTCTTCACTAGATGCTCCGTCGGTGAGTAACTTCCACACCGCCTCGTCTTCCTTCTTTCTTTCTTCTTTTTCTAAGTCTTCCCATTTTAACAGTTCCTTCTCTTCGTCCTCAGGGACTTCTGCTAAGAAATCGGCCAGTATCTGCCCCTTCGTGGCTGTCCTAGGCTTGAACTCCAGGGAGTGTTCCCCTAACTCCACAGCCCATTTAGCTAATCGTCCTGACAGTTCCGGCCTCCTGAGCACCTTCTGAAGGGGTTGATCGGTCATTAAGGTAATCTTGTGCCCTTGGAAATACCTCCTGAGTCTTCGGGATGTGAAGACAAGGGCTAATGCGAGTTTCTCCAGGGGCATGTATCGTTCCTCGAGCCCCTTAAGCGTTCTGCTGATGAAATATATGGGGATCTGTCTCCCTTCCCGTTCTACCATCATGACCGCACTGATGGTCGTTTTCGAGGCAGATAGGTACAGGAGCAACGGGTCCCCGGGTACTGGGGTGGCCAATGTCGGGAGCTTGCAGATGTAGGCTTTCATTTCTTGGAAGGCAGCCTCGGCCTCTGTGGTCCATTTAAACTTGTTTGTCTGGAGGCAGTCTTTCAATACTTTCATAAAGGGAAGGGTCCTGTCGGCTACCTTTGATAAGAAACGGTTCAACGCTATCAACCTCCCGTTTAGCTGCTGAATGTCCTTCAGGGACATGGGGGATCGCATCTCAGCCACCGCTTGGGTTTTCTCCGGATTTGCTTTAATCCCTCCCTTGGTGACCACTACTCCCAGGAAATTCCCCTCTTCTACTCCAAAACAGCACTTCCCAGGGTTTAACTTCATGTTCACATCCTGCATAGTGTTGAGAGTCTCGGCTATATCGTCTATCATGGCCATCTCTGTCAGGCTTTTGATAACAATGTTGTCGACGTACACTTCTAGGTTCCTTCCTCGTTGTTTCCTGAACAAAGCGTTCATGAACCTTTGATATGTGGCCCCAACATTTTTAAGACCGAAGGGCATCTTGGTGTAGCAGAATGTTCCTTCGTCCGTGATGAAGGCAGTTTTTTCTTCGTCTTCCATTGACATCTGGATTTGGTGGTACCCCTTGTAGGCATCCAGGAAGCACTTCAGGGGGTACTGAGACAAAGAGTCTACCTGAACGTCTATCTCCGGGAGGGGATAACAGTCCTTAGGACATGCTTTGTTCAGATCTTGAAAGTCGATGCACATTCTCCACCCCCCGTCTTTCTTTTGAACCATAACCGGATTGGCGATCCAAGATGGATACTTCACCTCCCTAACTATCCCTGCCCTGAGCAGTTTTCTGGTTTCTTCACAAGCAGCCCATCTCTTGTTGGGTCCCATGCTTCGTTTCTTCTATTTTACCGGTTTTGCCCATGTGTAAGTATTTAGCCGGTGCTCGGTCAGGCTCATGGGGACCCCTGTCATGTCCCCATGTTGAAATGCAAACACATCTATGTTGTGGAGAAGCAACTCCTTCAGGGCACTCTTGCACTTGTCACTTAGGTGGCTTCCCACTTTGACCGTTTGTTCTGGAAACCTATCGTTAAGGACCCACTCTTCTACTTCCTTCTTCTTGGGTTTCTCAGGTGCCTCCTCTTTGGACACGGAAGAGATCACTTCATAAGCAGATTTAACCCATGCTAGGCCTTTTGGTGTTTGAAATACTAAAGCCCCGTGGGGGGTGGACGCCTGCGCCTGTAAGTCTCCAATTCCGGGTCTTCCTAGGATTGCATTGTACTTTGAGGGTGCCCTGACTACTGTGAAGGTCAGATTTACCGTTCGCACTCGATCCCCTACCCCGACCGTGAACGGGAGCCTGATCTTTCCCAAGGGATGTGATACACTGTTGTTGAACCCTACTAAGGGGATGGAGTCTTCTTCCAACCTGTCTCTTACGTCCCTGTCGAATCTAAGGAAACAATGTTCGTATATTACCTCGACGCCTGACCCTCCGTCCACATGTATTCGAGACACCTTATGCCCTGCTATTATGGCTGAGATGTTCAGCGGAAGTCGTTGTACTTCGCTTTCTTCCAGGTATGGCATAAGGATGGGAGCTTTCATGCAGTTCGGGGAGCCCAGGATTCTGGCTTTTATACTACGGGTGGTATCGAATTCATTCCTCCTCCTAATCATGTCAACATCTGCCCTCCCAGGCTCCCTTTCATCTCTTCCCTTGCGGTCCCCTCCCCCTTCCTTAATTTCCGTAACCAAGTGGGCCAGCCTTCCCGTCTTCACTGCAGCCTCTATTTCTCTTTTTAAATACATGCAGTCATCGGTTTTATGCCCGAAGCCTTTGTGAAATTCACAATATTCGTTTGGTTGTGCTTTCGGCCCAGGCTTTATGGGTGGTGGTCTTGGGAAGGAGTTCTTTATCCTTTCAGTGGCCAGTATCTCACTCGGTGTCTTGATGAGGGGGGTGAAATTATCAGAGTACAAAGGGGGACCCCTCCCTTAGGGTTTGTACGGGGAGTACGAGGGTCTCATTCTGTCATGCATCATTCTATCAAAAGCAAGCTTTCGAGAGTAGGGTGTACCTTTGTCAGGAGGCTTTGTGACTGGGGCGATCCTCCGGGGCGCGATGTCTGTTTCCTTGGCTTTGCTGACCGTATCCTTCCATCTGACAAAGGCTCTGACCCTGTCCATAAGGCTGTCAAATGAGTGGGGGAACTCTTCCCCCAGCTTCTCACACAGCTGGGCATGTTTTAGCCTGTTTATGAAACTGCTAATCTTCATGACCTCCGGGATATCTTTGATGTTCATGCTCTCCTTGACGAACCTCTCCATGTATTGATCTATTCGCTCGTTATCCCTTTGTCTAATATGAAGGATCTCATTTGGATTTTTAACCACCTTCCTCTGTTGGCCGAAGTTCCTGAGGAACTTCTCGCTTAGCTCTTCATAGCTATCTATGCTCCCCGGGGGCAGGCTGTCGAACCAAAGCCGAGCTCCCTCCGTCAAGGTTTGTACAAACATGTGGCACCATACTGGCATGGGCCATCGTCCTAGTTGTCCCGCTCCCCGGAAGGCATGCAGGTGATCCTCGGGGTCTCTTGTCCCGTAATAACTGTCAAAGCCTGGGGGTAACTTTGTCTTGGGGGGCATCGGTTCTTCTGCGATTCTTCGTGTGAACTTTGAGACCTCGGCTAAGTCTCGTGGTAGGTATGGCTTGTAACACCTCGAAAATTCACGTCCTATAATGTGTAGACACGTGTCAAATGTTTAAACGTGTGAAAGAAATATTATAGAAGGACTAAAGTTGACAAACATGGAAAGTATGTGAATATACGTATTCTAAGTGTCAACAGTGAATAAATATATTGTACATTAACCCTACATGATGCTCATACCTTCAAACGAATAAATCATGGATCATACGAAGCTAAAAGTGAGAGATTTCAAACTACAGGGACTAAATGTGTCAACATGTTTAATTAATACCTCTGAGTGACCTTTTGACAAACCCGAAGCTTTGTAAATGTTAAATATGCTCACTAGAATGCACGATATAAATTTCATAAAGTTTCATTATCGTATGAGAAAGTTATGATCAAATTCGTGTGCGAAGGGTTAAAGCGTAAACGATGGAAGTTAGGACTTTTCGGGTAACAATAAAGTTAACCGGGGGCTTAATAAGGTGGGTATATGTTTTAAGGCCTTTATAGATCAATTATGAGGGTTTACAATGCAAGAAAACAAGTGCCTAATCGAATTTTGAAGAGCCAAGGATCAAATTGCAAGAAATCAAAAAGCTGATCAGGGAGGGCCTAGCGCGACGCGAGGGAGGCCTAGCGTCACGCTTGGGGTCCCCAGATCAGAATTAAATGGGTTTTGCCTGCTGAAGTGCAATCTGCCCGATTCCAATCGATTTTCCACATCTCTTGGCCCCTAAAAACACCCCCTAAGCATCTAGGACACATGTGGGAAGGTTGTGGTGTGTGCTAGACCTTGTTGTCAACACCTTGTGGTGATTGAATCCACTATAAAAGGCCACAAGTGTTCAACATTTTCTTCACACCTTCATCTGCATTTGAGGACCACTTCTGGAGCTCAACTTCCTCTCAAGTGTTCCCTAATTAAGCTTAGGACTTCAGTAAGTGTTCTAATCCTTTCTAAATTGAGTTTAGCTTAGTTATTTAGCTAAAAGTCAAACCGTCGTAATTACGGTTTGACTTCGAGATCAGTCAACAATGGCTCAGTCATATCTCGAATTAAAAGTAGTTATAAGTTGGTATTTATGTGGGTAATAAAACCCCAAAAGGGTTTCCCCTGATCACCACTCTAACTAGTTCAAATGTCGGGTCAAACGTGTAATTAAAAAGTCAACATGAAGTCTAAAATGCCATTTATGCATAATTATCATTTTAGATCATATACAACCTGTTGGATCATTGTTATAACTTAGTAATAAGTGTAAGAACATGTCTAAACATGTTTAACCCGACAATTTCCTGTTTAGACCCGGTTCGGAACCGAAAGTCACATAGTTTGACTTTCACTTTGACTTTCAGTTCTGACCCGTTTAGGCATGTTTTAGAAATGCCTCAGAGCTTAAATTGGACTAGGTTACATGTTAGAACAACCCTCTGTGATTATACACCTTGGCTCATTAGTTATCCAATTAATATGTATGTTTCTGTTAATTGCTCATATGTTGACCGTTATGCCCTTATTACCTTAAAACGTGATTTTTGGAAATGTAAAAGAGTAGAAACTTTAATTACTGATATATAAACTTGTATGCAAAGTTTGACATCAGTTTGATTTGAAGATTAAGAGTTATGCTCATTATCGCAAAATGAATGCTTTATGTTAATAAAACGGCGTAATTAGCGTATAGCCTAGTTAAGCCTACTTTTTGGAATCAAACTTAATACTCACTGATGTAATATATTATTTTGGGATTTTTAAAGATTTTTAATTAATTTTAGGCTGAGCATAACTAGTAGTCGTAGGCTTAATCCGGTAATTGTCGATTTTGCCCTTACGGGCCATAAAATGAGTTTTACATATCTAAACGACTCCAAACCTTTTGCTACTGATCACATATGATAAATAAATTATTTTAAGCCTTCTGGAAATATAAGAATGTCAGATTTAAGTATCGAACCCGGAAATGGCCTTTAATCGCCTTATTAAGCGTTTTTAGCGCAAAGTATGTATTAAAAGTATATTGGACATACCCGGGTTGATACCTAGTGATATATGAGACAAATTATAATATTTTAACAGTAAGCAAAGGTTGATAAACTCAGACTTCAGTTTTGAGCTTTTCGGCTTAGGTGAAATTACCAAAATACCCCTACGGGGCATAGTTTGGTTAAAAATGATAAATTTCACATACATGCTTTAACCTACTGATATAACTTAGAAAATTGAGTGTATTTGCTGATTACATCAGGCCTGTAACTCAGATTATCATTTAAACTCTTTTACAAACTTTTAAATGACCAAACTACCCCTACGGGGCATAGTTTGTGTTTAAATCCATTCCGGGCATAATAAAAGACATCTTACTGATGTCACAACATATTTGAAGCATATTAACTTAGGAAACCTGTATATGGCTCTTACGGATACCCGTTACGCCTATTACGCGTTCGGTTCGGTTTATGTAACAAGTTTACATAATTTAGCCGAAATGGGTCAAACCTTATCGGTTTAATCTCAAAATCCAGAATGTGCATGAAGGACCCCTATTAAACAAGTCTCTGAACTTGTCGGGTCTAAATCACATTCTATCCGGTCTTCGCTTAATCGTGCGTTGACGGGTGGTCCGTAGGACAACCCTTAAGTGCCTTAAAAACATTAAAATCCCATGCTTTACACGTTTAATTGTTTGAACTTGGTAACTATTAGTTGTTTGGACGTGTAGGTGCAAATGGAGCTTAAAAGGGAAGTAATTTGGAGCATCAATGAAAAAATCAATTTTTGGAATTGAAGAATTAAGGGGATAGCATGATAGAGGATGAAATTACGAGAACGTAGGCGAAAACGGTGAAGAAAACGGAGTTGGAACGAAAAAGTTATGCTGAAAACAAGTTTTCATGTTGAAGCCTGCCGTAAGCTACGACCAGGACCGTAGCTTACGGCGCCGACTGTTCTAAAATTGTAACTCATGCATTAATGGGCCACTTGATGATGTTTTATGCTCTCCTATCATGGGTTTTCGGTTACATAACATTGGTGGACGAATTTTGGCTAATCTTGGAGACTTTGGGAAGAAAAAAACACAATCTTATCATTTACTATCCATCTAGTATTGTTGCTTTGGATTGTATTAAACAATTTCATCTTATTTTGCTACAATGTTTGTCCAAGCCATGTGTGGCTAAACACTTTATGATCGTCCTAGATTGAAGGTTTGTTTGAGACATTTTGTATTTGATTTCCTAATTTATAGAATAGCAATTCTTATCTTTATGGTTGGTTTGTTATGGTGTGTGATTGTTTGTTAGTAACTTGTTAATTCTTATGGTAATCTAGTTTGAAACCATACGTTCTTGGTGCCGTTGGCAATCGAGATATCATGGGTAGAATTAGGATTGGGTAAGGGTTGATTGATCATCGGGTAACAACCTCACGTTCTAGGAATCTGAGTACTTAGTTCCCTTTCATCACTGCAAGTAATCACGCATGAGCTATGTCTATGTAGTTCTTTCTAGTGGAATGATAATATGAATATCGAAACAAACCGGAAATCTAGGATGGTCATTTGTCTCTAATTTGCTTACAACCAAACTTTTCTCTTGCAATTTACTTAGTTTAATTTAGTCTAAAACCAATTCACTCACATAAACTCTCGAATCTTATTTCTTTTGCAATTAGATTAATTTAGTTAAAATTAGATAAACTTTCAAATAACACACATTCCACAAACTCCCTGTGTTCGATACCCACTTGCCACTATCTATATAGTTGTTATTGGGATTAAATTTGATTGTGACCACGACATCACGTCAAATTTTGGCGCCGTTGCCGGGGAGTAGTGCGCAACGTGTGTTATCTTGTGTATTAGTTTGAAAAAAAAAATTAAAAGAAAAAAAAAACCAAAAAGATTTCTTTTATGTTCATGATTTACACTTGGTAGTTGAGTTGTGTTGTGCAGGATGACAGGGCATTACACAAATTTCAGCTTATTTACGTGTAGATTGTGCGGGGGTCCACGACATCCATGTATTGGTTGCCACGAGGCTCACTACAGGAGGGCACATGGAAAACCGGTGTCTTATGTTTCACAGCTTCCACCTCCATCATACGTTGACGATTATGAATCAGAAATGGAGGATGACTATTATTCATATGGATACGATCGGGACGAGGAAGTTTATTATGAGGCAAGGATGGATGGTCTATGTTTTTGTTGCGGTCGCGATCACACTTATGATTATGATGTGTGCCCGGTGTATTCGGAAAACCCGAAGTATTGGAATAAAAAGATGATGGAAGCGCGCATCTATAGACCGTATCAGGGATATCGACAATATCATCCCGAAGAATATTCTGAGCCCGAGGGTGTTTATGTTTATGAGACCGAGGAGGAAAAAGAGCTTGCTGTATTGGAAGTAACTTTGTCCAAACTCGAGCAATTTTTAGCAACACCCAACCTGTCCGATGAAGACCGAATCAGCTGCTTAGTCTCTAAGTGTCATACTTTAAAATTGAAGATAGAGATAGAAGAACGCCTCTCACCATTACCCGACGATATTAGAGATTATTCTCACATGAAGGAGGAGGTTGTGGAGGATAATACCACACCAATGAGTCCTTTATCTGATGAAGAGTCACTTGTAGATCAGATGATGTGTGCAGATTATGAGGTAGAGCAGGCTGATGGGATGGATATGTGTACCGAACCTCTTCCCATATCAATGATTCAAATTAACAAGTGTGGGGAAAAGGGTTCGAGGAACAAGTTGAGAAGGGTGAAACTACCAGACATTAAGGTATATGTCATGAAGTGGACTAGCAAAGCCCGTAGGAGCAGCTTTAACATGCCAACTATACTGACAAATTTATGGAGATGGCATGTAAATTTCCGGGCATTTGTTGGAAATGCTGCGGGTAAGTGTGCATTAAGACCACCATAACGCATATCAGGTATGGTCTGGCTGAAGACCTTTAAACTTAGCGCTCTCGGGAGGCAGCCCGAGGATGTAGAGTATTGTATTTGTGTTTTGTTTTGTTTTGCTTTGTTTGGTTTTGTTTTGGTGTTGTGTTTGTGTGTTGGCAGGTTGTTACGTTTCAACCCTCGCGGATGCAATGATTCAAGTGTGGGGATGTTTGGCAACATCCCTGTTGAGATATCGGCGAATCCAAGAGATGTTTATGAACCGGTCCGATTACCGCAACTACATCACTACCAACACTGCTGATTTACTAATCAGGTTGTGTCTTGTTCTCATTTTGTGCACCTTTGTATATATTCATGTTTAAGTTTAAGGTTGGGTGGTGTTTTGATGTGTTTAGTTTATGGGTTGTGAAGGATTGGTGGTGTTTCTAATAATTAGAATAAAAAAAAAATATACAAAAAAAAAAAATTTGGGATTTGAGAGTATTAGCGGAAGCTAATGTTTTTGGTTAGAAGCGATCTTTCCCTCAAAACCATACATTGGGACAATGTATCCCAAGTGTGGGGATGAGGGGAATTTTTTTTTGAGAATTTTAAAATTTTTTGTGAAGCCAAGCGAAAATTGTCAAAATTTGAAAACTTGATATTGTTCCACTTGACACACCGACACCCATTTCTAGTCCTTTATTGGTGAGAGTTTGAGCCACATATGATTATTATAGATATTTCTTTGTTTTGAGTGGCGGTGTGTGTATTGTGTTAATAGAACTTGTGTATGAATTCTTGTTAAATCCTAGAGTTAGCATGCTTTTGAAAATGATAGGGGATTTTTAGGTAGCCTCGTCTAGATGTGTGAGAGTGTGGGAATTAGGGGTTGGACCTCATACGTTACATATATGAGCTTGGTATTGTGAGGGGTGGGGGTTTGGTCTTTAGAAAGCCATGTTTGAGCCTTATACCATTCGGTTGTGACCCAAACCTACTTCCTACAAAATTTTACCTATTGAGATGACCCGGTTTAGGAGATTTAGTATGTAGTATTGATGTTCTTGTATATATTGTTGAGTTTGATGTGTTATGAAAAAAAAATGAAAAAAAAAATGATGAAAAAAAAAGAGAAAAAAAAAAGAGAGAGAAAAATATGAAAAAAAAGTATTTAGTTGCAATAGTAGTTGAGAATGTTGAAGAAGTTGTGTATATAGTTGATGTTTGCTTTGTTTAGTAGTAGAAATAAAAACCGGGTCAAATCAATTAGCTATTTGCATATATATTCCACCATGTTCCTACCTTTACACATAGCCCGTTACAACCCGAATGTCCTTTTGATTCATAAGCATGCTAGGTATTTGATAGGAGGAAACTTGATTTGTATACAAGCTTATTGTCGCACAATCACACACTTGCATTGAGCGTGTTAGCATAATGTTGCTAATATTACTTGTCACCGAGAGTTGTTGTGAGGGGTGTGTCTTGTGGTTTGATAAAAGGTTTGTAAAAGGATGGTACATTTTAGCTTGGTTTGCATGTTGATCGCTTGGAGTTTTGAAATGGTTAGTGAATGAGTTGCTTGGGACAAGCAACGGGTAAGTGTGGGGATGTGACGGGTGGTCCGTAGGACAACCCTTAAGTGCCTTAAAAAGATTAAAATCCCATGCTTTACACGTTTAATTGTTTGAACTTGGTAACTACTAGTTGTTTGGACGTGTAGGTGCAATTGGAGCTTAAAAGGGAAGTAATTTGGAGCATCAATGAAAAAATCAATTTTTGGAATTGAAGAATTAAGGGGATAGCATGATAGAGGATGAAATTACGAGAACGTAGACGAAAACGGTGAAGAAAACGGAGTTGGAACGAAAAAGTTATGCTGAAAACAAGTTTTCATGTTGAAGCCTGCCGTAAGCTACGGCCAGGACCGTAGCTTACGGCGCCGACTGTTCTAAAATTGTAACTCATGCATTAATGGGCCACTTGATGATGTTTTATGCTCTCCTATCATGGGTTTTCGGTTACATAATATTGGTGGACGAATTTTGGCTAATCTTGGAGACTTTGGGAAGAAAAAAACACAATCTTATCATTTACTATCCATCTAGTATTGTTGCTTTGGATTGTATTAAACAATTTCATCTTATTTTGCTACAATGTTTGTCCAAGCCATGTGTGGCTAAACACTTTATGATCGTCCTAGATTGAAGGTTTGTTTGAGACATTTTGTATTTGATTTCCTAATTTCTAGAATAGCAATTCTTATCTTTATGGTTGGTTTGTTATGGTGTGTGATTGTTTGTTAGTAACTTGTTAATTCTTATGGTAATCTAGTTTGAAACCATACGTTCTTGGTGCCGTTGGCAATCGAGATATCATGGGTAGAATTAGGACTGGGTAAGGGTTGATTGATCATCGGGTAACAACCTCACGTTCTAGGAATCTGAGTACTTAGTTCCCTTTCATCACTGCAAGTAATCACGCATGAGCTATGTCTATGTAGTTCTTTCTAGTGGAATGATAATATGAATATCGAAACAAACCGGAAATCTAGGATGGTCATTTGTCTCTAATTTGCTTACAACCAAACTTTTCTCTTGCAATTTACTTAGTTTAATTTAGTCTAAAACCAATTCACTCACATAAACTCTCGAATCTTATTTCTTTTGCAATTAGATTAATTTAGTTAAAATTAGATAAACTTTCAAATAACACACATTCCACAAACTCCCTGTGTTCGATACCCACTTGCCACTATCTATATAGTTGTTATTGGGATTAAATTTGATTGTGACCACGACATCACGTCATGCGTACGAACCGTATCTTTGAAACTAGCCGGTCTAAGCTTAAGCTTAATTAAAGGCCCGTTAGGATTCTAATAGGTTATATTAAACCTTCGTTCCAGATTAGGAGAACCAGTAAAAGCTACGTGCATTTTGCTTATTGTGATTAATACTTGCTCAGGTAAATACTTTTAACTTATTTTCCCTATACGGGCTTGGGTTACGGTATATAGCATACCGCTTGATCGGGCATCAAATCTCCACCATTTGGTGGGTAGTTGAATAATTTGATCGGCTCGTTTAAATAGTCTTGATTACTTAAAGCCTTTGGGGGGTTAATGACCATGTCCCGGATATCCTTGGCATCATCTTACGAGATGGCCACGACCTGAGCACGGGGTGTAGGCGTACACCTGTCAGTGTATAACTCTATGATGTGGTGTGTCTATTGATCTTTAACCCAGACAAGATCCGGGCGACTGAACGCACAAGTAACATGTAATTCGTTCACAAGATTATAATATTAAATAATTCTCCCAAGTTAAATAAAATGTTTATGCCACGTGCATCCAAACCAATTTTTAAATCATTTTCCAAAATGAGTCAGTTGATTGTATTTACCGGTGTCAACTGACGTATTTTCCCAAAAAGATTAAATGCAGGTACTAAGCGAAATTGGCTGGGATTTCTCCTTAGCATCATTAGAAGTCTCGCAAGCTTAAGATGCCTGAAGTCTGTTGAACTATTGTTTCATATTTTATTTCGATCCGTTCTGTGGATAAACATCCGAACGTTGTGATACTTGATATTACAATAATAAATTCGGTTGTATTATATTTTCAATTGCTTCCGCTGTGCATATTAATATTGTGTTGTTTGACTATTATGTTGCCAACCATGACGTCACGATACTCCCCACCGGGCCCACCGGTGACACGTGGAAAGTCGGGGTGTGACATGGCTGATCTGAGCCACTGTCACCAAGGTTGTCTCCCTCCTTTCCTTTCTCCTTGGGCTTCTGTCCTGTGATAAGATCCTCCCTTTCTTCTGAGGACATCTGCCTCAGGGCAGTTATGAACGTTTCCAGCTGGTCACCATTGTTGCTCTTGTTTTGAAGATTCGTCCCTTCTTGGCTGGAGGGTGTGTCAAAAGAAAGTCTAGTCCTGAGGCTGTCGAGCTTTTCCTGTCTCTTTAAGTCTTCAAGGTACTTTGTCAACTTTTCCCTATGCATGGCCACAAAGTCGGGAGTGATATGCTCTAATTTTTTTTCTGGGTTTTCCACCTGGTTCTCGTTACCTTTTTCATGGGTAATGTCTTCCACCGTGACTCTATCCAAATCGTTTTGTGCCGTCTGAATGACACGTGAGTTACGTGGGGTTGCCATGTCGTTTTTGATGAAATAAGTTGCTCTTTAGACGTCGAGTTCTGATGTGGGAACACCGGACAGACCAAGGTCCCACGGATGGCGCCAATGTCGAATACCCAACCCACGGATGACGTTAGAGGGATCTTCGTTGACGTCAAGAGCCTTTATCCTTGTCACTACAAAAGAACAAACCGTTAGCCTCGCCACAGAGGACACCGGGAGGGGGATCCGTGACCAAGCTCCGGCGTGAGAGTAAGTAAGCTTGCCGGAGAATGAGAGGAGTTTCCTCCGATGAGTATAATCACCGGAAGATTTCCTCTTTGGTGTGAATCTAATTAAAGTGTGTGTGTATTAAATGTGGGGGAATGTTGGTCGGAAGTTAATGAGAGGTGAATAAATGAGGGTATGGTAAATGAGGGAATGCCGGAGATGATACCTGCCTTTCTTCCTCTATCTTCTCTCTTATATAACAACCATCTCTTATCTCATTAGAGATCTTCCATATGTGATCTAACGGCTTCTGAGGGCTCTCGGGGGGTGCAGACACGTGTCTGACCCCCAACGGTGAGATACTTTTCTTAATTAATGCCCAGCCGGAGAAGTACAGTGTTTCAGACGAGATCCTCTTCTTATCGAGCATTAAATGAGACCTGTTCCCATGCTATTTGTTTTCCCGCCCGTTGCTAAAGAAGGGAACCTTAATGGGCAAGGTAACTCTATCTTGTGGGCTTTTATGTAATTGGGCTTTTGTAGAAATAACCCAATGCGGGTAAGGTGGGCTTCCCCACTGGCCCGTCGTCAACTTCTATAACGGTAACTTCTTCAAAGTATTCATGCTTCTGAACGACCATCTTTTCTATAATGAAACTCAAACGATCAAAAATTAACAGGATCAGACGGTAAGAAAAATGGGTTGATGACTTTAATGAGAAATGATACTATATGATCCGATTGAATGAATATGAAATAGGGATTGATGAACTTTAATGAAAAACTATTGACCATAGATTAGATTTTTTTGTGAAAGATGGAAAACCCCATTCGTATCATTTTCCTGTTAATCAGTCCTTCAACATAGTCTTCTTTTTCTAATAAAAAAATTGTATTCCACTCATAACTTTCCAAAACCCCAACTTTACAAACCTCCATGTTAATCAATTACAACCTAATTCTCCTCAACAAACTCTCTATCCAACGACAATTCACCACCATCTTCATCGCACTTCCCCTTCATCAACCACTGTTATTGCTTCTTCATACCCTACCGGGCCAAAATTATGATAAAAAAATGTGGTCACGTGAAGTCCACGCTTGGAGAACCTTCGCGAGTGATCGGAGATCGTCATCAGTCCATGGTGGAAGATGTTCACACGCCGGTTCAACCGTAACAAACATTCCGTTCCACAATTGAACAAATTTGTCATGTACGATCTTTTAAGTTCCATCACCGATAAGAGTCACGACGATTTTTAATAGAGAGGCATTGGTGGAAGCAGTTATTTGATGCGGTTACTTTTTGAATGTATAGGACACGACGTTTAAACCAAAAGGTATGACCTAAGTTGGTTTTTGTATTGTATAGATAATAAGGGCTTGTTTGGCTAGGCTTTTCAAAACAGCTTATTTGCTTATTTGCTTTTCTGAAAAGCAAATAAGTCAATAAGCTGTTTTGAAAAGCTTTAAAATGGAGTTTTTTCAAAACAGTTTATTGACTTATTTGCTTTTCAGAAAGCAAATAAGCAAATAAGCTCTTTTGAAAAGCTCATCCAAACAGCCCCTAAGATCTTTTATTTTTGGGTATTTTAGTCATTTAGTAATTTTTTTATTAAAAACTATTTCCAACAAGGTTTTTTAAACTAAAATCACTTTTATATACTTCATTATCTTTTTAAAAAAACTATACCATAAAATCAAGTATTTTTTTATCTTTAATATGAGTACCATATTGCTATACCTTTTTTATTTATAAAAAAAACTTTTAAAAAGTTACAAAAAGGTGTTTTATAATTGTGATAGTTATGTAGCTGGAATGTGCTAGTATGAAAAATGTATTCTGTTGATTTTTAAATCTATACGTATGTGCTTATTTTGTTGTGTAATTCTTTTGAGGGTCAATATTAAAACAACTCACCCACAATAATCTCTTTTGTGCGATAAAGTTCAATTCCATATAAAACCCTGTTGTGAGATTAGCCTCACAGACGAACAACAGATTGAATACGAACAAGCCGTTGTGCGTTCAGCCTCGAAGCAAACGTCCAACGATAATCAACAATCAGTTAAAGTTGATTTTTGTGCTGTTAAAGTGTTAATTACCATAGATGTGGGATAAATGAGTGGTTGGTCATGTGCTGACATAGTACATGGGTGTGTGCTGATTACGTGTTAATTGCAACAAAATACAAACAAACACGAAAAGTAAATATAATCAGCACATCTGTGTTAAATCTGAAAACCAAAAGTAGATATAATCAGCACATCTGATGTACTGATAATGGAGAACGATTATGGATGATGTGCTAATGTCGTTTATGTTGATAATGGGGAATGATTGAGAACGATGTGCTGATAATGGAGAATGATTGGGGATGTTATGCTAATTATATAATGTAGTGCTGATTGTATTTTTTTGTGGTGGTTCCTGTAGGTTGCTTTGATCATGGAGAGTTAAAAAATCAAACTTTAATTTGAATTAAACTTGCATGGATTTAGGAATATTTTAATAACTATTTTTAATTAGTTATATATAAATAAGGCTAAATGGTCTAAATTACCACTAAACTAATTTCTAATTGTGGGACACTTGTCAATTATGTGTTGGTTCTTACAGTTCTTGCAAACATAAGTGTTTGTATTTGATCTCATTCCTAGGATAAATGACATGCACAAAATGCAACATATAAATCATATCAAATGAGATATAAAAACAATGTCACACCCCAACCGATGGCGGAAACATCGGAGTGAGACGAACGAGATTGCTCAAACACTTCATAACATTATGTGACAATAATTTAATTCAAAACCAATTTCATTGCATAACATAAATTGTCAAGTACATCGTAAGAAATTCAAATTACAACATCGAAAAGACAAAATACAACAAGTACAACAAAAATGAGATAACAATTCTAGTAATTCAGTATGAGTTTCTAGTGTCGTCCATAGTAGATTTCATCATAATCAACATCATCAACCTGCAACATGTTAAAAGTATAGTTCAACACAAAAAAGCATTGGCGAGTACACAAGTTTAAGTATATAACATAAGTATAAAAACGTTTAAAACGAATCCACATGACAACCTAAGTTATCAAGATTAACATATCAATGGCATGCAATATTCAAGCCAGCCCTTTGATTACCGCAAGAATTAAATTTAACCTGACCTCTTGTTCACGGGTGGTGCGTTACTCCTATAGCGCTATACATGTTAAATGGAGGCTTGTACGAAGTAAATGATAGGATAATCACATAAGAATCACCCAAGAATATGAATCAAGTATAACAAGTAGTATGCATGTATTTAGATTGTTTTGTGCATTGCATAAAGTATGATGTGTTTGTGGTTTTGATAAGGTTAACATATTGCACCAAAAAAATGTGTAAACCAAAATGGGTCAAGTGTACTCATGGTTTTGCAAGCTTCAAACTTGATAATCCTGTGAAAAGTTGAGAATGCTGAGGAGGGAATCACCAAGTCACCATACATGGGGAAACAAAGGTGTGTAAGTTCTTGGATTAAGAATGGAAGATTCGGACTTGGAATTTAAAGTAGTAAAAAGTATGTATACGAAAATAATATCTAACTCTAAGAGTTCATTTATGACACTATGTTATGTGGTTTCATGGGTCCCAAATTGCCCACTAGAATCATCAACGAATATCTTAGATTATAGATATATTAGCCTAAGTTCATGATGATTAATCATAGGTTGATTAGCATCACAAATTCAGCCTCGTTTTATATAGTTTATACACTTATATAGTTATAATAATAATAACCTAAACTAAGTTCAATCAAGAATATCATGTAGTATCATGTATTGTCAAGCATGGAGGTTAAAACCTCATTATATGATTCACCACTACACAAACCATCAGGAAGATAGTTCGGAGGGTCATGAATAACAAGAAAACAAACCTATCTAACATAAGCTCAAGTGACCAAGTACACTACAACCCGGGTGTGCCAACACATCATGGAAAGAATGAACTTAGTGAGGGAGGCTAGACGGGGCTAAGGTACTTTGATTCTAGTAAGTCACTTTGAGTGTTCATACATGAGCTTCAAATGAAGGAGTGGAACGTAGTTTGGAAAGCCAAAGCTTCCATTTGTTCACACTTCACAAGTCACAAGTTCATCGTATGAAAGATGATGACTTGTGCTTGTTTTCATCATTAATTTGTCATGTATAAACAAAATTAAAACGAGTGTTTGAACTCATAACTTTGATGGTAATCACCTCAACACAAACCCACAACCATAGACTTGATTGTGAGCTTGGTGGGCATAAGATTCCATCAAGTTATTAACATAAACATGAACATACAAGAACATATAACAAAACAGAAAGTTTAATGCACTTTAGAACTTGAATGTGGTGAGGTTTCACCTTAGATTACCTAAGTAATCTTGTGAAAACCTTCCTAGAGGTTATCTAAGTGCTAAGAAAGAAGAAATGGGTAGAAAATAATAGTAGAAGTGAGCTAGAACTCACTTAGAATCACTTGAAGTTTCTGCCCAACTTCTAGAAATTAGATGATGTTTGAGAGTGTTTTTGAGAGTGTTAAGTGGTTTGTAAAGTGGTAAAAGAGTGGGGGAGGTGTTGGTTTTATAGTTGAAGTTTTAGGGTTTGAGTTTGGTGTGTTATAAATGCAATTAGGTGAGATTTAAGACCAAACAAACACAATTTGGACCAATACATGCGCAACTTTTAACTTTCTACGGATCAAACGCTGTGGCGGGCCGCCACGGGAGAGGGGGTATGGCGTCGCGGGGCGCGACGGCCCTTGGCCGTGAAAATTGTTTTGATTTTTGACAAGATTGGTCCTTATACTTTGGTATATTGTATGTTATGATGTGTTTTAGGTATATAATCACATAATTAAGCATAATACAAGTATATTAATCATGATTAAGCATTTGTAAGTGTCCAATGATGTATAAGCATGAGTGAAAACGTATAAGTTATGTATATACGATATGTATTTGCAAGTTTATCACACGTTTACAAGAATCACGAAAAAGGTATCAAATGCATAATGAATGAAACGTTTTAAGCATGCACGTATATTTTTTCGAAATAGGAATTTTTATTACGATCAAAGTCTTGGATTTACAATGATACAACGAAATACGATTACAAGGAATATAAGCTTCCAAAAATAGAAATACAAGACAAGCTTTCTAATTAAGGAAAGTTACGAAAAAACGGAGCGTTACAGTCTCCCATCCTTTAGGAAATTTCGTCCCGAAATTTAGGAAGATGCAACAAACAGGTGCAGATACTTATTCTTCATATCACTTTTGAGTTCCCAAGTAAACTTAGCGCCATGTTTTCCTTCCCATCAAACCTTAATGATAGGAATTCGACTGCGCCTCAATTGCTTGACTCCTCGATCCATGATTTCGACAGGTTTCTCCATGAAGTGCAAAGTCTCGTTGATTTGAAAATCTTTGAGTGGAACTTGAAGTCCTTCTTCAGCTAGACATTTCTTCAAATTTGAGACGTGAAAGGTAGGATGCACATTGTTGAGTTCTTGAGGTAGGTCCAATCGATACGCTACCTTGCCAATCCTTTTGAGAATCTTGAAAGGACCTACGTAGCGAGGTGCGAGTTTCCCTTTCTTACCAAAATGAACCACGCCCTTCCAAGGGGATACCTTGAGAAGTACAAAGTCACCTACTTCGAATTCCAAAGGTTTGCGACGCTTGTCAGCGTAACTCTTTTGTCGGCTTCTGGCTTTCAGCAAGTTATCTCGAACCTGTAAAACCTTATCTGTCTTCTTTTGTATAAGCTCGGGACTGGTGATTTAAGCTTCTCTAATCTCGTGCCAACAAATAGGCGAACGACACTTACAACCATACAATGCCTCGAAAGGTGCCATTTGAATACTCGCGTGATAACTGTTGTTGTATGAGAATTCATTCAAAGGCAAGTGCATATCACAGTTGCCACAAAATCAATTACGCATGAACGAAGCATATCCTCTAGAGTTTGGATAGTACGCTCAGTTTGACCGTCAGACTGAGGATGAAATGGGTGCTAAGGTTAAGATGAGTACCCATAGCAGTTTAAAACATTTGCTAAAGACGGGAAGTGAAACGACCATCACAATCAGAGATGATGTCAATGGGGATACCATGACGACAAATGATTTCATCCGTGTAGATATGAGAAAATTTCTCGACTTTGAAATCTTCACATATGGGGAGAAAGTGAGCGGATTTGGTCAATCGATCAATGATCACCCTAATACTGTCATGACCAAACGAAGTATGAGGAAGTTTAGTGATAAAGCCATCGCAATGCTCTCCCATTTGCAGACAGGGATTTCTGGTTGTTTGAGCAAGCCAGAGGGACGTTGATGTTCAGGTTTAACCTTGGAACACGTGAGACATTTCAAAACGAAGGTGGCAATATCTTTCTTCATTCCAGGCCACCAATAGGACGTACGCATGTTATGGTACATCTTATTAGCACCAGGATGAATAGAATATCTAGATTTGTGTGCCTCCTTCATCAGAAAATCTCAAAGGTTATCATGATTAGGAATCCAGATGCGATCGAGATGATATAGAATACCATCGGATTTGGAGACAAGACTCTCTTCAGCACCACGTTGCATCTCGTTGTAGAGGTTACCCTCGTTAATAGATGTGTATTGAGCTTCAAGAATGCGGTTTTGAAGATCGTTGATGAGCTGGAAACAATGAATATCCTTGACATGAGTTTTACGACTAAGTGCGTCGGCCACGACATTCGCTTTACCTGGATGGTATCGAATTTCACAGTCGTAGTCGTTTAACAACTCTACCAATGACGTTGACGCATGTTCACTTCCTTTTGGTTGAAGATGTGTTGAAGGCTCTTATGGTCTATGAAGATCACACACTTAGTACCATAAAGTTAGTGTCGCCATATCTTCAAGGCAAAAAAAAAAAAAAAAAACCGCACCAAGTTCAAGATCGTGCGTAGTGTAGTTCTTCTCATGCATTTTGAGTTTCCTCGAAGCATAAGCGATAAACTTGTCTTGTTGCATAAGGACACAACCAAGACCAAGGTTTGAAGCATCACAATACACGACGAAGTCGTCATTACCATCGGGAAGAGCGAGGATGGGAGCATTGCAAAGCATGTCCTTGAGCGTTTGGAAAGACCCCTCTTGTTCTGGACCCCAAACAAAAGGTTTATCTTTTTGAGTCAGGGATGTAAGGGGAATGATGATTTTCAAGAAGTTGGAAATGAAACGACGATAATAACCAGCTAAACCAAGAAACGAACAAATTTCAGACGGAGACTTGGGAGCAATCCAGTTCTTCACAACTTCAATCTTTGCAGGGTCAATGTTGTCACACCCCCAAAATCCACACGCGGAGTACCACCGCTTGGAGGCGTGACATGACCAGGATCAAGCCACCAATCATATTGAACATAAGTAAGATAGTAAAAGTCATTCAACAATACGATAGGTGTTTCCAAAACCAAATATAAACAAGTGTGTAGCGGAAGCATTTAATGTAAACCCAACATAAATTTAAGTACAAAATGTCATAATGTTTAACAACACATTTCACGATCCATGTCCACAACGACCGTGCCTCCCGTGCAAACTCCAAAAGCACCTAAGGTCCTGCAAGGCATGTAACAGAGAATCAACAACTAGTTGAGCGAGTTCACAGTAAATAAGTTCGTAATAGTAAGTTTGTTTCGTAACATGTGGCGCTACTAGGCCGATCGTATGTTCTATTAGTGGGGGCTTCCCATGTTGCATATACACTAGACTATTTGTAACCATAAGTGTTCTTCACAACCGAGAACAGTAGTACGTACATAGTTTACGTAGGCTTTACGTAAGTGTCCTTCACAACCGAGGACAGTATTGAGTATAAGTTCACGTAGGTT
Organism: Helianthus tuberosus; assembly: GCA_030545235.1. Lineage (NCBI taxonomy): Eukaryota > Viridiplantae > Streptophyta > Magnoliopsida > Asterales > Asteraceae > Helianthus > Helianthus tuberosus. Next base: position 92,737,619 of record CM060406.1, read on the forward strand.
TTACGTGAGTATCCTTCACAACCGAGGATAGTATTGAGTATAAGTTCACGTAGGTTTTACGTGAGTATCCTTCACAACCGAGGATAGTATTGAGTATAAGTTCACGTAGGTTTTACGTGAGTATCCTTCACAACCGAGGATAGCGAGTAGCATAAGTATACGTAGGTTTTACGTATGTGTCCTTCACAACCGAGGACAATGGTATGGTAGTCTAGTATCAGTGTATGTACGAATCTATTCAACCTTATTCCTTCCATCCCATTCCCCAAACCCTGGGAATCCCATGCCTTAGTAAGGGTGTGAACTCACCTTGGTTTGCTCGGTATGCTAAGTATATGCTCACAAGTAATCAATCGCGTCCTAAAGTAGGCACGTATGTGAAATCAGTTTGTGTTCAATTTGTTCACGTATAAACATGTAGCACGTAATCACAATCATATACAAGATGGTTACCCTTAACAGCAGTTAAATATTCCAGTTAATGCTTAACAGAATTAACCCAAGTTACTGTGCAGATTAACTGTTCGGCGAAACACACATAATGGCGAAACACATAAGTTGGCGAAACACAAATTGACGAAACACATTCTGTTTCGTCGTGGCCTTGTTTGGCGAAACAGGATTCTAATTCGTCGATGACTCTTGGCGAAACACATTCTGTTTCGCCGGGAGTCCTGTTTCGTCGGATGTCTGTTTCGCAGACATCAGTTACAGCAGATGCGAATAACACATAAACCCTAATCCTTCTAGCAGCCGTCATCAATAACAGAAATCATACGAAGGTCAATGTGCATATCGAATCATCATAAATCAATCATCCCAGAGTCATTGTCTAGCATAAACCCTAGTTTATGTGTATAACATATCAACATACAACATCGTATCATTGTACCCTATCAAGATACTAACTTGGATTCATAATCAGAGCATAATAACAATATCCAAAACCGAGCACTCGATTGTATTAAATTTCTCATACCATTTTATATAAATCCTACTACATCATACATAATCGAAATCTATATCACCGTCATACTAGAATCGCAGCAATAACACGCATCAATCATTTACACAAACATGAATCGAGATGGTACAGAATCAAGAAACCGATTAACATACACACGACTAACCGAGATAAGAGGAATACGAATCGATCGCTAAGGATATCTTCGAGAAGCTCCAACTGCCGTCACACAGGAGAGAAGGGCTCTAGGGTTTCGATTGTTATGATAAAATGTGTGAAACTGAGGCTGTTACACGTTTTAAAACCCGAAATAACAAGCTGGGCCCGAACTGGGCTTCGTGAATTACTGGGCCGGCGAAACAGACTTCTGTTTCGTCGGAGTGTTCATGGCGAAACAGCCTGTTTCGTCGGAATGGGTTATGGCGAAACAGGCTTGTGTTTCGTCGGGTTCTTAACAGTTTAAGTTCTACAAACAGTACACATGATATACAATCACACATAACCATGCAAACACACTAGGTTTTATCATATCACAACTAAATAGTCAAAGTCAACGTGCATTAAATGCGAATAAAGAAAGTCGGAAATTCGAGTTGTCACATTATCCCCAACTTAAAAGAAATTTCGTCCCGAAATTTAGCATGCAGTTACTGAGGAAGGTAGTAGTGTGACGTTGTTTACCTGTATCGTATCGCGGCTCCCCGAGCAGGTTTGCGAAGATTACTGGTTTTCTTGGGGTGTCACATTATCCCCCCGTTGATTTGGAATTTCGTCCCGAAATTCTGTAGTAGCTTCAGCCTCAGTAGTGGTTGCACGGTTTCCGAATAACTGGGGATACTTGAGTTTCATTGATCTTCTCGTTCCCAGGTGAACTCTGGGCCACGACGGGAGTTCTAACGAACTCGTACAGGAGGTATTCTAGTGTTCTTGAGGACCTTGACATCCCGGTCCGTGATTTCAACTGGTTCTTCGACGAACTGCAACCGCTCATCGATGGTGAGTTCCTTCAAAGGAACTGTGTGGGTCTCATCTGACAGACACTTTTTCAGATTCGACACATGAAAAACGTTGTGAACTGCACTGAGTTCAGGTGGTAAATTCAATCTGTAGGCCACTTTGCCTATTTTCTCAATAACCTCGAAAGGTCCAACATATCGTGGATTTAGTTTGCCGCGTTTGCCAAAACGAACCACACCCTTCCAGGGTGAAACTTTAAGTAGCGCTCGATCCCCAACCTGGAATTCGAGTAGTTTCCTGTCTAAATCAGCGTATGCTTTCTGACGGTCGCGTGCTGCCGCCATGCGTTGTCGTATTTGTGCAATCTTTTCTGTAGTATCGACTACCATTTCTGGACCTGTGATTTGACTATCTCCCACCTCTGCCCAACAGAGAGGTGACCGGCATTTACGCCCGTACAATGCCTCGAATGGTGCAGCCTTAATGCTGGTGTGGTAGCTGTTATTGTATGAAAATTCCACGAGTGGCAGATGTTTCTCCCAACCATTGCCAAGGTCAATTACGCACGCCCGAAGCATGTCTTCTAGAGTTTGAATAGTGCGCTCAGACTGCCCATCTGTCTGAGGGTGATAAGCTGTGCTCATGTCTAAACGAGAGCCAAAAGATTTATGCATTGCTTGCCACAGTTCTGAAGTAAAACGTGCGTCACGATCAGAGATGATGGAGGTGGGCACCCCGTGCCTCGAGACCACTTCTTTTAAGTAGATGTCTGCTAAAGTAGAGAACTTGTCTGTTTCTTTGATAGCCAAGAAGTGAGCAGACTTTGTGAGTCAATCTACGATCACCCAAATAGTATCATTTCCGCGCTGAGATCTAGGTAAGCCAGTAACAAAATCCATGGAAATTTTCTCCCATTTCCATTGTGGTATCTCAGGTTGTTGGAGTGGTCCTGACGGTTTCTGATATTCGACTTTGACCCTTGCACAAGTCAGGCACTTGCTAACGTAAGTTGCTATGTGGGCCTTCATGCTAGGCCACCAGTATGTAGTCTTAATATCGTGGTACATTTTATCCGAACCTGGATGTACCGAGTAGCGAGACTTATTAGCTTCATCCATTACAAGCTCGCGTAGGTTGCCGTACAGTGGGACCCAAATGCGTCCTGTGACGTAGTAAGCACCATCTTCCTTCTGTTCTAAGCGTTTCCTTGAGCCGCATAGGGCTTCAGCCCTGACGTTGTCTGGTTTCAATGCTTCTACCTGAGCATCTCGTATCTGAGAAGGAAGACTAGACTGTATTGTGAGTTGTAGAGCTCGTACACGCTTAGGTGCAGTATCCTTTCGACTGAGGACGTCAGCCACAACATTGGCTTTGCCTGGATGGTACTTTATAGCACATTCGTAATCGTTCAGTAACTCGACCCATCGACGTTGTCGCATGTTCAATTCTTTCTGCTTGAAGATATGCTCAAGACTCCTGTGATCGGTGTAGATGGTGCACTTGGTGCCATACAGATAATGTCTCCATATCTTGAGTGCAAAGACAACAGCTCCAAGCTCTAAATCATGCGTAGTGTAATTCCGTTCGTGAACCTTAAGTTGGCGCGAAGCATAAGCAATAACTTTATCCCGCTGCATCAACACATATCCAAGACCCTGGATAGATGCGTCGCAGTAGACTACAAAATCGTCCGTGCCTTTAGGCAATGAGAGGATAGGTGCGCTACAGAGTCTATCCTTTAAGTGTTGAAACGCTGATTCTTGTGTATTACCCCAACGGTAAACAACACCCTTCTGCGTCAGTAGTGTAAGCGGCTGAGCAATTTTTGAGAAGTCTTTGATGAACCTTACGTAATAACCCGCCAAACCCAAGAATTGGCGTATTTCTGTTGGTGTGTGAGGTGCAGGCCAGTTCTTGATCGAATCTACCTTGGATGGATCAACATGGATCCCATCCTTGTTTACTACGTGGCCTAGGAAGTGGACTTCACGAAGCCAGAAGTCGCGTTTTGAAAACTTAGCGTATAGCTGTTTCGTTCGAAGAAGTTCCAAAATAAGTCGTAAGTGCTGCTCGTGTTCCTCCCGACTCTTCGAGTAGATCAGGATGTCGTCGATGAAAACAATGACGAACTTGTCGAGATAAGGTTTGCAAGCCCTGTTCATAAGATCCATGAAAACCGCAGGCGCGTTTGTCAACCCGAAAGGCATGACCAAAAACTCGTAATGGCCGTAGCGAGTTCTGAATGCTGTTTTGGAGACGTCCTCATCCCGGACTCTCAGTTGATGGTAACCTGACCTTAGGTCAATCTTTGAGTAATAGCTCGACCCTTGCAACTGGTCGAATAAGTCGTCGATGCGTGGAAGTGGATAGCGATTCTTCACAGTCACCTTGTTCAGTTCGCGGTAGTCTATACCCATGCGGAAGGTACCGTCCTTCTTCTTTACAAATAGTACTGGGGCTCCCCAAGGCGAAGAGCTAGGACGTATGAAACCCTTTTCCAAGAGTTCTTGCAGTTGCTTAGACAGTTCTTCCAGTTTAGTTGGAGCTAAGCGATAAGGTGCTCGAGCTATGGGTGCTGGCTCCAGGAGCTTGTTACTATGAGCTACTAAAGGTTCTTAACCAGCACGAGGAATGCGGATGATCTTCTCCTTGCATCGGATCTCTGCTTGTTGTTGGGATAACCAGTCCATACTAATGACGATGTCGAAACTATCGCAACGTTGGGGTCATTCCTAGTATCACCCTGACCAATCACGAACACTCGACCCCTGGCACCATTGCCGTCGTTATTATCCCCGTTGTTGTCTTCGCTAGTTCCCGTTTCCTTGGTTGTGGTTCTGATTCTGGTTCTGGTTCAACCGTGGGCAGTGTCTCTTGAAGAGACCTTCAGCACCACCCTGATAACATTCCTTATTACCCTGCTGTCGCTGCTGATTCTGTAGATCTTGTGGCTGTTGTTGTTGGTTCTGGCTTGCAGGACGTGAGTTTCTACCGTCTTTGGCTCCATGACCAAGCTTGTCGCATCATTGACAATGATTTCGGTTGCACTGCCCGCTGTGGTGCAAGTTACATTGTTTGCACTTGGGGTGGTTTCCCCTGTATTCACCCTGCCCTTGACTACTAAAAGGTTGCTGTCCAGGACTTTGGTTGTCATTGATCTTTCGCTGCTGTGCCTGGGACGGAATCGTAGTCGAACCCTTGCTAGAGGTTCCATCCCACTTTCATTCGTTGTCACTGAGGGTAGCAGAAGTAGTTGAAGTAGTAGTGGTAGTAGTAGCGCTGATACGTTGAGGCAGCTTGTTCTGCTCCACTGCCTGGTCTGTGAGACGATGAGCAAGATAAGTAACATCTTGAATAGTAGCAAGATTAGCCGTCATCACATAGTTTTTGAATTCCTGGTACTAACCCCTTGAGGTACAGCTCAAAGCTCTTAATGGGAGGATTCACCATAGTTGGACACAAAATTGCTAGTTTGTTGGATCGTTATTGTGTACGCTTCTATCTCTGACCCCGTCATCTTCATGTTAAAGGACTCCACTTCCAACTTGTGGATGGCATCATAACTACTGTATTCACGTTTGATCAGTTCCTTAAAATCATTCCATGGGGTGGCATTAGCAGCCGCCAGCCCCAGTATCTGAACTTGCGCGTTCTACCAAGTTAACGCAGTGCCTTCGAGAATATCAGTGGCATATTTCACCTTACGCCTCGGGTCATTCTCACACTCGATGACCGATTCGAGTTCCTCGAACTAATGGAGGAGTCCAACAGCTCCTTCAGTGTCGCTGAAAGTAGTAGGACGACAGTCCATAAAAGTCTTGTATGTGCATACCGGTGGCTGAGCGTGTTGACTTGTCGTGTGCGTAAGAGTAATCAAAATTAAGCACAAGTGTTGAGTTACGAGAGTAGGATCTAAGGATCCTAGAGTAAGTGGTGATGGCAGGTTACACCTCCTGCCTGGGCAGCTGCGAGTGCTGCAGTAACTTGTTCAGTGATCGAAGCCGCCAACTGGGCTTGAGTTGGGTTAACGTGTCCACTCATGATCTCGACATCAAGGAGAACATGTGGGTGAGAGGTTCGCGAATAGTGCGAAGAGAGTGAGCACACAAGTAATCTCAAGCAATAACATATAGTAGGTTCTGTAATCTGAGCATACCACGAGCAAAGTTCTATGTAATTCTATCAAGTATGTAAGGTAATAAACATAAACCTTATTACCTAGGATGTCGAGTCTTGCACGTGGAGCGAGGCGTCGTTGTGGATTGTTGAGAGCACTGTTCTGGTTATAGTCTGGTTTTAATAAAAATCGTTTTCCCCATATTAAAACCGAGTTCTCTATAACCAATGGCTCTGATACCAATCTGTCACACCCCCAAAATCCACACGCGGAGTACCACCGCTTGGAGGCGTGACATGACCAGGATCAAGCCACCAATCATATTGAACATAAGTAAGATAGTAAAAGTCATTCAACAATACGATAGGTGTTTCCAAAACCAAATATAAACAAGTGTGTAGCGGAAGCATTTAATGTAAACCCAACATAAATTTAAGTACGAAATGTCATAATGTTTAACAACACATTTCACGATCCATGTCCACAACGACCGTGCCTCCCGTGCAAACTCCAAAAGCACCTAAGGTCCTGCAAGGCATGTAACAGAGAATCAACAACTAGTTGAGCGAGTTCACAGTAAATAAGTTCGTAATAGTAAGTTTGTTTCGTAACATGTGGCGCTACTAGGCCGATCGTATGTTCTATTAGTGGGGGCTTCCCATGTTGCATATACACTAGACTATTTGTAACCATAAGTGTTCTTCACAACCGAGAACAGTAGTACGTACATAGTTTACGTAGGCTTTACGTAAGTGTCCTTCACAACCGAGGACAGTATTGAGTATAAGTTCACGTAGGTTTTACGTGAGTATCCTTCACAACCGAGGATAGTATTGAGTATAAGTTCACGTAGGTTTTACGTGAGTATCCTTCACAACCGAGGATAGTATTGAGTATAAGTTCACGTAGGTTTTACGTGAGTATCCTTCACAACCGAGGATAGCGAGTAGCATAAGTATACGTAGGTTTTACGTATGTGTCCTTCACAACCGAGGACAATGGTATGGTAGTCTAGTATCAGTGTATGTACGAATCTATTCAACCTTATTCCTTCCATCCCATTCCCCAAACCCTGGGAATCCCATGCCTTAGTAAGGGTGTGAACTCACCTTGGTTTGCTCGGTATGCTAAGTATATGCTCACAAGTAATCAATCGCGTCCTAAAGTAGGCACGTATGTGAAATCAGTTTGTGTTCAATTTGTTCACGTATAAACATGTAGCACGTAATCACAATCATATACAAGATGGTTACCCTTAACAGCAGTTAAATATTCCAGTTAATGCTTAACAGAATTAACCCAAGTTACTGTGCAGATTAACTGTTCGGCGAAACACACATAATGGCGAAACACATAAGTTGGCGAAACACAAATTGACGAAACACATTCTGTTTCGTCGTGGCCTTGTTTGGCGAAACAGGATTCTAATTCGTCGATGACTCTTGGCGAAACACATTCTGTTTCGCCGGGAGTCCTGTTTCGTCGGATGTCTGTTTCGCAGACATCAGTTACAGCAGATGCGAATAACACATAAACCCTAATCCTTCTAGCAGCCGTCATCAATAACAGAAATCATACGAAGGTCAATGTGCATATCGAATCATCATAAATCAATCATCCCAGAGTCATTGTCTAGCATAAACCCTAGTTTATGTGTATAACATATCAACATACAACATCGTATCATTGTACCCTATCAAGATACTAACTTGGATTCATAATCAGAGCATAATAACAATATCCAAAACCGAGCACTCGATTGTATTAAATTTCTCATACCATTTTATATAAATCCTACTACATCATACATAATCGAAATCTATATCACCGTCATACTAGAATCGCAGCAATAACACGCATCAATCATTTACACAAACATGAATCGAGATGGTACAGAATCAAGAAACCGATTAACATACACACGACTAACCGAGATAAGAGGAATACGAATCGATCGCTAAGGATATCTTCGAGAAGCTCCAACTGCCGTCACACAGGAGAGAAGGGCTCTAGGGTTTCGATTGTTATGATAAAATGTGTGAAACTGAGGCTGTTACACGTTTTAAAACCCGAAATAACAAGCTGGGCCCGAACTGGGCTTCGTGAATTACTGGGCCGGCGAAACAGACTTCTGTTTCGTCGGAGTGTTCATGGCGAAACAGCCTGTTTCGTCGGAATGGGTTATGGCGAAACAGGCTTGTGTTTCGTCGGGTTCTTAACAGTTTAAGTTCTACAAACAGTACACATGATATACAATCACACATAACCATGCAAACACACTAGGTTTTATCATATCACAACTAAATAGTCAAAGTCAACGTGCATTAAATGCGAATAAAGAAAGTCGGAAATTCGAGTTGTCACATTGAATACCAAGTTCGTTGACGGTATGACCAAGAAATTGAACTTTTTTTAACCAAAATTTGCACTTGGAGAATTTGGTTTAAAGACGTTCAGCGCGTAGAAGCTGAAGGATAAGACGCAAGTGTCACTCGTGCTCTTCTTGTGTCTTGGAATAGATGAGGATATCGTCGATGAAGACGATCACGAAACAGTCTAAATAAGCTTTGTGATGTGCACAAAATGCAACATATAAATTACATCAATTGTGGCATAAAACTAACCCTTTTTAGCACTAATGTTGGAAAAAGTGTGTTTTTGTCTTCCTTTTGTATTTTCAGGATTAAATGAGCTCAAATTAACAAAAGAAGCAAAAAGGCAGCTAAATCTAACATAAATACAAGAAAAGGAACAAACGTGGCATGCCCGACCTCCCCGACAGCATCTTCCCAAGCAAAACAAGAGAACAGAAGGCTGAACACGCCCCGTGCTCAGTAAACACGGGGGCGTGCCCAAGTGCCAGCATAAAAGACAAAGCTATAGAAGCTTCTATCGCCCACCACGGGGCCGTGCTCAGCGGACACGGGGCCGTGGTCAACTATAAGATTCGCAGAATCTTGGCAAATCTTGATAATACATATATGCTTCTGCACACAGGGGCATGCCCAGCGGACACGGGGGCGTGGTCAACTAATGCAGACAAACTGCAATTAATGAAGGAAGAGAAGAGGATGGACACGGGGCCGTGCCCAATGGACACGGGGCCGTGCCCGGGCTGCTGTTAAGGCTATAAATTGGGGTGCTTGGCTCATTTGCAAACCATCCCTTGGCACACCACCTCTCTCACACTTCACCCACCACCCACCACCGTCACAACACCATCATCCACCACCATCACCCATTGTCCATCATAGAGTGTGTGAGTCGTCTCGGGATCCAAGATTGATCGTAAGAGTTCTTGACAATCAAAGGCCATGTTTGCCTAAGTCTCTTACATCACTTGGTGAAGACAAGTGTCTAGTGTAATACTTTTTATTTTTAATCTTTTCACACTTTTTACTTGGTTATGTATTAATGACTTTAATAACTAGTTTCTTATGTTGAAGGTGATTCTTCCTTATCGTTTGTCCGTGGTGTCTTGGCATTATTTTACTATCTAGATAAAATAAAAGATTTTCACCATTCATATCTCCACGATCTATATGGAGGTATGTTGGCTACCTGGTCGGGGGTTAAGGGAACGGTTTGGTAAGAGTCTTGCCTTGTTCAGTGTATAGATCATGCAAGGACCTAGGTCAAATTTAGTAGGATCTCCTTCAATACTCACCGGTATTGGATGGCGGGGGTCCAAACTCTTTGATCCCCTCATATGTAAGCTACTATTAATACTTTAATCCGACTACTTAGGCCTGTATCCTTGCTGACTCAGACTACTTAGCAGAGGGTAACGTCACCTTCAAAAGAGGGGCCTACCATAATATGCATTAATAACTTAATTAATTATCTTTCAATAATCCGACCCTTTAGGATTGTATCCTTGCTGACTCAAACTACTGGGTTTAGGGTAACGTCACCTTCAAAAGAGGGGCATACTACAATAACTAAGATAATCTCTTAAAAAGTGCAAAAGTGAGGAAATAATCAAAGGTTACACTAAACACGAGTCGGAGCCAAGTGATTCATCTTGTCTATCTATTTTTACTTTTATTTTATTATTCAGCATTTTAGTTAGTTTTATTTTTCTAGTTTAAAAACCTTTTTTCTAACTTTTGATTTGATTAGACATTGAGGATAAACCGGTACTAAAAGCTCTTGTGTCCTTGGACGACCTCGGTATCTTACCAACACTATACTACGCTCACGATGGGTGCACTTGCCCATAGGTTTGTTTGGTGTTAGTAAATATCGTGTTTTATAAATTTAAAACTTGACTAACATGTAAAATGGGCTTAAAATATACTTAAAATTATATACACACCACACACGCATCAAGTTTTTGGCGCCGTTGCCGGGGACACTAGGATTTTACGAAAGTTAGGAATCAACGGCCTAATCGTTTTTTCTAATTTTTCTGTTTTTTTAGGATTTTCTTAGTTTTTCAGTTTCTGCAGAGCTCAGCACGGGCCGTGCCTGGTCGGACACGGGCCGTGCCTAGCATTGTTATTGTCAGTTTTTATTTTCCGAGTTACAGAGAGCTGAGCACGGGGCCGTGTCGGTGCAACACGGGGCCGTGTCCAACTCCCCAGTAACAGGGATCCGGAAAACAATCACTGTATCTCCGACCACGGGCCGTGTTCACCTGAGCACGGGGACGTGGTGAACCTTCTGACCAACATTCTTTTCTGTTTTTATTGCAGGACTTGGAACCCAGGTGCCACATCTGAACTTTCTACGTAGTGCATGAGCTCCAGTTCTAGTAGAGACATAAAAGAACCTCTTGAAGAACCCGAACGCTTTCTCAGAAAAATACTTAAAGCTAAAAACCAAGAGAAAGTTTCGGGGGACCCACTTCCAATGGCGGACCAACGTACCCTCATGGATTACCTATGACCCACTGTGGGTAATCTCGGCGCCACTATCAATGCACCGAATGTCGAAGCCAACAACTTTGAACTTCGGCCGTATTTGATACAAATGCTTCAAAACTCCGCAACCTTCCATGGGCTTACGGACGAGGATCCTCATCTACATATTACTAATTTCTTAGAAATATGTGATACCTTTCGGATCAATGGAGCATCAAACGACGCCATCCGCCTTTGTATGTTTCCATTCTCACTAAAAGACCGAGCTAAGGCTCGGCTTAACACCCTCCCAGTTGGTTCGGTAAACACCTGGGATGAACTAGCCCAAAAGTTTCTATATAAGTATTTCCCTCCTGCTAAAACGGCTAAATTAATGACTGAAATTAATACATATTCACAAGAGGATAGGGAATCCTTATATGAAACTTGGGAAAGGTTCAAGGAGCTACTAAGAAAGTGTCCTCATCACGGTCTTGCGGTATGGCAACAAGTATCCACTTTCTACAATGGGTTGTTGCCACACACAAGACAAACACTTGATTCTAGCTCCGGGGGACTTCTAAGTAATCGTCGCCCAAATGAAATATATAATAAAATCGACGAAATTGCTCAGACCAATTTTCAGTGGCACACCCATAAGGTTGATGAAAGCACTTCTTTACAAGCCCAAATCGAGGCCCTTTCTTCAAAAATCAAAAAGTTAGAAATGGCAAAAACGGTCTCGGTTATGGCTTGTGAGGGGTGTGGTGGGCCACATGAAAATTGGAGTTGTATGAAAGAATTAGATGATCAAACGGAAATGGTAAACTACATTGATAATAGACCTAGGCCGTCGGGTCCTCCAACGGGTACCTACAACCAAGGATGGCGTAACCACCCTAACCTTGGTTGGAGAGATCCCGGCAATAGTAGTAACCAACAAAACCAACGAACTAACTTTCAACAACCACAAAATTTTTCTCAACAACAAGGTGGACGAGAAAGGCTTGAAGATACTGTATCTCGCCTTATCTCCGACACCGAAAAGAAAGACTCAGATCGATTTCAACAATTGGAATCGAATTTTAGAAATCAACAAGCTAGCATTCAAAACATTGAAAAACAATTAAATCAAATAGCTCAAAATTTCTCCGAGAGACCACAAGGCGCGTTACCAAGTAATACCGAAACCAACCCAAAGGCGCAAGTACATCTCATAACATTGAGAAACCGTACCGTGGGTCCCGAAGAGGCTCCACTTCCACCAACTGAAAGAAGCCAATCTAGCCAAATCACAACTCCACCCGCGCCCCAACAAGAGAAGGCTTGCCCACCAGTTCAATAACCTACTAAGACTCCTCCGGTTCCATACCCCGGTCGGTTAATTCGTCAAAAGACCTATGAGTAATTTGCAAAGTTCGAAAATTTACTAAAACAATTGCATGTTAATATTCCATTTACCGAGGTCCTAACTCAAATGCCTAAATATTCAAAATTTATGAGGGACTTCCTCACTCATAAAAGGAAAATTGAATCATTGCAATTAGTTAACTTAGGCGAAGAATGCTCTGCCTTACTACTCAACAAACTCCCACAAAAGAAACTTGACCCCGGAAGCATCACAATTCCTTGCTCGATTGGGAAATCCCCCATTCGTAATGCACTAGCCGATCTCGGGGAAAGCATCAACCTCATGCCCTCATCAATGTTCAATCGACTCGGCTTAGGAAAAACAAGTCCTACAAAAATAAGCATACAACTCGCCGATAGATCCGTCAAATATCCACAAGGTGTCGCTGAAAATCTATTGGTCAAAGTCGACGAATTTGTCTTTCCGGCCGACTTTGTCATACTAGATATGGAGGAAGATACCGAAGTACCACTCATCCTAGGGAGGCCATTCCTAGCTACGGCCCAAGCAGTGGTAGATATGAATGATGGAACACTAACATTGAGGGGTGGGGACGAGGAAGTAAAGTTTGGAGTCGGAAAAAGAGTAGAAAACGAAGACCCGGTCAACTACATGAAGGTCATTGACTCAAGTTTGGATGATGCTCTCCGACGGTGTAGCATGGGATGCAAAACATCCCACTTGGGTACATATGACCAGGCTTTGGGTCTAGCCAAGGATCCTTATAAACGTGGCGCACCACAGAGGCATTCCGCGGAACTATCCTTAGTTTAGTTTAGAATAATTTTTATCTTTTCTAGTTTAGTTTTAATTTTCAGGAATAAAACACACTCGGGATGGTGAAGGATAACAAGGGAAACATGAACCAGCACCCCATGCACGAAAACAGGGCCATCCGACAAAATTTTCTTCATTACAGCAAGTTCAGCACCGGCCGTGCCTGCCCAACACGGCCCCGTAATGCACAATCTGCAGAAAATGGCCAGTTCAGGTAACTGGACACGGGTCGTGTTCACCCAACACGCCCCTGTGCCCAGGCTTCTGTTTCTCTTTATGCATTTCTGTTACTGGCGATCTGAACACGGGGCCGTGCCCAGACACCACGGGGCCGTGTCCAGACGCCCAGTAACATAAATTTTGCTTTTACACACCTTTTTACACATTCAATCAACCTAAAAACTTATTTTTGGGACACATTGAGGACAATGTGTAATTTAAGTGTGGGGGGATGCTAAAACTTTGAATCTTGCAAGTCCTAATCACAAGCCTTACACAAAACTCTATTGGAGCAGCTAATCACCCAATTTTTTTTTTCAAAATTTTTCATTTTTTACGTGTCTAGGTTTAACTTGGGAATTTCAAATTCTAAAAAGGTTATATTTTTACAAATTTACAACCGATAGCGTCGTGATAAAAAGAACCAACATAAGAAAATTATGAAACGGCATGACAAGCTTAGTTAAAATTTGACTATATATACTTGATCACATAAAAACCCATTCCCACAAAAGTGAGTTTTGAGCCTTTATTGAGCATACAAATACATATCTTTAAACTAAATGCTCATTTTTCGTTTCTTGTGTGAATAGCCGCTTGGTTCTTACGACTCTAGAACTTGCCACAACGATACATTCCCAGTCCTTACCAACTTAAACCCGAGTAAGTAAATGATGGAGGCATTAGGACTAACCCTTTTTTATTTCTACACCATTATTTTTCTTTTTTTTTACCACCTACCCAAAATCCCCCTAGTTAACCCCTTTGAGCCTAAACCTTTTCATTTCTTAACCCAAAAACAAACACCCTTTCACCCACCAAAATCTTTTTTTAACCCTTTGTTTTAGTAACAAGCTCGGTTTTTCTTATGACTTTTTTTTTTCAAAAAAAAAATGTTGATGATGAAGCAAAAGAGAAATAAACAAACAAGTTCATCCAAAATAACTTTGTTTGAATAATGGCTTCATCAAAATAAAAATTGCAAAAATAAAAAGTCTTACGAAAACCGACGCTTTTTACGCCTTTCGCCCTTTTACTAACCACTAACCCAACCAACCACCTACCTTTAACCCAAGCCTAACCCTTCACCCAAAAGTCCTCTTGATATTTACAAAGGTATATAGTTAAAAAGGAGGAGGATTGATTGCTTGGCAAGCCTATGGTAGGAGTAAGTTCCATGCCGCTCTCGAGTGATTCACTAAAATACATTTTCGGCCGAGTGTTGAGTGATCCACGTGAGGTATGTGAACTTGTATATAAGTGAAATTTTAAAAAGGCATGTTATGCCCTAATAAGTAATTTATCTTATGTAATGTTTTAAATAAATCATGACGAATAGGATTGTAAATAAATAAAAATAAAACTTAATAAAGAATCTTGGAAATCCCGACACTCTATGACAAGCCGAAAAACGTTCTCTTCTACCCATTCCATTTGGGAGTGTAAAGCCACATTATAAAGAATTTTTCTTGAGGACAAGCAAAGATTCAAGTGTGGGGGTATTTGATGTGCACAAAACGCAACATATAAATTACATCAATTGTGGCATAAAACTAACCCTTTTTTAGTACTAATGTTGGAAAAATGTGTTTTTGTCTTCCTTTTGTATTTTCAGGATTAAATGAGCTCAAATTAACAAAAGAAACAAAAAGGCAGCTAAATTTAACATAAATACAAGAAAAGGAACAAACGTGGCATGCCCGACCTCCCCGACAGCATCTTCCCAAGCAAAACAAAAGAACAGAAAGCTGAACACGCCCCGTGCTAAGTAAACACGGGGGCGTGCCCAAGTGCCAGCATAAAAGACAAAGCTATAGAAGCTTCTATCGCCCACCACGGGGCCGTGCTCAACGGACACGGGGTCGTGGTCAACTATAAGATTCGCAGAATCTAGTCAAATATTGATAGTACAGATATGATTCTGCACACGGGGGCGTGCCCAACGGACACGGGGGCGTGGTCAACTAATGCAGACAAACTGCAATTAATGAAGGAAGAGAAGAGGATGGACACGGGGCCGTGCCCAATGGACATGGGGCCGTGCCCGGGCCGCTGTTCAGGCTATAAATGGGGGTGCTTGGCTCATTTGCAAACCATCCCTTGGCACACCACCTCTCTCACACTTCACCCACCACTCACCACCATCACAACACCATCATCCACCACCATCATCCATTGTCAGTCATAGAGTTTGTGAGTCGTCTCGGGATCCAAGATTGATCGTAAGAGTTCTTGACAATCAAAGGCCATGTTTGCCTAAGTCTCTTACATCACTTGGTGAAGACAAGTGTCTAGTGTAATACTTTTTAATCTTTTCGCACTTTTTACTTGGTTATGTATTAATGACTTTAATAACTAGTTTCTTATGTTGAAGGTGATTCTTCCTTATCGTTTGTCTGTGGTGTCTTGGCATTATTTTACTGTCTATATAAAATAAAAGATTTTCACCATTCATATCTCCATGGTCTATATGGAGGTATGTTGGCTACCTGGTCGGGGGTTAAGGGAACGGTTTGGTAAGAGTTTTGCCTTGTTCAGTGTATAGATCCTGCAAGGACCTGGGTCAAATTTAGTTGGATCTCCTTCAATACTCACCGGTATTGTATGGCTGGGGTCCAAACTCTTTGATCCCCTCATATGTAAGCTACTATTAATACTTTAATCCGGCTAATTAGGACTGTATCCTTGCTGACTCAGACTACTTAGCCGAGGGTAACGTCACCTTCAAAAGAGGGGCCTACCATAATATGCATTAATAACTTAATTAATTATCTTTCAATAATCCGACCCTTTAGGATTGTATCCTTGCTGACTCAAACTACTGGGTTTAGGGTAACATCACCTTCAAAAGAGGGGCCTACTACAATAACTAAGATAATCTATTAAAAAGTGCAAATGTGCGGAAATAATCAAAGGTTACACTAAACACGAGTCGGAGCCAAGTGATTCATCTTGTCTATCTGTTTTTACTTTTATTTTATTTTTCAGCTTTTTAGTTAGTTTTATTTTTCTAGTTTAAAAACCTTTTTTCTAACTTTTGATTTGATTAGACGTTGAGGATAAACCGGTACTAAAAGCTCTTGTGTCATTGGACGACCTCGGTATCTTACCAACACTATACTACGCTCACGATGGGTGCACTTGCCCATATGTGTGTTTGGTGTTAGTAAATATCGTGTTTTATAAATTTAAAACTTGACTAACGTGTAAAAAGGGCTTAAAATATACTTAAAATTATATACACACCACACACGCATCACTTTGCACACACGGTTCATCAAATCCATGAAAACTGCAAGTGCGTTGGTCAAACCAAGGGGCATGGCCACGAACTCATAATGACCATAACACGTAGGAAAAGCGGTTTTGGGTATATCTTCTTCGAGGACTCGAAGTTGATGATAACCAATGTTGGAACCTAGAGGTTTATTCATAGAGGATTGCTTAAGTTTAGGGGTTGAAATGTAATGCTTTGTTTAATATATGTTTTTGGGTCGATGTAATGATTATGGGTCTAGAGGTTTTAGGTTTGGGCCATAGGGGTCTCGACCCAATGTATCAAGTATATAAGACCACCTCATTCATCATAATGAGGTTGATCAGTTTGTGCGATAGGGAGAGGCCAGCCGAAACCTACTTGGTGTCTTGTATTAGTCACCTTCAATCAGTGAATGCAAGATAATTCTGGTTTGTTTTGATTATTTATATTGTTTCGGTTATATTCATTCTTGAATCAACTTGTGTTTGGTTTCCGCACTCTCATAAGTTTATGTTTGATATCATTGAAAGATCCTAATCGGAACTTACAATTGGTATCAGAGCCAAGAAACCAATTCTTGGTTCGGTTCGATATCATTCAGATTCAAGAAGGCCTTGTTTATTATGATCTTGTTTACTAGTGTTTGTTTTACAGTGAGTTTTAGTTTGATTGTGTTTTCTGATTACGGAACCTTCAAACTGTTCTTCGCAAATATTATATCAAAAGTGCTGATTTTGGTTCGTGTGATTCCAGAAATGTTGTTTGCAGATTTTTCGGAAGTTGTTGGGGATAAAAATTCAAAGATTTCAAAATCTTTGAATTTTGGAAGGTGTTGGAAATCAGGGATTACGAGTCTTTTTATCTCACAATCTGTTTTGGAAGGTCTCGACTCGTAATCAGCAAGTCTCGAATCGGAACTAGCCAGTCTCGAGTTATCAAGTTCTCAGTCTCGACTCACAACATTCAGTCTCGACTCGCAACAACGTGGTCTCTACTCGCAATCTCACTTGTTAGTGCACTACGTCTATTGACTTCGTCTTGTATCATGTAATAGGATAGAATAGGATATTCAGTGCACGAGGTTCGAGTAATTGAGAAATGAGGTTTAAGTGAAGATTTCGCTTGAAACTGATTATGTGACATTTCAAGCGAAATCACACACAACAGATTTCGCTTGAACATGTTTTGGTTTCTTTCAAGCGAAATCCTTACCTCTATATATAGGGCACTTGTCATTTCATTTGGTACGCGACTTCCGAAAGTGTAACGAAGTGCTGCCGGTTTTCTGTCAGGTTGTAAACATTGTTATTATCAATACAAGCAACAGATTAAAGATTACAAGCTGTTTTCGTGTCCGGTTTACTGATTCCGCCTTTAAACTGGATGTAAAACTCTTCTGAACGACTCAGTCGGGTCAAACAACGATCCAACAAGTGGTATCAGAGCTCAGGAAGAAGAGTTTAGCTTGATATCATCTATTTTCTGACTTCTACACCTTCTTTTTCAATCTGGACGTGATTTCACGGTCAAAATGGTCTGAGTTTTTCACCGAATGTGTAAAACAGTATTCTAACAAAGCCTTGAAAGTTTGAGACCGAAATTCAAAGTAAAAATGACAAAAACTGGACAGGAACTAGATTTCGCTTGAAAGAGTTCGTAGATTATAGTTGATTTCGCTTCAAAATCAGACAATTTGGCTTGTTTTTGGACTATTTCGCTTGAACATTTGAAGCGAAATAATGTTGAGAGTTTTCGCTTGAATCTGCTGGACTTGTTATTTTGGATTTCGCTTGAATTAGTTGAAGCGAAACTGATCTTGTGGGTTTTCGCTTGAACCAGAATTGGACATAGATTTCGATTGAACAAGTTGAAGCGAAATTGGATTGCTGAATTCGCTTGAAGTAGTTAGTCAAAAGATTTCGCTTGAAGTCTCATTTTGCTTCAACTTGAGATTTCGCTTGAGTTTCCTAGTTCGATTGAAAAGTGGAATTTTGTGTCGGATCATTTCACGACGATCAAGTGTCAGTCATTTTCAGTTTATTTGATATTTGATTGTACTGATTGGGTTTGTTTGATCAATCTGTGAGGTTTGCATTATGGCTGAGGAATTCTTCAATACGTTTTACAACGCGTTCGCAACCGAATCGTCTGAGGCTACAAATGTTACACCAAAAACCATCACGAAGGCGCTAAATGAAAACATCAAGCATGATAACTTCTACGGAACAAATTCAAAACCACCAGCTCTTGATAGCATTGAGGATTATACCTGGTGGAAAGAACGCTTTCTCAACTGGGCAAAGGCGTATGCTCATGAAAGTTGGTTTTGCTTGGAATATGGGTATGAAAAACCAAAAGACGATAAAGGCGAAGATCTTGTATTCAAGAAATTTACTAGAGAAGATAAAGCTGAATTTGGAGCTGAACAGAGAATGATAGCATTGATCCAGTCCGCAATCAGAAACGATATTTTTGCTTTACTAACTCATGACGGGTCATCTAAGTCTGTCTGGAAAGCTTTACGTGTTAAAGCTGAAGGGGGTAAACAGATTAAAAAGAACAAAATCGCTTTATTAAAGAAAGAGTTTGATCTGTTTGATAACATAAAAGGAGAGTCAGTGAGACAAATGATTGAGAGATTTTGTCATCTTAAAATTGAATTGGAAAGATTACAGATAAATAAAACAAGAGAGGAATTGATAGACAAAGTGATTGAAGCGTTACCACGAGCTGATCAGTGGCAAACGTTTGTTTTTATTTTGAAAAATGATGCTGTGTATGATAATATTACTCTTGATGCTTTGTTTGAAAAGATTGAAAGTCATGATTTGGAGTTGCAGAAACAAAACAAGATGACTGATTCTTCACATCAACAGAACGTTGGCTTGTACTACAAAAGCAGTGTGTTTTCTGATAAAGGCGTTGGTTCACCAAAAACAACATTTAGTGGTGAAAAGATGAAAGAACCACCAACAACGTCAACAAATCATCATTCTGGATATCATTCATCTTCAAAGACAAATTCTGATGAATGTGAAGAAATTCTGTGCAACATTGCTCTTAAACTGAAGAATTCTCCTGCAATGAGCATCAATGCAGCAAAACAACAAATGAGTTTTCTTGCATCTGTTTTGGAGTCATATGAAGGTCTAGTAGCTGGCAAAATTGGAAACTCCGAATTGACCAAAGAAGACTACGACCAGATTGATCCAGAAGAGATGGAGCTCATTGACATTCGATGGTGTTTAGCTAGTTGTATTCGAAGAGCTCAGAGGTATATGGAGATTACCGGGAAACAATCACTTGGAGGAGCTTCAACAAAGCTTGGATTTGACAAATCCAAAGTGACCTGCTTCAAATGCAAGCAAAAGGGTCATTTCAAAAGAGAATGCAGAAATTCTGAAGTTGGTGAAAGAAATGAATGTCCTTTCAACGATGATTATTATCGAAAGGCGATCTACCATCGAAGCAGAGAAGAGCCAAAGTTGATTGAAGATAAACCGAAAGAGAAATCAAGAGCTTATGCTGTAATTTACGAGGATGAAGGATTTGATTGGAGTACAGTTTGTCCAGAAGAAGATCATTTAGAGAATGTTCGTTAAACAGCTCACGGGAGAGCTATGACAGAAGAAAGAAAGTTTGTTTTTGTTGCTGAGATTCAAGATGAAAACAAAGACAAAGACACTACTGAAGTTCATGAAGAAAAAGTTGAGATCAAAGAGAAAACTCGGGAAGAGATCTTAAGTGAGAAGACTTACAGAGAAAGAAATGTGGTTTACAACAGAATGGATGATATGCAGGAGGAGTATGAGATGGCTGTCGGTAGCAAAAGATGGGATAAAAAGAGAGAATGCTACTATAACAGAGAAGGAGAACCGGTTGATCCCAAGAAAGACATAATCTTCGATGATGTTCTTCTTGCAGTCCCGTTAAGAGCTGAATACTATAGAAGAGTATTGAAAGATGACACATACGCTAAGAGATATGAGAAGGATATCAGATATGCCATGTTATCATGTCTAAGAAAAAGGGACGAAGAGAGAATGAAGAAGAATGTTGAAGAAATGGTGAACAATCTGAAGAAAGTTGCTGAAGAGGTTAACACATAAACTGTTGAAGTTGAAGCTGTGAAGGAAATCAAAAGTGAAGAAGTTGTTGTGAATGAAGAGGTTGAGAAAGCTGTTACTGAAGAACAGCAGATTGAAGAAGAGGTGAAGAAAGAAGAAAAAGAAGAAAAGAATGAGAATGAGGAAGCTGATAATGTTGGTGATGAAGTTGGTGTTGAAGAAAAGCAGGATGTTGATAAGCAGACAGAGGTTGCTGAAAACACCGAAGTGACAATCACTGAGGTAAATTCTGATTATGAAAACTTGAAACTGATTGATCAGTGCAAGAAATGCATGGAATCATGCAGAGCTTGTACTGAAAAAGATGAGCAATTTAGAACAAGAGATCTTGAGTTCACAAAAATTGAAAAGATTTTCAAAGAAAAATGCAAAGAAATGCTAGAAAAAGAAAAAGTTTTTAAAGAAAATGATGAGAAACTTTCAGGAAAATGTAACAAATTAGAGAAAGAAAATGAAGTTTTGAAAGAAAATGTTTTGAAAATGACAAATGAATGTGAACAAAAAGAAATTGCTTGTCAAGAAATGAAAAAGGAATATGACTCAATGAAATTATCATATCAGATTACGAAAGAGTCATATGATAAAGTAAAAGATGAAATGAAATATGCTCAATCAAGAATGAATTATATGTCTGAAACAACCAAAGAGCTTAAACGAATGTATTCTATAAAACAAGATGTTGTTAATTCCTATATTGAGGATGTTGCTAAGTTAAAGCGACAAATTGCTGATTTAGAACAGGATAACAACAAGTTAAAGAGTTACCACGTGTCGTCATATGTGCTTGATTGAATTTTCAATATAAAACCGGGTGATGGTGAGTCTGAGCAGAATAAGAAAGGTATTGGTTCAGAGTTTCATCAAGTTCCACCACCGGGAAAATTTGCATTTTATGATGAGGAAAAGGTCGAAAAAGCTTTCAACATGGTTGATCAATTGCCAGACAACATTGACATAACCTATTCCAAATCTGATGATTCTCATGATTCAGAGGTGGTAGGTAAAGTCGTTGAAAGTGTGTTGAAAGAAGAGTCGGTTGATACAGGTAAATCTGAATCACAGGATGAAAATGAAGGAAATCTTCATGATGGTGATCTGAAAAACACAAAATCCGAGAAAAATTTGAATGATGATTCAAAAGGATTGGTTTATACCATGATTGGATCGGATAAATTGTTCTTAGATGTTGTATTCCCGATTCAGAATGTGAATTCAGAAAAAGTCGACAAAGTTTTCAAAATGGTTGAGATTGAGAAGTCTGAAATTTCAAAGTTTGTCGGTAAGAGTCATAGAGGTTCGTATACCAAACCTGGTTTCAAAAAGAAGAACATGAAGGCTGGGTTGGGTTATAAGAAGAAACAACATTGGAACAAAAATGAGAAGCCGAATTTTCAAGCAAAAATGAGTTTTGTTCAAGGAGGCAGTTTAGAAAAAGAAAAAGAATTCAAAATGAAACAGTCTAATGATGAATTCTTTGCTAAAAAGCAAAAGCAACAACCACAGGTTAAAGATGTGTCCATGAGAATATGTTTCAAATGTGATCAAAAAGGACATCTTGCACGCAAGTGTCCTAATCTAAAACCTGTGGATGTTGACAAAAAGAAGAATGATGCTGAGAAACAAAAATATGAGAATGTGAGACAAAGGTCAACCAGATTTGACTCGAAACAGACTTGGAGGTACAATACAAACAAGTTTGCTTCAAATCAAAATTGGAAATTAAACCAGAACAGGTTTGATTCAATACAGACCTGGAATTCTCACACACCCAGATTCAGAACAACACAAAATTGGAAAACAACTGTTGATATGACAAAACCTCAAGAGTTTTGGAAACCAAGAGTTGTTGTTCAAAATCAAAATGTTCAAAAAGTTTCACATTTTTACAAACGAGGTACACCAAAAGGTCAGACATGGTCTGTTAAGAAACAAGTTGATTTGGTAAAAGATGAGAAAGTTGAAGTTAAAATTGAGAAAGTTTTTGTGAAAAATGACAAAGAATTTCCAGCACTGAATGAAAATTATTGTGTTGAAATGCCTAAGTTTCAACAGACCTGGGCTAAATTGTTCAAGTAATTCAGTTAGTTGAATGTGAAGGTGCTCAACAATTCTGAAGATTGTAAAATTGGAACTTGGAGCAGCCTGGCACAACAACAAGGAGAGGAGGCTGCTGGATCCTGTGTTGGTTGAAATAGGAAGTTTATATGTTTTCTGTAAATAAATAAACAATATTTCAAAAATCCTAAAAATTGGAAAACTTAAAAACCAAAAATATGTTTGTTTTTAATTTTTGTCAAATATTCAAAAATTACAAAAAAAATATGTTTTGATTGAATATGCCGAAACCCTCACGGCTGAACAAACATGATTACTTTCATCAGATTGAAAAATGGTTTTCAAACTGTTAAGATCAATGGGTTGCAAATCATGGGGGTACTTTATATTAGATTTTCTGCAATTCAGTACACTTTTAGCAGAAAATGGATGGCGAGACAAAGCTATCAGTATTGGTTGTCAAATTTTCTTTATGTGGTTTTGCATTTTAGGGGGAGAAATATTGTCAGAAAATACAAAAACATTTGAAAATTTGAAAAAGTAAAAAAACATGATAAAATTCAAAAATTTTAGTTTTTGCGTAAAAAGAGGAAATGATAGTACATCAGTAGACAGTTACAGTATGCTAAAGAAATGGAAAGTTTAAATGTGTTAAACGATCTCACCGTGGATGTGTCGGTAGATTTTTATACATTTAGTAAACTTTTTCGGGATATAAACCTAAATTCAAATACTTACTTATTTCGTGGGGAACACTACTTGGATATATAGGTAACCCTTGAAATCTCGTTTGAAAGGTCTCATAATCTGATATACTAGGTCTTTATACTCAATGATGTCTGGGGTATTATTCCGGGACTTCTGCTGAACGGTAGTTCTGACCTAGTCCTTGGATAATGCTTTCTGCAATGCTTGAAACATAGCATTAAACCCTCAGCATGCCGATGAAACAATAAAATTGATAGTCGCTGCTGTTGTAAGCAAAAAGATCCTCTAAAGGGGACATACCGTAAAGTCGAAGCTGATATCTCTCTGCGTATACGGAAGTATCGACCTGAGATTCCTCGGCCCTCGCATACCTAATTTATGTACATATATCATTGTAGTATACTCACCTGTAAGACTGATTATTGGGATTCTGGATACGGGAGTATATTCAAGAGGTGGGACACATGAATAGGTTTAAGTTCCTAAAATACCTAATTTGTATCCTGAATTAGTTGAAATTTGTGTGAAAATTTAAGTGGATCAGTATATCGACAATCTAAGTGAATTGTTTAATATTTACTGTGTTACTAAGCTCAACGGTACTTGTGATTTGTCAAAAACTGATATGATCCTCTGACGCATACTCAAACAAAAATATTGTCTGTAAATATGTTTGTACATATTTTTTTTACTGCTTTATATTTTCAGAAAATACAAAAAGATTTTGATTTTTGCTTTATTTTCGACAACTGATGTTTGAGTGCTGAGTTTCAAAATCTAAGTAAGCTGATTGTGTTTCTGAAAATAAAAAAAGTTCATTAATTTGAAACTTGAAGTTTTTAAATCAAAAATTCAAAAACAGTTTGTGATATCTCCAAGGTCATTAGTTTGGACTTGGATGATTAACTGTGAGGGAGTTGGATTCTTTAATACTGCTAAATCTATACAGTTTGTTGATAGGGGAAGTGAATTTGAGAATTTGTTTGAGAATTCAAAATGCTGTTACTCATAAATGTTTGAGAAATTGCGGATGATAGTCCAGACTACGATCCCGAGAGCTGAGTCTAAGGGGGAGTCTGAAGACAAGCTGAAAGTTAGGAGCTTGTATCTGGAAAGCTAGGTGTCGATCCCAAAGCACGGAAGCTTAACGAAAGGGGGAGCCTGAAGCTGATAGAAGAAGAGAAAGATTATTAGATGCTTACAATGTTACAACTTAAATGAGAAGGCAGAATGATCAAGACTGAAGAAGGTGTCATAACAGAGAATAGTCACTGAAGACTTCGTCAATATCCGAGGGGGAGTCTGTTAGTGCACTACGTCTATTGACTTCGTCTTGTATCATGTAATAGGATAGAATAGGATATTCAGTGCACGAGGTTCGAGTAATTGAGAAATGAGGTTTAAGTGAAGATTTCGCTTGAAACTGATTATGTGACATTTCAAGCGAAATCACACACAACAGATTTCGCTTGAACATGTTTTGGTTTCTTTCAAGCGAAATCCTTACCTCTATATATAGGGCACTTGTCATTTCCTTTGGTACGCGACTTCCGAAAGTGTAACAAAGTGCTGCCGGTTTTCTGTCAGTTGTAAACATTGTTATTATCAATACAAGCAACAGATTAAAGATTACAAGCTGTTTTCGTGTCCGGTTTACTGATTCCGCCTTTAAACTGGATGTAAAACTCTTCTGAACGACTCAGTCGGGTCAAACAACGATCCAACATCACTCCTGTCTCGACTCAACAGTGATTCTGTGGTTCAAGGTCTCGACTCGCAACAACGTGGTCTCGAGTTGTAACCTTTTGACTCAAAACCATTTGCCTCGACTCACAACAAGGATTTTGCTATTCCCTGGTCTCGACTCGCAACCATTCGTCTCGACTCAAGGATCCTTACTCGAAACAGTGGTCTCGACTCATAGTCTCGACTAGAAACGACAAAGGGCAACGTGAATTTGACTTTAAACCTTGGACTTTGGACTTTTGGACTTGACAAATCAATTAATCAGCTAATTAATTAATCAGTTAATTAAGTCATCAATTAATTGAGAAATAATGACAACAAATATCCAAAGTGTTGACCTGGCAGCCATCAATAAACACTCTCTCTCTCCCTCATACAAGCTCACAGCCGAACACCCCTAACCACATCAATATTTCATTTTTCAAATCCAAATCATGAAGATTCAAGGGCTCTACATGGTGATTTCAAGCTTGTAAGGAAGTTTGGAGGTGATTTTAAGTAGATTCAAGCAAGAACAAGACCCTAAATCATCATCTTTATCAAAAACCCATTAAAAATCTTGAAGGTATAATATATTTTCCTTAAACATTGTTCTTGATTCATAAGTGATAAAGAAGATAGTGAAAGTTTCTCTTGATTCTTGAATCTAAACATAAATTTGAAACTACAAGAAATGAGATTTCAAATAAAAATAAAAATGGGTGTATGCATGTATGTATATATGGCCGAATATGTGTGTATGTATATGTATATGTATAAATTGTATTTTGATTCTTGATGAAAGAGTTCTTGATTATTTGTTTTCTTGAAAAATATGATAATTGAAGGAATTTTTAGATATCATACAAGAATGTTCTAAAAGATCTAAGATTTGAAAGTGATGTGTTGAAAAGTGAAATTTTGGAAGTATATGTATGTATAAATTTCGTGTATGTGTGTGTATATATGTATGCATGCATGTGAAAATTGTTATACAATCTTAAAAGTGAAAGATCTAAGTATGAATAAACATGAA
The DNA here is from genome assembly GCA_030545235.1 of Helianthus tuberosus. Classification (NCBI taxonomy): domain Eukaryota; kingdom Viridiplantae; phylum Streptophyta; class Magnoliopsida; order Asterales; family Asteraceae; genus Helianthus; species Helianthus tuberosus. The sequence goes on from CM060406.1 coordinate 92,763,818, forward strand.
TGATTTGGATGATTATGGTGATATGTGTGATATTTGTGAGAATATGATGTTAGTAAATTTTGAGCATGATTAGATCATAAGTGATGAAGATGATGATGTATGAGTGCATTAGATGCACAAATGTGAATTTACATGATGATGTAAAGGCATGAAATGACCATATGATTATGATTTCATAAAATTCAGATTTAATCAGAATATAAACACTAAAATAAAGTTATTTTAAAGTGTTTAGTGATATATAACTCTATCATGATGTTTACTAGCTTTGCATGTTGTACTTGGTGCTTTAAAAAGTTGTAAAATACGTGAAATCGCATTATTTATGTGACTTACACAAAAACTGAAATAATCTGATTATAACCACTATTTTAATCAGTAAATGACATGTATTGTGTTAAAATATCAATTCATTTCGAGTTGGGATGATTATAGTAACGTTTAACGCAAAACTATGCGTTAAAACGGTCAAAAATCGGCTTTTTGAGTGATTTTTATAAAACTGATTTAGATCAGTAAGTAAACTGATATTTTTAGTTTAAAAATAATTATTTTAACTAATTTTAAGTTTACTTAGTGTTTGGTTGGTCATACGTGACTTCCGACGCCCGAAAATGTTACCGAATCGCTAAAATACACATTTTTCAATAAACACTAGTATAGGTAATTTTTGGGTGAACCTTATGTGTTAAGATGTGTTATGTGATTTAAACATGACAATGTGAAAATATGTTAAGTTTTAACATGATATTAGAAATTTAGCTTACGCATGTATTCTTGTACGTTTTGTGCGGTAGAAACGGTAAAAATCACGTTAAACGTGAAACTTGTTTGTCGAGCATGAAATTTGATACATATGAGACATTTTATGTATATTTGCTTTAAAAATGACAAAATCGATAAGTTAACAAGATTTCGCATGTTTCAATGATAAATTACATATATTATGTGAACGTTTACGTACATATATTACGATGCGCAAATCGTAGATATATTGCGTATAAATGAGAATGATAACAGATTTACACAATAATGGTCCCCAATAAAATCGTTCAAGTCACAAAATCATAAAAATATATATATATATATATATATATGGACTCATATATATATATATTAAGGTGACAACATAATAAAAAATGATAACTTTTCGAGAAAATCTCAAAATTATGTGATAATTCTAAGAAACGGAGAAACTTAGGATTTTGTGTTATGAATATTGATTTAAAATCGTTCCTATATATATATTAGGACGTGTAGAAATCAATATCTGGGATTGCGCTATTTAAAATACAGACCCAAAGGTGAGTGTCACTAAACCCCTCTTTTTAGTGCTTTGTATATATTTTGGGGGTTGAACATGCCAATAAAAGGGTTTAATAATGTTTCTGGATTAAAACATACCTTTTTATAAAAAAAAAATATTTTTGTTGATAATATATGGAGTTTGATAAATCATACGTTTCGAGTTAAAACGTTTTGATGAATGTTTGGAGGACTTTGGGATGATACGGTGTTTTCGAGGAGAAACATACCGTAAAGTTAGGACGAATGTCGACCTGGTCCCAAGGGAGGGGATAAGGGGATTTGTACAACTTCGTGTATTAAATTTGTCATATTAGTAGGATATATATATTGTACGTGAGGCAGACATCATATTGGTCTCAAGTGGACCCCGAGCCCATGATGTCGTTTAATCATTTAAGTATTGCACGCGAGAAATTGTTGGTAGATCTATCGGGTTGACAACCCTGTCGTGACCGGTCGCCCCGTGTCAAGTCAAACAACGAATTGATATTATGTTTATTGTCTAGCTTTGATTATCCCTGCATGGTAAATATATAGTTCGTATTATCTAGCTAACATACGAGTCTGAAAGTTGACGCTATAAATTTAATATATAAAACCTGGGTAAGAGTTTTATTGTCGGGTTTTTGAACTGCGACGGATGACCCATGGATATTATTAAGGATGTAAAACGGGCTTTCTAAAAATTATATGGATGTTTTAAAGTAAACACATAATCAGAAAGTTTTCCTATGGAATGAATTGTTTGTATGTGAATAGGTGAACTCACCTTCCTTTGTGTTGACACTTGATTTTAACGTGTTCTACATGTACTTGAGTTCGGCTTTGGGAATCATGGCGTATCTTGTGTTTGATGATGCATGTTGTGTTGTTTGAAAATGTTGGACATCTTTTGAACTTTCTGGGACGTTTGTAATAAGATCCGCGAGGATCAAAGACAACTTAACTTATGTGGTCGCGCCATGGTTTTTAAAATGTAATGTTTAATAACTTATGTTTTAAAATAAGTCTAAATGTCCAACAAATGTGTGCATCGTTCAACAAGATATAAATGGGCACCAACCTCCGTCACCACTACGTTTAATATTCCGCTGCGACATTTTTGGGGTGTGATAGAAGTTGGTATCAGAGCCATTGGTTGTTAGCGAACTAGATTTTTTCCGGAGAAAACACTAAACTTCAACCGAAAATTTGTGAGATGTGAAGTTCTTGGACTTGAAGCAAAGAATTTGAAAATAAACATGGAAATTTTATCATCTACGAAAACCCTTACGTGTTTATGGGCATACGTGGTTTTCTGTTTATTTGGCCTTACGTGTTACTCTTCATTTTGATTACGCACTTACTTGTACGGTTATATGTGTGTCAAAGATGTCGCCCGAACACGAGGTCATCGAGATCCACGACTCAGGTCACGAGCCAGATTTCGAGACTTTACCCAGACCTATGCTGCCAGAGACACCTATCACGGCTCCACGGATGGTTTGTACTACCGAGCTTACCTCATATTTCCATGTCGACCCTGCTGCTTTTGCCAGCCTGGTAGACCCCCGATATGCTTTCACTAGCAATGGGTGGATAGATGATGATGATGTACCTCTCTCAATCCATGAGACGGGACGATCATCTGGCATTGTACCAGTTATCGATGACGTGATCGGGGGTGTCCCTACTGTCGGAGGATCTCCTAGTATCGCACGAGTGGTGGACGCCACCATTGTCATGGCTCGACCATTAGAGCCATCAGTCGTCCCACGAGCTGCTGTGATCGAGCCTGTTGCTGAGATCCCTCCACCCGTTTTGTCTGAGTCTTCTTTGCCTGCCTTAGAGTCACACGCTCCTACTACGCCACTGTTTGTTTATTATCGTCGTAGGAAGAGGAATAGGCCCGCTGGAGATATCGAATCTACATCATGTGATGAGACGGTACCTGCTTCCAAGAAGTAGAAAGGAGATAGGGTAGATCGATATTGCCACTGCGATCAACAGCTCACCGCACTGCGCAGAGACCTAGACTCAGCCAAAGGAAAAGCGAAGTACCTTGAGGGACAGATGGACGAGCATGAGGAGTTGAAGGTTATAGACGACGTTGCCAGAGATGAGATGCACTGGTGGATAGTAGATTTAGAGAAACTTGTCCAGGAGATGTTAGAGTCTCTAGGGTTGAAGCGTTGATGCTTGTTTATTGGTTTGTTTGTTATTTGATTTGATGGGTAGTATTGTTAGACATCTTTGATATTCTTTTTGTTTGAGGCCTGCGTGCCACTTTCATTTTTGGATAATATATGAGAATTTTGTGTGAACTTGTTATGGGTGTCGATGTAGACATGCAAAGGATAGTCATTTTGTACTAAAAACAAGTTTAAATAATTTCTATAAGATCGATGATTTACTTTGGTTTAAAAATTGTTCTCATTAATATGTGGATATTATACATGCGAAATGTTTGGTCCACTAACATTTAATGATTGAATTATTTTTGGTTATCGTCTTATGTGGATATTATTGTTGTAATAATAGAAACGTCGAAATGCCGCCAAAAGCAAGACAGGGTACTGGATTACCTACCACAATGGAAGAGTTGGCTCAACTCATAGCCCAACACGTTAATACTGCCATGGAATAGCTCAATGTTAACCAAAATGATGGTCAGGGACGTGGAAGTGGTGCACACGGGCAAGGTTTTGGTGGGGCACATAATGGAAACCCTCTAGGTAAAATGTGATCGGAAGGTTTTAGTAGTTCATGTGTTATGATATCATTGGAATCTATTCCTGATTTCCATTAACATTATTGAACAATGCATGGATGTACATATAAAACATTCCAGGGCTGTAACCCACGATCATTTACCGGTGCTGAAGGACCCTTAGATATCACCCAATGGATTGAGAAGATGGAATCTGTCATGGCAATCAGTGGTTGTGCTGCTGATCAACGGGTGAGATATGCTTGTTGTTCTCTTCTTGATGAAGCACTGTCCTGGTGGAACTCGCAAGTTCAAATTTTGGGTGAAGACGCTGCCTACGGTCTGACCTAGAATGAACTTAAAGAGATGCTCCTGAAAGAGTACTGCCTGCGCAGTGAAATTCAGAAAATCAAGACCGACTTCTGGAACCTAACCATGGAAGGTCTGAACGTCTGAGCTTACACTTCTCGTTTTAACGACTTGGCGAGGTTAGTTCCACGAATGGTTACTACCGAATTTGTAAAGGTAGAAAGGTATATCTGGGGATTGTCGCCACGGATTCGCAGTATGGTTACATCCCCGAAACCTACCTAGAGGCTACTACATTGGCAAAATCATTAGCCAATGAAGCTGCTCACAAAAGTGGTATTGATAAAAAGGAGGAAACCAGGAAGTCATCGGGCAAGGCCAAAGCAGACATGAAATCTGAACGGTCGGGGCGTTCTGAGACTAAGAGTGAAGATTCGAAGAAACGCAAGTCCGAGAGCTCGAAGAAGGAAACTGAAGAGAGGCGCAACAGGAAACGCAGTTCGAGGAAGGCGTATGTAGCCAGTTCTAGCAGTTCTAGAAAGGATAGAGCCAGAGATAGCCGAGGTGGTTCTGAGAGGAAGACTCGTGAGGAAGGACAGAAGAAATGTAACAGATGCGGACGAAATGGACATATTTCCATCGAGTGCTATGCCAAAAGTACTCTGGAAGGAACGAGGCTTGAAGGATGCTTTCAGTGCGGGGAGCAGGGACATTTCAAGAAGGATTGTCCCAAGGCGGGAGGTCAGAATGCTAGGGGTAGAGCGTTCATGCTAAACGCTGGAAAGGCACGTGACGATCCCGCTGTTGTCACTGGTATGTTTTTTATCAATAACCATTCCGCGTTCGTACTTTTTGATACCGGAGCTGACTTGAGTTTTGTCTCGAAAAACTTTGAACCATTTCTGTGTTCACCTACAAGTAAGCTAAATAAGAAGTACTCGATAGAATTAGCAAATGGTAAACTGATAGAAACTAGCAAATTCGTTTGCGACTGTAGTATTCAGTTTGAAGATCATAAGTTTAGCATCGATTTACTACCAGTGGAGCTGGGAAGCTTCGATGTAGTTGTGGGGATGGATTGGCTGTCCAAGAACAAAGCGGAGATTGTTTGCTCGGATAAGCAAGTGCGGATACCTCGTCCTGGTGGTGGCGAAGCGATAGTTGTCCATGGAGATCGTTCGAGTCATGTGTTGAGTGTCGTTAGTGTTATGAAGATGTCCAAGATGTTGCGGAAAGGTTATCCTGCGTTCTTAGTCAACGTGGTGGATATGAAGGCCGAATGTAGGAAGATTGAAGAGATTCCTATTGTTCGTGATTATCTAGAAGTTTTTCCTAAAGACTTACCTGGATTACCCCCTGCGAGACAGATCGAGTTCCGAATCGATCTGGTACCTGGTGCTGCACCAATTGTAAAATCTCCTTATAGATTAGCACCGTCTGAAATGAAATAAATGTCAAACCAGCTTCAAGAGCTACTAGACAAAGGTTTCATTCAACCGAGTTTTTTGCCATAGGGTGCACCTGTCTTATTCGTAAAGAAGAAGGATGGATCCTTCAGAATGTGTATAGATTATAGGGAGCTGAACAAGTTAACTATCAAGAATCGGCATCCTTTGCCGAGGATTGACGATTTGTTCGATCAGCTTCAGGGATCCAGCTACTACTCGAAGATAGATCTACGTTCAGGGTATCATCAGTTGAAGGTTGCTGACGAAGATATTCCGAAGACAGCCTTTCGAACACGATATGGCCATTATGAGTTCCTAGTCATGCCTTTTGGTCTAACTAATGCGCCAGCTGTGTTCATGGATCTCATGAACAGGGTATGCAAACCCTACTTGGATAAATTTGTGATAGTATTCATCGACGATATACTTATCTATTCGCGAACCAAATAAGATCATGAGCATCATTTAAGGTTGATTTTGGAGTTGTTGAAGGAGGAGAAGCTGTATGCCAAGTTCTCTAAATATGAGTTCTGGATTCAAGAAGTTAATTTTCTCGGACATGTCATAAATGAGAAAGGTATGCATGTAGATCCGTCTAAGATCGAGGCGATTAAGAATTGGGAAGTTCCAAAGACCCCGTAAGAGGTGCGACAATTCTTAGGGCTTGCTGGGTATTACCGGAGTTTCACTGAGAACTTCTCCAAAATAGCACAGCCATTGACGCTATTAACCCAGAAGGAGAAGAAGTTTGACTGGACGGAGAAGAAAGAGGAAGCTTTTCAGTCGTTGAAGGAAAAGCTCTGCAGTGCACCTATTCTTTCCCTTCCTGAGGGAAGTAATGATTTCATTGTTTACTGTGATGCTTCACGTTTGGGCCTTGGATGCGTTTTAATGCAAAGAGACAAAGTGATAGCCTATGCATCTAGACAATTGAAAGTGCACGAGAAGAACTACACAACACATGATTTGGAGCTTGGAGCTGTTGTGTTTGCCCTGAAGATCTAGAGACACTACTTGTATGGCACGAAGTATACGATATACAAGGACCATAAGAGCCTCTAGCACATCCTCGATCAGAAGGAGCTTAATATGCGACAACGACGTTGGGTAGAGTTACTCAACGATTACGAGTGTGATATCTGTTATCACTCAGGGAAAGCAAACGTTGTTGCAGATGCACTCAGCAGGAAGGAACGAGAAAAGCCTCTACGTGTGCATGCCTTGGGTTTGACCATACAGACAAGTTTGACCTATCAAATTCGTGATGTACATCGAGAAGCTTTGAAGGATAAAGGTTTGAGAAGAGAAGGTTTGAAGGGCATAGAATGTAATCTGATACCAAAAGCGGATGAAGTAATGTACTTCATGGACCGAGTCTAGGTTCCACTTAAAGGTAACCTCCGTGAATTGGTTATGAACGAAGCTCATAAATCCAAGTATTTCATTCACCCAGGTTCTACCAAAATGTATCAGGACATTAAGGAGTTTTACTGGTGGCCGAAGATGAAGAGAGACATTGTGGCCTATGTGAGTAAATGTCTGACGTGCTCTAAGGTTAAAGCTGAGCATCAGAAGCCGTCTGGGCTTCTGTAGCAACCAGAGATTCCTAAGTGGAAATGGGAACATCTTACGATGGACTTTATCACCAAGTTACCCTGTACGTCGCGTGGACACAATATGATCTGGGTAATTGTGGATCGATTGACAAAGTCTGCTCATTTCTTGGCACTTAAGGAAACAGACAGCATGGAAAAGATATTGCAGTTATACCTTAACGAGATTGTAGCCCGTCATGGAGTACCAGTGTCAATTATTTCGGATAGAGATGGACGATTTGACTCCAGATTTTGGCGATCTCTCCAGAAATCGTTGGGTTCTCGTTTGGATATGAGTACTACATATCATCCTTACATGGATGGCCAGAGCGAGAGGACCATTCAGATGTTAGAGGATATGCTGAGAGCGTGTGTGATTGATTTCGGTGGAAGTTGGGATACTCATTTGCCTTTGGCAGAGTTTTCTTACAACAATAGTTACTACGCTAGCATAAAAGTCGCTCCGTTTGAAGCCCTGTATGGAAGGAAGTGTAGATAACCACTTTGTTGGGCTGAAGTTGGAGAGAAGAATTTGACCAGACCCGAGCTTATCCAGGAGACCACGAACAAATTCGTCTAGATTAAGAATAGGATAAAGGCTGCCGCGGCTCGATAGAAGAGTTATGCTGATAACCGAAGGAAACCGCTGGAGTTTTCGGTCGACGATAGAGTCATGTTGAAGGTATCACCATGGAAGGGCGTTGTGAGGTTTGGGAAATTGGGGAAAGTTGGGCCCGCGTTATATAGGTCCTTTCGAAATCGTATCTCGAGTTGGACCAGTCGCGTATAGGCTCAAGTTGTCGCAGGAACTGAGTGGAGTTCATGACGTATTTCATGTCTCCAATCCGAAAAAGTGTCTGTCTGATGAGACACTAATTATACCCCTGGAGAGGTTCGAGTGGACGATAAACTGAGGTTTATCGAAGAACCAGTGGAGGTTCTGGATTGGAAAACCCAGAAACCTAGGAGGAGTAGGATTAAGTTGGTCAAAGTCCACTCGAGTTCTAAGCGTGGACCCGAGTTCACCTGGGAGCGACAGGACCAAATGCAACAGAAATATCCTCATCTCTTCCCACCGAGTGTGAAAACGAAACCTGTGAACTAGAATTTCGGGGACTAAATTCCTTAAACAAGGGGAGAGTATGACACCCGGCCCTCAGGCCGTACCGTACAATAGTAATCTGTGTAGTGAACATGTAAAATGGCTGTTTGTGACTGATTGTGATGATTATATGTAATATTTGATGTGTTGGTAAATTTAGATGTTTATAAAAATTATGTTGGCAACGATAAAACAAACGCTTATCGCGTAACGATTAAAATGCGAAACGAACGTCCGTGACCACCCGATCAGTGTTAAAATCCTAAAAATAGTCTGTTATGATTAGAATAATAATTTTAATCATATCGGTGAGGAAAAATAAATTAAAACGCTAAGAAACTCTATTTTTCGAGTTTGAGCGAGTACCGCGCAATACTGCGCGAATTAGACAAAATACTGTCAACGCAGCCAGTCAAGGCAACTGGTAATTATTTCAGTAATAATTTTAAGTGAATTTTTTTATAGAACAATAAAAATAATTTAAAACGCAATAAAACGGGATCAAAACGCTAGATAAAATACCCGGTATTCAGCAAATACCTGTTTTTGAGCTAATATATATACAATATGTATATATATATATATATGAAATGTGTGTGAGAGGGGGGAGATGCGGCGGCACCAGGGGCTGCCCACATTCTCTTGAATAGTGCAAATGGGACACTTTTCCACCCTAGGAAAGATAAATGATGATTATGTCTTGAACATGCATCCATACATACTCACAAATCCAAGTTACACAATTCAAAACACTCTCTCTCTCCCTGATACAAGCTCACGACTGAACACCCCTAACCACATCAATATTTCATTTTTCAAATCCAAATCATGAAGATTCAAGGGCTCTACATGGTGATTTCAAGCTTTTAAGGAAGTTTGGAGGTGATTTCAAGTAGATTCAACCAAGAACAAGACCCTAAATCATCATCTTTATCAAAAACCCATTAAAAATCTTGAAGGTATAATATATTTTCCTTAAACATTGTTCTTGATTCATAAGTGATAAAGAAGATAGTGAAAGTTTCTCTTGATTCTTGAATCTAAACATAAATTTGAAACTACAAGAAATGAGATTTCAAATAAAATAAAAATGGGTGTATGCATGTATGTATATATAGCCGAATATGTGTGTATGTATATGTATAAATTGTATTTTGATTCTTGATGAAAGGGTTCTTGAATATTTTTTTTTCTTGAAAAAATATGATAATTGAAGGAATTTTTAGATATCATACAAGAATGTTCTAAAAGATCTAAGATTTGAAAGTGATGTGTTGAAAAGTGAAATTTTGGAAGTATATGTATATATAAATTTCGTGTATATGTGTGTATATATGTATGCATGCATGTGAAAATTGTTATACAATCTTAAAAGTGAAAGATCTAAATATGAATAAACATGAATGATTTGGATGATTATGGTGATATGTGTGATATTTGTAAGAATATGATGTTAGTAAATTTTGAGCATGATTAGATCATAAGTGATGAAGATGATGATGTATGAGTGCCTTAGATTCACAAATGTGAATTTACATGATGATGTAAAGGCATGAAATCACCATATGATTATGATTTCATAAAAATCAGATTTAATCAGAATATAAACACTAAAATAAATTTATTTTAAAGTGTTTAGTGACATATAACTCTATCATGATGTTTACTAGCTTTGCATGTTGTACTTGGTGCTTTAAAAAGTTGCAAAATACGTGAAATCGCATGATTTATGTGACTTACACAAAAACTGCAATAATCTGACTATAACCACTATTTTAATCAGTAAATTACATGTATTGTGTTAAAATATCAAGTCATTTTGAGTTGGGATGATTATAGTAACGTTTAACGCAAAACTATGAGTTAAAACTGTCAAAAATCGGCTTTTCGAGTGATTTTTATAAAACTGATTTAGATCAGTAAGTAAACTGATATTTTTAGTTTTAAAATAAGTATTTTAACTAATTTTAAGTTTACTTGGTGTTTGGTTGGTCATACGTGACTTCCGACGCCCTAAAATGTTACCGAATCGCTAAAATACGCATTTTTCAATAAACACTAGTATGGGTAATTTTTGGGTGAACCTTATGTGTTAAGATGTGTTATGTGATTTAAACATGAGAATATGAAAATATGTTAAGTTTTAACATGATATTAGAAATTTATCTTACGCATGTATGCTTGTACGTTTTGTGCGGTAGACACGGTAAAAATCGCGTTAAACGTGGAACTTGTTTGTCGAGCATGAAATTTGATACATATGAGACATTTTATGTATATTTGCTTTAAAAATGACAAAATAGATAAGTTAACAAGATTTCGCGTGTTTCAATGATAAATTATGTGAACGTTTATGTACATATATTACGATGCGCAAATCGTAGATATATTGCGTATAAACGGGAATGATAACGGATTTACACAATAATGGTCACCAATAAAATCGTTCAAGTCACAAAATCATATATATATTAACGTGCCAACATAATAAAACATGATAACTTTTCGAGAAAATCTCAAAGTTATGTGATAATTCTAAGAAACGGAGAAACTTAGGATTTTGTGTTATGAATATTGATTTAAAATCGTTCCTATATATATATATTAGGACGTGTACAAATCAATCTTTGAGATTAAGCTATTTAAAGAACGCACCCAAAGGTGAGTGTCACTAAACCCCTCTTTTTACTGCTTTGTATATATTTTGGGGGTAGAACACGCCAATAAAATGGTTTAATAATGTTTTTGGATTAAAACATACCTTTTTAGAAAAAAATATATATTTTCGTTGAAAATATATGGAGTTTGATAAATCATACGTTTCGAGTTAAAACGTTTTGATGAATGAATGTTTGGAGGACATTGGGATGATACGGTGTTTCCGAGGAGAAACAGACCGTAAAGTTGGGACGGATGCCGAGCTGGTCCCAAGGGAGGGGATCAGGGGATTCGTACAACTTCGTGTATTAAATTTGTCATGTAAGTCCAGGAACTATCAACCGGATATCAAAATCACAATCAAGAGTGCGGAATACTGTTGAAAGTGATAAGAACAAGAACTTGAATGATTGAATAACCAAAGTGCACACGGTTTCTAGGAACCGTCTGGTACACCGAATTCGAAATATGACAAGAAGAACAGAAAACAAAACAAACTCTCTAAAAATGTCTAACCTAATAATGAACTAGGTTCACCCTATTTATAGTTACATAGGGTGACCTAGTTACAGACTGGGCCAGGCCCACAAACACACTTTAAACTAAACCAGCCCAAATCAACTAATTAGCCCACATGGCTTATCACAATATTATCTAACCCACTACAAGGCTAAGCCCAATAGCCTATTCTTGTGTTTGATAAAGATAAGCGTAAACCTACACCATTATAAGGCCTTACAATATCCCCCTAGGTTTATGCTGTCTTTTTCAAACTATTGTCAATATCATGTGTCTGTGGGAAGATACTTCATGTCTTCAACCTGAAGCTTGGGCTCTTTGTTCTTCTCTTTCAAGATCAGCTTTGCTTGAAAAACTTGTTGAAAAGAATGCAAGCGGAGGATTCTCAGCAACTCTTTTCTTTTTCAATGTCTTGTCTTTCAAGCAGGTTCACAGGTACTTCTTTACATGTACTATCACTGTCAGATGATGACTTGTATCTGGTTCTTCTGACTCAGGTACATCTTGCTATTCTGATGCTTCAAGCTTTGTCAGCAACCAACAGCATCTCAATCTTCAATAACCCCTGTTTCTTGATTTAACATTAAATTCTGCACATACTCATAAATTCATAAGCAAACAATTTTGTGCAACAGAGGAAAGTATCACATGAACACTCGGTACATCCAAGTATTTGTACTTGGATTTCACAATTCAAATTTCATTCAATTTATGATAATCAGCCAAATCTTCAAGAACGGTTAAAATTTTTAATAAAAACAAATAAACACTCTATTTTTGGATTTTTGATTTTATAAAAACTAACAATATAAACTAAAACACAAATAAAGAAAGAAACTAATATACAATTACAGTTGCAATGGGATCAAATCACAGTGTTTCGGGCCAGACTACACTTATCAACACTAATTTACTTTGGGTGATCCGAGCGATTGCCAGTATGTTTGTCCACTTAAACTTGTCTCCCTAGGCCTTTTTCAAGTGACGGTCTGCAACTGATTTATCATGTTTTCATTTTAATTGATATGAACACTCAATTCAATCACAATCAAAACCCGGAATTTTTAATCAGAACACGCTATCATACATGCAGTTTCCCTACCACATATTTCACAAGCCCGTTCTAGGATTCTGAAATCTTGACTGGGACTGGATTGAGAAGAGAAAAGAATAGATCATTTGCAGAGATGGATATAATATACAGATCAAATGAGTTTTCTCAGTTTGATATAGGTTTTTTTTCGGGTTTCTTTTGGGCACTAGAGGGCCTCTTTCGGGTGTATTTGATCTATAGCGCGACAACGTACAGCTAGGTCAGCATGTATCTGGATGCAGCAGAAGCTGACGTTGCCTAGCACCTCCAGGTCTTTGCTCACGCAAAACAGAGGATATACACGAGTTGGACATAAAAGATTTCAGACCTAGAACAAAATTGTGTGTGTCGGGACGTCACACACGCATTCAAATAGACATGTCCTAATTCCAAGTGACCGATCTTTCCTGAGGTCATAGAATAAATTTAGTGTTCTAAGCAATACCAGTCAAAGAGTCTAGCCATCAGGATAAAGCCTACCAACATATCACTCTAGAGTCAGACCATTTCAATATTGGTCTTACATGAGTCAGCCTTAATCCACATAATGAAATTATTTCATTTCCCATTTGTGCAACAAAATATTTTTGAATTTTCTGTTTTTCGAGTGTTTTTGTATTTTCTCATTTTCTATATTTACAGATATCTCTGGATATCCCCCTAAATTTGTGCGTAAATCTTACACGCAAATTTACCTGACAAACGAAAACATATGTACAACGAGAAACACAAAAGAAAATGAAAATATTTTTGTTGTTTTTGCCTAACAGTTCCATCACAAGATTTAAGACTAATCAATATTGAAATTAGAATACGAAATTCAAATTTTGTACCTTTTTGCTGATCTAGTCTTACTTCTCTTTCATCTCCTTCAAACGAAACATATCAACTGTAAAGAAATGTACATTTTGAAACAGTGAAAATGTTACCCGTTATGTCTCTGGAACAACCGCTATCAACATCCAAAGGTTGTCAACAGCTCCTCCTTGGTTGTCCCGGAAAAGTAAGGAGATTAGCAAGACATTGGTACCCATGCCATCGTGGTCCTGGGTATTCCAGAAGCATCAACGTAAGACACTTCTCGAAAGCACATGCCCCCTTTAGATTCAAGGACTGGTGATGTCGCTACTTTGTGTTTTGCCCTCCAAACTTGTTTAGGCTTCTCTAATTTCTTAGGAGCCTTGGGCAAAACATTCTGCTTTTCAACCTTTTTGTTTTTCAAAACTTGTTTTGGTTTCAAAGCTTGTTTTCGTTTTGTTTTAGCAACATTCAGGTCCCCATCAGATGGTTTAACCTGGGGATGCTTATTCATCATTGCCTTTGGTTTTTCAACCTTCATTGGCTTAGAATAAGATATGTCCCTTGGTGTAACCTTCTGATGTTGTGTATAATACGGCACGTAGGGACGATGTGTGCAGTTTCTTGCAATGTGACCGGGTATGCCGCAGTTGTAGCAAGTCTGCTTCTTTACATAAGGGGCATATCCCGATCCATTCCATCCAACTGATGTTGGATTTGAGTTATAAGGCTTGTTGGATGATTTGTTTGCAGACTTTTCAACCTTTCCACCCTGCTTCTTATGTCCCTGTCTGCAACAGTTAGCACATTCACTTTTAGGGTTAGTATTTTCATTTCTAACTGTTTGCTTTGGAGGCACATATTTATTTGTAGGGCCTCTCAAAGCTGGCTTAAAATCAGCCTTTCTCACATAAGGAGGAGCATCAGCAGATAAATTTGATGTTTTTAAACAAACATCGTTACCCTTTTGACAAACAACATCATCTTCCTCAACCCAATCCTCTACTATTACTTCATCTGCACATGAAGTAGAAGCATCAGTAACGTTCACTTGTTCACAAACGGTGTCAGGCAATGCCGTAGTAGCGCTTTCAGTTTCGAGTGACACCATTGGTTCAGAAGGATCAGAATTATTTTCCTTTGAACATTCAGCAGGAGCTTCTGAGGTTTCATTACCATCCAACTCATCAGAGGCTCCTGATGTTGTTTCTGATTTTTCTTCAAATGAATCTGAATCAGCTGTTTCATATGATTCAACTGTTGACTCTACTGAATTGACTAACTCTGAGTTGTCACATTCAGTCTCTTTATACAAGTCAGATATTGAATCAGATGAAGCAGATTCAGCTAGTTTGCTCTTATTAAATTCTTTCACAAACTCAGTCAGACCTCTTAACATGGCAAACTCGATGTTATCTACGTTAACGCTGGATTCTTTTGTTTCAGGCTCTTTTGTGACATATTTATTTTCAAAAGGTTGCTCTTCAGATGGATTTTGAGAAACACATGATTCAACATTTTCTAATACTTGAAAATGTTTGTCAGTATTGGCATTATTCTCAAAATTTAGAGTTTCAATCTGGTTTGAAACATCGGCAGGTTTCACGAAAGTTTTATCAAACGCCTGTTTTTCTAGAATAATTTCGGTTTTATCTGGCCTTGTGATTTTAACTTTCTTTGGCTTAACAGGCTCAGCCTTCCTATCCCCGGGCTTCCCATATTCCATTTCAGGCAA
Source organism: Helianthus tuberosus (assembly GCA_030545235.1). NCBI lineage: Eukaryota > Viridiplantae > Streptophyta > Magnoliopsida > Asterales > Asteraceae > Helianthus > Helianthus tuberosus. Next base: position 92,779,072 of record CM060406.1, read on the forward strand.
GTCGGCTATCTCCTCCTCAGTCATAGGAATAGAGGTGTAATTGTGATTGTATGGTGGAGGTATGCATACAAATCCCAATCCTTTATTCCTCACTTCCTTTTTGCTATACTTTAACTGTTGATTTATCATCTTTTCGACCCTTTCACTTGAAACATCAAACTTTTTAAAATTAAATTTAGTATTTTCAAAAGTTGATTTTAAGTCATTTAATTCAACAGTTAACTTTTCAGATAGCTCCTTGAAGTGGAGATATCGACAGTTCGCTTCGCTTAGATCGCTATGCAACTTTCGGATATCACGCTTTTGCGCCTCCACCATATCCTTATGCCCACCCAGTTTCTTTTTAATTTCATAACTACTGGATCTGGTATCTTGAAGTTGCATAGTAAGCGATTGAGCCTGTTCTTTAAAACCTTTTACTTTCTTTCTACATTTTTCAGTACAACAAACATCATCTACACATACCTCAGCCTCAGAAGGAGTGTAGTCATTCATTTGAATATCTTGGGTAGACTGCTTGTCAGCATTGTTATATGACTTGATGAGTGAGATTAGCTCATCCGGCTTCATTTTGTAACAATAGCAGTCGGTTGTCACAATTATCTCATTAACATTTCTAAACCAACTACAGTTTGCCTGATCTGGAATCTTTTTTATAACATCTAGAAGCTTTGTGTTGCTCGTGCGATTAGACACCTCAATCCCAGCCTTCTCCATTTCAGAGAGCAGTTCAGCAAACCGGCCTGTAAGTGCTTCTATAGATTCACCATATGAGTATCTGAATCCTTGAAATTCCTGCTCAAGCACTTCTCTCTTAGAAGACATTTTTAAGAATTTTAACTGTGATCCCCCGAAAGTATGATCCCCCGAAAATGTGATTCCCCAAAGATGTGATCCCCCAAAAATGTGCGTTTTGCCGAACCGGAGTGTTAAAACCGTGGCCACACACTTGCTCAAATCGCACAGCACAAGTCGAAGCGAGAACTCGTGTACTCACTTAATTCAAACCCTTTGCAACACGTACAAACCAGCTTCCGTTACCGCGCCTCCAAACCTGTCAAAACTTATCACCAATAACAAAACCCCCTGTTTTTTTTATTATTGTTTATAAAAACACCTTTTTTTTGTAGAATTATTTAACTTTTATATAAAGTAATAAAAGATATTATTGTTATTATGATTAATATAAACAAAAAGAAACTGAAATTCTGTTTCTTCTTCTTCGTTTTAAACGCCCCGCACCAAAACCGTATTATACCCTCAGCCGCCAAGAAGATATTTCGGTTGTCTTCTTCTTCGTTGATATCAATCAACAACAAGCAACAACAACAACTTCAATTTTGTTGTTCAAAGATGATGCTCCAATGAGTGCCAAATGGTGGAACACGGTAGTTGACGAAGATGATAACCTGAGTGTGTCGGAGAAGAACGTCAGACGAACAGTTGTAATATGGAGGCGATGGTGTCGTGAAGGTAATGGAGGATGAAAGTGACAGTGGTTAACAGTGAATATGTAGGTTGAACGAGGGTGTAGTGGTGATGATGGTGACAGTCGAACGTCGCCGGTGACGGTGAACGGAGTTAGTTGCAGGTGGTAATGAAGATGAACGGTGTGGAGGAATGATGGTGGCTGTGGTGATCGTTGATTGTAGTGCGATAACGGAAACCCGAACTTGAACTTGAACTCGATACCGAAACGGAGATGATGAAGATGATGAACGGTGACTGTTGATGGAGTGGTGGTGGTTTACTGTTGCGGCGGTTGATCGGAGATGATGAAACGATGACCTGAGATGAACGATGATGAGTGTTGCCGGTAGATGGATGGTTTGGTGTATCTCCGGTGGTGTACGGTGGCTGAAATCAGACGTGGTAGCAGGTCGAGTTATGTCTGGAATGGTGGTTCGACAAACTGTTGATGATGATCAAGATGATTGACGATGATGATGAACTTCTGATCGCACAAGCCAAAGATAATCGCACAAGATCCCGTAGTCGCACAAGAAGTTGTTGGATCGCATAAGATGTTTCAGTCGCACAAGAAGGAAGTTCAGTCGCACAAGAATAATATCACCCAGCTTTTCTCTTTAATTTCAATCGCACAATTTTTGAATATGAAGAAGATGTTGACTGTTGATTGCCAAATGAAGACTGAATCGCACAAGAGCCCCCCCTTTTTTTATATGGGAACAAAAGCCAACTTAATCACGAAAATTAAGTAATTGATTTTGAAATCCAAATTTTGAGAGATTATTTCCAACAATAGTCTCCAAAAAATAAGCAAACACAAACTTCAAGCCACCAAAACAAATCAAATCGTGGATTTTGAACTGTTCTTCGAGATCTTCAACAATATTCTTTGTGTTCTTCGATCTTCAAAAAAAATTTTGTTCTTCGAATGATATCCAACGAACCGAGCCTTCGCAAGACTACTTAGGCTCTGATACCAATTGTAAGTCCAGGAACTATCAACCGGATATCAAAATCACAATCAAGAGTGCGGAATACTGTTGAAAGTGATAAGAACAAGAACTTGAATGGTTGAATAACCAAAGTGCACACGGTTTCTAGGAACCGTCTGGTACACCGAATTCGAAATATGACAAGAAGAACAGAAAACAAAACAAACTCTCTAAAAATGTCTAACCTAATAATGAACTAGGTTCACCCTATTTATAGTTACATAGGGTGACCTAGTTACAGACTGGGCCAGGCCCACAAACACACTTTAAACTAAACCAGCCCAAATCAACTAATTAGCCCACATGGCTTATCACAATATTATCTAACCCACTACAAGGCTAAGCCCAATAGCCTATTCTTGTGTTTGATAAAGATAAGCGTAAACCTACACCATTATAAGGCCTTACATGTCATATTAGTAGGATATATAAATTGTACATGAGGCAGACATCATATTGGTCTCAAGTGGACCCCGCACCCATGATGTCGTTTAATCATTTAAGTATTGCACGCGAGGAATTGTTGGTAGATCTATCGGGTTGACAACCCCGTGTCAAGTCAAACGACGGATTGATACTCTGTTTATTGTCTAGCTTTGATTATCCCTGCATGGTAAATATATAGTTCGTATTGTCTAGCTAACATACGAGTCTGAAAGTTGACGCTATAAATTTAATATACAAAACCTGGGTAAGAGCTTTATTGTTGGGTTTTTGAACTGCGACGGATGACCCATGAATTTTATTAAGGATGTAAAACGGACTTTCTAAAAATTATATGGATGTTTTAAAATAAACACATAATCAGAAAGTTTTCCTATGGAATGAATTGTTTGTATGTGAATAGGTGAACTCACCTTCCTTTGTGTTGACACTTGATTTTAACGTGTTCTACAGGTACTTGAGTTCGGCTTCGGGAATCATGGCGTATCTTGTGTTTGATGATGCATGTTGTGTTGTTTGAAAATGTTGGACATCTTTTGAACTTCCTGGGACGTTTGTAATAAGATCCGCAAGGATCAAAGACAACTTAACTTATGTGGTCGTGTCATGGTTTTTAAAATGTAATGTTTAATAACTTATGTTTTAAAATAAGTCTAAATGTCCAAAAAATGTGTGCATCGTTCAACAAGATATAAATGGGCACCAACTTCCATCACCGTTACGTTTAATATTCCGCTGCAACGTTTTTTGGGTGTGGCAGAACTCATAGACATCCGTTGGTACATGGCTAGCGTTATTCGTCGGGCACAGCGATTCATGGAGATCACAGGGCGACAGTCGATTGGAGGACCTTCGACAAAGTTGGAATTTAACAAGTAGAAGGTGACTTGTTTCAAATGTAAACAGAAAGGTCATTTCAAGAGAGAGTGCCAAAATTCAGCATCTGATGAAACTGCGAATCCTTTTCATGATAACTACTACAGAAAAGTAGTTTATCATAGAAACCATGAAGAACTACCAAAAATGAAGCAAATCGAAGACAATCCAAATGAAAAATCGAGAGCTCTTGCGGTGATTCAAGACGATGAAGGGTTCAACTGGAGTGATTTTCTTCCAGAGGAAGATGCTGTTGGTTACGCATTCATGGCACAAACAGAATCAATGTATAACAGAGAAAGAAGCCTAGCAACGAGAAAATATCAAAAAATGTATGAAGCCTTCAAAGAAGCTAGCAAAGCGAATAAGTGGGATCCAGACAGAGAATGCTACTTGGATCTAAAAGGAAATATCTATATTGATCTGAAAACACTTGATTTCGAAGCTCTTGTAAAGTAGATTCGTACAGAAGAGGAGCAGATAAAACTCGATGCAGAGTTCAGAGCAGAGCATGATAGACTGAAACAGGAGAGATATGAAGAATATCTGAGGTCAAAGGAGCCAAAGAAGGTGAATGAAGAAATTATTGTTGTTAAGGTCGAGTTAACAGCCGAAAACTTGACAAAGATGGCAGACCAAGTCATGATGGCAAAGGCTTTAGAGGTAGATTCCAAATCTGCATCTGAGTCTAAGTCATCAGAAAAGGTCAGTTCTAGTGGTTCAGATGATGAACCAGGTAAGGGTGAAATGGGAAAATCTGAAAGTGATTGTAGAAATTGCATGAAATAGTGCAAAGTCTGTAATACACATAAGTATCTCTCTCGATCGCAAATCCAGGTGCTGACAAATAAAGTTAACATTAAAAACAGAGAAGTGATTGGTCGAGATAAACTGATAAAAGTTCAACTGACAGAATAAATGAATTAACTGAAAAAATTAAAACCGACGAAAAAGATGTTGAACGATTTCGAAAAGAAAATGAAAAATTGATGCTTGAGAATAGAAAAATTTCTGAGGATTTTGACAAATTGAAAAGAACGATTAAAGACTCAGATGCATGTAATTCTAAAACTTATATAGAAAACACACATTTATCAGGCGTTCTTCGAGTAAAAGAGGAATTAATAAACAAACAACTGGATGAGATTGCGAATCTCAAGCTTCAGTATCAGGAAGCTAAAATTCAGAATGAAAGAATCAACTTGAAACTGAACAGTTACTCTTCTGCCAGCTTTGTTCTTCAACACATAGTTCCCAAACCGATCGAGAAGAACAAAGACGGTGAAGATGTATATTCAGATGGAACCGTGGTTGGGTATCACAAGGATCCACCACCAATGGACAATAACTTCACTAAAAAGCAATCTGGGTTGGCTAGTGAATCAAAGTTAAAAGAGAAAAGTGATGCTGAGAAATTATTGGATAAGATTGATATCACTTTTACCTCACAATCCGATAAAGATAGCATTGAATCTGAGGTTGTGAAGGAAGTTGTTAAAAAGGTATTAAAATCTGACAGTTATTCCACAACTGAAGATGAGGATTGTTTCTTGAACAATTACATCCCGAAACCTAAGTCCCAGAACAACTTAGAGGAAGAACCGACTCTTGTCATGTACAAGATGTCACACCCCTTTCTGCGGCGGAAGCACGAGGTGTGATCATGAAAGGTTCTCATTGCATACGAAGAGTAAACATACTACATGCTCAAAAATACCTTCAAATATTACATTACTGAAATCATACGTCAAGTGTTTGCAACACGAGATAACATATTGTTTTAAAAGTCACAACTTTATTTAAAGATAAACAAAGCAACATCCACGAGCATGAGTAAGACCACGCGCACATCCATCCTAGTTACCTGAAATACATGTGAGTTTTGGAAAAAAACGTCAACATAAAGTTGGTGTGAATTCATGCAGTTTTTTTTGTATTTCACGTTTGTATACTTTGTATGAAAACATAATTTGTCTTTTGTATAAATCAAGTCTTTTGTGTACACCACGTACTCATGTATAAGTCAAATATTTCTGTATGTATCATGTGTTAATGGGTTGCAAAGCCATTAACATGTGACACGACATAGGAAGTCACCAAACCATAGGCATTTTTCTGTAGTCGATTTACGACTGAGACACAAAAACACTACTTGGTAAAAGAGTGGCCAAGCGTGGGGCTGCCCGGAACCCATTAGATCTAACCTTTTGTTCTACGGTCTAAGTATGTACACGATTAATGGTGCTTATGGTACCCTATTCGTGACACGATTTCTCGTATCATTCTTGTATCCATCATACCGTTTGTAAACATTGTAATATTTGTAACATGTATTTCACCCCCGAAGTTATAAAACTGAAAACAGTTAAGAGAAAAGGGGGAGCATGAACTCACAACTTTGCGTTCCTGTGCGTCGTAAACTTCACCGGATTTGCTTACTTAACGTCGTAACCTATACGCGTTTTCTTAATGTTAGTCACTAGACTTGTATCGCACAAGTACAGTCACTCTCTTTTGTATTTGTATTGTTGTGTTAAAAATATTTCATATTTTTAACTACGTATCTTACTTATATTATTTCCTCTAAAATAAATATAAGTCTTTTGTGTTTTGCACTTCGCACCCGAATTATGTATCTTGTATTTTGTATGTGTATTTTTATGTTTATACTCCTCACGAGTATTTAGTGTATTTTTAAGTCTTAATACACTAGCACGTATAACACATACTTTATACACTTAGCACAAAAGTTGGTGATAAAATAATATATATATTTTTCTCAAAAAAATATATACATACTTAATATCCATTTTTATTTTGAAGAAATCCTCATTTCTTATCACCAAAAATTAGGGAAACCTTGGTAATACTTTTAACACATTTTTAGGGAATAAGTTTCTCAAAAACTTATATCTTTTCTAAGTGTCAAAATTTATAAAAATTTTGACAGAGTTTCCCCTAAAAATGGAGGTTTCCCATGTTTTCAAAACATGTGTTTATTTTCTTTTAAATCGTCAACAATTTCCTCATTCAACAATAAACAATATGCAACTTGTTAAAATAGATATAATCGCAGAAATACATGAACTTGTGGTTTTTCCAAAATAAGTAGTATTCTTCCATTATTTTTAGTGGATCTTTGTAGAGATCAACTTTGTTTCTTGAAAGTCTCACTTTTAAAGAAGTTACATCTTTACAACTTCCGGTCAATATTTACAAAAGTAGTTATTTTGTTGAAACTTTGTGTTACACAAGTGTTTACATACTCGTTTGTTTGCTAAAATCATTCTTTTTCATGTAAGACTCGGCTTTAGAAAATATGATTTCTTGGACACTTGGTCCTTTGAAAGTATCGCTTGTAGATCCGTAGATCTACTAGTTTTGAACACCATTTCACAAACAAAATCGCTTTTACACAAGTTCATGATTCTTGTGTGGTAGAGTTTCATCTTCTAACCCTTGTTACACTTAAACAAGCTTCATGTCATAATCCAAGATCATGACTAAACCGGGTTAAATGATGATCCGAGCTACCACAACATAGATCGGGTCCAAATAATCACATAAATCAAATACTACATGATTTACACAACACATGAGCTATTAACCACCATCTTTAGTGTTTTAAGTAGACTTTTATGCTTCATCTTGTAAGTTATCGAGTTTTAACCGTCATATATCGTTTTAACCACATTAGAATAGTTCAAGAAGGTGATTTAAGCCACATACCACTAGCTCGAGGCTAGGGAAGAATCTATGCGAAAAACGCGTGGATAAAAGCAAGATAAAGAGGTCCTTCGCCTTCCGATTGCACCAAGACTCCTTATACACGATCCTTAACACTTGTATGAGCTTGGAATGTAATGATCAAAAGTCGAAAATGGTGGCGTGTTCAAGGGGGTGTTCGGCCGAAGCCTTTGAGAGAGAGAGAGGAGTGTTTGAAGTTGAGTTGTGTAATGTGAAAGTTATGTGGGTTTAAGCTTATACTTATAGACAAAGATTAGGCTAATTGTCCAAAGGTTCATATGCTTACTAGATATTTGACAAGTTTGATTATAATAATCAAGGAAGGATAAGGTATGTCCCCCCTCATGGGGACGGTTGTAAAGGGGGGGGGGTACTAGTTCGATTCCAACTAATTAGTTGGATATTAGTTAGGTTAAGTAAGTTAGTTAAGTGCTTAACCCGGTTAGTTGTGTGTCGTGTGTTATGACGGGTGTTAGGGTATTCAGGGACCCTAACTGGCTCAGAAAAAGATAAATAATGAAAATAACAATATTTTCATGTTTCGGGTAAAGTCCGGTTGTTCGGTTACATACCGATTCGTTAAAGTGCTAAATTGCACCTTTTAGTGTTTAATAAGTATCTTTTTGTAACACTATCGATTCCCAACACTTAGTGAAATATTCTGGATAATAAAGCGACAATTCTGCAAAATATTCATATGTCTAAATGCTGAATTATTGCTGAATTATATAAATTCTGCACTTAAAGTGCGTTTCGGGTGCTTTTTAGTGCTTATTTTTGCCTTCGTATTGCATATATATTAACCCTTGTATGTACTCTTGGGTTTTAATGCATTCTTGTTGTTGGACCTACACCTAGGCTCCAATTTTATTGTCTGGCTGCTTTCTGCAGTTCCGTTGACACAGTGTGTCTTACCGGTGAGTTTACTAGTATTTCTGACGCAACGCTCTCGTTTATGCATAAAGCAATATTTTGTAGTATACAACGTGCATGAATTCACTTGTTTAGTACGAAATCAGACATGGCTGACAATTAAGCACATAATTGCAGTCATTAAGCAATAATTAATGTGTACGGAAATTACCGGTTTGGGCCAGTTGTCACAGTCTCCCCCCGTTAAAAGAATTTCGTCCCGAAATTCAGGCTGAACTCACTCTCGCTGGAGTCTTCTTGAATAGGTGGGGATACTTTTTCTTGAACTGGTCTTCACGTTCCCATGTGTACTCGGGTCCGTGCTTAGAGTTCCAACGTACTTTGACGAGTTTTACGCTGCTCCTCCTGGTCTTGTTGACTTTCCAGTCGGTAACCTCAACGGGCTATTCTGTAAATCGGAGGGCTTCATCAATATGCACTTCATCCATCGGGATGATCACGTTTTCTTGTGTTGGACTCTTCTTCAGGTTGGATACATGAAACGTATCATGTACTCCGTTAAGTTCTTCCGGTAACTCCAATTTGTACGCCACGGTACCAATTCTCCTCAATATTCTGAATGGTCCGATATATCGTGGATTTAGCTTTCCGCGTTTTCCGAATCTGACTACGCCCTTCCATGGTGAGACTTTTAACAACACTTTGTCTCCCACCTTGAATTCTACCGATTTTCTATTCGGATCAGCGTAGCTCTTTTGTCGCTCTCGAGCCGCCTTAATGCGCTCTCGGATCTGCGCAATCTTGTCGGTTGTCTCTTGTACAAGTTCAGGACCAACCATACGCTTATCTCCGGCATCTGCCCAACATAAGGGCGATCGGCATTTGCGGCCATACAGAGCTTCGAACGGCGCGACTTTTATGCTCGTATGATAACTGTTATTGTAGGGAAACTCAACTAAAGGTAGATGAGTATCCCAACTGCCGCCTAGATCCATGACACATGCGCGAAGCATATCTTCTAACGTTTGTATAGTCCGTTCGCTCTGGCCGTCTGTTTGTGGATGGAATGTCGTGCTTAGATCTAATTGAGATCCAAAGGCTTCCTGAAATGATTGCCAGATTCTCGAGACAAAGCGTCCATCTCTGTCTGAAATGATTGAGATAGGCACTCCATGACGTGCCACAATTTCTCTTAAGTATATCTCTGCAAGCTTTCCAGTGCTATCCTTCTCTCGGATTGGTAGGAAATGCGCAGACTTCGTCAATCGGTCAACTATTACCCATATCATATCGTGCCCTCTCGGGGTCCTGGGTAATTTTGTTATGAAGTCCATCGAGATTTGTGCCCACTTCCATACGGGAATCTCTGGTTGTTGTAGTAGGCCGGACGGTTTCTGATATTCTGCCTTAACCTTAGCACAGGTTAGGCATTTTCCAACATAGACAGCAACGTCGCTCTTGAGTCTCGGCCACCAATAATATTCCTTCAAGTCTTGATACATCTTGTCCGACCCTGGGTGGATCGAGTATCTTGACTTGTGCGCTTCATCAAGGATGACTTCTCGTAGGCCACCATAGAGCGGAACCCAAATGCGCTTTTTAAAGTATAAGGCTCCCTCTTCATTTGGCGCCATGTACTTCAATGCACCCCGGAGGTATTCAGCTTTACGATTCTCTTCTTTAAGAGCTTCTTGTTGTGCATCTCGAATGCGTGCAGTGAGGTTCGTTCGAATCGTCATTTCCAATGCTCAAACCCTTAGGGTCTTAACCCTTTCTTTTCGGCTCAACGCGTCTGCTACAACGTTTGCCTTTCTAGGATGGTACTTAATCTCACAGTCATAATCATTCAGCAGCTCAACCCAACGTCGCTGGCGCATATTCAATTCCTTCTGATCAAATATGTGTTGTAAGCTTTTGTGATCTGTGAAGATTGTACATCGACTACCATATAAATAATGTCGCCAAATCTTCAAGGCGAATACCACTGCACCCAGCTCCAGGTCGTGAGTGGTATAATTTCTCTCGTGAACCTTCATTTGTCTTGAAGCATAAGCGATGACTTTTTGGCGTTGCATGAGCACGCAACCCAAGCCTTGTCGTGAGGCGTCGCAGTATACCACGAAGTCTTCAGTGCCTTCGGGTAATAATAGTATTGGTGCATCGCAGAGCTTGTTCTTAAGTAGCTGAAAGGCTTCTTCCTGTTTGTGACCCCAGTCGTACTTCTTGTCTTTCTGCGTAAGGGTCGTTAGCGGTTGAGCTATCTTCGAGAAATTCTCAATGAATCGCCGATAGTAGCCTGCTAAGCCCAAAAATTGACGAACTTCGGTTGGGGTCTTGGGAGCTTCCCAATTCTTTATTACTTCTATCTTGGACGGGTCTACATGAATGCCCTTCTCATTCACCACGTGACCAAGAAATTGTACTTCGCGAATCCAGAATTCGCATTTCGAGAACTTTGCATAAAGTTTCTCTTTCTTCAGTAGCTCCAAGATGGTTCTGAGATGTTGCTCATGTTCTTCTTTCGTTCGCGAGTAAATCAGGATATCATCGATAAATACAATCACGAATTTATCGAGATATGGTTTGCATACGCGGTTCATCTGGTCCATAAAGATTGCTGGCGCGTTCGTCAATCCAAATGGCATCACAAGAAATTCGTAGTGCCCATAGCGTGTTCTGAATGCAGTCTTTGGCACACTTTCATCTTGGATTCTCAGCTGATGGTATCCAGATCGAAGGTCGATCTTGGAATAGTAGCTTGATCCTTGCAGTTGATCAAACAAGTCATCAATCCTCGGTAGCGGATACCGATTCTTGATCGTGAGCTTGTTCAGTTCCCTGTAATCGATACACATCCGCAGTGATCCATCCTTCTTCTTCACGAATAATACTGGAGCTCCCCAGGGCGAGAAGCTTGGCCTTATGAATCCTTTATCCAACAACTCCTGGAGTATTGTAGATAATTCTTGCATTTCAGATGGTGCAAGTCGATAGGGTGCCTTGGCTATAGGAGCGGCTCCTGGAACCAAGTCTATGTGGAATTCGACTTGTCGTTGCGGAGGTAGTCCTGGCAGATCTTCAGGGAACACATCAGGAAATTCCTTCACCACAGGAATGTCTTCGAGTTTTGGCTCCACAGCCTTCTTGTCTATGACGTGTGCTAGGAAAGCGACACATCCTTTCCTTAAGCACTTCCGTGCCTTTATGCAATTGATGATTCGTAGAGGCGTGTTTCGTCTTTCTCCATGCACGATGAGAGTTTCACCATTCGCTAAAGGGATGCGAATGATTTTCTCATGACAAATAACTTCAGCTTTGTTCTTGGACAACCAGTCCATTCCGACTACTACATCGAAGCTACCCAATTGAATAGGTAAGAGGTCGATGCTAAAATTTCGTTCGCCAAGTTCTAGTGTGCAGCCTCTGACAACTTCGCTCGATTCAACAAGTTTACCATTGGCTAGTTCTATGGAATAAGGAATTTCTAATCTACTAGATTCTATTCCAAGTATGCGTTTAAATTCCACAGACATGAAGCTATAATCGGCGCCAGTGTCGAATAATATGGATGCAAAGTGATTGTTAATGAGGAACGTACCGTTGACCACATTAGGGTTCTCGCGTGCGTCCCTTGCTCCAATCACAAATGCTCGGGCCTGAGCATTGTTTCTCTCTGGGCAGTCCTTCATGAAATGATCTTTGCTTCCACATCTGAAGCATCCTTGGTTTCGCCCATTCTCGTTGCCAGCACCGTTTCCATTTCCACCATTGTTCCTATCATCAGCCCCATTACGATTTCCATTCCCGTTCCTCTTACTCCAGCAGTCTTCAGTGCGGTGACCCAACTTTCCACACTTGTCACACTTTGGGATGCGACAAGCTCCCTCGTGATGGTGTTTACACCGATGGCATTTGGGCAAGTTGCCCCGGTATCCCCTTGCTGGTGCGTCGTTCATAGATGCAAGAGATTTCGCCCCTTGAGGCGGGTTAGGGTCACGCTTCTTGTTGGAACCTTTGTTGTTACGAGTTGCTTGATTCAAGTTTGCATATTTCCTTTTCTTGTCGCCAGACGACTCAGCATGCGTCTCGGTATTTTCTGTTGGGTTCAGTGATAGCTTCTTCATTCGAACACAATCTTCAGTAAGGCTGATAGCCAGAGTTACAGCCTCGGTGATTGTTTGTGGTTTGGCCGACGTCACCATGCCACGAAACTCTGAGGCCAGTCCCCAAATGTAGCGTTCAACACGCTTGAATTCGGGAGTCACCATGTAGGGAAGCACTCTGGACAGATCGTGGAACCTTCGAGTATATCCATTGATGTCGGCACCTTCCATAGTCAAGTGCCAGAACTCTGTCTCCAGCCTTTGGAGTTCGGCACGAGAGCAGTACTTCTCTCTCATTCTTTCCTTCAGTTCTTCCCAAGTTAAGCCATAAACAGCATCATCACCCAAGGTTTGGACTTGCAGGTTCCACCAAGTCAGAGCTTCATCGACAAACAACCCAGTAGCAAAGGTGACTTGTTGATCCGCGGTACACTTGCTCATGCGGAAGGTAGCTTCAGTCTTCTCCGTCCAGCGCACAAATGCTACTACACCTCATGTGCCATCATAGTTCATCGGCTTGCAGTCGAGGAACTGCTTGAAAGTGCAGCCTTGAGCTGCATTGCCTCCAGACGAATCTCCATTCCCATTACGCCTAGCGTTGCTTGGTCCTCCACTGTATTGAGTTCGGTTCGCCTTGTACTGGGCGATAGCAGCAGAGATCCTTTCCTCCAGTAGAGCGTTCAGCTCATCAGCAGTTCTTGGCAGTGGGGGAGGAGGGGGTTGATCGTCATTGCGAGCATTCACAGCTTTCCTGGGTGCCATGTTCTGACAGAACATAACACAACAAGGTTACACATTTCTTTGATATCGTCCTACTAGGCAGTAGTAGTATATATATTCACAGGTATATATACCACATAAGTGACATCAAACAATTATTACTCTAGCAGAGTACTTAGTAGGCTTGCACTGAGGGGATCTATACGTGAAAAGACTAGCTGTGATTTTTGTGCACTGAATTCCATAATTATGTATGCATCCATAATTACGTAACTCCTTGCACAGTCCGCACAGTTCGTTTCATCCTCGTATTTCTTCCTTCAGATGGGCCATTTCTTTCAGGTAAAGTCACGTATACTTGTGACATTCTACTTCTAGTACATGCTAATTATCACACATAATTGCAAGTAATTTCTAGTCAACGACAAGTGCTACTCAAGTGCACTCTAAGTCTCGTAGTGTCTTTTCTAGACTCATGTAGACAGTTTCAGGCAGTGGATGTCGCGGGACGTTTTATGCAATGAAAACTCTTTGAAAATTGTTTTCGTGAAAGGATCCTAGAGATTGTAGACTAGACTTGAGAAGGAATCCTGGTTCACTACAATCGCATCTCTGATACCAATCTGTCACACCCCTTTCTGTGGCGGAAGCACGAGGTGTGATCATGAAAGGTACTCATTGCATACGAAGAGTAAACATACTACATGCTCAAAAATACCTTCAAATATTACATTACTGAAATCATACGTCAAGTGTTTACAACACGAGATAACATATTGTTTTAAAAGTCACAACTTTATTTAAAGATAAACAAAGCGACATCCACGAGCATGAGTAAGACCACGCGCACATCCATCCTAGTTACCTGAAATACATGTGAGTTTTGGAAAAAAACGTCAACATAAAGTTGGTGTGAATTCATGCAGTTTTTTTTGTATTTCACGTTTGTATACTTTGTATGAAAACATAATTTGTCTTTTGTATAAATCAAGTCTTTTGTGTACACCACGTACTCATGTATAAGTCAAATATTTCTGTATGTATCATGTGTTAATGGGTTGCAAAGCCATTAACATGTGACACGACATAGGAAGTCACCAAACCATAGGCATTTTTCTGTAGTCGATTTACGACTGAGACACAAAAACACTACTTGGTAAAAGAGTGGCCAAGCGTGGGGCTGCCCGGAACACATTAGATCTAACCTTTTGTTCTGCGGTCTAAGTATGTACACGATTAATGGTGCTTATGGTACCCTATTAGTGACACGATTTCTCGTATCATTCTTGTATCCATCATACCATTTGTAAACATTGTAATATTTGTAACATGTATTTCACCCCCGAAGTTATAAAACTGAAAACAGTTAAGAGAAAAGGGGGAACATGAACTCACAACTTTGCGTTCCTGTGCGTCGTAAACTTCATCGGATTTGCTTACTTAACGTCGTAACCTATACGCGTTTTCTTAATGTTAGTCACTAGACTTGTATCGCACAAGTATAGTCACTCTCTTTTGTATTTGTATTGTTGTGTTAAAAATATTTCATATTTTTAACTACGTATCTTACTTATATTATTTCCTCTAAAATAAATATAAGTCTTTTGTGTTTTACACTTCGCACCCGAATTATGTATCTTGTATTTTGTATGTGTATTTTTATGTTTATACTCCTCACGAGTATTTAGTGTATTTTTAAGTCTTAATACACTAGCACGTATAACACATACTTTATACACTTAGCACAAAAGTTGGTGATAAAATAATATATATATTTTTCTCAAAAAAATACATACATACTTAATATCCATTTTTATTTTGAAGAAATCCTCATTTCTTATCACCAAAAATTAGGGAAACCTTGGTAATACTTTTAACACATTTTTAGGGAATAAGTTTCTCAAAAACTTATATCTTTTCTAAGTGTCAAAATTTATAAAAATTTTGACAGAGTTTCCCCTAAAAATGGAGGTTTCCCTTGTTTTCAAAACATGTGTTTATTTTCTTTTAAATCGTCAACAATTTCTTCATTCAACAATAAACAATATGCAACTTGTTAAAATAGATATAATCGCAGAAATACATGAACTTGTGGTTTTTCCAAAATAAGTAGTATTGTTCCATTATTTTTAGTGGATCTTTGTAGAGATCAACTTTGTTTCTTGAAAGTCTCACTTTTAAAGAAGTTACATCTTTACAACTTCCGGTCAATATTTACCAAAGTAGTTATTTTGTTGAAACTTTGTGTTACACAAGTGTTTACATACTCGTGTGTTTGCTAAAATCATTCTTTTTCATGTAAGACTCGGCTTTAGAAAATATGATTTCTTGGACACTTGGTCCTTTGAAAGTACCGCTTGTAGATCTGTAGATCTACTAGTTTTGAACACCATTTCACAAACAAAATCGCTTTTACACAAGTTCATGATTCTTGTGTGGTAGAGTTTCATCTTCTAACCCTTGTTACACTTAAACAAGCTTCATGTCATAATCCAAGATCATGACTAAACCGGGTTAAATGATGATCCGAGCTACCACAACATAGATCGGGTCCAAATAATCACATAAATCAAATACTACATGATTTACACAACACATGAGCTATTAACCACCATCTTTAGTGTTTTAAGTAGACTTTTATGCTTCATCTTGTAAGTTATCGAGTTTTAACCGTCATATATCGTTTTAACCACATTAGAATAGTTCAAGAAGGTGATTTAAGCCACATACCACTAGCTCGAGGCTAGGGAAGAATCTATGCGAAAAACGCGTGGATAAAAGCAAGATAAAGAGGTCCTTCGCCTTCCGATTGCACCAAGACTCCTTATACGCGATCCTTAACACTTGTATGAGCTTGGAATGTAATGATCAAAAGTCAAAAATGGTGGCGTGTTCAAGGGGGTGTTCGGCCGAAGCCTTTGAGAGAGAGAGAGGAGTGTTTGAAGTTGAGTTGTGTAATGTGAAAGTTATGTGGGTTTAAGCTTATACTTATAGACAAAGATTAGGCTAATTGTCCAAAGGTTCATATGCTTACTAGATATTTGACAAGTTTGATTATAATAATCAAGGAAGGACAAGGTATGTCCCCCCTCATGGGGACGGTTGTAAAGGGGGGGGGGGGTACTAGTTCGATTCCAACTAATTAGTTGGATATTAGTTAGGTTAAGTAAGTTAGTTAAGTGCTTAACCCGGTTAGTTGTGTGTCGTGTGTTATGACGGGTGTTAGGGTATTCAGGGACCCTAACTGGCTCAGAAAAAGATAAATAATGAAAATAACAATATTTTCATGTTTCGGGTAAAGTCCGGTTGTTCGGTTACATACCGATTCGTTAAAGTGCTAAATTGCACCTTTTAGTGTTTAATAAGTATCTTTTTGTAACACTATCGATTCCCAACACTTAGGGAAATATTCTGGATAATAAAGCGACAATTCTGCAAAATATTCATATGTCTAAATGCTGAATTATTGCTGAATTATATAAATTCTGCACTTAAAGTGCGTTTCGGGTGCTTTTTAGTGCTTATTTTTGCCTTCGTATTGCATATATATTAACCCTTGTATGTACTCTTGGGTTTTAATGCATTCTTGTTGTCGGACCTACACCTAGGCTCCAATTTTATTGTCTGGCTGCTTTCTGCAGTTCCGTTGACACAGTGTGTCTTACCGGTGAGTTTACTAGTATTTCTGACGCAACGCTCTCGTTTATGCATAAAGCAATATTTTGTAGTATACAACGTGCATGAATTCACTTGTTTAGTACGAAATCAGACATGGCTGACAATTAAGCACATAATTGCAGTCATTAAGCAATAATTAATGTGACCGGAAATTACCGGTTTGGGCCAGTTGTCACACAAGATGAATGGCTCGGATAAGTTGTACTCGGATAAAGAGTTTCTGATTGAAAATGTGAATGTGGATAAGCTAAAAAAGGTTTTCAAATTAGTTGAAATTGATGTTTCTGAAGTAAAAGGTTTTTCGAGTTTGAAAAGGCTTTTAAACTTCCAAAGAGATAAGTCTTACAACAACAAACCTAATGTGCCACCGCGTTTTCACACTAACAACCAAAACAGAGGGTTTGGTGGGCATCAGGGTGGTAAGAATTATCCGAGAAAGAATTTTCAAAAATCCAAGTTTGTAAAAAGGACAATATTTGTGAAAAGTTCAAGCTCAATGACCGAACAAGAATCAGAAATTTTCTCGAAAACAAATGAATAGTTTTTCGCCAAAAGGCCTCACAACCACAGACCTAGGGTCAAAGTCGAGTAGTTGATACTTGAACGTGCTTCAAGTGCAACCAGATTGGTCATATTGCACGGAAGTGCACCAATCAGAAGCCTAAGTCGGTGGTTGTCGAGAATCCGAAAAAGCCAAATGATACTAAGGGCAAAGCACCCATGTTTGTTGAAAAGAAGATTCCAAAATCTGAAAATGTTAAAACCAAATCTAAACCAGTTAAACAACCGGTAAAAATAAATAGTGAATCTTTTAAACGAGTTATTCCTCCAAAACAAACATGGATGCCAAAATCTCAAAACAAGGCATCAATTGAAACAAAATCAAAGGTTCCCGACAGTGCTGCAAAACAAATATCTTCAACCAAAACGGTTAAGATGGATGTACCTTTGGATTTGTATCAGAAGCTTGAGAAACAAACTTCTTTGACCCCACCGGGCAAGAAGTATGTTCCAAAGAAGGTCTAACCATTTGGTCATCCACAAAAAGATGAATTTTTCCTATACAAAGAGGTTGAGGATGGAACCGAGAAGAACCTGGAAGTGAACGACAAAAACTTCCCACCACTTTACACCATGAAAACTCTCATTAACGAAAAGCTACCCGAGTCAAAAGAGGCTTAGGTTGCTTCATCATCTAACTAAATTGCATGTAAAATGTGCAGGAGCTCCCAAGATCTACTTCAAAGTGGATTATAGATAGCGGAGCATGCAGGCACATGACAGGGCGGAAGACCCTACTGTATGATGTTAGAGGGTTTAATGGTGGTTATGTTGGTTTCGCCGGAAACCAAGGTGGTCGAATTATCGAGGAAGGCACGTTATCTAACGGTGTCGTTTCATTTGAACGAGTCAACTAAATACCAGAACTGGAGAACAATTTACTGAGCATCTCTCAAATTTGTGATAGAATGTACACAACACATTTTACCGACAAGGAATGTTTGATTTTGAAGCTGGGGGTTGTCATCCCCGAAGAATGGATCATTATGCGAGCACCGAGGGAAAATGATCTATACGTTGTTTATATGAGCATTGCTACAACTTCATCGGGTCATCCTCAGTGTTTTGTATCAAAAGCTACCGAGAAAGAATCAGTATTGTGGCATCGGAAAATGGGCCACATTCATCTACGAAAGATGAAGCACCTGGTACATAACGATCTAGTCAAACGCGTAAATCTAAAGAGTTTTCACTTTGAAGGGGAATGCATAAGTTGTATGAAAGGTAAACAGAAGAAGAAGTCGCACCCCAGGAAAATGGAGAACTCGATCTCGAGACCACTTGAAAGACTTCAGATGGATCTTTTTGGTCCTGTGAACGTTAAAAGCATTACTGGTGACTCATACTGCTTGGTGATTACTGATGACTACTCGAGATTTTCGTGGGTGATGTTCTTGAAGTCAAAGGATGAAACATTTGACAGTTTGCTGAAGCTGTTAAAGAAGATAGACAACTTGTACCAGACACGCATATGTCGATTACGAATTGATAATGGTACTGAGTTTACTAACAATAAGATGGAAGAATTCTGTGACAAGAAGGGTATACTGCAAGAATTCAGAGCAGCGTATACTCTGCAGCAGAATGGAGTTGCAGAAAGAAAGAACCAGACACTGATAGAAACAACACGAATGATGCTGGCTGACGCAAAGCTTCCTATGAACTTTTGGGGAGAAACTGTTTCTGCCGCTTGCTATACTCTCAATCGAGTGTTAACTCTGAAGAAGCATAACAAGACGTGTGTTGAGCTAATCAACAACCGAAAGCCTAACTTGGAATATCTAGAGCCGTCCAGGTCACCCTGCATAGTTCTAGCTCTGATGGAAAGTTTGGTTCAAAGAGTTTGGAAGGAATCTTCGTGGGTTATGCTAGTCCACTTAGAAGGGTTTTCATTCCTAGTCTTGGAAAGATCATTGAAGCTCAACACGTGGAATGTTAGGGATACACTATGCCTCCATAGAAACCGGCTGACTCATGGTGATTCGACTATGAAACATTATGGGAGTCATTCGCTTTACCAGAAGAGCCAGAGTTCTTTGAGATGATAAGGCTATATCAGGAGTATCAAGCTTCACAGATGGACTCATTGCCGACCAGATCTTCCAAACGTCAACAAAATACAAATGATCATGAAGCTGGTCCCAGTCACAGTGGTCAAGATGATACTGATTTGCAGCAAACTCAGACTTCAGAACAGGAGCCTGCTACAGAAAATCGGACAACTTTTTTGATGATTCAGAATCTGGTTCGGATAGCCCTACCTTTGATAGAGGTGATTCAGAACCTGAGGGGGAGCAGATCCAATCTTCAGATAAAAAAGTTCCAGTCGATGAACAAGTTGCAGAACAGAATGTTACGAATTTGGAAAGCCAGGTGAACGTTCCCGGTGAAGTTATGCCGAGAGCTCTATCATATCACCCCGAGGAGCTAATTATAGGAGAATTACAATCAGGAGTCAGAACGCGACATCAAATAGACCAAGGCTTTGCATGTTTTTACAGTAAGATTGCTCCGTTACAAAACGATTTCTCAGTAAGTTGCTTTATCTCGCAGGTTAAACCACGAACGTATAAAGAGGCACTGACGGAAGAGTCGTGGGTTAACGCGATGCAAGAGGAGCTCGGTCAATTTGAAACGCTTGGAGTGTGGAAGCTAGTTGTGTCACACCCCGACCACGTATAACATACAAGACGTGGCGGAAACATCGGGGAGTGTTGTAACAGAATTAATTGTTTCAAATCCATGGCAAACAAAGTTGTATTTTATTTATTAAGCAAGAGTTACATTGTCTTAACGCAGGAAATACAGAGTTTATAACATAAGTAAACAAAGTCTATCATCGTTTTTAGTCTCTAAGGCACAGGTCCGCCCTAGTGTCCTGATCAACATCCTATGGAAAAGCTCCTGAAAACACATGTGAAAATAGGTACGTCAGCATAAAAATGCCTGTGAGATACATAGGTTTGTGAAAATAAGATTCATGACTTATGTTTGAGAAAATGTTTAGTCATGAACCTTGTAATTTGATTTGTTTTGTAAATCGCTTGAAAAACAATAAGTTCAGTTGATGTGTATAAATAAGAGAATAATGTTTGGTCAAATGAATAACCATGTAAAATGAGTTGTATAAAATAAACTGTATTGTAAACCAAAGTCTTATGAAGACATGTTACTTGTATAAAATGCATAAGCCCAACATGAATGATTTAAATAACGCTATGATATGTAATATAATACAAACATTTATATATAGGAAGTACCAGCGGCGTATCCACCATGCTTGTATCATATTACTCACATATCGTCATTTAAGTCACTTAAACAAACCACCAATGTATAAAGTCTATGTTTAAACCAATAGTCAAAAGTCCTTGTATAAACCATATCAAATGTTTATAAGTCCAAAAGTAGTCAAGTAATGTGTATCAAATGTTATGTATTGTAAGTAAAGTATTGTCACATAGTCCAAATGTAGAATTGTACAAAACAAAGTATTTTGAATATATCAAAAAGTTATGTTTTGCAAAGTAATGCATGTTACATTGATACAAACATTTATGTGGTAAGTTAACGCATACATTCAAGCCTTGAGACAGTCGGATAACCCTTTCAGTCAAGGTTATCAAAAGAATTGTATTCGGATTCAGTCATTCCTTACATCCAAACAAACCCGGGATGTCAGGAATGGGATTTGTCAAGTCCTATGGTACCACTACTTACTCCCGAGCGGCGTAGCAAATGTTAATGAACGTAATAAAGACCCGTTTGTGCAAACCAAATGTTATAGCAGTTGTAGACATGTCATATGAAAACAATGCACTAAGTATGCTAAGTTAACATACAAAGCAGAAAAGTCATGTAAATCAATGTGCTAGCATGCTATCAGTCAACATACATAGCAGAAATGTAATGTAAAACAATGTACTAAGTATGCACACAATGGACATACATAGCATGAAATGTAATGAAATCATGTACTATAATGTACTAACAAACATAGCCGGTATATGATGTGAAAACAGGAAAGCATGAAAGTAACAAGTAGGCACATGTGTTTCACCCCAAAACAGTTTGGAAAACAGTAAAAGAGGGGTTCTATGTACTCACTTGTGATTAATCAGTAGTCCTGGAGTGATAATCAAACAATGATAGTGATTACGGAATCAAACGGCACCTAATATAGGTAACTATGTTATTAAACCGGACCTAAATCGGAAGATCGGGTAGAATGAGGGTTCGTAAACCAAACGAGTATGGAGACTCGTGTAATATGGTTTAACAAAGCCTACATACTAATTGAAACCTAACATAATTGTTTACGACCCATTACGACCCGTTTAGGTAGCTTATGCTACTTTAACGCGTCGTTCGCGTGAAACGCGTTCGGACCGCCTAACTAGCCCTATGACAAGTGTTATATGCCTAAACATGTTATATAATCAGTTATGTGACAAAAGTTTAGGTTACATATGCTTAATTACCAATTATACATGAAAAGGGTATTCTGGTAATTTACCTAAGGCATATAAACTACCTATCATACAACTACTCAAACGATGTGACCATAGGGTATAACCTCGGAAGGTTATTCCCTACCTACTATGGTCACCTAATGTGTTTGGTCGGATCCTAATGATCGACCAAAAAGGGTCGGGTTCGAAGGTATAGGCGATTTATCAGATAGCCTACCCTACGACCCTAGACAACGTGGTAATCACTGGGCATAGTCCCAAGGGACTATAACCAACGTGATTACACTCACGTTGCGAAGTTCAAACGAACTTCGCATTGACCATAAACTGGTCAATGCAGAAATTCAAACAAAGTTTGACTTTCAGACTCGAAAAGACTCGAAAAGCAATAAAAGAACGAAAGAATACTTACGAAGGGTCCCCGAATGCTAATTTCGATTCAAAAATCTCAGGTATGAAACAATAGTTTCAACTTAGAGTTTCTCAAATCAAAATTCTTGTAAGTTTTGCAATGAAAGGCATGTGGTGTATATAGTTTTTTGGTCCACCGTTAAGATCGTTTCATGGAAACCGTGATTCGATCACATCCGTACACTTGTTGGAAGGTTATGGAAGCTAAAAATGGTCCTTATCATCTGACTAAGCAAGTGAGAACATGTGGTGGAGGATTAAACAACTGCAATCTGCTGTTTAATTCATTTAATCTGGTCAGAAGGGGCCATGCGGCCCGCTTCAGGATGAACATTAACTCAGGCGGGCCGCCTGAGGGTCACAGATCAGAATAACTTTCAAAAAATGACAGTTTAGGTCCCTGCACGTGTTTAAGGCCATTTCCGATACTTCTAAGGCCCGTAAAGCCAACTTTAAGGCCCTAAAATGATGCCTAAACATTGTGGACATGAAACATGTTCAAAAATATGCCAGATGTCGGTTCGTTTGGTCGTACGAACGCGATGTTCGCTTAATTACGACGGAATGCGCACAAGCGCGAAAAACGATCCAAATGACGCGACGAATGAATTTTTGGCAAGCCAAACACTAAAGCATAATATAGTCATGCTTACATAAATTTTTGGATGTCCGGATGTATTCAGAACGTAAGTTATGCGCGAAAGTGCAAACTTGTGCACTTTTTGACACTTTTAGTCCCTGAATGACTCAAAAGTTTATTTTAGCATACCGAACCCCTCAAAGCCTATTTCTAAGCTATGTAAAGTATATTTATGGTATGTTTAACTTATGGTCATGTTCCGGAATGTTCGTTACAGTTCAAATTGGCATACTTTCGCAGTTTGTCAAGTTTAGTCCCTGTAAACGAATTAACTTGTTTTGCCATACCAAAGCCTTTAAAACTTATTTCTAAGTTATGTAAAGGTTATTTAAGGTATGTTAAGTATATGTTGATGTTCCGGAGTATTTATCGCTTTAAACTGAGTACGTTTACGCATCAGTTTGCGTATAACTCTCTAGAAAGTGATATAGAGTTTGAAATTGAATAAAAGTCAAAACATGAAAAATGTAAAACACAACCAAACAAACATTGGGATCAAATAACTTTGTTTTTTTGATAATAGAACTGTTCATAATGATTACAAGAACGGATGTTACAGTCTCCCTTACTTGTGGAAATTTCGTCCCGAAATTTATTTACAGGAAACTCGTGGGAAAAGATGTGGATATTTCGCCTTCATTTGATCTTCGCGTTCCCAAGTAAACTCGGGTCCATGTTTTGCTTCCCAGGGAACTTTGACCAAAGGAATTCGCTTGCGTTTAAGCCACTTGACTTCACGTTCCATGATTTCCACTGGTTTCTCAACAAATTTCAGTGTTTTGCCAACACGAATTTCGTTAAGCGGTACGTGGAGGTTCTCATCAGCTAAACACCTCTTGAGATTGGACATGTGAAAAGTTGGATGAACATTTCCAAGTTCAGGAGGTAACTCAAGTCTGTAGGCTACCTTACTGATTCTTTCGACGATCTTGAATGGTCCAACATATCTAGGTGCAAGTTTTCCTTTCTTTCCAAATCTGATCACACCCTTCCAAGGTGAGACCTTAAGTAATACTCGATCACCGACTTGAAATTCCAAGGGTTTGTGTTTTGGATCCGCGTAACTCTTTTGACGGCTCATAGCTGTCTGAAGGTTATCACGAACTTTCTTGACCTTATCAGTTGTCTCTAAAATGAGAGCAGGTCCAGTAAGTTGGGCCTCGCGGATCTCATTCCAGCAGACTGGTGAACGACATTTTCGACCATAGAGAGCCTCGAAAGGAGCCATTTTGATGCTGGTGTGATAACTGTTGTTGTAGGAGAATTCAATCAACTTAAGATGTGAATCCCAACTACCACCAAAATCGATCACACAAGCTCTAAGCATATCCTCCAGAGTCTGGATTGTTCTCTCAGATTGACCATCCGTTTGCGGATGATAAGCTGTGCTCAGATTAAGTTGGGTCCCCATAGCAGATTGCATGGTTCTCCAAAAATGAGAAGTGAAACGAGCATCTCTGTCAGAAATGATGTTCAAAGGAACACCATGTCGAGCCACAATTTCATCTACATAGATTTGAGCAAGTCTGTCAGTAGGAAAATCCTCACGGATTGGCAAGAAATGCGCTGACTTAGTAAGACGATCAACAACTACCCAGATGGCATCATGACCTTTCTTTGTGCGTGGAAGTTTGGTAACAAGATCCATAGTAATGTTTTCCCATTTCCAAACTGGGATCTCTGGTTGCACCAATAAACCCGAAGGACGTTGATGTTCAGCCTTAACCTTATGACAAGTAAGGCATTTTGATACGTATAAGGCAATGTCTTTCTTCATACCAGGCCACCAATAATGAATACGAAGATCCTTATACATCTTATCTGAGCCCGGATGAATAGAATAACGAGACTTATGGGCTTCATCTATAAGCAAGGTACGAAGATCATCCTGGCTTGGGACCCACAAACGGTCCATGAAGTAATACGATCCATTGTCCTTCAGTTCCAGAGCAGGTGTTATGTGATAGGGAAATTCCTTATCCATCAAACCTTGTGAAACACAAGATTGTTGAGCCTGAGAAATACGGGCTTGGATATCAGATCGAGCTTGAATAACAGATTGTACACGTACAAAATGAAGCTTAGTACGTTCCTTACGACTCAATGCATCGGCTACGACATTCGCCTTACCAGGATGGTAGCGAATTTCGTAGTCATAGTCGTTTAAAAGCTCAACCCAACGTCGTTGTCTCATGTTGAGTTCTTTCTGGTTGAAGATGTGCTGAAGACTTTTGTGGTCCGTGAAAACCACACATTTTGTACCGTACAAATAGTGTCTCCAGATCTTTAGAGCAAAAACAACTGCACCCAACTCAAGATCATGAGTGGTGTAGTTCTTCTCATGTATCTTCAACTGTCTCGATGCATATGCTATGACTTTGTTCCTTTGCATCAGAACACAGCCAAGACCCAATTTAGATGCATCGCAATAAACGACGAAATCATCGTTGCCCTCAGGCAAAGTTAGAACAGGCGCGTCGCAAAGCTTCTGCTTCAAGTGTTGAAAAGCTTCCTCTTGCTTGAATCCCCAATCAAAGGGCTTGTTCTTCTGAGTTAGAGCAGTTAGAGGAACTGCAATCTTCGAGAAGTTTTCAATGAAGCGGCGGTAATAACCCGCTAGACCAAGAAAAGAACGAACTTCAGTAGGAGTAGAAGGCGTATCCCAATCCTTAATTGCACTGATCTTGGAGGGATCTACATGAATACCTCGTTCGTTGATAATATGCCCCAAAAATTGAACTTCTTTAAGCCAAAATTCGCACTTGGAGAATTTGGCGAAAAGTTGCTATTTCTTTAGGAGTTCCAGAGTAAGACGAAGATGCTGCTCGTGATCAGCTCGCGTCTTAGAGTAAATCAAGATGTCGTCAATAAAAACAATGACGAACTGATCCAAATAAGGTTTGCAGACCCTATTCATTAAGTCCATGAAAACAGCAGGAGCATTAGTCACACCGAATGGCATGACTGTGAACTCATAATGCCCATAACGAGTACGGAACACTGTCTTGGGAATATCTTCTTCATGCACCCGAAGTTGATGATACCCAGAACGTAGATCAATCTTAGAAAAATAAGAAGCGCCCTGTAGCTGATCAAAGAGATCATCAATGCGAGGTAGGGGATATCGATTCTTGATGGTAAGCTTGTTAAGCTCACGATAATCGATACACATCCTAAAAGATCCATCCTTCTTCTTAACAAAAAGAATGGGAGCACCCCAAGGTGAAAAGCTAGGACGGATAAAACCTTTGTCAGAGGGTTCCTGAAGCTTCTTAGACAACTCTTGCATCTCAGATGGTGCAAGACGATATGGAGCTCTGGCAACGGGATTTGCACCAGGTACGAGATCAATGCGAAACTCGACTTGGCGTGCTGGAGGTAGACCAGGTAAATCTTCAGGGAATACTTCAGAATAATCCCGAACGATAGGAATATCTGAAATAGTCTTACCCTTGCCTTTATCTTCTGTAACATGTGCTAAGAAAGCCACATAGTTCTTTCGCAGATACTTCCGAGCTTTAAAACAAGACATGATTTTGAGACCACCGGCAGGCTTCTCACCTTGAACTATCTTCTCGAAACAAACTACCTCTGCATGATGCTTGGACAACCAATCCATTCCCACAATAACGTCGAAGCTTCCAAGTTGCATAGGTGTGAGGTCGATAGGAAAAAGATGGTCGTTAAGGTTCAACTGGCAGTTGCGAAGAACAGAATCAAGAACAATGGGTTCACCACTAGCAACCTCTACTGTCAAAGATTTACTTAGTTTCGTTCTAGACACGCGAAGCATCGGCTCAAAAGACAATGACACAAAACTCTTATCGGCACCCGAATCAAAGAGAACAGATGCAGGCTGATTATTAATAAAGAACGTACCGTTCACCACGTTATCATCCGCCTGCGCCTCTTGGGCATTCATGTTAAAGGCTCGGCCTCGAGCCAGAGCCTGATTCTGATTTGGGTTCTGGTTCTGGTTTGCTAGCCTTGGGCACCGGTTCCTGTAGTGGGTCAGATCCCCACAATTGTAGCACGAACCAGGAGGAAAATGAGGTCGTGCAGCTTGACCTTGTTGCTGAGCAAGAGGCTGAGCAACTTGTTGAGCTTGGTTCTGAACTGCCTGGTTCTGGTTAACAGGAATGCGGCAGTTGGCAGCAAGATGACCAGATCTTCCGCAGTTGGTGCACTGACGACACTGGAGATGTGGTAGATGATGGCCGTTACACCTGTTGCACAAAGGTGCATTGCCAAAATAAGGCTTCTTGGCAGGTGGTTGCGCAGGCTGATTTGGTGCAGCTTGAGCCTGTGCAGTAACAGCATAGTTTTGGGAAGCCTTTCGCTTCCTAGACCCTCTTGCGGAACCCGAATTCTTTCCCTTCTTGTTTTCACCTTTCTTACCATCCTCCTTGTCAGATGCCTGCTTCTTACCCTTATCACCCTTCTTATGCAGCTTTCCCTTACGAACCTGCGACTCAGTCAATGTCGCTGATAACTCGATTGCCTGACGGAGTGTGGCAGGGTCACTACCAGTAAGGATGTCTTGTACTGAGTCAGGTAGGCCGTCGATGTACCTTTCGATAGCCTTGTCGAGTGGGGTAACCATAGTCGGGCAAAGCAGACTCAACTCCTCAAACCTATCAGTATACGCCCGATGCTCACCACTATCTTGCTTCAAATTATCAAATTCCTTCTCCAAAGCTCGCTGCTCATGACGAGGACAGAATTCCCTCATCATAAGGGCTCTAAGTTCAGCCCATGTCTGTGCGAGAGCAACTTCTGCACCTTGGTCCCTCATAACCCCGTTCCACCATGTCAAAGCCCTCTTCTGAAATATGCTCGAAGCAAACTCGACTTTGCGATTGTAAAGACACTGCACGTGGCGGAAAGTATTCTCAATGCTCTCAAACCACTGAAGAAGCCCAGTCGCTCCCTCAGAACCACTAAACTTGAGTGGTTTAGCCGAGTTAAAATCCTTGT
This sequence comes from Helianthus tuberosus, assembly GCA_030545235.1. Lineage (NCBI taxonomy): Eukaryota > Viridiplantae > Streptophyta > Magnoliopsida > Asterales > Asteraceae > Helianthus > Helianthus tuberosus. The sequence goes on from CM060406.1 coordinate 92,807,036, forward strand.
ATTTACATGGAGCATTGTTGTTGTTGTTGGCTTGTTGCCATTGAGCAAAGAGATTTGGGAATTGAGCAGCCATCTGCTGCGCAATTATTTCTACCAGTTCGGCAGTCGCTATCTGGTTCTCGCGTCGAGGAGGCATTCTAAAAGAGAAAACATGAAAAGAAACGAGTGAGATGATTGGATGAAAAGAATGAGATGAAACGAAATCAACAAAAGCAAAGATGGTGGTCATTTGTCCGTATCACAAAGTAAACAAACGACACACAGTGACTAATCAAAGTAAATGGATCAAAAATAATGTATCACGAAGACATGCTCGCCTATAAGTGAACACTCATCCCAAGAATTCCCAGGTAAGCACAACTGGTCTCGCGTCTGATGAGATGTATACGAAGTGCTTGCCTAGACAGAAAACCCAGAAAACAGGCATTCACTCTTCCAGTTTGCACGTGTTCACATTATTTAAAACCCAAAACGTTGACGAGATTTTTGAAAATTTGAAGGCATAAGGCCAAAAATTTAATCAAACTGGAAGGGTTCAAAACCTTACAAAAGAGGGTTCAAAACCTTGTAATAAATCATTCAAAAACAGAAGATTGTTTTTCGAAATTCGTTTCGGAAAATTTGGTTTCTAGTTTTGATAATCACCTAAGGATAGGTGATGTACATGTTTTAAGATCTAAACACAAGATAACTTGTGTTAGGGTCCTAGAAAAGTTATAGTCTAGGTCAAAGCATTACTCATAACCTAATTCCCTATAACCATTGGCTCTGATACCAACTCTTCTGTCACACCCCGACCACGTATAACATACAAGACGTGGCGGAAACATCGGGGAGTGTTGTAACAGAATTAATTGTTTCAAATCCATGGCAAACAAAGTTGTATTTTATTTATTAAACAAGAGTTACATTGTCTTAACGCAGGAAATACAGAGTTTATAACATAATTAAACAAAGTCTATCATCGTGTTTAGTCTCTAAGGCACATGTCCGCCCTAGTGTCCTGATCAACATGCTATGGAAAAGCTCCTGAAAACACATGTGAAAATAGGTACGTCAGCATAAAAATACCTGTGAGATACATAGGTTTGTGAAAATAAGATTCATGACTTATGTTTGAGAAAATGTTTAGTCATGAACCTTGTAATTTGATTTGTTTTGTAAATCGCTTGAAAAAAATAAGTTCAGTTGATGTGTATAAATAAGAGAATAATGTATGGTCAAATGAATAACCATGTAAAATGAGTTGTATAAAATAAACTGTATTGTAAACCAAAGTCTTATGAAGACATGTTACTTGTATAAAATGCATAAGCCCAACATGAATGATTTAAATAACGCTATGATATGTAATATAATACAAACATTTATATATAGGAAGTACCAGCGGCGTATCCACCATGCTTGTATCATATTACTCACATATCGTCATTTAAGTCACTTAAACAAACCACCAATGTATAAAGTCTATGTTTAAACCAATAGTCAAAAGTCCTTGTATAAACCATATCAAATGTTTATATGTCCAAAAGTAGTCAAGTAATGTGTATCAAATGTTATGTATTGTAAGTAAAGTATTGTCACATAGTCCAAATGTAGAATTGTACAAAACAAAGTATTTTGAATATATCAAAAAGTTATGTTTTGCAAAGTAATGCATGTTACATTGATACAAACATTTATGTGGTAAGTTAACGCATACATTCAAGCCTTGAGACAGTCGGATAACCCTTTCAGTCAAGGTTATCAAAAGAATTGTATTCGGATTCAGTCATTCCTTACATCCAAACAAACCCGGGATGTCAGGAATGGGATTTGTCAAGTCCTATGGTACCACTACTTACTCCCGAGCGGCGTAGCAAATGTTAATGAACGTAATAAAGACCCGTTTGTGCAAACCAAATGTTATAGCAGTTGTAGACATGTCATATGAAAACAATGCACTAAGTATGCTAAGTTAACATACAAAGCAGAAAAGTCATGTAAATCAATGTGCTAGCATGCTATCAGTCAACATACATAGCAGAAATGTAATGTAAAACAATGTACTAAGTATGCACACAATGGACATACATAGCATGAAATGTAATGAAATCATGTACTATAATGTACTAACAAACATAGCCGGTATATGATGTGAAAACAGGAAAGCATGAAAGTAACAAGTAGGCACATGTGTTTCACCCCAAAACAGTTTGGAAAACAGTAAAAGAGGGGTTCTATGTACTCACTTGTGATTAATCAGTAGTCCTGGAGTGATAATCAAACAATGATAGTGATTACGGAATCAAACGGCACCTAATATAGGTAACTATGTTATTAAACCGGACCTAAATCGGAAGATCGGGTAGAATGAGGGTTCGTAAACCAAACGAGTATGGAGACTCGTGTAATATGGTTTAACAAAGCCTACATACTAATTGAAACCTAACATAATTGTTTACGACCCATTACGACCCGTTTAGGTAGCTTATGCTACTTTAACGCGTCGTTCGCGTGAAACGCGTTCGGACCGCCTAACTAGCCCTATGACAAGTGTTATATGCCTAAACATGTTATATAATCAGTTATGTGACAAAAGTTTAGGTTACATATGCTTAATTACCAATTATACATGAAAAGGGTATTCTGGTAATTTACCTAAGGCATATAAACTACCTATCATACAACTACTCAAACGATGTGACCATAGGGTATAACCTCGGAAGGTTATTCCCTACCTACTATGGTCACCTAATGTGTTTGGTCGGATCCTAATGATCGAACAAAAAGGGTCGGGTTCGAAGGTATAGGCGATTTATCAGATCGCCTACCCTACGACCCTAGACAACGTGGTAATCAGTGGGCATAGTCCCAAGGGACTATAACCAACGTGATTACACTCACGTTGCGAAGTTCAAACGAACTTCGCATTGACCATAAACTGGTTAATGCAGAAAGTCAAACAAAGTTTGACTTTCAGACTCGAGAAGACTCGAAAAGCAATAAAGGAACGAAAGAATACTTACGAAGGGTCCCCGAATGCTAATTTCGATTCAAAAATCTCAGGTATGAAACAATAGTTTCAACTTAGAGTTTCTCAAATCAAAATTCTTGTAAGTTTTCCAATGAAAGGCATGGGGTATATATAGTTTTTTGGTCCACCGTTAAGATCGTTTCATGGAAACCGTGATTCGATCACATCCGTACACTTGTTGGAAGGTTATGGAAGCTAAAAATGGTCCTTATCATCTGACTAAGCAAGTGAGAACATGTGGTGGAGGATTAAACAGCTGCAATCTGCTGTTTGATTCATTTAATCTGGTCAGAAGGGGCCATGCGGCCCGCTTCAGGATGAACATTAACTCAGGCGGGCCGCCTGAGGGTCACAGATCAGAATAACTTTCAAAAAATGACAGTTTAGGTCCCTGCACGTGTTTAAGGCCATTTTCGATACTTCTAAGGCCTGTAAAGCCAACTTAAAGGCCCTAAAATGATGCCTTAACATTGTGGACATGAAACATGTTCAAAAATATGCCGGATGTCGGTTCGTTTGGTCGTACGAACGCGATGTTCGCTTAATTACGACGGAATGCGCACAAGCGCGAAAAACGATCCAAATGACGCGACGAATGAATTTTTGGCAAGCCAAACACTAAAGCATAATATAGTCATGCTTACATAAATTTTTGGATGTCCGGATGTATTCAGAACGTAAGTTATGCGCGAAAGTGCAAACTTGTGCACTTTTTGACACTTTTAGTCCCTGAATGACTCAAAAGTTTATTTTAGCATACCGAACCCCTCAAAGCCTATTTCTAAGCTATGTAAAGGATATTTATGGTATGTTTAACTTATGGGCATGTTCCGGAATGTTCGTTACAGTTCAAATTGGCATACTTTCGCAGTTTGTCAAGTTTAGTCCCTGTAAACGAATTAACTTGTTTTTGCCATACCAAAGCCTTTAAAACTTATTTCTAAGTTATGTAAAGGTTATTTAAGGTATGTTAAGTATATGTTGATGTTCCGGAGTATTTGTCGCTTTAAACTGAGTACGTTTACGCATCAGTTTGCGTATAACTCTCCAGAAAGTGATATAGAGTTTGAAATTGAATAAAAGTCAAAACATGAAAAATGTAAAACACAACCGAACAAACATTGGGATCAAATAACATTGGTTTATTGATAATAGAACTATTCATAATGATTACAAGCACGGATGTTACAAGTTGATCATCCTAATGGTCATAGAAAGATTAACACCAAGTGGGTATTCAAGTATAAGCGAGATGATAGGGGAGTGATAGTGCGAAACAAAGCTCGCGTATTCGTTCAGGGCTTTAGTCAACAGGAGGGGATCGATTTCACCGAAGTATACGCCCCTGTTGCTCAGCTCGAAGCTATCAGAATTTTTCTCGAATTCGCTTCTTGGAAAGGGTTTAAAGTGTACCAGCTGGATGTCAAGTCGGCGTTCCTATACGACAAAGTGAAAGAGGAGGTCTACGTCGGTCAGCCATCAGGCTTTACCGATCCAGTTCATAAAGACAAAGTCTACCTCTCAGAAAAAGCGCTATAAGGATTGCACCAGGCCCTGAGAGCTTGGTATGAGACGTTCTCTCAACACTTGCTTCCAAACGACTTTATTCGAGGAAAGGTGGACGCCACTCTTTTCACAAAGGAGGTCGCTGGACATCCGCTGATCGTGCAAATAGATGTCGTCGATAGGTGAGAAGAAGTTTTTCCTTGGGCTACAAGTCGATCAAATGCCGGAGGGAACTTTCATACATCAAACAAAGTACGTCCACGACGTTCTGGAGAAATTTGGGATGTCAGAGACTGCACCTATGTTCACCCCGTTAGCAACTAATCACGGTATCAACCCTGATCTCACCGGAGAGAAGGTCGACGAGACACTATACCGTTCGATGATTGGTTCGCTGATGTACCTCAATGCATCTCGTCCCGACATAATGTACCGGCAGCTCGTTATCAGTCGAGTCCTAGAGCGTCACACATGGTTATCGTCAAGCGGATCCTACACTACCTAAGAGGAACCCCAAGCCTGTGGTTGTGGTATCCAAAAGACGGTGATTTCAAACTCGAAGGATTCTCTGACTCAGATTTCGGATGCTGCAAACTAAATTCAAAGTCTACTACAGCAGGATGCTAGTTTTTCAGACCACGTCTGGTGACTTGGCAATGTAATAAGTAGACAACCGTTGCTCTTTCAATGTGTGAAGTAGAATATGTATCAGCAAGCAGCTGCTGCTCAAAAATTCTGTGGATCCAACAGCAAATGCGAGATTACGATTTGCAATTTCTTACTACTCCTATCTCTGTAGATAACGAGGCAACAATCAACATAACAAAAAACCCGGTACATCACGCTAAAACTAAAGACATAGAAATTCGACATCACATCATTCGAGATTGCTTCGAGAAGAAGTTGATTCAAATTGAAAAGATCCACACCGACGAACAAAAGGCTGATTTACACACAAAACCGTTTGATAAGTCACGTTTTCAATACTTATTAAAACTAAACGGTATGAAATTTTTGTCGTCAGGGGAGCAATAGTTTGCATTGATTAGAAATCCACAGCAGAGGACGTCGAGAAGCAATCTGCTATGGTTTGTCGCATTTTTAAATGTTTTCGTTTTTAGGGGGAGATAATTTTATACAGAAAATACAAAAACATTAAAAATGTAAAAAAAATACAAAAACAATAGAAAACCCAAAAGAGTTTGTGTAAAAAGAGCAAATGATAGTACATCAGCTAGACTATCATGGTACGCTAAAGAATTGTAATGATTAAAAGTGTTAAACGGTCTCACTAATGATATGTCGATAGGTTTTTAACATTTAGTAGACTTTTTCAGGATATAAACCTAAATCAATATCTTGCTTATTTCGTGGAGAACATCTCTCGGATATATAGGTAACCCCTGAAATCTTGTTTGAAAGATTACCTGTTTCTGAGATACTAGGTAGATATACTTAGTGATATATGGGGTATTATACCAGGACTTCGGATATTGCGGAAGCAATGGCCTAGTCCTCGTATAATACTTTATGCGCTTAAAAAAACTTAAAGCTTACCCTCAGCATAAAAATTGATGAATATCGAAAGATGTGAATCAAGTGCTGTTGAAAAGAAGATCCCTAAGTGGGACACACTGCAAAGTTGAGCTATCATCTCTTTGTCTGAACGAAAGTTCTAACCTGAGCTCTCATGGTCTCACACTACCCTAAAGCAGATATCATAACTTAACTGTTCATTATGCTGATCGAATGACCATTCGATCGGATGACCATCCGATCGGATGACCATCCGATCGGATGGCCATCCGATCCAAATACTTCATCATGATTGAATCATTCTTAGTGTGCTTAACTGATTTCACTTGAATGATCATCCGATCGGATGAACATCCGAGATCGGATGGCCATCCGATCCAAATACTTCATCATGATTGAATCATTCTTAGTGTGCTTAACTGATTTCACTTGAATGATCATCTGATCGGATGAACATCCGATTGGATGGCGATCCGAACCATTACATCATCAAAATTCATTGTGCTTATCTGAATAAGACTCATCCGAACAGACAACCATCCGGCCGGATGGTCATTCGTCAGTCAGTACTGAGTAGAGTATAGAGTGATAAAGTGTTAGAAAAAATTTTAAATTTTTGAAATTTTTCACTTTGTGCTGAATGTCTTGAAACGCGTGCATATTTTAACGATGATATTCTTGCAGGCAAGAGCTTCTGATCTTCATCCTAAGCACAACATTTACTGCATTTTGGAAGAGGATTATCCGAACATCGAGCCATTCAAGGAGGTTGTGCCATTTCTAAAAGAGAGCAGAATTTGCAAAGCTTTGACGGAGAAGCACAAGTGCTAAGAATCACATGTTAGAACCTTTGGGAGCACTGCACGATATGATGAGAAAGATGAGGCAATTCATTCTGTCATTAAAATCAAGGATGCTAAGAAAAAGGACATTGATGTGCCTATAAAGATTACCGTGGACGATGTAAGAAGGGTGTTGAACTTGCAAGATAAGGACGGGGATCCTATCATTATCTCAGAAAGATTGTGTAAGGGTTTTTGGATACGCATGGGATACACAGGCTTTATAAACGACAAAGGGTATATAAAGTCGAAGTTTTGTAGACCATACAAGTTCTTAGTGCACTGTGTGATTCATGCACTATCACACAGAAAGGGTGCATATGATGAAACTTCCGACTACATTATGAACATTATAGCTTGTCTGGTGCTCAATAGGTCATATAATATCTCGCAAGTAATCTTCAATCACATGGTTGATAACATTAAAGGTGAAAAGTATATCATGTACCCTAGGTTCGTACAGATGTTGTTGGATGACCAGATTCCAAACTTACTGAAAGATCCAAATGATCAACTTCATCTGCAGCATATGGATAGTGAAACACTCATGAGATTGGATAAGTATAGGGTGTGAAGCCAGAGAACGAGCCAAGGTATAGGCCTAAGTTTGGAAAGATAAAGAAGGCAGACTATGTGGCACCTGAAGGAGATAATTGGAGGCATGCTGATAGCAACTCAGAAGATGAAACAGATGCATTGAAGCTGATGGTTGAAAAGAAGTTAAGATTTTGTTATGTGAAGGACGAAAATAAGAGAAAGAGAACTCCTAAAGTGTCTACATAAAAAATAGTGATTAAGGGTAAAGTTGGAAAGCAGGAATCATCAGAAAGGTTGGTAGATAATAATATTGAATATTATACTAACAATGATAATATTTGTGTTGCAGAAACCACGAAAAAGAAATCGCCACCAAGATTGGTAAATGAGCCTGTTATTCCACCGGCAGACTTAATCAAAGAAGGCGCAGATCTTTTAAAGATGTCGTTTGAGGATTACGAGAAGCATACAACTGCTGAAATTACTCAAGGTGCTAAAGGTGATATAGAAGCTGAAAAGACTGCCGAAAATGTTGAAGCTAGTGGTGTAAAGGAGACGTTTATTGAAGGCTTGGTGCATACAGACTCTAGTGAGACTGAAAGTGATGAAATAGATCCAACAAAGATTGTTCCAACATCTTACGTGAGTGGAAAGCAAAAGATCAAGAGGTCGCCAAAGAAAAAGAAAGCGTCCGATGAAGAAGATGCTACTTACGAGCCAACTCCAAAAGAAAAGAAGAAGAAAGGAATAAAAAAGCGAAAAGTACATCCAACAGGAGGTGTTTCGAGAAGTGTTAGAGCTAGGAAAGACACAACGTCTATTCCTCAGCAAGCTACAGCAATTCCTGAAGATGAAACAGCTGAAGTTCCTGAATATGAAAGGGTTGAAAGAACTGAAGAAAGGGGTGAAGATGTTGAAGTGGAGTTCGTTGGAGTTAGAAAGTCTACACTTCTACTAACTCCTGAAAATCCAACTATTCATATTTCTCCAGATCGTCAAAAGACTCCTGAGTAACCACAAAAAACAGTTGAAGATCCTACTTCTGCTACAAAGAAAGATACAGCTTCGCAGAGTTCAAGCCACGGATTTCCTAAAGTTTTCGGTGATTTTCCAGACGATCTTCCTTCTGGTGATTTTGATGTCTTTAATGATGGGAAGATCAATGTGCTGACAAAGAAAGTAAGTATTCTTGAGAAAGCAAAAGCTAAAGCTGAGGCAGAGCTTAAAGTAGCGAAAGAAAAGCTTGAAGCTGTTGAAGCAGAGAATGTTGCCCTAAGGAAAGAGATTGAAGATCATGCTGAAGTGATTGAAGGATTAGTAGACAAGATCATGGAAGTTAGAGCTTAGTATAAAGCAATGGATGATTTTAACAAAGCAGTGATAGGGAGTATTGCTAATCTATCAACTTCAAGTGAAACATATGCTCTAAGGAAAGAAGTAGAGGCATTGAGGGCTGACAAGGTGATAAAAGATGAATAGCTGAACATGCTTTACACTGTGGTTGAACATAAGCTGGGTATAAATGTTCAAACTATATTTTATGAGATCGAGATTCAAAGATTAGAAGCTCGAAGGGTTGAAAGAGAGAAATAGTTGGCTGAAGAAGCAAAAGAGAAGAAAATGGGCTTAGGGATAGACACTGAAGAGATTCTAGGATCTTCTAGCCAACCTAAAACAACTTCTGCAGATGTTGAAAAGACAGAAGCTGACGTTGATAATACGCTTGCTCTTGTTCGAATTGGTGAATTAAAAGATGTAACTCCTGAAGAGATAAGGCTTGATAGAAGAAAGATTACTGAGAAACGTCATAAAGAAAAGGAAGATGATGATGAAGAGGATGAGGAGTTGAAATATTTATACAAAGATATAGATGATTGTGATGGTAATGATGATGGTGATAATGATGATAATGATCAAGGGGCTACAGGGTTGATGATTGTGAAGCGTTCTGGTCCGAGTACTCTTGAAGACTTCTTGAATGATGAACTGAATGAACAACATGAAGATCAACATCATGAAGCTTCTTCTTCTGGAAAACAACATGCTGGTGATAAGGTATATCTTACTCTTCCTAAAGTGATTTGCTTACATGCAGAGGTTGAGGGGGGAGTTGGAAGAGAACAGGACATGGGAGTCCATGTTAGAGGAGTTAGGTATGGAAGATGGAAAGTTTAAGTTTGATATTGAAGAGGAGATTCCACCTACTCCTGACAGAGAATACACTTTCAAGTTCATAAATTAAGCAGATAACTTCAGAGATGTGATCATAGAAGAAGATTATGATATTTCTGAAGAAGACACGCCATTCCACTATTCTGGAGTTGATGATGACTTTCCTACCTTAACTGAATTATTTCAATCTCACAATTAAGATGAAGTGAGAAGGAAAGTAATAGAGAGGATTGCTACTGAGGGGGTTCCTGAGACTATACCACAGGAAGATCTTCTTGAGGAACGAAAGCGATGGCTCAAGGTTATGCCAAAGTAAAGAAAGTTCAAAAGGCACTTCAAAACTTCACTGATCATCCAGATAAATCTCTGGGTGATATTCTATCATGGGGGTACTTGGAAGATCTAAAGGTTTATGCTATAAGAAGAGAGTTTGGAGTCCAATACTTCGAATTTCTATCTAACATAAAGACGTTGCCGTGGTGGGATGTAGAGGAGCTTGTACAGACCAAAAATATAAAGCAGTTTTACTATGGTTTGGATGTGAAATGTCATGATCAAAGGCTTTGGAACTATATCAAGCTACAAGCAAAAGAGAAATTCCAGATTGAAAGCCACATTATCCTGAGCGGATAGTGAAAGTAGATGCAGTTACAAGTGAAAAAGATATAACTCTGAAGACCAAACCGCCAAGATGCTTAAAGAACATGCCGCTTAGAGCAATGGAGCAAGACTTTTATGAAGATTTCAAAGGATGGCTCTATAATCAAAGCACAACAGAAGCAGTAATTTCATTGTTTGATAAGAAGACAGGAGAAACCAGACGCATCAGCGTGTTAGATCCGATGTGGCTGGTTAACTACTCAAAGAAAGATATCAACTGCCTGTTCTTCAACACGATAGTCTATAATGAACCTGACAATGTTCAAGCCCAACAATATCAAAAGATGGTGAATCTGTGCTTCGCAAAGGATATTAACTCTGGACGATATTGGGAAACGAAGTTTAGAGATATTGAACTTGAAGAATTTTTAAAGTCAGAGCGCTGAAGTGAAAGGTTTAAGAAGATTGTAGAGAGAGCTGCTCAATTAGGAAGAATGAAGTTTGAAAGGCCACCAGATACTGATAAGACGCTTATCGAATCTCAAGAAAATAAGATTCCTAGGTGGTCCAAATCAAGAGATAGTGATCCAGAATACTACAAGTGGTGGAATGAGACTGGAAGACCATTGAGGAGGAGAATGCTGGAAGAGAGAAAGGAAGAAAGGAGAAGAAAGGCCAGAGAGAGCAGAGACAACAAGAAAGCGCGATAAAGACTGTACAGGAAGGAAGATTGCAGCTACATCCAAGGGGGAGTCTGTAGATGCATTATGTCTGTAGCTTCCGTCTATACTTAGTCTATATTTTGTCCTAGTTTGTGTCATTGTATAGTTTTGTTTATTTTATAGAATCAGGTACAAAACGAAAGTTATAATGTTTTATATAAGCCATCCGATCGGATGGCCATCTGGATAAGTCCCTGATTCAGCCCGCCTATAATAGGAGACTAGGGGTTCATTTGTTAGTGGTTGCTTGGTTGTCTCTGAGGCAAAATTCTGTTCATTTCTCACCGGAACTTTGTATTTGCATATCTTTGAATGAGAATGGAAGCTTTAAACGTTATAATCATTGTTGATTTGATTCCTACACTGTATTTAGATTCCGCACAGCTACAGTGATTGCAGATCCGACCTGAGTAGTTCAATCTAGAACCAAACCTACCGGTCCCCTCACAGAAGCTCTTGAAATTGGCTTGATAGCTCTTGCATTTTTGAGGGTGCTAAACAATAGGGAGACTTAGTGATAGGTATAGCGCCAGGCACTAAATCGATGCAAAAGTCAACAGAACGAGCATGAGGCGAACCAGAAAGATCATCGGGAAAAGCACGAACAACAGGAACATCACTCATGCTCGAGCCTTTATCCTTCTTTTCCACAACATGGGCCAGAAAGGCGAAAGAACCCTTACGCAAGTGTTTATTCACTTGAGTACACGACATATGCTTGAGACCTTTAGAAGGTTTCTTGCCATAGACATGCAAGGAATCACCGTTAGGAAGAGGAAGTCGAATGAATTTGTCGAAACATACAACTTCAGCACGAACTTTCCTAAGCTAGTCCATATCTACTATGACTTCAAAACTACCCATTTGCATAGGTATGAGATCAATAAAAAACGTATGATCGTTGAGATTCAAAGAACACTTAGAAAGGACGGAACAACAGTGACGAATTTACCATTTGCGACTTCAACAACGAATGATCTTGGTAACTCAGAGCGTTTACACTTAAACATAGGTTCGAATTCAATTGATACAAAACTCTTATCTGCACCAGTATCAAATAGACAAGAAGCATAGACATGGTTGACGAGAAACGTACCAGTTATGACGTCGTTAGTGTTCTGCGCCTGAGCGATGGTGATGACGAAAGCTCTGCCTCGAGCTTGTTGAGGCTATTGTTGCTGTTGTTGCTGTTGGTTGTTGTTGTTGCATTGAGTGCAGGCGTTAGCAAGGTGATTCGGATCGCCACACTTATAACACACTCTACCATTGTTGGCTTGGGGCTGCGCTTGATTGGGGGCATGGTTTTGGGCCACGATGGCTTGGTTTTGATTGCCTTGTGGTGGTGGGCCATTTCGGCATCAGTCAGCAAAATGCCCAAACCTATGACAAGTCGCGCATTTGCGGCATGGTGTGTTGTTAGGGTGGTAATAAAAACAGGTGTTACACTTGGGATGAGACCCGATGTAGGCTAGTGTTTGTGGTTTGATGGTTGTGACAGGAGCAACTGCTTGAATATGCTGAGGGTTTGGCAGAGTGATGACCGCATAATTCTAGCTTGAAGATTTCGCTTCTTGCCTTTCCCTTTTGAGGATGATGGTTTAGGTGATGGTTCAACGGTGGTGGTGTCGGTGGTAGCTTGGTGTGCGCTTTTCGATGGATTCTTTTCAGAAACCCCATGAATGACGCAATTGTTATTCAGGCGAGCTGCTAAACGGAAGGTATCCTCGAGAGTCTTTGGTGAAGCGGACTCCACGAGGTTCATGATCGAGGTAGGGAGACAGTGGATATAGTTGGTAATGGCTTTGTCGACATAATCGACTTGGCCAGGGCATAGAATACTGAGCTATTTAAAGCGAGCGGTGAGACCATCATTGTCATTCTCGACTTGCTTAAGATTCCAGAACGCATGTTCCAGTTTCCTAAGTTTGTGGGGAGGACAGAACTCATCCCTCATAAGTTTCTTCAATTCAACCCAGGGCAACGCATGGGCTGCGTCGTTTTCCCGTGTATTACGCTCAGAGGTCCATAATTCGAGAGCTCTCAAACGGAATACCCCTGTAGTGTTCAGGGTTCGCAGGTTGTCAGGACAACCGCTTTGGAGGAAAGTTAGTTCGATAGCATCGAACCATGTCAGCAGGGTGGTGGCACCATCTTTGCCAGTGAACTCAATGGGTTTACATGCCATAAACTGTTTAAACAGGAATATCGCCCTAGGTGTTTCCACCTTAGAGTCAACGAAGGCATGAGGTGAGTCAGGGTTGGGTTGGATCTTGCTAACGATGTCGAGGATGATCTTGGCTATTTGCTTGGCCATGAACTTCATGCAATCTTTCTTGGACATCGAGTCAGAGTTGGAACCCTTCTTGGACTTGGTTCTGTTGGATAGACTGTGCTTGGACTTGGTTCTCTTGGACAGACTGTGGCGAGAAGACATCTAAAGAATCAAAAGAGAGGTAAAGGATGAGACTTGATCATAATGTAAAATAAGTTTAGCATGCATGTATTAACGTATGAGTCACATAAATCGCATGTATTCAACATGTATTCACAAGTATAATCACGTATGATTTCATAAAAGAGCATAAATTTAGTTCGTTCACGAGAATTATTATTGTTTTTGATTGCGAGAGACGTGCGATCGGTTTTGAAATGAACGAGGTAACAAGTATTAAAATCACATAGAAATTGAGATAACATAAAAAAAAGGCTCAATAATACATTGGATTGTTTCAGGTTTAAAAACATCGACTATTCCAAAGTGAATCGAAACTCCTTTCAAATCAGGGAACATGCTTTGGCCTATAGGTAAGATACTCTCACTAAGAAGCGATTAACGGTATCTTACCCTTCTAGTTACTACACGTCCTTAATCGATTAAAATAATCGAAACTTTGGCGGGATTGAAAATCGAGGAATAGGACTAGTCGTCAAGATGTGGGTTTCACCCCTAACTTGGCGATTTCGTACCCTAAGTGTGGTTGGTACTCGTCGGGTCAAAAATTTAATTTCGACACTTTGACGAGGGTCCATTAGAATTTGGATTGGAAATTTACCATCAAGATGTGGATTTCACTCCTAACTTGATGGCGTAATTTCGTGCAAAAAAATAGAATAAGCGGAGTGAGAGTTGTTCACCAAATTAAGGGTTTCACGCCTATTTTGGGCGAAATTTTCTCATTTATATTACGAGTGTCTTCAAGTCTTCAAAAGTGTATTGTGTAAATGTAATAGGAAAGACATATTGTAAGTATTAAGACAAAAGAAGTAGAAAGAAGCACATAGGAAGAATAAGCATTTTAAACAAGTAGCAAGAATGGTCAAATATGATACCTACTATAGACTAGGTCGAACATGGCAATTCTACCTAATTCCCTATAGTTATGGCTCTGTTACCAATCTGTCACACCCCAACCTATGGCGAAAACATCAGAGTGAGACGAACGAGATTGCTCAATGACTTCATAACATTCTGTGACAATAATTTAATTCAAAACTGATTTCAGTGCATAACATAAATTGTTAAGTACATCGTAAGAAATTCAAATTACAACATCGAAAAGACAAAATTCAACAAGTCCAACAAAAATGAGATAACAATTCTAGTAATTCGTTATGAGTTTCTATTGTCGTCCCTACTAGATTTCATCATAATCAACATCATCAACCTGCCACATGTTAAAAGTATAGTTCAACACAAAAAGCATTAGCGAGTACACAAGTTTAAGTATATAACATAAGTATAAAAACGTTTAAAACGAATCCACATGGCAACCTAAGTTATCAAGATTAACATATCAATGGCATGCAATATTCAAATCAACCCTCTGATTACCGCAAGAATTAAATTTAACATGACATCTTGTACGAAGTTAATGACATGATAATCACATAAGAATCACCCACGAATATGAATCAAGTATAACAAGTAGTATGCATGCGTTTGGATTGTTTTGTGCATTGCATAAAGTATGATGTGTTTGTGGTTTTGATAAGGTTAACATATTGCACCCAAAAATGTGTTAAACGAAAATGGATCAAGTGTACTCACGGATTTGCAAGCTTCAAACTTGATAATCCCATGAAGAGTTGAGTATGTTGAGGATGGAATCACCAAGTCACCCTACATGGGGAAACGAAGGTTTGTAAGTTCGTGGATTAAGAATGGAAGATTCAGAATTGGAATTTAAAGTAGTAAAAAGTATGTATACGAAAATAATATCTAACTCTAAGAGTTCGTTTATGACAATATGTTATGTGGTTTCATGGGTCCTAAATTGCCCATTAGAATCATCAACGAATATCTTAGATTATAGATATATTAGCCTAAGTTCATGATGATTAATCATAGGTTGATTAGCATCCCAAATTCAGCCTTGTTTTATATAGTTTATATACTTATATAGTTATAATAATAATAATAACCTAAACTAAGTCTAATCAAGAATATCATGTAGGATCATGTGTTAAAACCTCATTATATGATTCACCATTACACAAACCATCATGAAGATGGTTCGGAGGGTCATGAATAACAAGAAAATAAACCTATCTAACATAAGCTCAAGTGACCAACTACACTACAACCCGGGTGTGCCAACACATCATGGAAATAATGACTAAGTGAGGGAGGCTAGACGGGGCTAAGGTACTTTGATTCTAGCAAGTCACTTTGAGTGTTCATACACGAGCTTCAAATGAAGGAGTGGAACGTAGTTTGGAAAGCCAAAGTTTCCATTTGTTCACACTTCACAAGTTAGAAGTTCATCATATGAAGATGATGATTTGTACTTTAATGCGTGTCGAGTGTGATATGTTTTTATGTATATTTTAAGCCCTTTTTAACACTTTAGTCAAGTATTAAATTTATAAAACACGATATTCTACTAACACTAAACACACATATAGGCAAGTGCACCCATCGTGAGCGTAGTATAGCGTTGGTAAGATACCGAGGTCGTCCAAGGACACAAGAGCTTTTAATACCGGTTTATCCTCAACGTCTAATCAAATCAAAAGTTTAGAAAAGATTTTAAACATGAAAATACAAACTAAAAATGCTGAAAAATAAAAAATAAAAATAAAAACAGATAGACAAGATGAATCACTTGGATCTGCCACGCCTTTAGTGTAACCTTTGATGATTTCCGCACTTTTGCACTTTTTAAGAGATTGTCTTAGTTATAGTAGTAGGCCCCTCTTTTGAAGGTGACGTTACCCTCAACCCAGTAGTTTGAGTCAGCAAGGATACAATCCTAAAGGGTCGGAATATTGAAAGATAATTAATTAAGTTATTAATGCGTAATGTGGTAGGCCCCTCTTTTGAAGGTGACGTTACCCTCGGCTAAGTGGTTTGAGTCAGCAGGGATACAATCCCAAGTAGCCGGGTTAATGTATTAATAGTAGTTTACATATGAGGGGATCAAACCATTCGCACCCCCGCCATCCAATACTAGTGGGTATTGAAGGAGGTCCTAGTAAGCTTGACCCAGGTCCTTGTAGGATCTATACACTGAACAAGGCAAGAACCTTACCAAACCATTCCCTTAACCCCCAACCAGGTAGTCAACATATCTCTATATAGACCGTAGAGATATGAATGGTGTATATCTTTTATTTTATATAGATAGTAAAATAACGCCAAGACATCATGGACAAATGATAAGAAAGTTTCACCTTCAACATAAGAAACTAGTTATTAAAGTCATTAATACAAAACCAAATAAAAAGTGGGAAAAGATTAAAAATCAAAAGTATTACACTAAATGCTTGTCTTCACCAAGTGATGTAAGAGACTTAGGCAAACATGGCCTTTGATTGTCAAGAACTCTTACTATCAATCTTGGATCCCAAGACTACTAAAGACACTCTAAGATGGATAATGGATGATGGTGGTGGATGTGGGTTGTAGTGGTGATGGAGTGTGGGTGAAGTTGGAGAGAGGTGGTTTGCCAAGGGATGCCTTTGAAGTGAACCAAGCACCCCTATTTATAGCCTGCACAGAAGCCCGGACACGACCACGTGTCCACTGGTCACGGCCCTGTGTCCATCCTTATTCTCTTTCTTCATTAATTGCAATTTGTCTTTATTAGCTCCACACGCCACCGTGTTCGCTGGGCACGGCCCCGTGTGCAGAAGTGATGCATGTGAAGTGTCGTATAGATTTTTATGTATATTTTAAGCCCTTTAAAACTTTTTAGCCAAGTTTTAAATTTATAAAACACGATATTTACTAACACTAAACACACATATGGGCAAGTGCACCCATCGTGAGCGTAGTATAGTGTTGGTAAGATACCGATGTCGTCCAAGGACACAAGAGCTTTTAGTACCGGTTTATCCTCAACGTCTAATCAAATCAAAAGTTTAGAAAAATGTTTTAAACTATAAAAAATAAAACTAACTAAAATGCTGAAAAATAAAAATAAAAATAAAAACAGATAGACAAGATGAATCACTTGGATCCGACTCGTGTTTAGTGTAACCTTTGATTATTTCCGCACTTTTGCACTTTTTAAGAGATTATCTTAGTTATTGTAGTAGGCCCCTCTTCTGGAGGTGACGTTACCCTCAACCCAGTAGTTTGAGTCAGCAAGGATACAATCCTAAAGGGTTGGATTATTGACAGATAATTAATTAAGTTATTAATGCATATTGTGGTAGGCCCCTCTTCTGAAGGTGACGTTACCCTCGGCTAAGTAGTCTGAGTCAGCATGGATATAGTCCTAAGTAGCCGGGTTAAAGTATTAATAGTAGTTTACATATGAGGGGATCAAGGAGTTCGGACCCCCGCCATCTAATACCAGTGGGTATTGAAGGAGGTCCTACTAAAGTTGACCCAGTTCCTTGCAGGATCTATACACTGAACAAGGCAAGACTCTTACCAAACCGTTCCCTTAACCCCCGACTAGGTAGCCAACATACCTCCATATAGACCGTGGAGATATGAATGGTGAAAATCTTTTATTTTATATAGACAGCAAAATAATGCCAAGACACCACAGACAAACGATAAGGAAGATTCACCTTCAACATAAGAAACTAGTTATTAAAGTCATTAATACAAAACCAAATAAAAAGTGCGAAAAGATTAAAAATAAAAAGTATTACACTAAACACTTGTCTTCACCAAGTGATGTAAGAGACTTAGGCAAACATGGCCTTTGATTGTCAAGAACTCTTACAATCAATCTTGGATCCCGAGACTACTACACACACTCTATGATGGATGATGGTGGTGGATGATGGTGTGTGGTGGTGGTGGAGTGTGGGTGAAGTGTGAGAGAGGTGGTTTGCCAAGGGATGGTTTGCAAATGAGCCAAGCACCCCTATTTATAACCTGCACAGAAGCTCGGATACGGCCTCGTGTCCATTGGGAACGGCCCCGTGTCCACCCATCTTCTCTTTCTTCATTAATTGCAGTTTGTCTGCATTAGTTGACCACGCCCCCCGTGTCCGCTGGGCACGACCCCGTGTGCAGAAGCGTATCTGTACTATCAAGATTTCCTCAGATTCTGCGAATCTTAGAGTTAACCACGGCCCCGTGTCCGCTGGGCACGCCCCCGTGGTGGGTGATAGAAGCTTCTACAGCTTTGTCTTTTCTGCAGACACTTGGGCACGCCCCCGTGCTCATTGAGCACGGGTCGTCTTTAGCCTTCTGTTCTCTTGTCTTGCTTGGGAAGATGCTGTCGGGGGGTCGGGCATGCCACGTTTATTCCTTTTCTTGTATTTATGCTGGATTTGGCTGCATTTTTGCTTCTTTTGTTTATTTAAGCTCTTTTAACCCTGAAAATACAAAAGGAAGACAAAAGCACACTTTTTCCAACATTAGTACTAAAAAAGGGTTAGTTTTATGCCTTATTTGATGTAATTTATATGTTGCATTTTGCACACATCAAGAAGCATATCCGTACTATCAAGATTTGCTTGGATTCTGTGAATCTTAGCGTTGACCACGACCCGTGTTGAGCTGGGCACGCCCCCCGTGTCGGGAATAGAAGCTTCTATAGCTTTGGCTTTTCTGCAGTCAACTGGCCACGCCCTCATGTCCGCTGGGCACGGGGCCGTGGTCGGCCTTCTATTCTCTTTTTTTTCTTGGTAAGATGCTGTCGAGGGGTCGGGCACGCCACGTTTATTCCTTTTCTTGTATTTGTGTTAGATTTGCTGCATATTTACTCCTTTTGTTCATTTACGCTCATTTAGTCCTGAAAATACAAAAGGAAGATAAAAGCACACTTTTTCCAACATTAGTACTAAAAACGGGTTAGTTTTAAGCCTTAATTGATGTAATTTATATGTTGCATTTTACACACATCAAATACCCCCACACTTGAATCTTTGCTTGTCCTCAAGCAAAACTCTTTATAATGTGGCTTACACTCCCAAATGGAATGGGTAAAAGAGAAGTTTTGGGATTGTCTTGAGTGTCAGGAATCCAAGATCTTTATTTATTATTTTTTATGCTATTTACAATCCTATTCGTTATGATTTATTTAGAACGTTTCATAAGAGAAATTACTTATTTGGGCATAACATGCCTCTTTAAAATTTCATTTATATACAAGTTCACATACCTCACGGGAGATCACTCAACACTTGGCCGAATATGTATTTTTGTGAAAACACTCGAGGCCGGGATGAAACTTATTCCTACCATAAGCTTGCCAAGCAATCAATCCTCCTCCTTTTTAACTATAAACCTTTGTAAATATCAAGAGGACTTGGGGAAGGGTTAGGCTTGGGTTAAAGGTAGGTGGTTTTGGGTTAGTGGTTAGTAAAAAGGGCTAAAAGCGTAAAAAGCGTCGGTCGTCTTATAACTTTTTGTTTTTGTGGCATTTTATTCGAACAAAGCACTTTCAAACAAAGTTTCTTTGAGGAACTTGTTTGTTTATTGCTAGACTTCAATCATTTTTTTAGGATAAGCAATGTCACATGAAAACCGAGCTTTTTACTAAAATAAAGGGGTTAAACATAAAAAGGGTTTTGGTGGGTAAAGGGTGTTTGTTTTGTGGGTTTAGAAACGAAAAAGTTTAGGCTCAAAGGGGTTAACTAGGGGGATTTTGGGTAGGTTGAAAGAAAAAGAAAAATAATGGTGTTGAAAAGAAAAAAAAGGGTTAGTCCTAATGCCTCCATCATTTACTTACTTTGGTTTAAGTTGGTAAGGACCGGGAATGTATCGTCATGGCAAGTTCTAGAGTCGTAAGAAACCAAGCGGTTATTCACACAAGAAACGAAAAATGAGCATTTAATTTAAAGATGTATGCTTGTATGCTCAATAAAGGCTCAAAACTCACTTTTTGTAGGAATGGGTTTATAATGTGATCAAGTATATATAATCAAATTTTAACTAGATTTGTCATGCCTTTTCATAATTTTCTTATGTTGGTTCTTTTTATCATGACGCTATCGGTTGTAAACTTGTAAAAACATAACCTTTTTAGAACTTGTTACTCCTAAATTAAACCAAGACAAGTAAAAAAAATAAAAAGTTTTTGAAAAAAATTGGGGTGATTAGCGGTTCCAATAGAGTTTTGTGTAAGGCTTGTTATTAGGACTTGCAAAATTCAAGGTTTTAGCATCCCCCCCCCCCCCCACAATTTAATTACACATTGTCCTCAATGTGTCCCAAAAATAAGTTTTAAGGTTGATTGAATGTGTAAAAAGGTGTTTAAAACAAGGTTTTGATGTTACTGGGCATCTGGACACGACCCCGTGCTGGGTGAACACAACCCCATGGTCAGACTGCCAGTAACGAAAACTTACAGAAGGTGGACACGGGGGCGTGCCTGGTGAACACGACCCCGTGTTGGGCAGAAATTAAACAAATAGCAGGTACTGGGCGGTGGACACGGGGGCGTGCTGGCTGGGCACGACCCCGTGTTGACAATCTGCAATAATACTTAGTGCATCCAAGCCTCCTATGTACCTGTTTTACTTAGAAATACCACACCATACAAAATAACAAACATCCTACCTTACCATAAGTTCAACATCCATAACATAAACTAAATTGTTCAACAATGGCACGCAGGCCATGAAATAGTTTTTAAGAGAAAGGGGGTTAACCTGTTAAGACCTTCAACCGTGTTACATCACCTTCCACCGCCTTCAGCTCAATCCATATCGTCGTCCTCGTCATCTCCTCCTTGGCCCGCCATGTACTCCCGGATGTTGCCAATGTCATCCTGAATTTCAGAGATGTTCCTCTCTATAGCTCCGAATCGGGTGTACGTGTTGCTTGCCATATTGTAGGTGTTTCGGGTGCACATGAGGTTTTCCTGCAAGAGATCATGTAAACTTTGAAAATTTGGAAAACCATCTCCATGATAGGAGGATTGGCCCGGATCACCATGGTGCTGATACTGGTACTAAGGAGGAGGATGGATTTGTGGAGCGTGAAGGATGAGAGCTTCCTGAGGGTTCCACACATGCCCCTGAACCATTTGAAAACGAATAGTTCCGTCACCCGCTTCGTTTATAATCCCCATCGAGCGGCATATGACGAGATCGACCTTCCCTGACCATGGGCCCCTATGGAATGACCTTGGCATTCCTTGCTCGAAATGCTTGAAGAGGCGGTAGATCCACCCTCCATAGAAGATTGGGGTCGGGGGATTGGCTAGTTGGTTCAAGTACATGTTGCGAAGGAGTAAGTGTGGAACATCAAGGTGTACACGGTTGTGAATGCAGTAGAGGATAGTTAGATCACGTAACCCGACAACACCAACACTGTCATGTCTTTGGCAGAGGGAGTAGCTGAGGACCCTATGAATGTAGCGGTAGAGAGGGTCACGCAAGTGTGTGCTCTTGGTCTGGCTTGGGTTATAGTGTCCTTCCCCAATTTGAGCCCATGCTGCCTGGCGTTGGTCTTGTGGGAGTTCACGGAGACCACCCGTGTTCTCCTCATCTCCAGCATCCTCTTCAGCATATAACCCAATGATTGCCCCAAATTGTGCAATCGATATTGAGAGCATATTCCCGGCACATCGAAATTCCACCCCCTCATTGTCAAACGGCTCCGCTTTTGCCTTGAAGGCAAACGTGCTATAAAACTCCATGTTGTACTCATGCACAGAGTGGAGCCTAGTGCAAAGAGCTACTCTTAGTGGACCAGTAACAAGATTGTTGAAGCGGTCGAGTTGTCCTACTGCTTCTAAGGTGTCTATGAAAACTTGTCGAGGGTTTTCTTCGGGTCTTGTTTTTGTCACACCCCTTTCTGCGGCGGAAGCACGAGGTGTGATCATGAAAGGTTCTCATTGCATACGAAGAGTAAACATGCTACATGCTCGTAAAATAACATCAAATTCCATGATTTGAAAACATGCGTTTAGCGTTTACATCGCCAGACAGCATAAAACATTGTCTAAAAAGTTTACAACTTTATTTAAAGTTAAACACAAGCGACATCCACGAGCATAAGCAAGACCACGCGCACATCCATCCTAGTTACCTGAAATACATGTGAGTTTTTGGAAAAACGTCAACATAAAGTTGGTGTGAATTCATGCAGTTTTGTATTTCATGTTTGTATACTTTGTATGAAAACATAGTTTGTGAGTAAATCAAGTTTTCATATGTAAATCCAGTTTCATGTGTACACCACGTACATCTGTATAATTCAATTTCTTCTTGAGTACCCCACGTACTCAAGTTTAATTCTCATTCTCTTGAGTACCCCACGTACTTCAAGTATAATTCAATCTTCTTGAGTACCCCACGTACTTCAAGTTATATATCAATTTTGTATGGTATGAATTTTATGTAAATACAGTATTTCTGTACTTATCAGATTGTTAATGGGTTGCAAAGCCATTAACATGTGGCACGACATAGGAAGTCACCAAACCTAAGGCATTTAATTGGTATATTCTGAGACACAAAAACACTACTCGATTCTCGCCCCGACCGAGTGTGAGGCTGCCAGGCACCTGTTAGATCTAACCTTTTGTTCTGCGGTCTAGGTATATTGTTGATTAATGGTGCTTCTGTACCCTATTCGTGACACTATTTCTCATAACGCCTCCTACTTGGTTCTCGTTCTCACCAAGCGCGTTTCTTGTTATCCTTTCTCATAGCGCCTTATACTTGGTTCTCGTCTCACCAAATGCGCTTCTCATATTCATATATTTCGTCACACTTGGTTCTCGTTCTCACCAAGTGTACTTCTTGTATTTATATCATACCATTTATAAATATTGTACTTTTGTACATGTATTTCACCCCCGAAGTTATAAAAACTGAAAACAGTTAAAGAGAAAAGGGGGAGCATGAACTCACAACTTTGCGTTCCTAGCGTCGTAAACTCCACCGGATTTGCTTAATTAACGTCGTAACCTATACGCGTTTTCTTAACGTTAGTCACTAGACTTGCGTCGCACAAGTACAGTCACTCTCTTTTGTATATATTATTGTGTTAAAAATATTCTATATTTTTAACTACGTTTCTTGCTTATATTATTTTCTCCAAAAATAAATATAAGTCTTTTGTGTTTTGCACTTTGCACCCGAATTATGTATCTTGTATTTTGTATGTGTATTTTTTTATTTCTACTCTTCATGAGTAATTAGTGTATTTTTAAGTCTTAATACACTAGCACGTATAACACATACTATATACACTTAGCACAAAAATTATATATATACATAATATCCATTTTTATTCTTCAAGAAATCACCATTTCTTATCATCAAAATTTAGGGAAACCTTAGTAATACTTTTAAACACATTTTTAGGGAATAAGTTTCTCAAAAACTTATATTTTTCTAAGTGTCAAAATTTATAAAAATTTTGACAGAGTTTCCCCTAAAAATGGAGGTTTCCCACGTTTTCAAAACGTGTGTTTATTTTCTTTTAAATCATCATCAATCATCAATAATCAGCAACAACAATTATCAACAATAATCACTACTTTTCCCCACTTCATGAACTTGGATGTTTACCAAGATTGTGTAGTATCTTACTAGCACATTTAGTAAGTCTTGTTATCTTTAAAAAAATAAGTTTAATTTCTTAAAAACTTTATTTTTAAAGAATATGAAGTTTCACAACTTCTAGTCGGTTTTTACGAAAATTATTTCTTTGTTAAAACCTTTGTTACACAAGTGTCCACACACTTGTTTGTTCACAAAAGCCACTTTTGTTTGTGTAAGATCCGGTTTAGAACATGTGATTTCTTGGACACTTGGTCCTTCGAAAATACCGCTTGTAGATACATAGATCTACTAGTTTTAAACACTTTTGTACAAGTTAAAACATTTTTACACAAGTTCATGATTTATGTGTGGTAGGGTTTCACCTTTTAACCCTTGTTACTTCTAAAATAGCTTTATGTTAAGATCCATGATCTTACCAAACCGGGTTAAACGGTGATCCGAGCTACCACAACATAGATCGGGTCTAAATAATCGCATATTTCAAATACTACAACTTTTACACAACACATGAGCTATTAACCACCATTTTTCATACTTTTAGTAGACTTTAATGCTTCAACTTGTAAGATTCCGAGTTTTAACCGACAAAAATTCTTTTAACCACTTTAGATAAGTTCAAGAATGAGTTTTAAACAATATACCTCTAGCTCGGGGCTAGGGAAGAATCTTGACGGAGAAGAGGTGGATAAAAGCTAACGGTGGAGGTCCTTCGCGTTCCGAGTGCACAAGAGCTCCTAATACGCGATCCTTGAAGTGTGAATGATGTTGGAATTGCAAGAACTAGACTTGAAAGTATGATGGTGAGTGGGAGAGGGTTCGGCCGAAGGTGAAGGGAGCAAGAGAGAGTGAGTGAGTTGGTGATTTGTTAAGTGATGGTTCTCTCATGTGTGAGTGTGTATTTATAGAAACTTCAAGTGTTATTATCCCTTGGGTTTAATGTCCCCTAGATGCTTAACATCTAAGATTAGCCAAATCACAAGTACAAGGGGGGTGTCCCCTAGGTAACCGAATCGGTCATGGGGGGGGGGGGTCTTGGTTCGATTTTAAGTAGATAGTTAGGAGGTTAATTATGTTAACTAAGTTAAGTTAAGTAAGTTAAGGGTTTAACCTCGTTAGTAATATATAGCGTGTTATGACGGGTGTTAGGGTAATCAGGGACCCTAACTGGCTCAGAAAAATATAAATAGTGAAAATAATACTATTTTCATGCTCCGGGTATAGTCCGGTTGTTCGGTTGCATACCGATTCGTTAAAGTGCTAAATCACACTTTTTAGTGTCTTTTAAGTACCTTTCATGTGCTCTTTCAATTCCCAACACTTAGGGAAATATTCTGGATAATAAAACGTCATTTCTGCATAATATTTATATGTCTAAATGCTGATTTATTGCTGAATTGTATAAATTCTGCACTTAAAGTGCATTTCGGGTGCTTTTTAGTGCGTATTTTTGCTTTCGTATTGCATATATATTAACCCTTGTATGTATTCTTGGGTTTTAATGCATTCTTGTTGTCGGACCTACAACTAGGCCTCAATTCTGATGTCTGACTGCTTTCTGCAGTTCTGTTGACACATTGTGTCTTACCGGTGAGTTTACTATTATTCTGACGCAACGCTCTTGTTTATGCATAACGCAATATTTTGTAGTATACAACATGCATGAATTCACTTGTTTAATCATGTGTTCAGACATTGCTGACAATTAAACTCATAATTGCAGTCATTAAGCAATAATTATAGTGTACGGAAATTACCAGTTTGTGCCAGTTGTCACAGTTTTAAGAATTTTGAACCGAGCTTGAGCAGCCCACTCATTCTGGTTGAATCTATTAAACTTCTTGGCCATCTGAAAGAAAACACAAAACAATTATTACGAAACAGTAAATTTTCGAAGAAAACTGAAAACAGCCAGCTGAACACGGCCCCGTTTCCACTAGACACGCCCCATGTTCGTAGGAAATTGGCTGGACACATCCCCGTGCTCGCTGAGCACGACCCCGTGCTCAGGCGTCTGTTCCCCAAAAATTTGATTTTTCGTCCCGGTCTCGAAAACTTGAAAATTTTTGGTCCAGTAGGGGCGGTTTTCCCCGAAAATGAAACCCCAAGTGCCGTTTTTCCCAAAACAAACTGTTTACCCCTTCAATTTCATCCTTTTCGGTTCAAAAACAAGGGTTTGAGGTTTTTGGTTGAAATCGGGCAAATCTACAAACAATTCAAGTTGATTTACTTCCTATAACATGCATCTATACTATTACTAACAAATCTAAGAAAAACTTTGAGGTTTGATTCGGTTCAAGTTGAAGAACCCTAGATTTTCCCCCAAATTTTTGATGTTAAACTACATGCAAGTGATTAAACTAACTAACTATGATGATAGAATCATACCTTGACGTTGTTAGAAGTCGGAGGAACGTGAAAATCTGCAGAAATTTCCGGTGGAACCAGAGAGTTTTTGGGGAAACGGGGCGTGTTGAAATGAAGAAATGAAGGAAAAAGGGGTTTTATCCCCGTCAGTTGCGCGAACACGGCCCCGTGGGCGGGAAAATATATATATATATATATATATATATATAGGGGAGGGTTATCTTGAGAACGCTAAATATTGCGAGAACCGTGAGAACGAATGAGAACACCAATCAAAACCAATTTTTTTAATACAAACCTCATTGTAATTAAGATACAACATCAAAAAAAGAATTTACAACATCAAATAATTCGTTTCTCCTTTAAAAATCACTCTTTTTAGATTTTTTACACATGTGTAAATATAACAGATTTACACATGTGTAAATGGCAAACTTACACATGTGTAAATTTTCTTTATTTACGAATTCACGTAAATTTAAACGTGTAAATTAAATTTCTAACATTGTATTTCAATAATAATGATAAGTGTAGAAATTTTTTTTGAATTTGATTCGTTTTTTACCAAGTTCTCGCGTTTTTTTCATTTGTTCTCACGGTTCTCACAATATTTAGCGTTCTCATTTAAACCCTCCCCTATATATATATATATATATATATATATATATATATTCAGTGCACGTGTGAGTGTCCCGTTTCCCAAAACTTGGTTTTAGAAATCTTACCGATTTAGAAGCCTTTCTGATGTTCGTTACCTACAAGATATGATGTTGATGCTCAAACCTTCGTTTATTCGCCGGCCGATTGTAGTGAGATTTCCTCCTCTTCATCCCTAATAAATCCTTGATAGAGCTTTAGCCGTTGGCCATTGACTTTGAATGGGATTCCATTTTGAGATTTAATTTCAATTGCACCGTGTGGAAAAATGTGGGTGATGGAAAAAGGTCCTGACCACCTAGACTTTAATTTACCAGGAAATAATCGAAGTCGTGAATTAAACAATAGAACTTGATCTCCTACCCGAAATTCATTTGGTTTAATGTGTTTATCATGCAGATTTTTCATTCTATCCTTATAAATTTCGGAGTTGGCGTATGCGTGATTCCTTAATTCATCTAATTCATTTATTTGACAAAATCGATTTTTACCGGCCATTTCTAAGTCTAAGTTTACGTTTTTAATTGCCACTAGGCTTTGTGTGCTATCTATACCGGCAAATGACAACTTTTTCCATAGACAAGCTTATATGGGGTTGTACCTATTGTTGTTTTATATGCAGTTCGAAAAGCCTATAAAGGATCATCTAATTTATCAGCCCATTCCTTTTTATTTAATCCTACGGTTTTTTCAAGTATTCTTTTTAAACCCCGATTAGTCACTTCGGCTTGTCCGTTTGTTTGAGGGTGATATGTTGTTGAGACCCGGTGATAGACCCCATACCTTGTTAAAAAAATTTCAAGTTGATGGGTACAAAAATGGGTACCTCTATCACTAATTAATGCTTTTGGAGTTCCAAAACGAGAAAATAAGCGTTTCAGAAATCTTACCACAACTCTTCCATCGTTTGTTGGAAGGGCTTCGGCTTCGGCCCTTTTAGACAAGTAATCCACTGGCACAAGTATATATTTGTTTCCTTTTGACGGTGGGAAGGGTCCCATAAAGTCGAGTCCCCACACATCAAAAATTTCACAAACAAGAATGCCGTTTTGTGGCATTTCATTTTTGGAAGAAATATTACCCGATCTTTGGCAAGCGTCACATGTCTTAATAAGACTTTGGGCGTCTTTGTAAATGGTTGGCCAATAGATTCCTGAATCAAATACCTTTCGTGCGGTACTAGCGGCCCCATGATGTTCTCCGTATGGACCTTCATGACAATGGCGGAGAATTCTTCTTGCTTCACTACCATGTACGCATCGACGGATCAGTTGGTCGACACACATTTTGAAAAGATAAGGATCTTCCCAAAAATAATGCTTTAGATCAGCAAAGAATTTTTTTCTTTGATGATGTGGCCATCCTTTTACGACTATACCGGTAGCTAAGTAGTTAGCATAGTTGGCGTACGATGTCTCTTCTCAGTATTCCACCATTTCTAGGGACTCTGTTGGGAGATTTTCATTGATTAGCTAGCTAATCCCTAGTTGCCCCCAAAGCTAGATCTTCCAAGCGGGAGAGATGATCTGCAGCGGTGTTTTCTGCTCCTCTTTTGTCTTTTACTTCAATGTCGAATTCTTGTAGGAGTAGAATCCATCTGATTAAACGTGGTTTAGCATCCTGTTTCTTAAGGAGATAACGAATGGCTGCATGGTCTGTATAAACTATCTTTTTAGAAAGAACAAGATAAGAATGAAATTTATCAAAAGCAAATACTACAGCTAATAATTCTTTTTCTGTTGTTGTGTAATTTTCTTGTGCATCATTAAATGTTTTACTAGCATAGTATATTAGATGAAAATGCTTATCTTTTCTTTGTCCTAAGACGGCTCCAACTGCAATGTCACTTGCATCACACATGATTTCGAAAGGTAATTTCCAATCAAGCGCTATCATGATAGGTGCATTGACTAACATTTCTTTTAGTGTTAGAAATGCTTGGTTGCAATCCTTGTCAAAGATGAAAGGAGCATATTTTTCAAGTAATTTTGTTAGAGGCCTTGAGATTTTTGAAAAGTCTTTGATAAATCGTCTATAAAATCTGGCATGCCCAAGGAAACTTCTGATAGCTCTAACGGTGGATGGGGGTGGTAACGAGAAATAGTGTTTATTTTAGCTCGATCAACCTCCATTCCTTCGCTTGAGATTTTGTGACCGAGTACTATTCCCTCCGTTAACATGAAATGGCATTTTTCCCAATTAAAGGCGAGGTTAGTTTCCTCACACCGGGATAGCATTCGTTCAAGGTTATCGAGGCATTGATCGTATGAATCTCCAAAGATATAAAACTCGTCCATGAAGACTTACATAGTATTTTCTATCATATCATGGAAGATGGCCACCATGCAACGTTGAAAGGTTGCTGGGGCATTACATAGACCAAAAGGCATGCGTCGATAAGCAAAATTTCTGTAGGGACATGTGAATGTTGTCTTTTCTTGGTCTTCGGGTGCTATCGGTATTTGAAAGTAACCTGAAAAACCATCTAAGAAACAATAAAATTTGTGACTGGATAATCTTTCTAACATTTGATCAATAAAAGGCAAAGGAAAGTGATCTTTCCTTGTTGCCTCATTTAATCGTCGATAATCTATACATACTCTCCATCTTGTGACGGTTCTTGTTGGTATTAATTCATTTTTCTCGTTAGTTACTACTGAACTACTTGGACGGGACTTACCCAAGGACTATCGGAGATTGGGTAAATGAGTACGGCGTCAAGTAATTTGATGACTTCATTTTTAACCACTTCTTGGACGTTTAGATTTATTCTACGTTGTGGTTGTATTACTGATTTATAGTCATCATTCATTAAAATTTTGTGCGTGCACATGGAAGGACTTATTCCTTTAATATCTACAAGCTTCCAAGCGATCACATTTTTGTGTTTTTTCAAAAGTGTGATTAATTTTTCTTTTTCTACACTAGTTAATTTTGACGAAATAATTACAGGTAATTTACCATCTTTGTCGAGAAAATCATATTGTAAACCTTTTGGAAGTTCTTTGAGCTCAAGAGGTGGTTCTTTAGGAGACTCCTTATTTGGTTGCTCATTTTGATCAAGAACTAGGAAGGTTTGTTCAACGGTGACCTCTTCATCAACAAAGTGGTCAATTTCTTCTCTTGTATCGGGTGGTTCATCTTCATCTTCAATTAGGGGTTCATCATTGCTGAATGGATATTTCATTGAATGCTCAAGATCGACACTTTTTTTTTGAATGCCCCTAATTGGATGGGTAGATTGTTATATTTTTGATTTTTCAAAGCTTCGTGGGTCTTTACAAAAGGTCGTCCCAACACTAGTCGAGCGTCATCAAGGATGACGAAGTCGGTTGGGACTACCAGTTGATTGGTTTGGACTAACACATCTTCAACTATCCCTCTTGATTTTATTGTTTTCCGATTAGATAGAAAAATGAGTATTTGAAGTGGAGAAAAATCACTAATACTTAATTTTTCGAAAATGTAGTTTGACATTATATAAACACAAAGATCTTTATCAATCGTAATATTACTAATAAAGGAATTTTGAAAAAAAACATGGAACCGGTGTAATGTTAATTTCAAATGGATCTTCTTTTATTAGCGTAGTTTGATCATTTGTTAACTTAATGCTTACCTTTTTGTCAACTTTAGTGTTAGTGTTTAACTCTTTTAAAAACTTAGCATGAGTGGGTACTAAACAATGATTTTCGAAAGAAGGTGACAAGAGATTAATTTCTTTAAAATTAGACTCTTCTTGGATATTAACGATGTC
This sequence comes from Helianthus tuberosus, assembly GCA_030545235.1. Lineage (NCBI taxonomy): Eukaryota > Viridiplantae > Streptophyta > Magnoliopsida > Asterales > Asteraceae > Helianthus > Helianthus tuberosus. The sequence continues at coordinate 92,837,675 of CM060406.1, forward strand.
AGACTCACCTTTTTCGCTGTTTAACTCATGTATCGGTTTTTCACTTACCTGTTCTTCCATTTTCACCTTTTCAACTATTCCTTCTTTATTACAAGTTAATTCTTCCCTTGCGCGGGATTCTTCTTCCCTTGTGCGGGCTTCTTTTATATAGCGCTCGATAGTTTTAAGGTGTTCTATTATCTTTTCGGCTACGGGTGAGATAGTTGGTGGTTCGTCAAAGTGAGTTGAATAGGTATCATCAAAGCTTAAATTTGGAGGTTCGATCCTTGACTCCTCATAGTACTCATATGAGGTAGATGGTTCACACCATTGTTCCTCGTTGTAAGATATGATGGATAAGGGTCGTAACTTGGTTCGTCATAATACTCATATGAGGTGGATTGTTCACGCCATGGTTCCTCATAGTAAGTATATGAAGATTGAGGCTCATATCTTGGTTCCTCAAAGTATGAGTATAAAGGCTCATACCTTGGTTCATCAAAATATGAGTATGAGGGAGAAGGTTCATACCTTGGTTCTTCATAGGGTGTGTATGAAGTTGATGGCTCGTACCTGGGCTCCTCATAGTAGGTGTATGAAGGGGATGGCTCAAAGAGGGCATAATATTGTACCGAATGTGGGTTACCACAAACGGTGCAATAGTCTTCCATATAATCATCCTCCTCATAGTGGTAGTTGTAATCTCCTGAGTATTGATCCATAAGAATCACTCAGCAGACCACAACAGAGTCTCGGGACGAGAAAACAAAAATAAAAACAGAAACAGAGGCTGGACACAGCCCCGTGTTCAGAGAGCACGGCCCCGTGTTCAGGTTCTATATCTGAGCCTTTTAATAAAAGTGACATGTTTTGTGCAGCACGGGGGTGTGTTCAGCGAACACGACCCGGTGTTCAGACTCTGTATCTGGGAGTTTTGAAAAAAATGTGCAGCACGGGGGCGGGTTCAGCGAGCACGACCCCGTGTTCAGTCTACTGTAATGCAAAAACTAACTAAAATGCAGAAAATGTGCGCGTGATTTAAAAAAGGTTTTGAAAAACTGATTAGGCTGTCGATTTTTAGCTTTCTTAAAATCCTTGTCCCCGGAAACGGCGCCAAAAACTTGATGCGTGTCGAGTGTCATATGTTTTTATGTATATTTTAATCCCTTTTTAACACATTAGTCAAGTTTTAAATTTATAAAACACGATATTCTACTAACACTAAACACACATATGGGCAAGTGCACCCATCGTGAGCGTAGTATAGCGTTGGTAAGATACCGAGGTCGTCCAAGGACACAAGAGCTTTTAATACCGGTTTATCCTCAACGTCTAATCAAATCAAAAGTTTAGAAAAGATTTTAAACATGAAAGTAAAAACTAAAAATGCTGAAAAAATAAAAATAATAAACAGATAGACAAGATGAATCACTTGGATCCGACTCGCCTTTAGTGTAACCTTTGATGATTTCCGCACTTTTGCACTTTTTAAGAGATTATCTTAATTATTGTAGTAGGCCCCTCTTTTGAAGGTGACGTTACCCTCAACCCAGTAGTTTGAGTCAGCAAGGATACAATCCTAAAGGGTCAGAATATTGAAAGATAATTAATTAAGTTATTAATGCGTAATGTGGTAGGCCCCTCTTTTTAAGGTGACGTTACCCTCGGCTAAGTGGTTTGAGTCAGCAAGGATACAATCCCAAGCAGTCCGGTTAATGTATGAATAGTAGTTTACATATGAGGGGATCAAACCATTCGCACCCCTGCCATCCAATACCAGTGGGTATTGAAGGAGGTCCTAGTAAGCTTGACCTAGGTCCTTGCAGGATCTATGCACTGAACAAGGCAAGAACCTTACCAAACCATTCCCTTAACCCCAGACCAGGTAGCCAACATATCTCTATATAGACCGTAGAGATATGAATGGTGTAAATCTTTTATTTTATATAGACTGTAAAATAACGCCAAGACACCACGGACAAATGATAAGGAAGTTTCACCTTCAACATAAGAAACTAGTTATTAAAGTCATTAATACGAAACCAAATAAAAAGTGCAAAAAGATTAAAAATCAAAAGTATTACACTAAATGCTTGTCTTCACCAAGTGATGTAAGAGACTTAGGCAAACATGGCCTTTGATTGTCAAGAACTCTTACTATCAATCTTGGATCCCGAGACTACTATACAAACTCTAAGATGGATGATGGATGATGGTGGTGGATGTGGGTTGTAGTGGTGGTGGAGTGTGGGTGAATTGGGAGAGAGGTGGTTTGCCAAGGGATGCCTTTGAAGTGAACCAAGCACCCCTATTTATAGCATGCACAGAAGCCCGGACACGGCCCCGTGTCCACTGGGCACAGCCCCGTATCCATCCTTATTCTCTTTCTTCATTAATTGCAATTTGTCTTTATTAGCTCCACACGCCCCCGTGTTCGCTTGGCTGCCCCGTGTGTAGAAGCGTATCTGTACTATCAAGATTTGCTTGGGTTCTGTGAATCTTAGTGTTGACCACGACTCGTGTTGAGCTGGGCACGCCCCCGTGTCAGGAATAGAAGCTTCTATAGCTTTGTCTTTTCTACAGTCAACTGGCCAAGCCCCCGTGTCCGCTGGGCACGAGGCCGTGGTCAGCCTTCTATTTTCTTGTTTTTGCTTGGGAAGATGCTGTCGTGGGGTCGGGCATGCCACGTTTATTCCTTTTCTTGTATTTGTGTAAGATTTTGCTGCATATTTGCTCCTTTTGTTCATTTACGCTCATTTAGTTCTGAAAATACAAAAAGGAAGACAAATGCACACTTTTTCCAACATTAGTACTAAATAGGGTTAGTTTTAAGCCTCAATTGATGTAATTTATATGTTACATTTTACAAACGTCATACTTGTTTTCATCATTGATTTGTCATGCATAAACATAATTAAAATGAGTGTTTAGACTCATAACTTTGATGGTAATCACCTCAACACAAATCCACAACCATAGACTTGATTGTGAGCTTGGTGGGCATAAGGTTCCAACAAGTTATTAACATAAACATGAACATACAAGAACATATAAAAATACAGAAAGTTTAATGCACTTTGGACCTCGAATGTGGTGAGCTTTCACCTTAGATTACCCAAGTAATCTTGTGAAAACCTTCATAGAGATTATCCAACTGCTAAGAAAGAAGAAATGGGTAGAACATAGTAGTAGAAGTGAGCTAGAACTCACTTAGAATCACTTGAAGTTTCTTCCCAACTTCTAGAAATTAGATGATGTTTAAGAGTGTTTTTGAGAGTGTTAAGTGGTTTATAAAGTGGTGAAAGAATGTGGGAGGTGTGGGTTTAATGGTTGAGGTTTTAGGGTTTTAGTTTGGTGAGTTATAAATGTAATTAGGTGAAATTTCAGACCAAACAAACTCAATTTGGACCAATACATGCGTAGTTTTTACTTTCTGCTGATCAGATACTGTGGCGGGCCGCAACGGGGGAGGGGGTATAGCGTCGTGGGGCGCGACGACCCTTGGCCGTGCAAATTGTTTGATTTTTGACAAGAGTGGTCCTTATACTTTGGTAGATTGTATGTTATGAGGTATTTTAGGTATATAATCACATAATGAAGCATAATACTAGTATATTACCATGATTAAGCATTTGTAAGTGTCTAACGATGTATAAGCATGAGTGAAAACGTATAAGTTATGTATATACGATATGTATTTGCAAGTTTATCACACGTTTACAAGAATCACGAATAAGGTATCAAATGCATAATGAATTAAACGTTTTAAGCATGCACGAATAAGTAAAGTATAATTTGTTTGAAATAGGAAATTTTATTATGATCAAAGTCTCGGATTTACAGTGATACAACGAAATACGATTACAAGGAATATAAGCTTCCAAAAATAGAAATACAAGACAAGCTTTCTAATTAAGGGAAGTTACGAAAAAAGCAGAGCGTTACAAACAACCCTTTTTAGTACTAATATTGGAAAAAGTGTGTTTCTTTGTTTACTTTTGATTTTCAGGATTAAAAGAGCTTAAACAAACAAAAGGAATAAATTAACGGCGAAAACCAACATAAATACGAAGAAAGAAAGTTGGCACACTATACCGACCCTCCAAACTTCACCCCAAAGACAAAAATAACAAACCAGAACCCAAGCAAGGGGCCGTGCTAGCCGGGCATGGGTCGTGTCCCATTCAAAATTTCCAAAGAATAAAGACAAACCGAAAACGACAAGGGACACGGGGTTGTGTCTCCTAATCACGAGTCGTGGTCAACTCTCAGATTTGAAAATATGGGTTCGTACAACAAGTACAAGGGCCATGAGGTCGTGCCATTGACACACAGGGTCGTGTGTGCAGATGAGCTGACAACAACGTTAAATGAAGACATGGAAGGGAAGGACACATGGCCATGCCTGGTGGGCACGGGGCCATGTGAAGCTACTGTTTTCAGCTATAAAAGGAGGTGCTTGGCTCATTTGCAACTCATCCCTTGGCAAACCACTTCTCTCACACCTACCACCACTCCACCACCACAATACCACTATCATCCACCACTTTCATCCATCATCTATCCTTAGAGTGTGTGTAGTCTTGGGATCCAAGATCGATAGTAATAGTTTTTTTCAAACAAAGGCCATGCTTGGCTAATCTCTTACATCACTTGGTGAAGGCAAAATCATTTAGGTATTGATTTCCTAGCTTTGGTAACTTTTTATTTGGGTTTGTATTAATGACTTTAATAACTTGTCTTTTATATTGAAGGTGAACTTTACTTAATCATTTCTTCATGTTTTGTTGATTCACTCATTTGTGTCTTTACGGTCTATATAAAGCGCGTTAACTTCCTGGAAGGGGGTTAGATGGGTGGTTGGGTAAATTTCTTTCCTCGTTCAATGTATAGATCCTGCGAGGACCTGATTCAAGCTTATTAGGACTTCCTTTGAGGTAGATAGCATTAAATCGGGGGAAGTAAGAACATCTTGTAATCCCTTATAAATTAACTACTATTAAAACTTTAAACCGGCCTTGCGGGACTGTATTCATGCTGACTCAGACCAATATGGCCGAGGGTAGCGTTGCCTCCAAAAGTGGGACATGACAGTTTTTAAATTAATGACTCACTTAATTATCTTTCAATAATCCGGCCTTGCGGGACTGTATCCATGCTGACTCAGACCAATATGGCTGAGGGTAACGTTGTCTCCAAAAGAGGGACATGCCACAATAACTAAGATAATCTCTTAAAAAAAACAATTGTAAGGGCATAAACTTGTTTAGGTTTGCGTTTGTCTTGGTTTACTTATTTTGGGTTGGTTAGATGTTAAACTTGGGAAATGTTGGTTCGGGCCCCAAAATACACACACTCGCTGCTACAACTCTCTTATGTGAAATGTGTTTTAAACTCTTAAATATGAAAAGAAAAGAAGTGTGTGAGATTTCAAAAGGAAAACAACGAAAAGGCTGCACCCATATTGGAGGTTTTAAGCTTAAGTTTATCTGGTGTGCATTAGTGGGAACAAGAGTGATATTGACACACCAACGATTAGACAGACTTCAGGGTTGGTGTCTTTGGTTGAAGGTTGGAAGTTTAACTACTCCAAATGTGTGTTTGATGACATGATGGTGAACATGAAGACACTGAACAAGAAGTATTGGTTCAAGTTTCCAAGGTTCCTACAGATGATTTGGAAGCCAAGTTTTCTTAGCTGCAACCAACTATGAGCATTTACGACATATAGATAATGAATCATATGGTTTTCTCTATGCTGAATCAGAAGCCAAGAACATATGTTCAAGTAACCTATCAAAACAGAAAGTCGTTGGTTAAGTTTGGTGCATTTTCTATAGTTGTTGAACAAGTACCGGAACCGGTAAATGCCACTGTAGCTGATAAGCATGATGTTCTGATCATAGATGCTCTTCCTGGTCCGAGTGAGCCAGTTGAAAATGCGGATATGGTAGTGAAGGGGTATGGTCCCAAAAACCCTGCGTAGGCACACAGGACCATAGCATGATTATACTCCAAGATCATATTAAAGCAAGTCTTGCGTGTCCCGCGCAGCTGATCTAAATAGGATATGGGAACTTCAATCCTTAATGACCATGCGCCGGAGATAGGAAAAGGAAAATATTCATTTAACACCCTTGCGTGGGCCTGCGCAAGGACACAGTTAAGCTTAAAGATTTAACGACTAAAGACAAGTCTCAAACATGTCCGCCAACATGAAGAAACAAGGACTTGAACAAAAGGAATCTTTTCTGTTATAACAAACTGGACACGTAGCAGCTGATCAAGGGCTCACAACTGTAGATCTTCTAGAAGCATTAAATGGCCAATCGTGCATGGCCTCATTCGGTTGTAACTGAATGTGACGTGGCAACATCTAGAACATTCATTTAAATGCATGATATGTGTAAAATGCAACATATAAATTACATCAAATGAGCCATAAAACTAACCCCTTTTTAGTACTAATGTTGGAAAAAGCGTGCTTTTGTTTTCCTTTTGAATTTACAGGACCAAATGAGCTTAAACGAGCAAAAGGAACAAATATGCAACAAAAACCAACATAAATACAAAGAAAAGGAATAAACGTGGCATGCCCGACCCCTCGACAGCATCACCAAGTGCAAAAACAAGAAACAGAAAGCTGACTACGGCCCGTGCCTACTAGACATGGGGGCGTGGTTTGGTATCTGTAGAAAGGACAAAGTTGTGGAAGCTTCTATGCCCATCACGGGCGCATTCCCAGCTCAGCACGAGGCGTGGTCAACGCTAAGATTCGTAGAATCCTGCAAAATCTTGGTAGTACAGGTACGCTTCTGCACACGGGGCCGTGCCTAGTAAACACGGTCCGTGTGGAGCCCAATGCTGACAAATGCAATAAATAAGGGAAGAGAAAGATATGGCCACGGGGGCGTGTCCGCTGGACACGGGGCCATGGCCGGGCTTCTATTCAGGCTATAAATAGAGGTGCTTGGTTCACTTCAAAGGCATCCCTTGGCAAACCACTGCTCTCCCACTTTGCCACCACTCCACCACCACTACAACACCCACATCCACCACCATCATCCATCATACACCTTAGAGAGTGTGTAGTAGTCTCGGGATCCAAGATTGATAGTAAGAGTTCTTGTCAATCAAAGGCCATGTTTGGCTAAGTGTCTTACATCACTTGGTGAAGACAGTCTTTAATGTATTACTTTTGATTTTAATCTTTTCGCACTTTTTATTTGGTTTTGTATTAATAACTTTAATAAGTAGTTTCTTATGTTGAAGGTGAAACTTCTTTATCGTTTGTCCGTGGTGTCTTGGCATTACTTTACTGTCTATATAAAGTAAAAGATTTACACCATTCATATCTCTACGGTCTATATAGAGATATGTTGGCTACCTGGTCAGGGGTTAAGGGAATAGTTTAGTAAGGTTCTTGCCTTGTTCAGTGTATAGATCCAGTAAGGACCTGGGTCAAGCTTACTAGGACCTCCTTCAACACCCACTGGTGTTGGATGGCGGGGGTGCGAATGGCTTGATCCCCTCATATGTAAACTACTATTAATACATTAAACCGGCTACTTGGGATTGTATCCCTACTGACTCAAACCATTTAGCCGAGGGTAACATCACATTCAAAAGAGGGGCCTACCACTTTTCACATTAATAACTTAATTAATTATCTTTCAATATTCCCACCCTTTGGGATTGTATCCTTGCTGACTCAAACCACTGGGTTGAGAGTAACGTCACCTTCAAAAGAGGGGCCTACTATTATAACTAAGATAATTTCTTAAAAAGTGCAAAAGTGCGGATATCATCAAAGGATACATTAAAGGCGCGTCGGATCCAAGCGATTCATCTTGTCTATCTGTTTTTACTTTAGTTTTATTTCTGCATTTTTAGTTTTTATTTTCATACTTTAAAACCTTTTCTCAAAAAAAATTTAGATCGATTAGACGTTGAGGATTAACCGGTACTAAAAGCTCTTGTGTCCTTGGACGACCTCGGTATCTTACCAACGCTATACTATGCTCACGATGGGTGCACTTGCCCATGTGTGTGTTTAGTGTTAGTAGAATATTGTGTTTTATAAATTTAAAACTTGATTAATGTGTAAAATGGGCTAAAATATCAATAAAATTATAACACACCTAACGCACATCAAGTTTTTGGCGCCGTTGCCGGGGACACAAGGATTTTAAGAAAGTTAGGAATCAACGGCCTAATTGTTTTTCTTATTTTTCTATTTTTTTTAGGATTTTTCAGCTTCTACAGACATCAGCACGGGCCGTGCCTGGTCGGACACAGGGCCGTGGCCAGTAACCTTACTGGCAATTTTGTTTTCTGAGTTACAGAAGAGTGACCACGAGGCCGTGGCGGTGCACCACGGGGCCGTGCTGAACTCCCAAGTAACTGGGATCCACAAAACAATCACTGCAACAACGACCACGGGCCGTGGTCAGCGACCACGGGGCCATGGTGAGACTTCTGACCAACGTTCTTTTTGTTTTATCGCAGGACTTGGAACTCAGGCGCAACACCTGAACTTTCTACACAGTGCATGAGCTCCAGTTCCAATAAACATATAAAAGAACCTCTAGACGAACCCGAACTCTTTCTAAGAAAAAGACTTAAAGCTAAAAGCCAAGAGAAAGCTTTGGGGGACCAACTTTCAATGGCGGATCAACGTACCCTTATGGATTACCTACGACCCACGGTAGGTAATCTCAGCGCCGCTACCAATGTACTGAATGTCGATGCCAATAACTTCGAACTTCGGCCGCATTTGATCCAAATGCTCCCAAATTCCGCAACCTTCCATGGCCTAGCGGACGAAGATCCCCATTTACATAGTACCAACTTTTTGGAAATATGTGACACTTTCCGGATCAATGGGGCATCAAACGATGCCATCCGCCTCCGGTTGTTCCGATTTTCACTAAAAGACCGAGCTAAGGCTTGGCTTAACACCCTCCCAAGTGGTTCGGTAAACACTTGGGATGAACTAGCCCAAAAGTTTCTATATAAGTATTTCCCTCCTAAAATAGCTAAATTAATGACTTAAATTAATACATACTCACAAGAGGAGGGGGAATCCTTATATGAAACTTGGGAAAGGTTCAAGGAGCTATTAAGAAAAAGCCCTCATCATGGTCTTGCAGTATGGCAACAAGGATCCACTTTCTATAATGGGTTGTTGCCACACACAAGACAAACACTCGACTCTAGATCCGGGGGACTTCTAGGTAATCGTCACCCAAATGAAATTTATAATCAAATTTCGGAAATTGCTCAAAACAATTTTCAATGGCACACCCCCGAGGCACAAAATCTAATGCCCCGGGCGCCCATAAGGTAGATGAGAACACTTCTTTACAAGCCCAAATCGAGGCCCTATCTTCAAAAATAAAAAAAGTTAGAAATGGAAAAAATGGCCTCGATTGTGGCTTGTGAAGGGTGTGGTGGACCACATAAAAATTGGAGTTGTATGAAAGAAATGGATAATCAAACGGAAATGGTAAACTACATTGATAATAGACCTAGGCCGTCAGGTCCCCAACGGGCACCTACAACCAAGGATGTCGTAACCACCCTAACCTTGGGTGGAGGGAACCCGACAATAGTAGTAACCAACAAAATCAAAACCAACGAACAAACTTTCTACAACAACCAAGAAATGCGTCAAAATCAACAACAAGGGGGACGAGAAAGGCTTGAAGACACTGTTTCACGCCTTATCTCTGACACCGAAAAGAAGAACTCGGATTGATTCCAATAAATGGAATCAAACTTTAGAAATCAACAAGCTAGTATTCAAAACATTGAAAAACAACTAAATCAACTTGCTCAAAATTTCTCCGAGAGACCACAAGGTGCGTTACCTAGCAATACCGAGCCAAATCCAAAGGCACAAGTACATCTCATAACATTGAGAAACCGTACCGTAGGTCCTGAGGAGGCTCCATCCGACAAAAATCCATCCATTCAAACCACGACCTCACCAAGGACCCAAAAGGAAAAAAACTCCTCCGCCAATTCCCGAACCTACCAAGAGCCCCTTGGTACCCTACCCCGGTCGGTTATTTCGCCAAAAGACCGATGAGCAATTCACAAAATTCATAAACTTACTAAAACAATTGCATATCAATCTTCCATTTGTTGAAGTCCTCACTCAAATGCCAAAATATTCAAAATTTATGAGAGACTTCCTCACTCACAAAAGGAAAATTGAAACATTGCAATTAGTCAATTTAAGTGAAGAATGCTCCGCCGTGCTTTCAACAAACTCCCACAAAAGAAAATCGTCCCCGGAAGTTTCACCATCCCTTGTTCCATTGGGGGATCACCTATACGTAATGCACTAGCCGACCTTGGAGCTAGCATCAATCTTATGCCCGCATCAATGTTTGACCGACTGGGACTAGGTAAGATAAGCCCCACAAAGATGAGCATACAACTCACCGATAGGTCTATCAAATACCCACAAGGTGATGCCGAAAATCTTTTGGTAAAAGTCGGAGACTTTGTCATACTCGATATGGAGGAAGACACAGAAGTACCACTCATTCTAGGAAGACCATTCCTTGCCACCGCTCACGCATTGGTAGATATGAATGAGGGGAAATTAACATTGAGGGTAGGAGACGAGGAGATGAAGTTTGGGGTTGGGAAAAGAGTAGAAGACTACTCGGTTAACTACATGGATGTCATAGACTCAAGCTTGGATGACGGTCTCTGACGGTGCGACATGGGATGCAAAACATCCCACTTGGGTAACATATGACTGACTTTGGGACTAGCCAAGGACCCTTATAAAAATGGCGCACCACGGAGGCATTCCGTGGAACTATCCGTAGTTTTAGTAGATTAACCTTTATATTTTCTAGTTTAGCTTTACTTTTCAGGAATAAAACACACTCGGAAAGGTGGAGGTTACCAAAGGAACATATGAACCTCACCCCATGCACAAAAACAAAGCCTCTCGACAATTTTCCAGCGTTACAGCAAGTTCAGCACGGGGTCGTGCTCAGCCCAACACGGCCCGTGCCCGAGTCTCTGCAGAAAATTGCCCAGTTCAGGTAACTGGACAAGGGGTCGTGCTCACTAAATATGCCCCGTGCCCAACCTTTTATTTAACTATGGTACTGGCGATCTGACCACGGGGCCGTGGCTAGACACCCAGTAACACAAACTTTTGTTTTTCAACACATTTTTACACATTCAATCAACCTAAAAACTTATTTTTGGGACACATTGAGGACAATGTGTAATTTAAGTATGGGGAGGATGCTAAAACCTTGAATTTTGCAAGTACAACAAGTTCTAAAAAGGTTATATTTTTACAAATTTACAACCGATAGCGTCGTGATAAAAAGAACCAACATAAGAAAATTATGAAACGACATAACAAATCTAATTAAAATTTGATTATATATACTTGATCATATTATAAACCCATTCCCACAACAAGTGAGTTTTGAGCCTTTATTGAGCATACAAGCATATATCCTTAAAACTAAATGCTCATGTTTCGTTTCTTATGTGAATAGCCGCTTGGTTCTTACGACTCTAGAACTTGCCATGACAATACATTCCCGGTCCTTACCAACTTAAACCCAAGTAAGTAAATGATGGAGGCATTAGGACTAACCCATTTTCCATTCAACACCATTAATTTTCATTTTCTTTATCACCTACCCAAAATCCCTCTAGTTAGTCCCTTTGAGTCTAAACCTTTTCATTTCTAAACCCACAAAACAAACACCTTTTTACCCACCAAAACCCTTTTTTATTTTCAACCCTTTGTTTTAGTAAAAAGCTCGGTTATCTTGTGACGTTTCTTTAAAAAAATGAATGAAAGTCTAGCAATAAACAAACAAGTTCCTCAAAGAAACTTTGTTTGAAGATGCTTAGTTTGAATAAAAGTCACAAAAAAAAAAGTTTTACGACGACCGACGCTTTTTATGCTTTTAGCCCTTTTTACTAACCACTAACCAAAACCACCTACCCTTAGCCCAAGCCTAACCCTTTCCCAAGTCCTCTTGATATTTATAAAGGTTTATAGTTAAAAAGAAGGAGGATTGATTGCTTGGCAAGCATATGGTAGAAGTAAGTTCCATGCCGGTCTCGAGCGTTTCACAAAAATAAATCTTCGGCCGAGTGTTGAGTGATCTCCCGTGAGGTATGTGAACTTGTATATAAATGGAAATTTAAAGAGGCATGTTATGCCCAAATATGTAATTTCTCTTATGAAACGTTCTAAATAAATCATAACGAATAGGATTGTAAATAAAATAAAAATAAAACCCAATAACGATCTTGGATTCCCGACACTCAAGACAAGCCCAAAACTTCTCTTCTACCCATTCCATTTGGGTGTGTAAGCCACAAAATAAAGAGTTTTGCTTAAGTATAAGCAAACATTCAAGTGTGGGGGTATTCAATGTGTGTAAAATGCAACATATAAATTACATCAAATGAGGCATAAAACTAGCCCTTTTTAGTACTAATGTTGGAAAAAGCGTGCTTTTGTTTTCCTTTTGAATTTAGAGAACCAAATGAGCTTAAACGAGCAAAAGAAACAAATATGCAGCAAGAACCAACATAAATACAAAGAAAAGGAATAAACGTGACATGCCCGACCCCTTGACAGCATCCCCAAGAGCAAAAACCAGAAACAGAAGGCTGACCACGGCTCGTGCCCACTGGACACGGGGGCGTGATCCGGTATCTGCAGAAAGGACAAAGTTGTGGAAGCTTCTATGCCCACCACGGGGGCGTGCCCAGCTTAGCACGGGGCGTGGTCAACGCTAAGATTCGCAGAATCCTGCAAAATATTGGTAGTACAGATATGCTTCTGCACACGGTGCCATGCCCATCGAATACGGGCCGTGTGGAGCCCAATGCCGACAAATGCAATAAATGAGGGAAGATAAAGAGATGGCCACGGAGGCGTGTCCGCTGGACACAGGGCCGTGGCCGGGCTTCTGTTCAGGCTATAAATAGAGGTGCTTGGTTCACTTCAAAGGCATCCCTTGGCAAATCACCACTCTCCCACTTTGCCACCACTCCACCACCACTACAACACCCACATCCACCACCCACATCCACCACCATCATCCATCATCCACCTTAGAGAGTGTGTAGTAGTCTCGGGATCCAAGTTTGATAGTAAGAGTTCTTGTAAATCAAATGCCATGTTTGGCTAAGTCTCTTACATCACTTGGTGAAGACAAGTCTTCAATGTATTACTTTTAATTTTTAATCTTTTTGCACTTTTTATTTGGTTTTGTATTAATGACTTTAATAATAGTTTCTTATGTTGAAGGTGAAACTTCTTTATCATTTGTCTGTGGTGTCTTGGCATTACTTTACCATCTATATAAAGTAAAAGATTTACACCATTCATATCTCTACGGTCTATATTGTGATATGTTGGCTACCTGGTCAGGGGTTAAGGGAATGGTTTTGTAAGGTTCTTGCCTTGTTCAGTGTATAGATCCTGCAAGGACTTGGGTCAAGCTTACTAGGACCTCCTTCAACACCCACTGGTGTTGGATGGCGGGGGTGTGAATGGCTTGATCTCCTCATATGTAAAATACTATTAATACATTAAACCGGCTACTTAGGATTGTATCCCTACTGACTCAAACCACTTAGCCGAGGGTAACGTCACCTTCAAAAGAAGGGCTACCACTTTTCACATTAATAACTTAATTAATTACCTTTCAATATTCCCACCCTTTTGTATCCTTGCTGACTCAAACCACTAGGTTGAGGGTAACGTCACCTTCAAAAGAGGGGCCTGCTACTATAACTAAGACAATCTGTTAAAAAGTGCAAAAGTGCGGAAATCATCAAAGGATACATTAAAGGCGAGTCAGATCCAAGTGATTCATCTTGTCTATCTGTTTTTACTTTATTTTTATTTCTGCATTTTTAGTTTTTTTCATACTTTAAAACCTTTTCTCAAAAAAAAAATAGATCGATTAGACGTTGAGGATAAACCTGTAATAAAAGCTCTTGTGTCCTTGGATGACCTCGGTATCTTACCAATGCTATATTACGCTGACGATGGGTGCACTTGCCCATGTGTGTGTTTAGTGTTAGTAGTATATAGTGTTTTATAAATTTAAAACTTGATTAATGCGTAAATGGTCTAAAAATATCAATAAAATTATAACACACTTAACGCACACCAATGCACGATGATGGCACAATTTGCATGCATATCCAGATCAAGTCACTTTCCACATGGCATCTCCCCAACCGTTGATCAACTCGCAATCCGTGTGCATGGATGGAGAGATAACCGCAAACAGAAAAGAAGAATCCATTAACTTCTCTGTTATATTTTGAGCACCAAACCTTCGGCTATAAATAAGAGAATTCAGGTACACGTCTTCCATTCACTCTCACTTACTTTCACTCTTACTACTTTATCTTCTTCAGATCACTGTACATATTCTCACGCTGGAGGATGGTCATGGAGAGAACCCCCATTCTCCTCGTGGCGAGTCTAACAGCGTTTTTTGTTTTGCAGTGATTCCAGCGAAGTAGTATCTAATCAGTTATTAATGAGGATATTAACCGTTTTATGCCGAAACCCTACCCCTAGATTTAGATTGATTCCGGTCATTTAGATCTGGTGTTTCTTCATTGACGCCTACCGATTACTTCTCTTTTGTTTTCAGTTTCTCATTCAATTTCTCTCTCTCTTCTATTTCCATGGAAGAAGGTCCGTCAAATCAACCACCAGGTCCTCGACCGGAGAGAAGAGGCAACTTTGCTTATGCTTCTCGTGTGGACGGAATCATGGAAGAAGCGTCCGATGATAATGAGGTTCATCATGATGCCAATCATGTGAATGATCCTATCACTCCAGGAGTTCAGCTGGAAATTCCGATTAGTTCAATACTACCTCCCGGCGAAACTCCAATCCCGTGGTATGTTAAATCTCAGGGTGCTTTGAATGTTGTTTATGCACAACTTTGTGCATAAACTGCTAGAACAGCACCGCAGGTGCAAAAACCTGCAGCTCAGGTGCGAGCCCCAACTACACCTCGAGTTTTACATTATGATTCACCATCATACATGTCGGTAGAAGACACAGAGGTTTATTCTCAGCCGAGAACCAAATATGAGTCGACTCATTCCGGCACTAGGCGTCAGGATTATCGGGAAGAGCAACACTCTCAGAAACGTGCATCTTTTCATTCTTGACTGGGCCCATGTATGTCGTAAAAGCGGGACACCCAGACCGATGAATACGATAGAACATATGATGAGGGCAATAACATGAGTGTTTTTAACTAGTCGCAGAAGGATCATGCTGATTATAAGCCGGAGACACGTGCGGTGTATAATCCCGAGGCTGAGCATAATTACAATTGATCTATCGACCTGCTGAAGCAGTAGAGAATTCTAAGTTTGTAAAGGACATCGCGTTGGCTCCCCTTGAGCGCATAAAGTTACCATCCAACGTGGGGAAGTTTAACGGATTGACTGATCCTAATGATCATTTGCGTTTGTTCACGAGCGCATGGCTTATTGGTGGATGGACGTTACCTATGTGGTGTCACCTGTTTGTTCAAACCCTCACAGGAGCTGTGCGCCTCTGGTTTGACAACTTGCCTACAGGTAAACTGACTTCCTAGAATGATCTTAAGGAAAAATTCTTAGTTCATTTTAGTCAACAACGACATTCTATTAGAGACTCAGCAGATGTCATGAACATCTGGCGGAGAGATAACGAAAGTCTGGAAGATTTTATTACGCGATATAACAAAGAGGTCCTTGAGATTGGTGACGTGCATGAGCATTTGATTCGCGCACAGTTCAAGTACGCTGTACATTGTGATGATATGATCAAGGTCTTATCAGGAACTGAAGGGTTACCAAAAAGTTGGGAGAAACTTATGGTAGCAGCTAAAGTATACGCTCAAACTGAGCGCAACTTAAGTTCTAACCGACCTCCGTTGCCTAAGAATCGTCCGCAGGATATGAGCATAAACAATGGTCGAAAATTCAAAAAGAATTGGAAGGATTCAAGTTCGAGCGCATACTCTTCAGAAGACGCTCGCGCAACAATCAACAAAATTTCTGCTCAAAAAGCAATTAAGCAGGAAAATCGTGAGAGGTAGTGGACGCCTTTAACAAAAACTCCAGCGGAGGTCCTAAGTACGGAAAATCATTAGTTTAAACAGCCTCAACAAATGAAAAAAAGAAGGGCCAGGATCTAAATCTCTATTGTGATTGTCACAAAGATATGAGTCATATAACTGACAATTGTATCAGCTTGCGCACCGAGATCGAGAAGGCACTTAAAAGCGGGAAACTGACTCACTTAGTGCAAAATGTGCGCAAGGAAGTTCGCCAAATCAACCGTGGTGATGAAGGTCCATGCAATAAAAAGAGAAACAAACATGCATGGTTCAAGGAGGACCGTCGCGCAAGCGCAACCACAAACGAAGTTACAATGAGCGTTGGCACGAGAAGCAAGTGATTTTTCCTGTTGTACCTGGAGGCCCACAAGATGAAAGACCGGTCATGATAACTGGTATTTTTGGTCATTACCGCACTGATTATATGTTTATTGATCCGGGATGTTCTATGGATATAATTTATGAGCAATGTTTCAAGCAGATGGATCCAGAGGACAAGGTGCGCTTAGAGCCAGTTGATTTCCCGTTAACTGGTTTTTGCAATGAATCCGTATTTCCGTTGGGTTAGATTTCGTTCCCTAATACGCTCTCAAATGGCAAACACACGCGCAACATTCAGGTTAATTTTATGGTTATGCCAGCACGTCTCGTCTTGTTGTTTTGTTGGGTAGGTGCGCACAGAGAAATTTCAGTATGGTCACTTCCACACCACACGCTTCTTGTGGTTTTCCAATGGAAACTGGCATAGCAATTCTGTATTCAAGAAAGGAAATCATGTCTGTGTATGATGAAGTCATGAAGCCAACTGCTTCCAACGAACCTGAGAAGTGGATACTTAACAACAAATATCCTGAGCAAACCATTTTGCTAGGACCCGCCGTGTCTCCGACAATTTGCGCACGACTTAAACAGCTCTTGTTCCGGAATATGGATGTATTCACATGGTCTCCATCAGATATGACTGGTGTACCAAGGGATGTAGCAGAACACTGGTTAAACACTCGTCCTTCAGTAGAACCAGTGGTACAAGCAAAGCACAGTCTAGGTCTGGAAAAGACTCGTGCAACGAATGAGCAAGTAGCTGAACTGCTTCAAGCATGTATATTACGTGAGGTCCGATATCAAACATGGGTGGGTAACCCAGTAATGGTGTAGAAACACAATGACGGATAGTGTATGTGTGTTGACTTCAAGGACCTTAATAAAGCTTCCCCAAAGGATTGTTATTCTCTTCCAGAGATTGACAAGAAAGTAGATTCTTTGGCTTCGTTCCGCTGGAAATGTTTTTTTTGGATTCTTACAAGGGCTATCATCAAGTGTAGATGAAAGAAGAAGATGAGGATAAAACGACTTTTTGCACGGAGAAAGGTATTTTTTGTTAAAAAAGATGCCTTTTGGTCTCCGTAATGCGGGAGCTATGTATCAACGTTTGATGGATAAAGCTTTTGGAGATTATATCGGTGTTACAGTTGTGGAGATGATATCGGTGTTACAGTTGAAGTTTGCATTGATGATCTAGTCATTATGAGCCCTGATGAAGAATTAATGCTCAAGAATATTCAACGCACCTTCAATTCCTTACGAAAAGTTAATTCGAAGCTGAATCTAGTAAAATGTTCATTTGGCATGGAGGAGGATAAATTCTTGGGATTCATCATAACTAAAGATGGTTTTAAAGTTAACCCGGAGAAAGTGGAGGCTATCTAGCGCATGCCATCACCAGCATCTATCAAAGAAATGCAACGACTAGCTGGTCGACTTGCTACGCTTAATCGATTCTTGGCGAATCATGCTGCTAAGTCTTTCCCTTTCATTAGCATGCTGCGTAACTGTGTTAAAAAGAGTCAGTTCCATTGGACTCTAGAAGCGGAAAAAGCTTTTCAAGAAATGAAAGAGTGCTTAATTTAGTTACCAACTTTGACAACTCTACGGAAAGAAGAACCGTTGATTTTGTATCTCTCTGGACCCGATGTTGCGGTCGGCACAGTGTTATTAGTAGAACGAGATAGAGTCCAAATGCCAATCTATTATATCAGTAAGATGTTGGCTGATCCTGAAACTCGTTACTCAATAATGGAGAAGCTCATTCTAGCGCTAGTTCATGCCTCAGCAGACTACGCAGGTATTTTTTCTGGCCATGTCATAACTGATCTTACAAATTATCACCTGGGCTGGATTCTATCCAAACCTATTGTTGCTGGCCGGTTGGCGAAACGGGCCATCGAATTGGGAGGACACAACATCTTGTATAAGCCGCGCCTAGCTATCAAGGGTCAAGTCTTGGCCGATTTTGTTACTGAAGTTCCAATCGATAAGATTCAAGAGTGTGAAGCTATAGAAAACCCTATTCCAGTTTTCAACGATGGTGTTTGGGTCATACACACGGATGGTGCATCTAACAACGATGGCGCGGGGGTTGGTCTTCGTTTAGTCAGTCCCAATAATCATGAGTTTACGTATGCCATCCGGTTGGATTTCAAAAGCACCAATAATGAAGCGGAATACGCAAGTTTCCTTGCGGGACTTCGCTAAGCAATAAAAATGGGAGCAAAAAATCTGGAGGCACACGTTGATTCCTTGTTGGTCGCGGGACAGATCAACGGTCTCTATGATGCAAAGGGTGAAACAATGGCTTTGTACCTCGAACAGGCGAAGTCTTTAATTGCTAAGTTTCAGACCTTCAATGTGATTCACATCAATCACAGTGAAAACAAACATGCGGATGCACTCAACAAGTTGGCAACCACAAGTTTCAAACATTTGACTAAAGAAGTGTGCATTGAGGTCCTCACTAACCCGTTTTCCCTTTACGACATGTGACTTAGTAGAGATTGGGAATCCATCTTGGATGTCTCCAGTTATTATGTTTCTACAACACAAGTTTCTTCCGAAGGGAAGGCGGAGGCAAGAAAAATTCAAAACAAGGCATTGAATTATGAAATGGCAGATGGAATTATGTACAGGAAGTCGTATATGGGTCCTCTTTTACGATGTGTTGATAAACAAGATGCTCGATACCTAGTTCGAGAAATTCATGAAGGGTTATGTGGAATACATGCTGATCCACGCATGGTAATTGCAAAAATCATGAACGCAGGGTATTATTGGCTTGGTATGCACTTGGATACTGTGGAAACTTTACACAAATGCGCATCATGCCAGCGCCATGATCCAAAAACCATGCGCCCGAAAAATCCATTGGTCACAGTAATGACGGCATGGCCTTTTCAGCAGTGGGCAATTGATTTGGTGGGTCCGTTTCCTGACGCGCCTGGCGCTGTGAAATTCATTATAGTGGTTGTGGATTACTTTACCAAGTGGGTGGAGGTGAAACCCTTGGTTCAACCACTACAATGGCCATCTGGAAGTTTATTTGGGAACATATTATCTGTCGTTTTGGCCTGCCACGCGCATCATCACGGATAATGGTACAAATTTCGCATCTGAAGACTTATAAAACTGGATGACAGAGATGCGCATTGAGCACACTTTTGCTTTTGTGGCACATCCACAAGCCAATGACCAAGTCGAATGTATCAATAAGCAAATTTTCGATGGAATTAAAGCAAGGTTGGGAACGACGCGAAGAGGCTGGGTGGATGAGCTGCCTAGTATTCTCTGGGCTCATCGCACTATGCCAAAGACCAGCACTGGTGAGACTCCGTTCAGTCTTTTTTATGGAACGGAATCCGTAATCCCCACTGAAATTGGCCTTCCTTCACCACGCATGTTGTCCATGGAAAAAATAGAACAACGAGCAAGAATGAAGGCTTGATTTAGATCTCTTAGAAGAAAGACGTGAAAATGATGCTATAAACGAGGCCAAGTACAAGTCAAAGTTAGAAAAGTATTATAACGTGGGGGTCTGCGTGTGTACCTTCCTACCAGGGGATTTTGTGTTAAGAGATAATGAAGCTTCAAATGCTGAATGCCCAAGGAAGCTTGCACCCAAATGGGAAGGGCCGTATGTGATCAACGAGGTCCTGAGGAAAGGAGCTTATACACTGCGAAGGTTAGATGGAACCGACGTCCCGCGACCATGGAACGCGCAGCAACTACGTAGATGCTATATGTAATCTTAACATCCTTTATACTTGACAGGCTACATGCGCCTTGTTAAAGTATAGTGCAAGGATTGTTACTTACATGCGCAACAACATTAATTGTCTTATTTATTCTCTAGGGTAATCTTAACATCTTTGTACTTATTAGCCTCTATGCCCTATCAATATTAATACAAAGATTATTACTTACATTATGCCCTTTTTATGCTTTGATACAAATGCATGCAATTACTTTTGGTAAGCACAAAACGCCATGGTAATTCTAAAATAAGTCTCATGAACAGCCTGTAGTCACAAGTTACTGCGCTAGGTTTAGTCCTTTGTTCACACATGAGCTTTATACCATCTTTATTTGTCTCACCTAAATAAAGCAATTGTACTCATGCAAATATTGTAATCAAACCATACGATATATTAACAAGAAGTTACATGCGCACAGGCGCATTAACAAGCCATTACAAAAGGGAATCAACGTCCCAACAAGTTCAAATACAAAAGCAACTTTCTCAAGTTGCAACTACTTAATCTAGGTCTTCATCATCTGAGGTCTCCGCTTCATCTTGAAAGATTTTTTTCAGCCGGTCCACATAATTGTCTTGATGCAGCGCATCGGTCACCAGGTCCATCACAGGCACCCGAAGATTGTTATATTCTTTTTTAGTAGCAGCAAAAGCCGCGCTAGTATCAACTCCGCAAGTGGCTGACCGGCTGGTATCCCAATTTACTATCAGCGCATTTGTGACATGATGGGAGCACTCTTCATAACATTGCGCATAACCGTCATGGTGCACCGTCAGCATCAGCTTGGTGACAGATTCATCAAACTCTATAGAGTTCAGAATCAAGTTCACAACCTACGCAGGAAAAATCATAAAATAAGTTTACGTACAAACTCATTCAAAATAATACAAAGGGTTTGAGATACTTACATTTATAATCCCATGGTGTTGGATCCATAACATGTTATTCGTTAAAGGCTCAACCAAGCTCTCCGCCGTCATCCTAGCTGTTTCAGCGACTTCAAGCTTCTCTTCGGTTTCAGAGAGGCGACACACTACTCCGGCTTTCTCCACGTGTACAATTTGCAAGTCTTTCTTTACAGAATCAAGTTCTGTTTTTGTTTGTTCCTGATCAAGTAGTAAAGAGGTAAGTTCCGCAATCTCTTTATTTCTAAGGGCAAGAGTTGCACAAGTTTCTACCTCTCTTTGTTCATTCTGCTCTCGGTGAGATCATGCCTCATCTCTAGCAACTTCTGCATCAGCTTTCTCCTTCTTTAATCTCTCAATCTCTTCCTTGAGGTTGACCACTTCATTTCGAAGGTTTTTTTTCATTGTTGTCTCTTTCACAAGCTTCTTTCCATCGTTTGCGCTCCTCCGCAAGTAGAGCAGCTTCACCCTCAGCCTTCTTTTTCCACCACATGGCGGACCATTCTTCTGTTTTTTTATCATCTTCAAACTTGGCCTTATCAGCTTCAAGTTTAGCTCTCAAAGTAGCCACCTGCACCTTCTCTTCAACAATTTCTTTCTTAGAAGCTTCAACAGCATCCCATCCCTTCTGCATACTATGCCACTCACGCATAATTTGGTGAGTAGTGGAGGTAGAACTGGCAGTTTCTTGAAGATATGCGTGATAGGCGCGTTCGTATGTTTGTTCTTCTTGAAATTTAATTTCAGCATGGGGAAAGGTACCTTGGAACCAATCTCGACACACTTGCCAGTCAGAGAAAGTTTCGCCCTGCTTTAAGTTCCAGACAAGCGCATGGAGGTCAGAAGCTCTTTTCTCAGTATATGACCTGTAGTAATAATCACCCGGAGTCTCATCCGGGCAGATAGGAGATTCTTCTTCTGCATCATGTACAACAAACCCTTGATGCTTTGAGTTTCCTGAACATTATCCTTTGGAAGCTCGAGAGTAGGCGTAGAGGTGGAGGGAACACTCACCACAGGTGGCTCAATAATAGACCTTTTCTTTTCAGGATCCCGCACGACCATCATAACTTCAGGAGAAGCCGGTTTGGTTTTGTCAGCATCAGTTGATTTCACCTCCTTTTCTACAGACTTCTCACCTTTTAAGTTTTCCTTGTGGAGCTCGGGGGGGGGACACGATCGTCAGGAAAAGAAAACAGACTCTCCACATGACTTGAAGTACCAGTTTTCTCTGCATGAAATTTACAAAGTTACTTTATTATATAACTTGGGTAAAAACCTGAAAAAGAAACTCACCTGGTGAAAGTTTTGCAGCAAGGGCGTCTAGATCACCCTTTTTGCCAATTCGTTTCCTTGCCATCTTCTTTGAGGGCTTCGTCACAGCTCCACCTTCAGGTTTCTTTCGCTTCTCCGCTTTCGTTCTTAATAACGACTCAGGACTAGACTCTAGATCAATCGGATCGTCAGGATTCAATATTGGGATGTCCGCCGTATCTTGTGGTTCTAACTTAGGTTTTTTCAAAGCTACAGGCGCAAGACCCTCTAACAAGTCAGACGCCACTATGTAATCACACCAAGTGTCAGATACAAGGCGCATACCTTTCTTCTTTTCTGCCTTTGGAACGTCCACCTTTGGCATGTCCGTTTTCTTGGGCGCAGTAGTGGCAACAGGCACGCACTTCTTTTTCTTGGACTCAGGGCCTACACATAAATTTATCAACTCACCTAACCAAAGGAAGATAAGTCATATTGCAATATTACTAAAGCGCAACATCAGCAAAGAGTAATATTGCAATATTACACAAGAGATGTAAGAAAAGGAACTTACCAGAACCAGCAACGGGTTGTGCATGCAGGTCTTCATCTTTGGGAAGTGCAAAATTCCCCATGATTTGGTGGTACCATGGCATCTCACCGGCGTCCAACTGAACTGTGCTCATTTTCCCTTTTTCCCTCTTATACGCCACCACATACAAGGCAACATCTGCAGGAGAACAACCGATAACAAATAGTTTCATATGATATAAGCAAAGATTTTTATGAGTTACTGGCTTTGTCTTCTACGTATACTGGCTTATCACGAAGATCTACTTTCCACAACAAGCTCATCTTTGCAGCAACCAAAGCACTTTCTGGCAGTTGGATAGAAGGAATTTCTTTGATATCTTGATACCATATTTCATTAACCGGAGCTTCCAGGGCCTCTAATGGAATTTCATCTGCACCTCGAAACTTCATCTGCACCGTTATCACCCTAATTTGATGAAAAAGAACTTTGGCTTCCAATCATGGTATGATTTAGGAGGTGTAAGAAGAATTTTCTTTGCTGATGAACGTTGCTGAAATGACTAGAACCCCAGTGAACAGTGCAACTGATAAAACACCCAGAATAGATCAACAATCGGTTTAATACCCATTAATTGGCAGAGAAATCCAAATTGGCGTATTCGAACCATGCCCATTGGGTGTAACTACGATAAATGGAACTGATAATAACCTAGCACTTCAAGTAAGAACTTTGTGATCGGTAACCGGAAGTTACCGTTAGCAAAGTATTCCCAGAATAAAGTAATATAACCGGCTGGAGCTTGTGCCGCCGTCTGACCTTCTTCATTATATTTGGCACCACAACTGGCCGGAAACTCGAAGCCTGTAACAAGACTATTGAAGGTCTCTTCTGACCACTGTAGTGGTGGTAAAGATGAAGACATTTCTTTTACAGAAGTTTCTGGTTTTTCACTAGTTGACATGGGGATTGTGAAACACAGTTGCAGATTCTTTTAAAGAAAAATACCACAAAGAAGATGAAAGGGTTTTGAAGGCAGGTGCTGGGAACGAAAAGGAAATGGGGTATATGTACCCATCACAATTAATAACCTTGGGAATCGTAAAACCCCTTTTCAGGAAAACGCGATACCAAGGCAATAAAGGGTGAGTGGTGAAACAGCTACAAGCCTCACGCACGCATGACAATCACGATTGACGATGCCCCATTAATGCTAAGACGTCTGAAACTGTTGACAGCCTGTCACAACCGTTAGACGTCATCATCTGCACAATACCCTTTCACCAACATGCCTGTCACAAACCAGCTTTTTCAAAATTTAAAACATGGGAACCTTATCTTGAAGGAAAAGAAATATCTTTTTCAAAAAGTTTGGTTGATACCTTGCACCAAACAACTTTGTTTACTTCTCAACAGCAAAAGTGCACAATACATTTTTTATAGTCTAGTGCTCCACCTACTTGCCATCTACGCATAGGAGCACCACTTGACTGGGGGGACTTGAAGGGGTATGGTCCCAAAACCCTACGCAGGCACAGAGGACCATACCATGATTATACTCCAAGATCATATTAAAGCTGGTCTTGTGCGTCCCGCGCAGCTGATCTAAATAGGATCTGGGAAGTTCAATCCTTAATGAACATGCGCCAGAGATAGGAAAAGGCAAATATTCATTTAACACCCTTGCGCGACCCGCGCAAGGATACAGTTAAGCTTGAAGATTTAACGACTAAAGGCAAGTCTCAAACATATCTGCGCACATGAAGAAATAAGGACTTGAACAAAAGGAATATTTTCTGCTATAACAAACTGGACACGTGGCAGCTGATCAAGGGCTCACAACGGTAGATCTTCTAGAAGCATTAAATGGCCAATCGTGCATGGCCCCATTCGGTTGTAACTGAATGTGACGTGGCAGCATCTAGAACATTCATTTAAATTCACGATGATGGCACAATTTGCATGAAGATCCAGATCAAGTCATTTTCCACGTGGCATCTCCCCAGCCGTTGATCAACTAGCGATCCGTGTGCATGGATGGAGAGATAACCGCCAACGGAAAAGAAGATTCCGTTAACTTCTCCGTTATATTTTGAGTGCCAAACCTTCGGCTATAAATAAGAGAATTCAGGTACAAGTCTTCCATTTACTCTCACTTACTTTCACTCTTACTACTTCATATTCTTCAGATCATTGTACTTATTCTTACACTGGAGGGTGGTCATGGAGAGAACCCCCATTCTCCACATGGCAAGTCTAACGGCGTTTTCTGTTTTGTAATGATTCCGGCGAAGTAGTATCCAATCAGTTATCAGCGAGGAGATTAACCTTTTTATGTAGAAACCCTACCCCCATATTTAGATTGATTCCGGTCAATTAGATCTGGTGTTTCTTCAGACATGAATTGAAAGTGAAGAAGATGTGTTTGATGAGAGGATGATGGATGATGCAGAGTTGAATGAGAATGTCAGTGAAGTTGAAACAGAGATGAATACAAAGAGCCTCGTAACAGAAGTGCCCAATGTGGATCAATCTTCAAGTGTGAATCCTCCTCGCACTGACCCGATTGAGACTGTTTTTAACCTTATAAGCTTGAAATGGAATTAGGTGGCGTTGTAGTCTTTTGAGTGTGAGATCCATAGATGACTACAATCAATTGAACTTAATGAATCGTGAATAAGGGCTCAGAAGCTGGCGGTTAGGTTTAGGTGGATCGTATACCTGCAATCTTGGTTAACGTGTGGTTTGATTTGTAATAAATTAATTGAATATATTAAGTGCCAATGTTTCTAATTATGATTACATTGCAAATAAATTTTTCAGGACAAAAAAAAGATAAGTGTGGGGATATGATGTGTGATCGCAAACACGTTGTATTTTGTATAGTTTTGTGTCGATTTTAAGTATTTAAACGTGTTTATTTGTATTGATATATGTGCTTATCACACGTTGGGTTTTTCAGGATTAATAGGGTTTAAATGAGGAAAAATGAGCATCTAAGTTGGAAAATGGGTCGGACGGGTTAACATGGGACCTACAGCGCAAGTTCGGGAAACCTTACTCCCTCGCGCCATGCGAGGGGGCACACTTGTCCTGGCGCATGGTGTAACAACCCGTGTTACTGAAGTCAAGATTAAAGTCAAAGGAAGAAAAGATTGCTAATTGTGATCTGTCACTCCTTGCTTAATTACTGAATTGACTTCTTTGACTTCTAATCGAATCTTTATTTTAATCACTCTAGTTGTATTATGTGGAGTACTTGTTAATAATCGAGGTTTAATCGCATAATTAATCGGTAATCAACTTATCGCATCGCAATCGCAACTCGAAATATGCGTTTTGGATATTGTTTTACATGTGTGTGCTTATTATGTGTTACTTATGCATGTTATATATTTATGTTGAGGTGTTAAACGCAATCGCAATCGCAATTCTATCGCATCGTAATCAAATCGCAAACGCTAAATGCAAGTTATTTATAGTGATTGTATGTTTGATATAGTAGTTAAGTTATTTGTACAACTATTGGGTAAAACAATCGCATCGCTCACTCAAACCACATCGTAATGCTCAACACGCGAATCAAAACGACAAAACTCAACGCACCGGACACCCGGATTGAGTGCCCACCCGATCGAGTGGCCATCCGATCGGATTGTCATCCGATTGGACTGCTATCCAATCGGACAGCCAACTGATCGGTGTCCTATCCGACACTTATGCCCTTTACTTTTTGGGAAACCCTATAAATACCCTACTGTCACATCATTTGTGATCTGACAGCTCCTCTACTCGACCAGCTCGCTCAAGCACCCATTTCTCTCGATTCCTCGTGATTCTTGTAAGTTTTCAACCTAATTCTTGTACTTCTATGATTTACACGCACTCCTTCATCTTTTTCACCTTTGAATCTTAACTTTTACCCGTTAAATCAGCGGATTTGAGGTGTTCTAGGGTGATGTCATCATGGAGTTCTTATGAACTTCAAGAATTGGCATCATTCCACCATGAATAACTTAGAACTGAAGGATTTCCACAAGAATAAACAAAGATCTTGCATAGATCTGAACATAACCAAGGTGAAAAGGATTGAAAGATGGTTTTCCAACTTTCTTTCAACTCTTTTACACTCAATGCACTCAAAACGATAGAATCGGAGCTCGTTCTGATTTCTACTCATTCTTGTTGATGTATTGGTTCAGGATCCAATTCCTATCCAGGGGACAACTGATTTCGGGTTAAACATGAACGACCGTTTCGAACAGTTAGCTGGTTGGACTAGGGTGATTCCGATTCGATTGGGTTACTTGGGTCAAGATGGGGTTTCTGTTGTTTAGCACGTTGTCAAACCATCTCGAACAGACCGCAAACTTTCAAAATAAACAAGTTCCAAGACGATCAGATACGCGGGACGAATTGCCGTCCGATCGGATTGCCGTCCGAACGGATTGCCGTCCGAACGGATTGCTATCCGATCGAACCGCCATCCGGTCGGACTGCACTTGTGGTTCAACACTCAAACAATTTTCAACATATTCAATGCATTACCAGTTCTAATGGATTGCCACCCGATCGGTAGACCATCCAATCGAGTGACAAACTTGCTGTGAACTTGTTCTCTGAGAAATACCTCGCCGAACAGATCGCCATCAGATCGAACCGTTGTTCGATCGAACGACCTGAAAGGTAGAGATGCTTCGGTGTTTTAAAAAATACTACAACAAAAACATCAAAAGACAAGCCATCATACACAAACACATCCATCCCAAACGAGGTGTCAATCCAACTGAATGGCCATCCGTTCGGATTGCCATCCGGCCGGATGACCACTCGTCACTTGTTCATTTTGCATCGTTATACGCGCCGCTTATCGCTTATGCTATCGTTCTGATCAGGCTAATCTCACTCTAGCGCTCCCTTCAATCCATTAAACTTCCATCGCTGTGAGTATACTCGATCCCTTTTTGTTTTATGCACTTTTGGGTGTTACATACGTTACTTATTCTAAATCACATCGAACACACAACGCAAACACTATTTATACGCTGACCGTTGTTGCATGTTATACGTGACTCGATGAATGCCTGTTTGTTATGTTTACACATTGATTGCTGTCTACCTGCCTTAGCAACGATAGTACTATAGTTTGGACTCAGCACCTGTTCACTCAGGGGTTGTTAAGGACAATACTTCACGTGTTCGCAGTGGTGAACATGTGATGCACACTCGCTACTCGCAGTCAACTCGCAGTCATTGGTATTGATAGGATCTTTGTCGATAACTTACATGCTTCACATTTATACGTTGTACATGCTGGTTATGCGTAAACGATTTCGAACTCTATTATACTATTAAACTTGTATGCTCACCTTTACACTATGTGTATTGACCTCTATTTTAACGTATGTGTCAGGTGTTTAGGATGCTTGCCTGTTTTTGTGGAATCAAGTAGGAACGAGAGTCTAGAAACAAAGACAATTTATTTATTTTATTTAAATTTGAGTTGTCGAAACATGTTATTTGTCTTGAAATATCGCTATCTGTAATAATTTACTTGCTTAATAGGTTATGGTATGGGACATAATGTTAACTATTCGATAAAGTAGTTGTTATAGAATTTCTCTTGAAAATCTGTTTCGCCTAGTGCCATGCCCTGATGTTTCTGTCATCGGTTGGGGTGTGACAGATTGGTATCAGAGCCATAACTATAGGGAATTAGGCCAGACTCGACTTAGTTCGGGTCGATGTCTTAGAAACGACCTAGTCTATAGTCTAACTACCAACAGACCAACTTGTGCATACCCGGTATGGGTTTTGTACGAGCTTACTTGCTATTACACACTCGAACTCGCTATACACTACACTCTTGCGCGAACACCGCATACTACAGTACCGCGCAAGACAAGCCTTTCCTAAGGCTGGCTACACACACAAGCGAATGATCTGGTTAAGATTAGGTGTGAAAACCACAAACTTTCGACCATATCACTCGTTCGGATCGCTATTTTTATTATAAACACGAGAATTTGCGCTGAATCAGGAGTGAAATCCATACTTCGACGCAAATTTTCCTCTACTTCAAAACAGGAAACATAGTCGTTAAGCTAGGGGTGAAACCCAAATCTTGATGACTTGTTCCGCCTTTTATTGTGATTTTGCAAACTCTCACCAAAGTCTCGACGGACTCCAACGACTTAAAGTCACACTATAACCAGAAGGACGCGTGCCGATTACCCGTATTGAAGCAAGAGCACAGTCCCGAAGGCCCTAGTGTGCACTTTCGAGTCCTTGTGAATAGTCGGATCACTTTGGGTAGTCGATGTCTATCAAGCCGCAGACAATCTATTCTCGATTTTATGTGTTGCGATTCTGGATTTGCCACCGTAGACTCTGTGATTTATCGATTTTACATGGAATTTATGTGTTTTATGTGTCTATTTGTTACCATTTTGAGATAAATAGTACGGTGGTACTGATGTTTTCAATTTCATGTTTCTCGCTCCGCCCAAAACACACACAATTCACACCACACCAACAAATCGCTAGTCTTTATTCGCAATCGCTATCCTCTAACGCGTAAAACTTGGATGATATAGAACACAGTCATCACATGTGGGTGAATACGTGCAAAATAGGAAGGTGAATACGTGTAAATATGTGCTTACGTGTAAATATATGGTTACGTGGACTATGTGATTCTGTGCTTACGTGCTTTTGTGAATTATGTGCCTACGTGATTATGTGCCAACGTGTTCCTGAGCTTTCTGATGTATCACTAGACTATACTAGGAATAATCGAAATTGAGTTTGAGTCCTGTGATGATGTTTGTTGCAGACAATGTCGTCATCTGGATCACTTCACTCCCGAGCCGCTAGACGCAAACAAGCTGACAAGCGACTCGCTTCTCTTGTCGCAAGTCAGATTGTAAAAGTTATTCCATAGATCGTCAGTGAGCTGAACGAAAACGCAAGCAAGTCTTCTGAAGAATCCAGGACAGAATCTCCCAAAGCTACTTTTAGTTTCAAGCAGTTCAAAGCCTGCGGACCAAAAAAATTTACTGGTGAAGATGGGCCTACGGCCATGTTCCAATGGTTTGATTCGATCAAAGTCACCCTGCGTCAGAGTGGCTATCCTGATGATCTCCGTACTCTTAACGCCACCGGCGTCTTCCAATCTCGAGCTTTGGATTGGTGGACGGCCGAGAGAAACAAACGTGGAAATGATGCAGCTTATGGGTTAACGTGGGATAAGTTGAAGGACGTAATGATGAAAGAGTTCTGCCCTCCCCACGAGCGCCAAAAGCTGGAGGACGAGTTCTGGCATATCAAGCAGAAGGAAGGTGACAATGCTGGGTTAACTGATCGCTTCAAGCAGTTAAGCATAATCTGTCCAGACCAAGTTAAGACTCCCGAAATCACCATCAAGAAGTATATTCGTGCTCTTCCGGATTGCGTGGCTGATTTCGTTCAAGCTGCAAAAATGACAACGATTGAGGAGACCTACTTACTCGCTTCTGGGATCAATAATAAACGAGTCAAGTCTGGTTACTGGGATAAAATCTCCAAGAATCTGCATCAAGTCACTGCTGTTCCAACCGCTGTACCCGTCGCTGACACCACCGCCACCGCACCGCAATCTTCAAAGCTATCACGTCGCAAGAGGAAGAACAACAGCAGTTCCAGCAACAAGAACTGTGCAGTTACTGCCGCACCACTTCAAGCCCTACCAACCTAACCGCAACCTCATCACCGCCAAGTAGCGGCGCCTATGGCAAATGCACAGCCAGCAAAGCGTGCATACACTGGGCCACATCCACTCTGCCCTACTTGTACTTATCATCACCTGGTTGGTATCGCATGCAGATTCTGCGTTCATTGCAACATGTACGGTCACTTCACCGCCAACTGCCGTAATGGATCTCAACAAGCTCCAGCTCCATTTCAAGGTCAAGCTACTTCTCAACAAGCTCTACTCCCTGCTCCCCAAGGCCAACAAGCGGCTCCTGCACCTACGATCCACGATAGAGCTTGCTTTGCGTGTGGTGATCCCAACCACTTCGCAAACATGTGCCCGAACCGAGCAGTGAAGCAAGAGCCACAACGGCAGCAGCCAACACAACAGCAGCAGCAGCAGCCAGCGCAGCAAGTAGCCCGCGGGCGCATCTTCAACATCAACGCCCACCAGGCTCAGGCAGACAAGAACGTGGTTAATGGTACGTTTCTCGTAAATGGTATATATGCTTCGTGTTTATTTGATACTAGAGCCGATAACTGTTTTGTATCGTTCGAATTCGAAAAGCTCCTTAATCGTAAGCGCACCCATCTTCGCTCGACGTTCGATGTTGAAGTTACCACTGGAAGAACCGTCACCGTCAGATCTGTTCTGCGTAACTGTGCTCTCAATCTCAACGGTCACGTTTTTCTGATTAATCTCATTCCAATGCAACTCGATAGCTTTGATGTCATAGTAGGCATGGATTTCCTTCGG
This sequence comes from Helianthus tuberosus, assembly GCA_030545235.1. Taxonomy (NCBI): domain Eukaryota; kingdom Viridiplantae; phylum Streptophyta; class Magnoliopsida; order Asterales; family Asteraceae; genus Helianthus; species Helianthus tuberosus. The sequence goes on from CM060406.1 coordinate 92,869,072, forward strand.
GAGAATCATGCTGAAATTGTTTGCTTCGATAAGATGATTCGTTTTTCTCTCGCGAATGGTGATCAATTGTGTCTTTATGGTGAAATCGCCTCGAAGAAATTACAACTCATGTCATGTGTCCAAGCTAGCAAGTATCTCCACAAGGAATACCAAGCTTTCTTGGCACACATCGTAGTAGCGGAGAAAAAGGAAGTTAAGGAGGTAGACCAGGTGCCTGTAGTTCGTGATTTTCCTAATGTATTTCCTAACGATCTTCCCGGGTTGCCTCCCACCCGTGATATCGATTTCCGAATCGACCTTATTCCTGGAGAAAATCCCGTTGCTAGAGCGCCTTATAGACTCGCTCCTTCCGAAATGCGCGAACTCTCGAGTCAGCTCCAGGAACTACTTGATAAAGGCTTTATTCGCCCTAGCACCTCTACTTGGGGCGCGCCTGTCCTTTTTGTCAAAAAGAAGGATGGATCGTTCCAGATGTGCATCGACTACAGGGAATTGAATAAGCTTACCATCAAGAATCGATGATTTGTTTGATCAATTAAAAGGCGCTACGTGTTTCTCGAAGATTGATTTATGCTCAGGCTACCATCAACTGCGAATCCAATAGGAAGATATACCTAAAACCGCTTTTCGAACCTGATACGGTCACTACGAGTTTGTTGTCATGCCTTTTGGTTTAACCATCGCTCCCGCAGTCTTTATGGATCTAATGAATCGAGTGTGCAAACCCTTTCTCGACCGCTTCGTCATCGTTTTCATCGATGATATCCTGATCTATTCCAAATCAAAAGCCGAACACTCGCAACATCTAAGTCTGGTTATTGAGTTACTCCAGGGAAACCGTCTCTATGCCAAGTTCTCCAAATGCGAATTTTGGCTGGAGGAGGTCCAATTCTTGGGTCATATTGTCAATAGTCAAGCTATTCATGTCGATCCCACGAAGATTGAAGCAGTTAAGAGTTGGGTTACACCCAAGAATCCGTCCGAAGTCCGTTTATTCCTCGGACTGGTAGGTTATTATCGTCGATTTATCGAAGGATTCTCCGCGATCGCTGTGCCGCTTACTTCTCTTACGCACAAGGACAAAACTTTTGTTTGGGGAACCAAACAGGAAGAGGCCTTTCAAACGCTTAAAGAAATTCTTTGCAATTCTCCCGTGCTCTCACTTCCCGAAGGAGACAACGATTTTGTAATTTACTGTGATGCCTCTAACCTCGGTCTCGGTTGTGTTCTCATGCAACGAGACAAGGTTATCGCTTACGCCTCTCGACAGCACAAGATCCACGAGAAGAACTATACCACACACGACCTCGAGCTTGGCGCAGTTGTTTTTGCGTTAAAGATTAGGCGACACTACCTTTACGGTACTAAGTGTACGATCTTCACCGATCATAGGAGCCTACAACACATCTTTGACCAGAAAGAACTGAATATGCGTCAACGCCGGTGGGTAGAACTCCTTAACGACTACAACTGTGAGATCCGTTACCATCCAGGTAAAGCAAACGTCATTGCCGATGCTCTCAGTCGACGAAGCTATTTGCATAGCGTTCATAATATCCCAGCCCAACATCATCTCGAAACTCTTATAGGCGACGCTCAGCATGCTTGTTTCCCTGAACGAACCCTGAAGAAGGAAATAATTCTAAACGATGGCGCCCAACTCCAGAATAAATCCAATGGTATCTTCCATTATCTAGACCGAATTTGGATTCCCAAGCGTACCAATTTACGACAACTTCTGATGGACAAAGCCCACAAATCTCGATATTCTATTCATCCCGGTGCCAATAAGATGTACCAGGACATGCGCTACAAGTACTGGTGGTCGGGCATGAAGAAGGATATCACAATCTATGTTTCGAAGTGCCTGACTTGTTCAAAAGTCAAGGCTGAACACCAAAGACCCTCTGGCTTACTCGTACAACCCGAGATCCCTATGTGGAAATGGGAGAGTATAGCCATGGACTTCATAACGAAACTTCCACGCACGCCATCAGGTCACAAAAGCATATGGGTTGTCGTTGACCATTTGACCAAATCCGCCCACTTTCTACCAATACGAGAAGATTGTAAGGTAGAACGATTAGCCTGAATCTACACCGACGAGGTCATTTGTTGACACGGGATGCCTCGTGACATCATCTCTGACCACGATGGTCGGTTTACCTCGTACCTTTGGGAAACATTTCAATCAGCTCTCGGTACTACTCTCAATCTAAGTACTGCTTTCCATCCCCAAACCGACGGTCAGACTGAATGAACAATTCGTACTCTTGAAGACATGCTTCGCTCGTGTGTCATAGATTTCGGTGGTAATTGGGACATGCACTTACCTTTAGTCGAATTCTCGTACAATAACAATTATCACTCTAGCATCCAAATGGCACCATTTGAGGCATTATATGGAAGAATATGTCGATCGCCTATTGTATGGCACGAGATCAGAGACGCGCAACTTACCGGTCCCGAGCTGTTGCAAGAAACGACTGACAAGATCCTCCAAATTCGAGACAATCTACTGAAAGCTTGGAGTCGAAAGAAAAGTTACGCCGATAGACGCCGTAAGCCCCTTGAATTTGACGTTGGCGATCACGTATTCCTAAAGGTTGCACCTTGGAAGGGGGTGATCAGATTCGGCAAGAAAGGCAAGCTCGTGCCTCGATACGTTGGACCCTTTAAAATTCTGGAAAGGATTGGCAAAGTGGCCTACATACTCGAACTACCGGAGGAACTGAGTAATGTCCACCCGACTTTCCACGTTTCGAACCTCAGAAAGTGTCTAGCCGACCAAGAATTACATGTCCCTCTTGAGGATTTACAAGTGGACGAAACATTACACTTTGTGGAAAACCCTGTCGAGATCATGGGACGAGAAACCAAGGTACTCCGACGCTCAGGCATTCCCATTATGAAGGTTCTCTGGGAAGGCAAACGCGGTGCCGAGTTTACTTTAGAACTCGAAAGTGACATGAAGGCGAAGTACCCGCAACTGTTTGTTACGACTACTTCTTAAATTTCGGGACGAAATTTCCCTAAGTAGGGGAGACTGTAACAACCCGTGTTACTGAAGTCAAAGTTAAAGTCAAGATTAAAGTCAAAGGAAGAAAAGATTGCTAATTGTGATCTGTCATTCCTTGCTTAATTACTGAATTGACTTCTTTGACTTGTAATTGAATCTTTATTTTAATCACTTTAGTTATATTATGTGGAGTACTTGTTAATAATCGAAGTTTAATCGCTAATCGACTTATCGCATCGCAATCGTATTCGCAACTCGAAATGCGCGTTCTGGATATTGTTTTACGTGTGTGTGCTTACTATGTGTTACTTGTGCATGTTATATATTTATGTTGAGGTGTTAAACGCAATCGCAATTCTATCGCATCGTAATCAAATCGCAAACGCTGAACGCAAGTTATTTATAGTGATTGTATATTAGATATAGTAGTTAAGTTATTTGTATGACTATTGGGTAAAACTATCGCATCGCTCACTCGAACCACATCGCAACGCTCAACACGCGAATCGAAACGACAAAACTCAACGCGCCGGACACCGGATTGAGTGGCCACCCGATCAAGTGGCCATCCGATCGGTGTCCCATCCGACACTTATGCCCTTTCCTTTTTGGGAAACCCTATAAATACCCTCCTGTCACATCATTTGTGATGTGACAGTTCCTATACTCGACCAGCTCGCTCAAGCACTCATTTCTCTCGATTCCTCGCGATTCTTGTATGTTTTCAACCTAATTCTTGTACTTCTATGATTTACACGCACTCCTTCATCTTTTTCACCTTTGAATCTTAACTTTTAACCGTGAAATCAGTGGATTTGAGGTGTTCTAGGGTGATGTCAACATGGAGTTCTTATGAACTTCAAGAGTTGGCATCATTCCACCAAGAATAACTTAGATCTGAAGGATTTCAACATGAATAAACAAAGATCTTGCATAGATCTGAACATAAAAGGATTGAAAGATAGGTTTCCAACTTTCTTTCAACTCTTTTACACTCAATGCACTCAAAACCGATAGAATCGGAGCTCGTTCTGATCTTCTACTCATTCTTGTTGATGTATTGGTTCAGGATCTGATTCCTATCCAAGGGACAACTGATTTCAGGTTAAACATGAACCACCGTCTTGAATAGTTAGCTGGTCGGACTAGGGTGATTCCTGTTCGATCGGGTTACTTGGGTCAAGATGGGGTTTTTGTTGTTTAGCACGTTGTCAAACCGTCTCGAACAGACCGCAAACTTTCAAAATAAACAAGTTCTAAAACGATCAGATACGCGGGATAGATTGCCATCCGATTGAACCGGCGTCCGGTCGGACTGCACTTGTGGTTCAACACTCAAACAATTTTCAACATGTTTAATGCATTACCAGTTATAACGGATTGCCACCCGATCGGTAGACCATCCGATCGACTGACAATCCTGTTGTGAACTTATTCTATGAGAAATAACTCGCCGAATGGATCACCATCTGATCGAAACGCTGTTCGATCGAACAACCTGAAAGGTAGATATGCTTCTCTGTTTTCAAAATACTACAACGAAAAATTCAAAAGACAAGCCATCATACACAAACACATCCATCCCAAATGAGGTGTCAATTCGACCGAATGGCCATCCGAACGGATGACCATCCGAACGGACTGACATCCGATCGAATAGCCATCCACTCGTCACTTGTTCACTTTGCATCGTTATACGCGTCGCTTATCGCTTATGCTATCGTTCTGATCAGGCTAATCTCACTCTAGCGCTCCCTTCAATCCATTAAACTTCCATCGATGTGAGTATACTCGATCCCTTTTTGCTTTATGCACTTTTGGGTGTTACATACGTTACTTATTTTAAATCACATCGAACACACAACGCAAACACTATTTATACGCCGACCGTTATTGCTTGTTATACGTGACTCGATGAATGCCTGTTTGTTATGTTTACACATTGATTGCTGTCTACCTGCCTTAGCAACGATAGTACTATAGTTTGGACTCAGCACCTGTTCACTCGAGGGTTGTTAAGCATATTGGCGATACACTTGCATCGTTAGCGGGTTAATAGATTGGTGGGTAATTGATACAATTAAACGGGTTATTAGGTTGTATGGTGAATCTTAAAAACTATCCCTAATAATTAATCAAAGTCATTAATTCCAAGGCCACGTCTTTGTGGTGTTTTTGAATCAGTAAACGGATTTTTGTGTTAAAACAGGTATTCGGGATTCCAGGTGGAGGATACTTCTTCTTATTCTGAAAACACTTTTCGTGACAAATTGTGTTTTCTTTGAAATCAAACAAACAAACAAACCCCCAGTTAGACAGTTTAGTTTTTAATTAGATTTAGTTTAATTAGGTTTTTTATTGAGCCTTACGACAGTCGTCACATTTCTTTGACAAATTCCGTAATACATTACCAGTTTTAGACAATTGCACTTTCATTTACACTACCATCCACAATACACTACTTTTTACATTACCAATATTAGAAATGCAGATGTGCATTAATATGTATGAACATGATATAATGTGTTTTGGTACACTACTTTGAATACATTTTCTTTTTCGTCTATCATATTATCCATAATACATTATCATTACCTCCTACTATCCATAATACACTACCATTACCAATATGTATAATATTTTCAACCACTAGATATAACTAACTAAAAACGTGTATATGGGCCTAGTTCATAATACAAAATCACAACTTTTTGTACCAAAACACATTATATCATGATCATACATAACGATGCACATGCGCATCTTATATATTATTAATGTAAAAAGTACTGTATTACATATGGTAGTGTAAATGAAAATGCAATTGTATAATACTGATAATGTATTACGAAATTTGTCAAAGAAATGATACAACATGTGCATCGATAAGTGTTACTCGGATTTTTTTAGTGAGAAAATATAGTAATTTTTTTTAAAAAAATATTAAAAAAATTTTGTGAGTTTTTTTTTGTATTTTTTGTGTTCACATTGGTTCTCGTGGTTCTCGCAATAAGAATGGTTCTCAAATGAACCCACCCTACATATATATATATATATATATATATATGTGTGTGTGTGTGTGTGTGTGTGTGTAAGGTTTATTGGGGAACACTAAAAAGTGGGGAACCGGAGAACACTCTTAACAATTTAACTTAACATGTTGCAAATCAAATTTTTTTTAAATTTTTTCCACGCTTTTCTTTATATACACTTTTAGAAGCATTTTTAATAAAAAAATAAAAACTAAAAATATAAAAAAAGTTAAGAAAAGGCTTAATTTTGTTTTTACAAAAATGATTTTTTATAGGAATAGTTTCTACCTATTTTTATAAGAAAAAGCGCTGATTTTTTTTAAAATTGATTTTTAACATGTTAAGTTAATTTTACAAGATATATATTTTTTTAAATTGTTTTCTAAACATTTTTTTATATTTTTTGGTTTTGATTATTTTATTAAAAATGTTTCTACATGTATTTATAAGGAAAAATGCCAAATTTTTTTTTAGAAAAAGTTGATTTTTAGTGTTCCCCAATGAACTCTCCCCTATATATATATATATAGGAATAGGTTCATGTGTGAACAACTTTTTGAAAGTGAACCGTGTGAACTAATCTTGGCCCTTGACTTTCTTTAAGATGATAAGGGGTAGGATTGTAATTTTATAAAAAAATTAAATTTAAATCATTTTAGTATTAATTGATTTCAGTTACCAAATAATTTAAGTAAATCAAAATCTTTAACATATTTTATTTTTGTATAAGATTATTATCTTGAATGTGATAACAAATATTCATTTTTTATGTGATTTATCTCCTTCACAATTGTTTTTCATAAGTTTCACAAACCCCGCAAATCTCGATCATATTTCCTGGTTCGTCAAGTCATATTTCGTCTGAAATATCGATTATTTCTCGCCGTCAGTTGTTTACTCGGAGACGACAAAGGATTGTTCATCAGTTTCAGAAACCTAGTAAATCTCGTTCATATTCCGGCGAACATTAATCGGAGATGACATAAGATTCCGACGAACATTAAACTGAAAACACTGATTTTCGAGGAACATTAATCTCGAAACATTTATCTGAAAACTTTGATTTTCCGGCAGTTGCTGTAACATCGCGACCCAGGTATGTATCTGAAAACTTTGATTCCGGCAGTCCACATTAAACCCAGATATTTATCTGTTGTCCAATGATTTTGTTGGTGCATATGTCTGTCGACTTCGTCTTGTATCGAGTCCTGTAATAGATTTGATAGATTGAGTCATGTAGTTCGAGGAAAACGAGAATCTGAGCACAACAAGCCAGTTCGCACGAAATGGCAAAGGCCATTTCGTACGAAATGGACATTCTCCATTTCCCACGAAATGAGTCATGTCCATTCCATGCGAAATGGTTCTCCTATAAATACATGACTTGATCATTTCATTGAAAAGGTTCTGATTCCGGTACCGGCAGCCTGTAAAACATTGTGAAATCAATTTACGAGACAGTTAAAGTGATTCTGTGTGCTAATCAACCTAATTCAACATCGATACGTTTGTTTCCGCCACTCGTATTGATCAAAAACTCTTCTGAACGACTCATTTGGTCGTCACAAACGATCCTACAATTGGTATCAGAGCTCAGGAGGAAGAGTTCTTACCGATTTAGCTTGATTTCCTCCAAAAATCTCACTTCTACTAACTTTCTTCACATTTTTACAAAATTAATCGAGATTTTATGGTTAAAATGAACTGATTTTTACATATTACATGCGAAACACTGATTTAAACAATCCTTGAAAGAATCAGACTTAAAATCAACCTAAAACCTAATAAATTTGTCAAAAACATGACCGATTGGATGACATCAGCACCATTTTGCACGAGTTGAATCTTCCATTACGCACGAAGTGGACCCATTTCGCATCAAAAAGTTCATTTCGTTTGAAAGTGATCTCATTTCGCACGGATTGGTCATAACAGACTTCATTTCGTACGGATTGAGCATTGGTTTGTCCAATTTGCTTGAAAAGTCCAATTCGTGTGAAATATACATCCATTTCGTACGAATTGGGCATTTATGATTCATTTCACACGTATTGAACATTTGTGATCCAGTTTGCATGAATTGAACCTTATCCTGTTCGTTTGAGATTTGTTTTCAGGTTTTGTGAAAGATTTCAGTTCGTTTCAAGATCATCCAGTTCGTTTGTAAAGTCTGATTTTGTGAACTTTTGAAAACTATAACATGGATTCTGAATTCTACAATGTGTTTGCTACCACTCCGGGTACTCCTGTTACCGTTTCTCAGAGTGTAACCATGGAAAATGAAACTAGAATGTTACAGAAACCTCCAAAGCTGATGGGTATTGAAGAATATCATAGTTGGAAAGAACGTTTCGAGAATTGGGTTCAAGAAAATCATCTAAGATCTTGGGAATGTATTGAAACTAAGTATAATAGACCACTTTCTCGTTTGGGAGTTGCAAAGATTATCTCGGAATTTTCAGATCAAGAGAGAGATATGTATAAGGCAAAAAAAAATGATGGCCAGTTTGCTTCAACAAGCTGTGAAAGAAGATATTTTCATATTACTTCAACATGATGGTAGTGCACGTTCAATTTGGGATGCACTTCGCACAAAATTCGAAGGAAGTGCAGAAATGATCAAGAGTAAAAAATCATTATTGAAGAAGGAATTTGAATTGTTTTCAAGTGTGCCAGGTGAAACTACAAAGACTCTCATTGAGAGATATTGTCTTCTAGTGCGTTCAATGTCTCGATTGGATATTACTAAAACTCCAGAGGAATGGGTTGAGAAATTAGCTGATGCTTTACCTAAAAAAGAATGGGGTACATATCTCATGATTTTGAAGAATATCGAAGAGTATAGCAGATTGTCGATTGCACAATTCATTGAGAAACTTGAAGGACAAGATCTTGAACAACAAAAGATTGCTAGAATGAACAATTCAAGCTGTCAACAAGACATCAAGATGTATTACAAAGGTAATGTTCAAAATGTTGAAGCTAGTCCAAAGATCCAAACTGCTTTTAGCGCAGAAAACTCATCCGGATCAGTCAATCAAAGTTCATTCAATTCCAGTGGATTTTCTTCATATCCGAGTGTTAATCCAAGTGTTCAAAACTCAAACAATGGTAATGGTCATGTGCTACAATGCAACATCGCGTTGCATCTTCAGAATGGTCAGAATTTCTCTGAAGAAGTCGCTAAAGGTCATATGGCATTACTTGTTACTGTGTTGGAATCATATGAAAGCTTGGTTGCGGGAAGGATCGGAAATCCTATGTTGACGAAAGAGGATTATGATCAGATTGATGCTGAGGAGATGGAGCTGATGGATATTAAGTGGTGTTTAGAGAGTGTGTTAAGGAGAGCCGAGAAATTTAAGCAGATTACAGGAAGAGATGACTTTCTTGATGCTAATGTTTCTACTTTAGGTTTTGATAAATCTAAAGTTACTTGTTTTCGAGGCAGGGAAAAATGACATTTCAAGAGGGAATGTACCAATCGAGAAACAAGTGGAGCTCAGAATCCGTTCGACAACAATGATTATTATCGGAAAGCGATTTATCTTCAAGTTGCTGAACAACCGCATCAACAACAATCATCATCATCCAATGCTAATCAGATTGAAGATGGAAAGAAGAAAGCTTATCTAGTGAATCAAGATGATGAAAGAGTGTCAGAGGGTTTTAGCTGGGACAAATACATTCCAGCTAATTCAAAGTTTAGAGCATTCATTGCACAAATAGTTCAAGAATCCGAGTTGATGAAAGAGTGGATGGATGTGTTTGCTGGTAATGAGAAAAGTCAAGATGAAGAGTCTGTTTCTTCAGATAGCTCAGAAAAGACACCAGATTTTGATCAATCATTATCTGATAGCAGTGATGATGATGTGGAAATTAATAAAATAAACATTGGAAAAACTCATTTATCTCCTGAAAGTTTCAAATTTTATTTTGCAGATAAATTGAAGAAGCTAAAGGAAAAAACGAGCAGCAAAAGAAAAGAAAGAAGTAAAATGCGAGAATGTTACTCAGGAAGATAAAGCTGATCAGAGTGAAGGTGTTAAAGTTGTTGAGAAGATTGTTGAAGTCACAAAACCTTGTCTGAAATGTTTGGAACCATGCAAACACTGTGAAGAGAAAGACAAGAAGTATAGTGAGCTCGATAAGATGAAAGAAAAATTGTTGTTTGATGTCAAGTACGTGAAAGAGTCGTATGATGTGTTGAACAGAACGGTTAATAGTTTGCAAAAGACATATTCAGAAAGGGAAAATGCTTTGAAAATGATGAATGTAGTGATGATGTCAAAGCAGAAACAAATAAATTACTATATTGAAGAATGTGCAAAGTTGAAGCACGAGTTGGAATCTGAAAAGACTGAAAATGAAAGAATCGGACGATTGCTGCAAAGTTATTCAAGTTATGGTTACTTAATTGATAGAATTTATCCGACTGTTGCAGGTTTTGAAGCATTTCAAGAAAAGAAGTCTGAAGATACGGATACTGGTAAGAAACAAAGTGCAAATTATAACAAGTGTCCGCCTCCGATCTGGGAAGGTTATTCTCCCAGAAAACCAAATGAGGAACAAGTAAAAAAAGCAGTAAATATAAAGTTAAAGTCCGAAACAACTGATGAGTTACCAGACAACATTGACGTCACATTCACATCGTCTGACACTGATCATGAGTCGGAGTTAATAAAGAAAGTGGTCGATCAGGTGTTGGATAAGGATGAGGAGTCAGAGTTAAAGTCCGAATATGAAAGTTCGAGTTCGTCGGTCAACAGTTCAAAATCATCGGTCAAAAGGGTTTACAATAAAGAATTTATGTTATCAAAATCTAATTTGAATGACGAAACATTTGAAGTTGCATATACTTTGAATGATTCTAACAAATTATATTTTGATAAAGAATTTCCAATAAGAAGTGTTCAAATTGAAAAAATTAAAAAGGTTTTCAAATTAACAGAAATTAATATTTCTGAAATAAAAGATGTAAATGTTACTGAAAAACCTAAAAAATACACTTCAAGAGTTCAACAAAGATTGAACAAGAAAAAAGGTTACAGTTCTGGTTATGGTTTTCAAAAGAAACCAAACCATAATAGTAATTTTAAAAAGAAAGGTTTAGGCTTTATTCTACCCGAAAATCATAAAAATGAGAAAATTTCTAACACAAAACAATATTTGTTTCAGGGTCAAGTTCTGAAGAAGAAGAAAAGAGCTCATTCTGGAAACAATCGAACAAAGAGTTCTTTGCTGAAAAACAAAAGTTTGAGAAGAATGGAGCCTATCAGAGAAAGGAGACAAGAACCTGTTACCGATGTCAAGAAGTTGGTCACATCGCCTGGAATTGTCCAAAGGCAACCAACACAAAACAGGAAGTTGTTTCTAAACTCAAAGAAAAAGTTATTGATAAAACTGAACCACAAACTGAAAAATTCAAAGTGTTTAAAAATTCAACATATGAAGTTGGTGAATGTTCGAAAAGGTTTTACAAAAGAAGGGTGAATCTTGACAACCAAATGTGGGTTGTTAAGAAATCTCATATGAAATCTCGCGATGAATCTGACTCGTCAAAGTCATAAGAGCCACAAGTTGATCTAAAAAGTGAAAATTCAGTTCCGCCAATGGTTGACGCAAATTTTCCACCATTATGAACTGAAAATTTTAAACAAAAGGTTGGAAAAGTGGAGATTTCGAATCAATTCTATTCTGAAAAGAAAGAATTTGATGTCGAAAAGGCTTTTAATGACACAGTGAAAAATATTTTTGGAAAGATGGTTGATGGAAAGGTTAAAGGGGTAAAACAATTTTTTGAAGCAAAAAGAAATGTTCAAACCCCGAGTGAAACTGAAAAGGTCACACCCAAAGCTGGTCAGGCTTGGGTGTCACTATTCCATATGTAAAAATCCGGACTTGCCAGAGCTCCCAAGTTGGTAATCGTGGAGCATGAATCGACATCTTTCTTGAGAAGCTGAAAATTGTTATATTTCGGTTTACAAGTGGTATGGTTGATGAGAACCTACAAGTGGTTAATCAAGGTCAATAAGTTGAACTTGATTTAACTTTCATACAAGTGGTAATTGGAAAACAATGTGATGAAACCCCGATCCTTACAAGTAGTGAAATCAACAAAACTAATTTTCCGGAAAAACCATTTTGATTAAAACAAACTTAAGTGTTTTGAAATCATAATGGGAAAATAGTTTGTTGTCAGGGGGAGTTCTGATTGTTTACGCCAAGTGGATGGCGATTTGAAGCAATTCACATCGGTTTCTCAAATTTTCTTTAAATGGTTTTGAATTTTAGGGGGAGTAAGAAATTTCAGAAAATCCAAAAACATTAGAATATTTGAAAATGTCAAAAACATGATAAAATTTCAAAATGAATTTTGTTGAGAAAAGAGGAAATGATAGTACATCAGTAGACAATCACAGTACGCTAAAGAATTGGAAAGTCAAATGTAATAAACGGTCTCACTAATGATGTGCCAGTAGGTTTTTACACGCTTAGTAGATTGTATTTGAGATATAAACCTAAATATCATACTTACTTATTTCGTGGGGAACATCTCTCGGGTATATAGGTAACCCCTGAAATCTTGTTTGAAGGGCTTTCTATTTCTGACATACTAGGTCTTTGTGCGTGGTGATATCTGGGGTATTATACCAGGACTTCTGATTTTACGGGAGCAATAGCCTAGTCGTCGTATAATACTTTGCACTGCTTTATTGTTAAAGCTCGCCCTCAGCATAAAACATGATGAAACATTGAAAAATGCTAATCATGTGCTGTTGAAGAAAAGATTCTCTAAAGGGAACACACCTAAAGTCGAACCATCATCTCTCTGATTTTGCGGAAGCAATAGCCTAAGCTCTCATGGTCTCACATTTAACCCCTTACAGATATCATTAGTGTACATTCACCTGTAAGACTGAATATAGGAGTCTGGATATGGGAGTATATTCTGAGGTGGGACACGCGAATGAGTTTAAGTTTCTTAAAACACTAATCTCGTATCTCAAAACAGTTGAACTTTGTGTGAAAATTTAAGTGGATCAGTATACTGACAATCTAAGTGAATCGTTTAGAACTTAAAGTGTTTAAAGCTCAATGGTGCTAGTGATTTGTCTCAAAAACTGATATGATCCTCTTACACAAACTTACAAAAATATTGTCTGTAAATATTTCTTTACTGCTTTTCATTAAAAACAAAATTCCAAAATGAATGTGTTTTAGCATAAATTTTGAAAATTCAAAAAGATTTTATTTCATTTTATTTCGACAACTGATGTTGAAAAGCTGATTTTCAAAATTCCAAGTCCTAAACATGATGATCGACAGTGGGTTGGGAGAGTTTGTTTTGAAATGAAAATTGTTATAATTAAATCTACCCAAAAGTAAGTTTGAACATGATATAAATTGTTGATTATTGAACAATATCTTCAAGTGGTTTATAAATTTGTCACATTTTTAAATTTGTGAAATTTATTGTGAGGTAGAGATTTGTGCAGATCCTCATGTCTAAGCCTGAGCAGAGTTTGAGCCAGGTTTCGATTCTAGAACAAAAGCTATGTCAGACTGCGATCCCGGAACAACTTAAGGGGGAGTCTACTAGCAAAGGGGAGTCTGAAGACAGTAGAGCCAGTTTCTGATTCTGGAATTGTGATCAAGACAAAAGCTGATGTTGCTGATGAGTGAGAGAAAGAGGAGATTGAAGATTATTAGATCAACATCTAAGGGGGAGGTTAGCTGCTAATGCTGAAAAGAAAAGTGATAGAGATTGAAGGATGCTTACAGTGTCAGACACTTTGGAGAGAGCGAACACTGATCAAGACCGAAGACTTGTCATACTGAAGACTCGACACCAAAGACTTCGTCAACATCTAAGGGGGAGTCTGTTGGTGCATATGTATGTCGACTTCGTCTTGTATCGAGTCTTGTAATAGGTTTGATAGATCGAGTCATGTAGTTCGAGGAAAACGAGAATCTGAGCAGAACAAGCCAGTTCGCACGAAATGGCAGAGGCCATTTCGTACGAAATGGACATTGTCCATTTCATACGAAATGAGTCATGTCCATTCCATGCGAAATGGTTCTCCTATAAATACCTGACTTGATCATTTCATTGAAAAGGTTCTGATTCCGGTACGGAGGTGCTGCCGAAGTGTCTCCAGCCTGTAAAACATTGTGAAATCAATTTGGGAGACAGTTAAAGTGATTATGTGTGCTAATCAAGCTAATTCAACATTGATAAGTTTGTTTCCGCCTATCGTATTGATCAAAAACTCTTCTGAACGACTCATTTGGTCGTCACAAACGATCCTATAGATTTCCCGACGAAAAATGTTGAAATATAATTTTATTTTTGCCCGCAGTTCTTTCTGTCTTTCATTCATGGCCGACCTAGAAATCAATAATCATAATTCTGACGAAAACGTTGACGATAATGTTTACGTTACAACAATGGATCGTCCAGGTGTGTATCGTATGACCAATGATTTCTATAACTTTTATAATGAACATGTCAAGAATTTTTATATTTGTTGTCGTTATTGCAATAAGTAAACTTTGAGTTTTGAGTCCTATTTTTTATGTATAATATTTGGGTCTGAGTTACACATAATGTAAGTTTAAACAATGTTTTTTGATGTAATACGTGTATGTACATACACAAGGTACACATGTGTACTGCGGATCTATACATGCTAACATGATAGTACACATGTGTATAATATACAATAGTTGCATGTAAATAGCATAATTTTTGTTAATGAGCCTTTGAAGACCCTCATACATTGTTTTCCTTATTGCAATCTTACAACTAATAGCCCGCCATAATTTTCGTCGATGAACAGCTTATCTGTTCTACTTACAACTAATGATCCCCGTAATTTTCGTCGATGAACAGCTTATCTGTTCTACTTACAACTAATTGTGCAGAGTCGGTTGCGAGTAATGTGTATGAAACCCCTAATGGGACTAGGTGCTGGACACCAATTGTCCCCACAGATTCAAACCGTTTGTGAAAGCTAGATTTAGTACGATTGAACAAGCAATCTCAATGTATGAGGAGTACGCAAAACTAGCAGGATTTGGAACCCACTTGGGTACTTGAAAAAAAGAAAAAAAAATAGGCGACGAGATAATTACAATTCGGCGATACGTTTTGTAAAATCTGTTACAAAATACACAAACATAGAAACAACATTGTTTTTTATTCGAAAAATATGAAACATTAATCCGTACAGTAGTGTAACACGTTCAATAATATGTGTTTTGTATACTGCATATTACATGTACACATGTGTACTGAGTTTGCTCTGTTACAAACTGTGAACATGTGTATTGTGTAAGTGTTGTATAAAATTTATTATTCATGACCTATATTACGTACAGTAAGGTGTCACAAAACAGCTAAAAACCAAAAATACCATAGAAATAAAAATTAAATTTGTGTTCGACTATTTCAAAATAAAACAAAACAAAACACCACATGTTTAATATTGTCAACAAACAAAAACATCATACCAACACACGTTTAATATTGTCAACCAACATGGAAGTACTAATTACATCCTATTCTGCTCGCCTTCCCATGTTCGACTACTAAAGCCATTATGCGCTTACGGTGCTTGTTGACCTTTGAAGTTACTATCTTGACTGCGTACTTCTTCCTCAAACGTGTCAAGCACGCCTTCTTGGCGGTATGATCAAGTGGGAAGGCACTATCCCACTTCTTGGTTGTTATCCCGATCCACGTTTCCATATACCTCATGACAAAGACCCCGCAATCCATAGTGTTGTTGACTGTCTTCCATTCAATATCCAACCTGTGTGGCAAGGCATTCTCAATTTCCGTACCCGGCCTTGACGCACAAATAACAACAACAAGTGTATATAAGATATTCTAATTAATAATCTTTACAATTATCCACATGTCCCCCAAAGAACCATCATACGAGTACACATGTGTAACAAAGCACATACAAATGAGTACACATGTGTACACAGGAAATACAAACAGTATAGTAATAGAATATTCCCCTTGCATATCCAAAAAGAACATATATGTAGGATCATGGAACGACCTAACGAGTCGATCAGAAGAGTGCTCAGACAGAATCAGAGGCGGAATTCATTGATTATGTCTTCGTTTAGCTTGGATTCACTATTAATTGTCTTGTTTATTGATCTCTGAACAATTTACAAGCTGGAGACACTTCGACAGCACCTCGGCGTCGGAATCAAGAAGGTTACAAATGAAATCGCATCAAGGGTATTTATAGGTGAAGCTATTCCGTTTGAAAGTGGCATGACATGCTTCAAACGGAATGGCATGCTTCAAACAGAATGGCATGCTTCAAACGGAATGGCATGCTTCAAACGGAATTAGCTCACTCTCATCTAAAACCTACCCTATTTCTCATATAACGTGCCCTAATCTATTAATTCTAGTATAAGACTCGATACAAGACGAAGTCGACAGACGGATGCACTAACAGACTCCCCCTCGAATGTTGACGAGTCTGAAGTATCGAGTCTTCTCATTCTTCAGTCTTTACCGGTCTTCGGGCTCTTTCACAACCTGAGACTCGAATGAAGATGAATTCGACAGACAACTGCACCAACAGACTCCCCCTTGAATGTTGACGGAATCTTCAGTGAGAGTCTTCATCATAACGACTCTTCAATCTTGATCGGTCTTCTTTTTTTCTTGGCATGTACCAGGATCTTCTCTTTGGGTCTAACCTTGTCAGACTCCCCCTTTCATCATGATGGGATCACCGTCTAGAATTAGCTATCACCGTGAGATTGCATCCTGGCTTTAACTCTGTTCAGTTCATCTCCTGCACAAATTTTCTCACCACCACATAAGTTTTTACTTAAATCAATTAGAAAAACTTACTAGTAATAGTTACATCAAGTTCAAATTAATGATCTTGATTAACTAAACACACTTTCTTTCTCAAAATAAATTTCTCAATTCAGCACACACACTCCTAAACCAGTTCATCATGTTCAGCACTTGGAATTTTGAAAATCAGCTCTCCAACATTAGTTGTCGAAAATCTTTTTGTATTTTTCAAAAACTTATGCTAAAACACTCTGAAAATCTTTTAGTTTATGTGACTATCCACAAACACCGTTAAGCTTTAAACATTTTTAGTTCTAAACGATTCACATAGATTGACGATATTGTTTTCCACTTAAACCCAATCTAAAAACTTTCGAAATGCTTACCGATACGTTAAGGTATATTTAGATAGCACTAAATTCTTATGGACCCCACGATCTCAGCATATCCCCTCATCATGCAATACACTGACTCAAGTAATGCCTTTAAACTTTTATCAACTGTGATTTGTGCGAAAACAAAGCAGAATGTTTAAATATTAACAATCAGGTCGATACTTCCTTATACGCAGAGAAAGTCCAATGTTTAAACAAAATAAGAAAATAAAAATAAGTTGAAGTTGTTTAGGCTTTAACCACCAGGTCGATACTTCCGTATGCGCAGAGGAGGTCCAAAGCTTAAACGAAACACCAAAGAAAATAAAGCAGAACGTTTAGGCATTAACAACCAGGTCGATACTCACGTATACGCAGAGGATGTCCAATGCTTAAACAAAATAAAGAAATAAAATAAGTTTAAATCTTTGCAAAATAAACTGCACAATCACAGCGACTTTTCAGCAAAGTTGTGAAGGTTCACAAACTTAACCAGTTTTATGTCTTTCGACAATCAGCGATTATCGAGTAGGCACACAGTCAAGAAGGACAAAACTAAGTACTGTGCTTTCAACCGTGTTTCCCACTAGAACTAGGCTTTTTCATTTAGGTTTGTATCGTTATCGCAAATCTACTAGTCTAGCTGAGCCTACTGTCACATCTTTAGTAAGATCGTTTATCACATTTTATCTCTCCATTTCTTTAGCATGCTGTGACAGTCCAACTGATCTACTATCATTTCCTCTTTTTGACAACAAAACTCATTTTTGCATTTTTTTCAATGTTTTTGTAATTTTCAAATTTTCTAATTTTTTTTAAATTTTTACTCCCCCTAAAATCAAAATATGTCTCAATTTTGATTTTCTGGGAAAATTTGAAAACAAACTGTACAAAGAAACTTGACAACATGATGAGAATCACTTCAATTCTCCATTCACTTGGCATGAACAATCAGAACTCCCCCAGACAACAAAACATTTTCCCATGATGATTTCAAAACACTTAAGTTTATTTTAATCAAAATGGGTTTTCCGGAAAAAAAGTTTTGTGAGTCATTTCTCAAACATGGGGATCATTCGTCACCTTGTTTTCTTTAATCACTTGAAAAAAAACTAACATTTTTAAGATCAATCCACAAACATCACTTGTAGAAAATCAAGTACAATTTAATGTCCCTGATTTACCACTTTTAAGTTCGAAATATCACTTTCGAGAATTTCTCAAGATATGTGCCGATTCCTGCTCCACTCTTACCAACCTGGGAGCTCCGGCAAGTCAGGTTTTTCTATTTAAACAGATTCACCCAAGCCTGACGGTCGTTGGGTGATTTTGAATTCTTGTTCAACAATGGTGGAAAATTTGCATCGTCCATTGTTAGACCAGAATTCTCAACTTTTACCTCAACACACGGCTCTTCTGGGTTTACCACACCAGATTCATCGCCTGAACGTGGCTTGTCTGACTTTAACGAGTCAGACTCATTGCCAACAACTGGCTCCTTTGTTTCCGGAGAAACAAATTCATCACCAGCAACTTTCTTTTTCATCTTTCTCTCTGTCGTCCTCAGATTTGTATCTGATGAATCCGTTTTGCTTGATTTGTCATTCTTTGGCAAGTAATACGATTTATCAGAACTTTTATCTATTTTACTAGTTGTATCCGAGGATAAAATCTTCTCGAGATAATCTCTCGCCTTCTTTCTCTTCTTCCTCAGTCTGTCTTTCTGCCCTTGAGAAAGCTTCACTTTCTTTTCTTGAACTTTAGGTTCTTGAACCTTTTGTTCTTTGGGCTTGACATTGACTGATTTCTTTGCCAATTTCTGAGAATTAGCCCTCGATCTTTCATTTGATCTCCTTGAGCAATCTCTGGTAATGTGACCTCTGATTTGGCAGTTATAGCATCTTCCCATCTCATAACTCCAACTCTGGCAGTTAACAACAATGTGTCATTGATAACCGCATCTGTAACACACTCTGTTATCGTACCAATCACCATTTTTAGTCCAAACATTTAGATCAAAGCACTGTTTGGCTTGGTGATAATCTTTCCTCCTCTTGTTTGCTGAATTTGGCTTTTGAGCACTGTGGTCCGACATGCACCACTTATTACCAACAATTTTTGAATTTTCATTTTCTACTTTTTGTAATTTTTGATTGCGATTGGATGATTGTGTTAGTGCACTATGTCTATTGACTTCGTCTTGTATCATGAAATAGTATGTTTAATGTTAGCTTGTAAGTGGTGATTTTCCTTGAAAATGTTACTTGACAGTTTCAAGCTAAATCTAATAGTGAAGGTTTCCCTTGAACTGAACACATGTTCATTTCAAGCTAAATCTAAGGTTTCCCTTGAAATGGTCATGACATTTTCAAGCTAAACCTCAACACTATAAATAGAGTTCAAGCTAAATCATTTTAAGACTTTTGCACATTTGAGATTTGAAGAGCTCTAGTTCTAGAGAGAGAAACTAGAGAGAGAAAGTCTCTAAGTGATTCAAGGTTCTTTGTACGTTTCAGATTTATAAATAGAATCACGTTTATATTACGTCTTGTGTGTTTCGGTCGTGTTCGTGTACGGATTCCGCACGTTTTACGTTCGTTTAGCAATCGTTTCGGAGTCAAACCGGTCCTAACAAGTGGTATCAGAGCAGGAGCTCGATTGCGTTGATCAAACAACAAGATTCGTATCAGTTTATAGCATTTTCAGATCTGAATTGCATCTTTTCTTCATCATCTACTTATTCTTTCACGTTTTCTACGGTTTCTTGACAAATTGAACAGGATTTTATGGTCCGAATTAGCTGATTTTTTAGTATATTGTGCGAAAACAGTTGATATGCAATCCTACCAAGTTTCAGATTCAAATTCCTTGTCGTTTAGGAGATTTTCGAGTTTTTGTGTCCGATTTTGCTGCAATCAGCAAGATTTCGCTTGAGATAGTAACATTCAGCAAGATTTTGCTTGAAATTCAAGCGAAATCCTTATCAGTCAGATTTCGCTTGAGTAAAGTTGCTGGATTTCGCTTGAATAGTCTGAAGATTTCGCTTGAACATAATGTTTGGACTTGATTTCGCTTGAGATAGTACCTAATATCAGATTTCGCTTGAAACAACATAGATCAGATTTCGCTTGAAACAGTATAAGTGTTTGATTTTGCTTAAAATCATCAACTTGGGATTTCGCTTGAAAGGCTGTTAATTCTAGATTTCGCTTGAAAGTCTGTTAAGTCTAGATTTCGCTTCAAAACTATTCAAATTGGGATTTCGCTTGAAGTTATCAAGAGTTGATTTCGCTTCAACTGGTCAATAGTTGATTTCGCTTCAACTGTTCAACTAGTGATTTCGCTTGAGAGTCCTATTTCGCTTGAAAAGTGAAATTTCGTGTTGAGATTATTTCACGTCAACAGTGTATCAGTCTGTTTCAGGATATTATTGTGTATACTGATTGTGTTTGTTTGTGTGTGATTCCAGGTTATTCAAGAATTTCAAATCATGGCTAAAGTGTTTGATGAACAGGAAAACGAGAATCTTAAAGATTTAAATGATTGGACTTCTGGATCTTGGTTTGATAAGAGAGATAAGAAGGACATTTGGAATAAAAGATTCGAAAATTTTTTCTGCATGAAAAATGAATCTTTGGAAAAGTTGGATAAACGGTTTGATGATTTGATTGATAGGTTAGATAGATATGAGATAAGGGTTTCAACTGCTGAAAAAATCTTAAAATTTGCTGAAGCATTACCAATAGAATGGGATGAATTTTTGAGTGAACTAAAAAAGAATGCTAGTTTCTCAAAGCTTCATTTTAGAGAACTCATCATTAAGCTTAGTTCACATAAGTTTGATAAAGAAAAAAGAAAAGAAGAGTTGATGTATGAGATGAATAAGGATTTAGAAAAGATAAATTTGGAAGTGATTATCGAAATGAGAAAAAGATTTTCCGTATGTCTTGCAGCAAAAAGGGTTATGAAATACGATATTAGGAGAGGTTGTTATATTGATGAAAATATGAATCCTCTTGATTTTGTTAAAATTTTTTGTGCAGGAACATAAAGGATGGAAACAAAGAAAGAAGCTGATGCTGAAAAGATGAATGAAAAGTGCTCAAAATGTGATAAACTTGGAGCAGATAATGCGAAATTCTTGAAAGATGTGGAGAATTTGACATTGGAAAACAAAGCTTTGAGAGTTAACAAGAAAACCGATGATGAACAGATTCTGGAGTTGCGCTTGAACTGCGAAAAATTGAAATCTGAAAATGACAAACTTTTGAAGAATGTTGAGAGTGTGTCATTAGAAAATGAAAATTTTAAAAAATTAGAAAATGATTTCAAAAGTCAATTAAAGATTTTAGAAGATGAGAGAGATGTTTTTGGTAAAAATAATCTCGAAAAACAATGTGCGATAAATTCTCATCTTGATAAAATCATTCGACTTGAGCATGAAGCCGAAGATAATAGAAAGAAAATTGCTGAGTTAGAGAATAAGTTGAAAAGTTTTGTGACTTCTGTATCATACGTTTGTCCAAAACCGATCAATGTTGTTCCAATAAGTGACAATGTCACAAATTTTGACAAAGTCAAAATTGAAGATTGTGATGAAATATCTGATGATGAAAAGGAAAAGAAAAGAAAAATATTTTTAGATTTACAAGAAAAATTTAAAAATACTGTTTTGCAATCTACTGAAACAAGTGAATGTTCTAAACAAAAACCTGTTAAGAAGAGTGTAGAACAGAAACAAAAAGTTAAAAATTTGAAAAATTCTAAAATTGAAAATAAAAGCTCATCAGATAAATCATCCAATCATTATCAAAAATCACAAAAATTTAAAAATGAAAACTCACAAAATGATGGTAATAAGTGGTGCAGGTTTGACCACAGTGCTCAAAAGACAAATCCAACATTGAGGAGGAGAAATGACTATAACCAAGCCAAACAATGTTATGATCTGAAGGTTTGGACTGATAGAAGTGGATGGTACGATAACAGAGTGTGTTACACCTGTGGTGTGAGAGGACACATTGTTGTTAACTGCCAGAATTGGTATTATGAAACAAGAAGATGCTTTGAATGTAATATCAGAGGACATATTGCCAGAGATTGCCCAAGGAGATCGATGGGAAGATCAAGGGTTGAATCTCAGAGAACGATAAAGAAACCAGTCAATGTCAAGCCCAAAGAACAGAAGGTTCTAGAACAGAAAGTGAAGCTTTCGCAGGGGCAAAAAGACAGACTGCGAAAGAAAAGGAAGAAGGCGAGAGAGTATCTAGAGAATATTTTGTCTTCAGGTTCACTGGTTGGTTCGAATAAAAGTTCTGATGAATCGATTCACTCGACTGCAAAGTTAAGCAAATCGAATTCTTCAGATACAAATCTGAGGACAAACAAGAAGAAAAAGAAAGTTATTGGCAATGAATCTGGCTCATCAAAGTCAGACAAGCCAAGTTTGGAAAATGAATCTGATTCCACAAAATCAGAGGAGCCACAAGTTGAGGTAAAAAAGGAAGAGACAGTTCCGTTAATGAATGATGAGAATTTTCCACCATTACGAGCTGCAAACCTAAAATCAAAAGGTGTTGATGCTGGAAAAATGTTTAATAGCAATGTTAAACATATTCTTGTAGGTCCCTCTCGAGGATGAGATAAAACCTTATCCTTGTTATATCAAACACACTAGCGAGTGCGGAATCCAAGCTAGCATGCAACCGAGAATGTATACGAGAACAAGCACAAACACAACACACAAGATTCACCGATTAACACCACATGTATTAATACGAATGAAGGGTCCGGTTACAAGCTCAATGTTTACAGATATGTTCTATAAACTCTCAAAGTGTGTGTGTGCTCTCAACAGAATGCTCTCTCTGTTTCTCACCTCTTGTCTAACTGAACACAACACACTACATGGGTATTTATACCCGACACAGCAGGTCTGGTCGAAGGATCAGACAGATTGATCGAAAGATCATCTGTCGACCAGAAAGCCCATCGAAAGATCACATTCACCACGAAGGATGATATCCTTCGTGGTCTATCCTTCGAGTTCATCCATCGAAGGTTATGTTTCGAACTCATCTATCGAGGTCCATCTTTCGAGCTCATCATCATCGAAGGATATAAGTAATCCTTCGATGACCATCCTTCGACTCAAACATCTTTCCACCATGTGCTAACTGTTTGGCCAAGTCAAACCAGGAGGATGGTTGACTTGGTCAAACTTACATCGAACGCACATTGTAACAAACTAAGACGTAACCCAGACTAACATAAGACATCGTTTTGTATCATGACGAAATACAGACAAAGTACAGACACAAGTGCACCAACAAACTCCCCCTTGGCTGTAGCTTTGTCTCGATCTTCGTGTCTTCAAGTCTTCAAGGCCGAGTCGAACCGAGCCGAGTCGCGTCCACACAAAGTGCATCAACAAACTCCCCCTTGGACGCTACTCGTGATGGTTCGTCTTCTATGTCTTTCATGTCGGAGGATCTTCAAAGTTTTCACGCGTCGTAAGCAGAAAGTGTATCAACAAACTCCCCGTTTAATGTAGAAAGTGTGTTGACAAACTCCCCCTTAGATTGAACTCTCCATTGAGTCATGCTCGTGAATCTTTTGACTTGTCAATTCTTCAGATCCTTGTGGTGTTGATGAAGGGACAGCGGCAACTCGATCATTTTATCCTTTGAGTGCCTCCACTTCGTGTCTTCATTCCAAAGCTTTTCATCGAACATGTTCTCCTCGCCTTTAGCATCTGCACATGCAAGAAAGCTAAACGCATAATGAGAACAACCGCTTGGAATATAGTTAACATTTAAACTAACGACACATATGAGATCAATTCTCAATCAAACACCAACCGACAGCAGTTTGAAAGTTTAGAAAAATACTCATTTTGATCCTTTAACTTTCAAAACTCGTTAACTTCGACTGTTCATGAAGATGCAATTGTTTTCCAGCTTACGATCAGGATTTTGGGTAGGATAGACTCGAGTTCCAACATCAGTCAATCAAAAATAAACTAGAAGAAAAATCTTTTTGGATTTTATAAAGTTTAAATTAAAACACACCTAAAATCTTTTTGAAATTTTCATATTTCAAATGTAAAGACGGAAAGCAATAAATAAATATATACAAAGATGCATAAACAGGAAACATTAAATAAATATATACAGACATTCTTTTTGCGAGTTTCGAGGGTAAGAGAATCATATCAGTGTACGGTCATGTCAAAACGCTCTTGTTGTTCTTTTAGTTAACATTAAGATAAGCATCCTATAATGATTATCGGTATTGTTGTCCACTTAAGCTCAGCTTATCATTTGTAATCATGGCGAGAGGATACGTTAAGGTATAATTTATACTTACCGACCGGTGTTCATCCACATCACGACACATTCCCGTATCAAGGTATGCACGAGGATTCATCTTACCGGTGAGTATACCGATTATCATCTGTTTGACCGTATATGATGTGAGATTCTCACTTATTTTGATTGAAAACAAGCCCTATGTGATATAATCACTTATTGATGAGGAACTTGATTTTCGAAAGCATGAGGGCACAGGAGCAAGTTCGTGAACAGGTCAGTACTTTCGTACAGCAGAGAGACGAACTTGACACCCGGAAATAATTTGTGATATATTATCACTTATTTGTTTGGACATGTGATTGTTGATCACTTATTGAGGTCGTATGCAGTATGTACACGTATGTATAGTATCATGGAAGATCTAGACTTGCATCCCCGTTATTTTTCGGTAAAAGATACAACCATGATACCCAGATGATAAGCAGCATAAAGACCGAATATCTCAGAACCTCGGCAATCTCTCAAACGAAATTTCGGTACTAAGACCATATGCCAATGAATGGTTCCCACCCAGTCTTCAGTCGATTTAAGTTTATATCACCCTGCACACTTTAAAATGATTGTGAGCCTACCGATACATCTTATATAGAGCTGCTTATCGTTTTTCATTTTGGGTTTAAAGAGGTTTAGACAGACCACTGATGTACTATCATTTTCTCTTTTTCTCGCCAGGAAACTCATTTTTGTTTTTCTATTGTTTTTGTGTTTTTGAAATTTTTCAATGTTTTTGGATTTTCAAATTTTGGATTTACTCCCCCTAAAATCAACAAACTAAAATAAATTTAAAACACAAAGGTATTTACAAAAATGATTTTCCGATGTTGGTTAACTCATGTTTTACCTCAATGCCGTTTACCAAAATTAAGTTGTAATCAGAAATGATTTAGCGAGTTTTGGAAAAATCAGTTGGCATGTCGGTAAGCGGTGCGGACCAAGACAGCATTGTCTGGCCAAAGAGTGCTGAACGAGATAATAATTCACAAAGCAGCTTAAATATCGACAAGTATAGGAGAGATTAGAAATTTAAAACCGTATCCTTCAACTGCTTCATGCATTGACAGGAAACTGAGTGCTCTCCCAAACTGGATATCCACCCGGTGTGGATTTCAAAGTCGATTTTGTAGCTACTGAAATCTCTTGACAGCAACAAGATCAGAAACCTTTGGGTCCGGCTGGTCGTCCACATTGCACCAGCGAAGGTCTTTGTCTTTCTCTTTCAGAAGTAGTGTGCGGTTGTTCAACCCATGCCAAGGCATCCGCACACCTGGTTGGTTTGTTCAACAAACACATTTTCTTCAATCACACCACGAAGAAATGTACACTACACGTTCATCTTGTAGATTGATGAACTTCAGACGTGCTGCAGGTGCGTACATTTTGATTTGAATCTATCCCGGGGACCCGATCAAAGCTTTGAACATTCACATTTTTGAAATGATTTTCATTTTGTCGAAGCTTCCAATTACTTTCATCAGACATTTCTTTTTCCCTTTTCTCTTCCTCTCCATCAAAGGCAACAATTTCTTCTGTCGCCTATCTTGTGCAAGGATGCTCCACTATCAACAATCTTACGACTATCGAAAGTTCCTCCTGGAATATCCTACACGCTCACTCAAAAATTAGTTGGAGAGAGGGACCCAAGCCTTTGTGGACTTGGGTCGTCCTTGATCATCAAGAAAAGTGATTTCAATCATTTGATGATTAGGAAAAAGAACCTGTGGTGCTCCCCCTGACTGAATTACCTGTTTTTGTTTCCAAGCTGTTTGTTCTTTACCAGTATTTGCATTAATTGTTTTAGCATTTACTGGTTTTACAGTTTTAGGTTTTGCTTGAACAGGTTTTTCTTCTTTGACCTCTGATTTTAAGGCCCTTTCAATTACCTTTTGATTCTTTTGTTTTAACTTCTTTTCCCTTTCTTTCAAGACACGAGGGTCTTGTTTCGGGGAAAATGATCGTTTTTGGTAATTGGTTTCTTGGGGAGCACTTGTTTTTACCTTCAACTTTTGCATGTATGGGCAGTATCTTACAATATGCCCAATTGTGCCACACTCAAAGCACATTCTCCGCTCTACAAACCTCGGAGAAACACGTTGATGACCAGACTGAGAACCAGACAATGAACTTTGTGATCTAGACGTGCTTGGACCTAAATCACATCCGTTGGTGTGTTGGGTGTAATTATTCTGATCATTTCGTTTTAAAATTCTAACTTGTTTTACAAAATCAAGGTTAGATTTATCCTGAAATGTTTCAAGTTTGTCTGAACCCGTGGATCCAACAAAGTTCACTTTCGGTTCTCTTTTCTTAACAGGAGCTCTTTTGTTTTGCACCCATTGTTGTTGAACCTTAGGTGCTTGAACATTCTTGTTCTGAGCCTTCTTTCCCTGTACCTTACCCTTTCCGGAGTTGACTTGTTGTTTTCGCTCAACTTGTAGTTTTTGGTTTCCGTACTGTTTTCTAATTTGTTCACACGGAATTTGATCACATTGAGTGACAGTAACTTTGCCACCTTTGTTCCCCAAAAACTTATCAGTACATCCTTCAAAAATTTGCTCAATTAAATCTTGATTTACATTTTTAATTGGAAAATCTTTGTTAGAGTAAATTTTGTCATCTCCTTTGAGCGTGTACAACAAGTTACTCCCTTCAACACTTGATACAATCGACTCCATTTCTTTTGACATTTCAGTCTTACTCGGTTTCACTGGTGGATCACACAGGATGTGATTCTCGATTGGAATATCTGTTGTAACCGAGCTAGACTGTTGTTTCACAATTACTTCAGATTCATCATCCGAAGAATCAGCATCCTCAACAGTGGGAGGACTCTGTTCCTTAACACTTGATGAATCTGTCACATTCTCAGATTCAGATTCAGTCTCAGATTGACCTGAGGATGATGTACCAGTTGTGAACCCGAGGCCTGCTGCAAAGTCATCTAGACCGAGTGGCACAGTAGGTTCAAAACGGGGCATATCCTCGTCATCAGGAAATTTTGAGTAATTGTGATTCATTGGGGGAGGACATGATTTGAATCCCATACACTTCTTATCCCCCTTTTTCTTTTGAACATCAATAATGTGATCCAATACATAGCGGGAATTGGAATAACTTTCCAATTTCTGCTTGATTGTTTCACATTCACATCGAGCGGTTGCCAATTCTACCATCTGCTTTTCAATTGTGTCTATAAGATCATTGTTAGCATGTTGTTTTCGCAAAACAGCTTTTTGTAATTCTGAAACATCATGTCTTAATGACGCAATTGTTGTTTTAAATTCCTTTTCATTTCTGGTTAAAAACACGTTAGCTTCAGCTGCTTTAGAAAGATCTACAATCAATTCTTGATTGTGTTTGGATAGGATTTCAATCTGACTTTCCTGTTCAGCATATTTAACATTTAAACTATCACAATTTTCACAGCTAACTACAGTGGGTTCATCGACACATACCTGACCTGATGAACTGTCGACATTAGCCATAAAGGCTGAATGGAGAGAAGACGAGGAGTAAGCAGCTTGATCCGTCAAATTAGATCTTCTTTCAGCTCCTGCTGCAGCTTCTTCCAAAAGCTCATCAAAATCTGCATCGACTGACGCACTAGATGTCTCATCCACATGATCATTTCCTGAAGTGGAGGACTCTTCATCTGAGCTTCCACTATAACCAGAACTGTCTTCATCTCCAGAAGATGCAACACCATTGGTGGAAGATTCTCCACCACTGGCGTGCTTTAAATCCTTTACTACTTCAGCAAAACATGCTGTTCCACCATTTCCTCCTTCTCCAAGCTGAAGTGACCAATCACAACCCTCATCTATTTGAACCACCAGCCCCCGGTTGGCATTTGATGACCCTGCTTGGCCTTGGTTGTTGACTGGTATCAACGTTCGAACATTGTTCCCGTTCTGGTTCTGCTGGTTGCCTTGATTTCTGAACGGATTTTGATTTCCATGCTGAGCTGGTCTTGTGCATTCCCTTTTGAAATGCCCCCGTTCACCACAGTTAAAGCACGTTACAGCTTGCTTGTCGAACCCATACTTGGTGTCTTTCTTGCTATCCAAGTTGGTTCTCCCCGTCCTTTCCATAAACTCCTTTGCTCTTCGAATTGCACTAGCAAGAGCCCATTTGATATCCATCATTTCAAACTCTTCTTTATCCACTTGCTGATAATCTTCATTGGTTAGATTGATATTCCCAATCTGACCTGCAACTAATCCACTATAAGCACTAACCAAGGTATTCAACATCTCCATATGTTCCTTGGCTACTTCGACACTGACTTTGGAAAAGTTGGAAGTGTCTAATCTGACTGTGTTAGGATTGGAAGTGGCTTGAAAGTTTGAAGAGCTTCCATAAAACCCTTGCTGTTGCGGTTGTTGCTGCTGAGCTGTCGGTTGCACATTCGGTCTTGAAAACATCGTGTAGGCTGAAGGATCAAACTGATCTGTTGTTGAAGGTCCGGTGTTAGAAACAAAAGCTGTTTGAAGCTTCGCGTGTTGAGAAGCTGGTTTTTCTCCACTGATACCTCCTGCAATCCCAAAGTACATTTCTGGATTTTGAGGAGTTTGTGTTCTTTTTGCCTTCAGCTTTTCTTCAACATCCTTATTCTCCAATCTTTGAATCAATTCATAAACGGTGATTGTTTCTAAAACACCATTTTCCTTAAGAATTTCAAGATAACTGCTCCACTTTGCTGGCAAGCTATCAGCGAATCTCTTCACCAATTCTTGTGGAGTGGCAGTGACTTTAAAAGCAAACATCTCGCTCAACAAGTGATGGAATCTTGTAGATAACTCTCCTAAAGTCTCATTCTCCAAACACGTAAATCCTTCAAACTCCTTCTTCAGTAATTCTTGCTTGATCTTTCTTGATTGAGCATTTCCTTCACAACGTAACGTGAGCATATCCCACAAGCTTTTAGTAGTCGTGCAGTAAACAAACTGGTGGTAAATGTCTTTATGAAGAGCTTGTATGAGAATCATGAACGCTTTCTTTTCTAACTCAAACTTCTTTTTATCTTCTTCAGATAAAGTGCTGTAAGTTTGTGGATTAGATCCTGCAATTTCCAACTCATTTTCAAAAGCTGTGAAGAAGCACATCCATAGATCTTGACCTTGCCCCTGAACATAAGTTCTCAGCCTTTCTTTCCACCATCCCCAATCATTGATGTGATTTAACTTTGGCGGTTTTGTGCTTGTACCAGTTTCACTGTCGTTCTGCATCATAGATTGAATGCTGCTGTTTTGATTTGTGACCAGTGCCCATTGATTTGCAGTGATCATTGCAGCTTGAGGTGGGACAATAGCTCGCATCCATGCCGTTTTGTCGAAATCTGACGTAGATTGCGTAGATTGCATAGCTGATGATTGTGGAGTCGAAGTTATTTGAGTCCACGCGGTTGGATCCCACTGACCGTTTGTTCCCATTTTATGAAAATTAATATATTAAGTGAAAATTGATTTAAAAATGAAAACAAGTTTTCTGTTTAAAAATAAATTTTCACAAACTATGTTAATTTCAAATGATAACACCAGCCGAAAGATCCTTGATCGAAAGACCTGAAAACACAAACTGTTAAACTAAAACAAACAAGGATCGAAAGATCAAACTTTGTTCGAAGGATCAACAGTGTTCGAAAGATCACTGTTGAGTTTCGAGCAATGACTTCGAAAGACTCTCCAATCGAAGGATCCTTGTCTTTCGAATAAGACCTGTAGACCGAAGGATGAACACGAAAGATGACTTCGAAAGACTCCCCAATCGAAGGATCCTAGTCTTTCGAAAATGAGCAGAAGACCGAAAGATGTATGTTTCGAAAATATTCCTTGGTTCGAAGGATAAGTCTCACACTTCGAAGGATGCTCGAATGATGCCTATCTGTCGAACCTCCTTTGGTCGAAAGATGATCTTTCGACTTCGAAGGATATCTTTCGATCGGCTCTGACACAGTTGACAAAGAGTGACGGGTTGGTGAAAAGTTGACGAGTTGGTGAGTACTTTCGGCAGAAAGTATGTTCAGACCATATCTTCTGAACATGCAGGTTTCACCAAACAAGTAATGTCCAATATTTTAATCAGTTTACTCTTTTCAAAGCACAAACACTTTGAAGTTTCAAATTTTAAGATCAAAAGTGCAAAATATCAAGAACACTTAAGTTATCGGTTGAAGATAAGAAGAACAAACCCAGAAATATGAATATTTCTGCAAACCGACAACAAACCGAAACCCAATTTTAACAAGTTTTTCAGAAAATATAAACTACAAACCACCGGAAAACACCCGAAAACACTCGGTTTTAACAAGGAAAAGAGCCAAAGCTCTGATACCACTTGTAGGTCCCTCTCGAGGATGAGATAAAACCTTATCCTTGTTATATCAAACACACTAGCGAGTGCGGAATCCAAGCTAGCATGCAACCGAGAATGTATACGAGAACAAGCACAAACACAACACACAAGATTCACCGATTAACACCACATGTATTAATACGAATGAAGGGTCCGGTTACAAGCTCAATGTTTACAGATATGTTCTATAAACTCTCAAAGTGTGTGTGTGCTCTCAACAGAATGCTCTCTCTGTTTCTCACCTCTTGTCTAACTGAACACAACACACTACATGGGTATTTATACCCGACACAGCAGGTCTGGTCGAAGGATCAGACAGATTGATCGAAAGATCATCTGTCGACCAGAAAGCCCATCGAAAGATCACATTCACCACGAAGGATGATATCCTTCGTGGTCTATCCTTCGAGTTCATCCATCGAAGGTTATGTTTCGAACTCATCTATCGAGGTCCATCTTTCGAGCTCATCATCATCGAAGGATATAAGTAATCCTTCGATGACCATCCTTCGACTCAAACATCTTTCCACCATGTGCTAACTGTTTGGCCAAGTCAAACCAGGAGGATGGTTGACTTGGTCAAACTTACATCGAACGCACATTGTAACAAACTAAGACGTAACCCAGACTAACATAAGACATCGTTTTGTATCATGACGAAATACAGACAAAGTACAGACACAAGTGCACCAACAATTTTTAGCAAGATGGCTGATGGAAAGGAAAAAGGAGTGAAAGAGTTTTATGAAGAAAAGAGAAAAGCTCAAAATGCGCCTAAGGCTGGTCAGGCTTGGGTGTCAAAATCTGTTGGTTGAATTCCTGACTTGCCGGAGCTTCCAGGTTGGTAAGTGTGAAGCAGGTATCGGCATCATTCTTGAGAAATTCACAGGATGGTAACTGTGATATTTCGTCTTACAAGTGGTTAATCAAGGACATTAAATTGTACTTGATTTTCTACAAGAGATAGTGGTATTTGTTCTTATATTGTTAAAAAATTTTATGAAATGGTTAAAAGAGATCAAGGTGATGTGATGACCCCGAACTCACAAGTTATGGGTAAACAAACTAATTTTTCCGGAAAAACCATTCTGATTAAAACAAACTTAAGTGTTTTGAAATCATTATGGGAAAATAGTTTGTTGTAAGGGGAGTGTTGATTGAATATGCCGAAACCCTCACGGCTGAACAAACATGATTAATTTCATCAGATTGAAAAACGGTTTTCAAACTGTAAAATATCAATGTGTTGTAAATCATGGGGGTATGTATATTTTCTGCAAATCAGAACACGATAAGCAGAAAATGGATGGCGAGACAAAGCTATCAGTATTGGTTGTCAAATTTTCTTTAAATGGTTTTACATTTTAGGGGGAGTAATATTGTTAGAAAATACAAAAACATTTGAAAATTTGAAAAAGCCAAAAACATGATAAAATTGAAAATTGAGTTTTTGCGTAAAAAGAGGAAATGATAGTACATCAGTAGACAGTTACAGTACGCTAAAGAAATAGAAAGTTTAAATGTGTTAAACGATCTCACCGTGGATGTGTCGGTAGCTTTTTATACATTTAGTAAACTTTTTCGGGATATAAACCTAAATTCAAACACTTGCTTATTTCGTGGGGAACACTACTTGGATATATAGGTAACCCCTGAAATCTCGTTTGAAAGGTCTCATAATCTGATATACTAGGTCTTTATACTCAATGATGTCTGGGGTATTATTCCGGGACTTCTGCTGAATGGAAGTTCTGACCTAGTCCTTGGATAATACTTTCTGCAATGCTTGAAACATAGCATTAAACCCTCAGCATGCCGATGAAACAATAAAATTGATAGTCGCTGCTTTTGTAAGCAAAAAGATCCTCTAAAGGGGACATACCGTAAAGTCGAAGCTGATATCTCTCTGCGTATACGGAAGTATCGACCTGAGATCCCTCGGCCCTCGCATACCTAATTTATATACAGACATCATTGTAGTATACTCACCTGTAAGACTGATTATTGGGATTCTGGATACGGGAGTATATTCAAGAGGTGGGACACATGAATGGGTTTAAGTTCTTAAAATACTTAATTCGTATCCTGAATCAGTTGAAGTTTGTATGAAAATTTAAGTGGATCAGTATATCGACAATCTAAGTGAATTGTTTAATACTTAATGTGAAATTTAAGCTCAACGGTACTTGTGACTTGTCAAAAACTGATATGATCCTCTGACGTATACTCAAACAAAAATATTGTCTGCAAATATGTTTGTACATATTTCTTTACTGCTTTATATTTTCAGAAAATACAAAAAGATTTTGATTTCTGCTTTATTTTCGACAACCGATATCTGAATTGCTGAGTTTCAAAATCTAAGTAAGCTGATTGTGTTTCTGAAAATAAAACAAGTTCATTAATTTGAAACTTGATTTAAAATAAAAAATTTCAAAAATAGTTTGTGATATCTCCAAGGTCATTAGCTTGAACTTGGATGATTAACTGTGAGGGAGTTGGATTCTTTAACATTGCTAAATCTATGAAGTTTGTTGATAGGGGGAGTGGATTAGAGAATTTGATTGAGAATTCAAAATGCTGTTACTCATAAATGTTTGAGAAATTGCAGAAGATAGTCCAGACTACGATCCCAAAAGCAGAGTCTAAGGGGGAGTCTGAAGACAAGTTTGAAACAAAGAAAAGCTTGTAGATGGAAAGCTAGGCATCGATCCCAAAGCATGGAAGCTTGATGAAAGGGGGAGCCTGAAGCTGATGGAGAAGATAAAGATTGAAAGATGCTTATATTGTTACAACTCGAAAGAGAAGGCAGAATGATCAAGACTGAAGATGTGTCGTATTGCAAGAATAGTCACTGAAGACTTCGTCAATATCCAAGGGGGAGTCTGTTAGTGCACTATGTCTATTGACTTCGTCTTGTATCATGAAATAGTATGTTTAATGTAATTTAGCTTGTAAGTGGTGATTTTCCTTGAAAATGTTACTTGACAGTTTCAAGCTAAATCTAATAGTGAAGGTTTCCCTTGAACTGAACACATGTTCATTTCAAGCTAAATCTAAGGTTTCCCTTGAAATGGTCATGACATTTTCAAGCTAAACCTCAACACTATAAATAGAGTTCAAGCTAAATCATTTTAAGACTTTTGCACATTTGAGATTTGAAGAGCTCTAGTTCTAGAGAGAGAAAGTCTCTAAGTGATTCAAGGTTCTTTGTACGTTTCAGATTTATAAATAGAATCACGTTTATATTACGTCTTGTGTGTTTCGGTCGTGTTCGTGTACGGATTCCGCATGTTTCACGTTCGTTTAGCAATCGTTTCGGAGTCAAACCGGTCCTAACAGATTGATCCGATGAACTTTTATTTTCTTTTTGAACCTTTTTCAAAATTTTCTCTTTTTGTTTTTGTTCCACTTTCTTCTTCAAAGGTTTTTGCTTAGAACATTCTCCCTTTTCAGTTGATTGTGGAACAGTTTCTTGAAATTTTTCTTTTAACTTCAAAAATAAATTCTTTTTCTTAATTTTATCATTTTCATCATCAGATTTCTCATCGCAATCTTCAACTACGACTTTGTCATAGTCTGTGACATCGTCACTTATTGGAACTAAATTAACCAGTTTAGGACAGGGAATAGCTGAAGTAAACACAAAAACCTTCAACTTTTCTTCCCATTCTCTGATTTTACCCTCTAACTCTTTGATTTTCTTTCGAGCACATTCAGCTTCTTTTTCAAGTCGAATAATCGTCTGAAGATGAGAATTTATCATTTTTTGCTTTTCAATGTTATTCTTGCTAAAAACAGATCTCTCATCTTCAAGAATTTTTATTTGACTTTGAAATTCTTTTTCAATTTTTGATTTTTCAAGTTTATCACATTTAGAGCACACTGATGCAGAACTTGAAGATTCATTCTTCACAAATTCTTCATTTTTTGGAACTTCCTTTGTTCTTGTCTTGTATGTTCCTGCACAAAAGAGTTTAACGAAATCAAAAGGATTCATACTTTCATCGATATAATATTTCCTTTTAATATCATATTTCAAAATACTCTTTGTTGCAAGACACACACGAATTCTTTTATCTATTTCAGCAATTACATCCAATTCCATTTTTTGTAAATTCTTTTCCATTTCATTAATCAATTCCTTCTTTTTCTTATATTCCTTACGAAACTCTGCATTAACCTCATTGAAAAACTGTTTTGGATAAAGTTCTTGAAAAAAATCTTTCTTTTTTAATTCAACCAAGAATTCATCCCATTTAGCAGGCAATGCAGCTGCCAATTTTGATATCTGTTCATCTCTTGATATTCTAATATCTTTTTTTCTCAAATTTTCGGTTAAAATTTCAAATCGTCTTTCCAACTCATCCAACGTTTCATCCTTTTGACACATGAAATGTTCAAAACTTTTAACCCAAATGTCCGCACTTACATTTCTATAATTGCTATCCACAGTTCTCATATACCAACGTTTTAAACTTTCAAGATAATCGTTTTCTTTTTCATCAAACATCATTTCCATATTTTAAAAACAACCTATTCAAACAATCTGATTGGGCCGATCAATTAATGAATATGTTTAACGAATGATTGGGTCGTTCAAGACAAATGGGCCGTTCAAGATCAAACAATTATTGCCGACAACTTTGAGAACTTCACATGCAAACTTGAATGTTTTACATGGGCCGCTGATTATTATCACATGCAATTACAACAGTGGCCGACAACAACATAGATCAAATCAAAAGTTCATATGTTCTCGAGTTATTTCTCATGCAGACATTTAATTTCTATTGAGCCGTTCGATATTGATCTAATAAAAACAGATATATCACGTGATGACTTTTCAATTATCAAGATAATCAGCCGACAAATTTGTTTTAATATCTAAAGTAAATGGGCCGACACTAGTTCACGTGATTTATAGTCCCAATTTCAAACTACCTGACAACTTCATTCAATGTTTCACATGAAATTATATTCTTTCAAACGTGATCACACTCTCAAACGGAATAGGTTTATTCCTCAAACGAGATCTGTCACACCCCCAAAATACCACCTAGGGAATGCCCTTGCTAGGCGTTTGACGTACCAACAATGAGCCACTAATTACATTGAACCCATACAAGTTTCAAAATAAAGTTCTCAATTATTAATAAAAATACCATCAACAAGTTTAAACGAAACCAACATGTTCAGCGGAACCAAATAGTAAACGAAAGTTAAATTGTTCAAAACCAATGTATACTGTCAATAATCAATCACATGAATTCTTCCAGTCGACCCATGACCACTCCTGCTACTCCAGACAGCAAGTCCCAATGCAAGACATCTAACGATCTACAAGCATGCAAACAAGTGTGTCAGACGACGCTGGTGAGTTCAAAGTTTTGTTACCGAGTTTAGTTACCAGTCACATGTGTAAATAGTTCAATAAGATGATTTGTTGATTTGATGTTTCGTTGTTTTGATGTTGTTATTACTCGATTACCGAATAGCTACAAGATATGTGATTGCCCAACCCCAATGTCTCTATCAAAACATTGGTCATGCTTTAAGGAAATTAGTTCACGACCGTCCTCCCCGGTACGGTGTGAGGGTGCCAAACCTAATAGCGCTATCAACTAATAACCTCGTTGCCTCCTCGGCAACTGTCGGTAGATGTAAGGGGTCTTACGAGATAGATACTGAGTACAATAACAAACATCCCAATAAACAGGCGTTCCTCCCCGGAACGTTACCCGATATCCCTCCCCGGGATGCATGCTTGAGAAAAAGCAGTGAACTCACCTTGGATTGCTCGGTAATGAAATTTAATTATTCCCAGTTGATCTACCCACCACGTCCTAATCATGGTTATCAATCTAATCAGTTTCGTATTCACATCTAGCTTTGTATCTCATCACAAGTTACCCACATAAATATATATATATATATATACACGTAATATCACATAACAATTAATAGTTGATCACGTAACACACTTAACCATATTATACATCGTAACCATTATACAGACCAGACACTTGGATCACATGGGAATTATATCATACAAGACCTAGTTCACCATATTATAACCATTTGTTAATCATTGAAAGCTTATATAACAATTCGGCCCAACTTAATTACTTAAATTCATTAGTTTATTCTTTACAACAGCCCACTGCTAACCCTTATTTCTTTCACAATTTCATATAGATCAATATCATAGATGTTCAAAGTCAAGACGAACATTCCTCAACCGGTTCCATCCAATCGATTAAACCAAATATTATACTCAACCTATTATTTCATTTATTAAAATAACTCATGTAGCACATAATCTCTAAATCATATCATAACAATATTCATATTCCACTTACTGATCGATCATGTAGTTTATTATGACATAACATGCATATTAATATAAGATATCCATTAAAACACATGACTAAGGGACTCACCAATTAACAAATATATAACCTATGTTTCTGACAATTCACATGCAAATATGAATAGCATGGCCGACAACATGATTCATGGATCCTTATCTAAATTGGTTGCACCATCAAGGTGCTTCACATGTAATGTTGTAGGGTATTTATCACAATGGAAAATTATATATATACAACGCATAATCATCAAATAACCAACTAATTTCAATAATCAAATGAAACACTAACCAATCGACTGATGGGAGTATGATAATGATGATCACGACAGGGGGGTTTCTTCGAGAGCTACTGCCGTCGCTATCCTTAGGGGTCTAGGGTTTGGTGGTGATAAAATTTACGTACAATGCAACTCAATATATGCAACAATGATAGAGTTTATGATCGGCCCCAAGGTTAAACATAATTTGGGCTCTAACCAGCCCAGCATGGATTTCGTTTATGTGTGCTAGTCCGGCCCAATCTGTGTATTGTGGGTTAGCCAAGTTTGCGGCCTAAGTCCTAAACCCCATGACCCAAACTTGGACTTGGGTTAATCATGTGTGGTTATTAGTGCTAATCCGGGTTGGGCCTCGGGCCCAGTTATGAGCGAGGTTGACACGTATACTCAAGCAGTAAATAAATACACACGGAAACACACGTTAAGATTTTGTGTGAAATGTAAGCAATGCTAACCTTTAAAACACGGGTTGTCACATCATCCCCAACTTGAAAGAAATTTCGTCCCGAATTTTGATAAGTAAGCACAATAGAGTGAAATGAGGTGATCAAGATTGTTGCGGGTTTGGCTCGGGTGTCACATCATCCCCAACTTGAAAGAAATTTCGTCCCGAAATTCACCAGTAGTACCAGAATTCGATTGGTCATCAGGAAAAGTTGAGGATATTTAAGCTTCATCTGATCCTCACGCTCCCATGTGAACTCCGGTCCCCGTCTTGAGTTCCAACGAACTCTCACAATTGGAATTCGACTATGCTTACAAACCTTGACTTCCTGGTCCATGTTTCCGACAGATTCCTTGACAACTGAAACTTGTCTTGTAACGGTATCACACGTGTTTCATCGGACAAACACTGCCTCAGCTTCGAGGCATAAATGGCATTGTGTACGTCACCCAATTCGTCAGGTAACCCGAGTTTGTAGGTGACGTGACCGATTCTTTCCAGAATTCTGGATAACTCAACGTAACGTAAATCAAGCTTGCCATGCTTCTCAATCGTACCACACCCTCCCAGGGTGTGACTTTCAACATGATACGATCGCCGTCAGCGAACTCCCAGTGTTTCCTAAGCTTACCAACTTTTGTGATTGTCACTCGTCGCCGCCAACGATTTCCGATCCAAGCAATCTTCCCAAGAGTTTCGAGTACAAGTCCTGGACCTGTGATCAGGTTGTCACCCACCTTAGTCTAACAAGAAGATTTGTTTCGTCGTCCATGCAATGCCCCCAAACAGAGCTGCCTGAATACAAGAATGGTAGTTGTTGCAGTAAATCTAACCAGGGGTAGGTGTCCTTCCAATGTACTAAGTCAATCACACACATGCCCGCAACATGTCTTCAAGTGTCAGGATGGTTCGTTTACTCTAACCGTTTGTCTTATGATGATGAGTAATGCTCCTGTCTATACGTGAGCCAAGAGGGTTGTGCAATGCCTATCATAAATCAGGTATAGATTAAAATCAGAGATGATAGGATTTGGCACCTCGTGCCTAAAAAGCCGCCTCTCTTAGAGGAATATTCACAACTTGTGAAGGCTCGACAGTTTCCTTGATATTGTTTCTGTTCCGAGTTGTAAGTAGGCTAGTGACAAAACCCATGGCAGTTTGTTCCCATTTCCATATGGGTGATTCTGGTTGCTGATACTTCCCCTTGACTTTCCCATAAGTCAAACATCATTCACATGCATAGCTAGGTGGGCCTTCATGCCCGATTACCAGTGCAAGATTTATAGATTCTAATATCTCTCATCAAAACCCAGACGACTAGAATATCGAGGCCGGTGTGCTTTGCTCACACAAGTTCCCTACAATCGCCGTGTAGTAGAATCCATAGTCGTTTCATGAATTAGCGAGTACCGTCCGCCTTGCCAAAAGTTGCTCCTCCAAGCCCCGCATGGGCCAAACTTGAAAATTCTCTTTCTTCAGCGCTTCAGTTTGAATAAGGTGAATCTGATCGGGTAGGCTAGAGTCAATGGTGAGCTACACGCTCATACGTGTTTAAGGTCCATAGTCGTAATCACTCGAGAGTTCCATCCTGCGGTGCCATCACGTGTTTTAGCTCCTTCGAAACAAGGGTACACAGGAGGCCCTTGTGATCGGTCTAAGTAGTGCATTTGGTACCATCCAAGTAATGCCTCCAACTTAAATCCAAAGACCACGGTTTCCACCACAGGTTTTGACTCATGCAATTCTCCTTCGTAATCCACTACGTGCGTCATCGTCTCCTCGTGTTTCATCGGCGTGTAACTGGGTCTCCGATTCGAACCATCATGGTATACCGCTAGTTCACCCGGATCCCCGGGTAAAGGCGTTGCTCAGTGCATTACAGAGTTGGGACTCGAAAAC
Source organism: Helianthus tuberosus (assembly GCA_030545235.1). Taxonomy (NCBI): domain Eukaryota; kingdom Viridiplantae; phylum Streptophyta; class Magnoliopsida; order Asterales; family Asteraceae; genus Helianthus; species Helianthus tuberosus. The sequence goes on from CM060406.1 coordinate 92,909,059, forward strand.
TGAAAAGACATCCTCCTATTTTGTCTTCCACGAGCACAGCACCCTGCTGTACTAAAGAGATTGCTGTATCCTCGAAGGGATCTTTGGTGTTGATCAGTTTCTAACAAGATGGATCTTGGCGAGATCCACACGTTTTCCCACTTCGTTGTTTATATGCCCCAAATGTACCTCTGGAATCCAGAAGTTACCTTTAACAAGACTTCGTGCGTAGTGGCTCCGCCCTCAGGAGCTCTAAAATGAGATACATATGCCGCCTGTGTTGTTCCTTTCTCCTGGTAATGATTCCAAACATCATCAATAAACACGGTCGATTCATGTGGTCCATAAAGCTGTTGGTGTGTTGATTAACTCAAAGTCGCACTGGCCGCATTGCGTTCGATATGTTGTTCCAGGAACATTCTCCCCTCTGAGCTCCCATCTGATGATAGTTCACTCGTTAGTCATTCCTCGGATGGAAGCTTGACCCTCGCACTTGTAGACAGGTTGCCAATGCATGATCGAGGCAAACGGTTCTTAACTGTCACCTTGTTAAGTTCTCGATAACAGTACACATACAGAAAGGCTTGTCTTCATGGATATAACTGGGGCTCCCCAAAGCGAAAAACTAAGTCCTATAAACTCCTGTCCAACAGTTTCTGTAGTTTTTTAGTCAACTCTTGCAACCCTCCTGGTACAAGACGGTAAGAGTACGAGTAATCAGGGCTGCTTCTAGCGGGAGATCAAACTAAGATTTTACCCCATCAGTTGTAGAAGTAAACCTGAGAGTTTCTCGGGTAGCACACCGAGAGGAATTTCGAACAACTGGTGGATCCTCGTTCCTTTCTTCCTTAGCCTTATCGTTAGTAACGGTTGCTAACAATGGCGGGGTAATCCTTCCGTAGACACTTCTGGGTTTCATTGCAGAATTGATGCTAACCTTTACACAACTCTGATACTTTGGACAGATGACGATTCTTTAATAGGGAGAGGGGTACGCAAGGTTTTCTTCTCACGGGGTATATCTGCGCGATGTATGGATAACCCAATCCATACCAACTACTGCATCAAAACTATCAAGGATAGCAGAAGGAAGGTCGATGTCGAGCACTTGTCCCACAAGGTCGGGTTTACATTCCAACGGACATATGAGGTTTCATTTGACTTGCCATCAGTGGATTCCACAACAGGTTTGGTTTTCAAGAAGCATCAGGGTTAAACAGAGCAAGAACGAAGCGATTAGCTACTCATACAAGCTACCATGTTGCCATTATGCCTGGCGCCGCCTAAGCCAGTCCTAAATGCCCTTCCACGAGTACCATTTCCAGTGTTGTTGCTATTGCTACTAGAATTCCAAAACTGTCATTGTTCCCTGGGTTGTTGGCGTCTTGACTTAACATCGGCCATTCCTTGTTGAAGCCACCATCATTTCCATACCGAAAGTCATTATTTGCGAGTACCTTGATGTCATCGTGACTGTTGCTTCTAATGTCGTTGCTCGAAACGGAGTCCTGCGGCCTGTCACCATTAGGATCCATCCTTTCACATTTCGTGTCACGTCCTAAGGCACTACTCCTGGTGCGGACAGTTACACATTCCACCCTTTAGTTAATTGTCATCGATTACGAACCGATTGATTCATAAATGTTGTCTCCCATAAGTCGCTTACTAGGGTTAAGGATTCGATTGAAGCCAATTTGCTGGTGCTCGTTGCTAGAAACCAAGGTCGTTCTAATACTGAAGTCGGTGAGATACTACGATCATCCTCTTGCCCCTCGATATTGCAAGTTGGTCGAGTGATACACAGTATGTTGCTAGGGTGTTGCAGAAACGATCGCACTTACGAAATCTAAGGCGTCAGTACACGGAGTTCCAACCAATGAAAAGGAGTGAGAAGGTATTAACCAATTCATTCGACGCTGCAACATCCAACTCAGGGATGTTCGTACAAGCACCCAACATTCTACACAGTTCGCTAGGCATTCAGATGGGTGTTCAGGTAATACTCGATAGCATCGAGATTCGTAAGGATTCAGAGAGGAGTGAAAAGATCACGTTCAAGTAAGAGACAATCACAGCTATGACTCTTATAGACTGTTGTGTTTCACATCGATCAAATAACGGAACGAAATCCCTTTTTCACTTGTTAAGCCTCACTGGGACTCGCATGCACCCCACATTATTATTATGTGTGCACCCACAATAATATTGTGATTTGCATGCTCATCTCAGCTCCCCTTAACTCATGTCAAATGGTTCCTCAAACTCGGGTAGCAAAGGAAGAACCTCACAAAACGTGAGTCATGAATGTCTAGGGAAATACCACACTATCAATCATATAACACATGCAAGTAGTACATGAATTCATACTGTTATGCTAAACGCGTAATCCCATGCAGTTTCATATGTAAGTGTTCACTAGTTATGCTGGGTAATGAGTAAACAAGAGACGAACCTTGCAATCTGGAGCTGAGTGTCATGGTCGATTTTCGTAGTTGTTTGGTTATAGTCTGGTTTTATAAAATGTTTTAAAACCTAGTTAACTATAACCAGTGGCTCTGATACCAAACTGTCACACCCCCAAAATACCACCTAGGGAATGCCCTTGCTAGGCGTTTGACGTACCAACAATGAGCCACTAATTACATTGAACCCATACAAGTTTCAAAATAAAGTTCTCAATTATTAATAAAAATACCATCAACAAGTTTAAACGAAACCAACATGTTCAGCGGAAGCAAATAGTAAACGAAAGTTAAATTGTTCAAAACCAATGTATACTGTCAATAATCAATCACATGAATTCTTCCAGTCGACCCATGACCACTCCTGCTACTCCAGACAGCAAGTCCCAATGCAAGACATCTAACGATCTACAAGCATGCAAACAAGTGTGTCAGATGACGCTGGTGAGTTCAAAGTTTTGTTACCGAGTTTAGTTACCAGTCACATGTGTAAAACAGTTCAATAAGATAATTTGTTGATTTGATGTTTCGTTGTTTTGATGTTGTTATTACTCGATTACCGAATAGCTACAAGATATGTGATTGCCCAACCCCAATGTCTCTATCAAAACATTGGTCATGCTTTAAGGAAATTAGTTCACGATCATCCTCCCCGGTACGGTGTGAGGGTGCCAAACCTAATAGCGCTATCAACTAATAACCTCGTTGCCTCCTCGGCAACTGTCGGTAGATGTAAGGGGTCTTACGAGATAGATACTGAGTACAATAACAAACATCCCAATAAACACGCGTTCCTCCCTGGAACGTTACCCGATATCCCTCCCCATGATGCATGCTTGAGAAAAAGCAGTGAACTCACCTTGGATTGCTCGGTAATGAAATTTAATTATTCCAAGTTGATCTACCCACCACGTCCTAATCATGGTTATCAATCTAATCAGTTTCGTATTCACATCTAGCTTTGTATCTCATCACAAGTTACCCACATAAATATATATATACACGTAATATCACATAACAATTAGTAGTTGATCACGTAACACACTTAACCATATTATACATCGTAACCATTATACATACTAGACACTTGGATCACATGGGAATTATATCATACAAGACCTAGTTCACCATATTACAACCATTTGTTAATCATTGAAAGCTTATATAACAATTCAGCCCAACTTAATTACTTAAATTCATTAGTTTATTCTTTACAACAGCCCACTGCTAACCCTTATTTCTTTCACAATTTCATATAGATCAATATCATAGATGTTCAAAGTCAAGACGAACATTCCTCAACCGGTTCCATCCAATCGATTAAACCAAATATTATACTCAACCTATTATTTCATTTATCAAAATAACTTATGTAGCACATAATCTCTAAATCATATCATAACAATATTCATATTCCACTTACTGATCGATCATGTAGTTTATTATGACATAACATGCATATTAATATAAGATATCCATTAAAACACATGACTAAGGGACTCACCAATTAACAAATATATAACCTATGTTTCTGACAATTCACATGCAAATATGAATAGCATGGCCGACAACATGATTCATGGATCCTTATCTAAATTGGTTGCACCATCAAGATGCTTCACATGTAATGTTGTAGGGTATTTATCACAATGGAAAAGTATATATATACAACGCATAATCATCAAATAACCAACTAATTTCAATAATCAAATGAAACACTAACCAATCGACTGATGGGAGTATGATAATGATGATCACGACAGGGGGGTTTCTTCGAGAGCTAATGTCGTCGCTATCCTTAGGGGTCTAGGGTTTGGTAGTGATAAAATTTACGTACAATGCAACTCAATATATGCAACAATGATAGAGTTTATGATCGGCCCCAAGGTTAAACATAATTTGGGCTCTAACCGGCCCAGCATGGATTTCGTTTATGTGTGCTAGTCCGGCCCAACCAGTGTATTGTGGGTTAGCCAAGTTTGCGGCCCAAGTCCTATACCCCATGACCCAAACTTGGACTTGGGTTAATCATGTGTGGTTATTAGTGCTAATCCGGGTTGGGCCTCGGGCCCAGTTATGAGCGAGGTTGACACGTATACACAAGCAGTAAATAAATACACACGGAAACACACGTTAAGATTTTGTGTGAAATGTAAGCAATGCTAACCTTTAAAACACGGGTTGTCACAAGATCACCAAACGGACTTCCTTCAAACGAGGAGTTCAAACGGAATCCCTTATTTCAAACGATACAAGAGATTACGTTTGAAACTTTTGCCATTTTCAAACGAGAATGTGATGTTCAAACGGAAATATCAGATTTTCAAACGGAAATGTCAGTTTTCAAACGGAAAACCAAGCCTCGTTCAAACGGAATCCAGTTTTCAGTCCATTTTTACCAGTTTTACTTTGAGTTTAGATCTGATATTCTCAAGGATTTGTTAAAATACAATTACGCACACATTGTGAAAGTTTCAGCCGATTTTAACCGTAAAAACTTGTTCAATTTTGTAAAAAGGTGTAGAAAATCAGAATTTGCTAGCGAAAACGAGCTAAACGGTAAGAACTCTTCCTCCTGAGCTCTGATACCACATGTAGGATCGTGGAACGACCTAACGAGTCGATCAGAAGAGTGCTCAGACAGAATCGGAGGCGGAATTCATTGATTCTGTCTTCGTTTAGCTTGGATTCACTATTAATTGTCTTGTTTATTGATCTCTGAACAATTTACAAGCTGGAGACACTTCGACAGCACCTCGGCGTCGGAATCAAGAAGGTGACAAATGAAATCGCATCAAGGGTATTTATAGGTGAAGCTATTTCGTTTGAAAGTGGCATGACATGCTTCAAACGGAATGGCATGCTTCAAACGGAATTAGCTCACTCTCATCTAAAACCTACCCTATTTCTCGTATAACGTGCCCTGATCTATCAATTCTAGTATAAGACTCGATACAAGATGAAGTCGACAGACGGATGCACTAACAATATATTTGTGTAATAATAATCAAACATTCGAGTACACCTATGTGTATCAAAGAACCTATTTATGAGTACACATGTGTACACCGGACAAGACCATTTTTCAATAAAAACTGTTGTAACCTAAATAATAACAGACGTTGGAGTACACATGTGTATTTCGTGAAATAAAATTTGTATACACATGTGTATTCCATACAAACAAACATATTCTTCAAAATAATCCAATCTACTTAACATGTGTACTCAATATACCTACTGCAGTCTACTCAACTAAAGTGAGCAAAACGCATTCTGTTTTCGAAAAACTTAATGTTCCTTACGCATTTGTAGACGCAACCTCGTTCAGTTCCTTTTCAAGCCCCTATTCATTTCTGCTCTTTTTCTTTGGTTTCGCCACCCTAAAATTAACAGCAGTTCAAAAAGAATAAATTAATCAAAAGTAAAATAATCCATTATTTTGTTAACTAGACACTTATGGACAAAATACACATGTGTACATAAACGACTCTACAACAACTCAACCAAATAAGCATCCTAAAATCCCTTAAAAAAACAGAGCACGATCCACTATTATGTTAACTCAACCTTATTAGTCAAAAAAATTAAAAAAAAAGGCACCAAATGATTTTACAAAGTCTCACCCTAATTAATCACGTTGTACATAGGTGTACAAAAACAATTTTCCAAAATCTAAACCTAATTAAGCATGACGTACACAGGTGTACATAAACAATTTTAGGTTATCTAAACCAAACAAACATGCCTAAACTCAAAAAAAAAAGAGCAACATCCCCTAATTTGTTAAATCAACCTTTTCCTTCAAGGGAATTAAACATATACTCGAATAACTCTTCCTAAAAAACACACCATTGTACCAAAACATTGTGATTAAACACCTTTCAGAACACAATATTCAAGCCCTAATTCCGATTTCATGTTCTTAGTTCATTTATAAAGCAAACACAACATGCAACTACTTTCTGAAACTTATAAACATCAAGACTTTACATTTTGTACCTTTAATAGTTGAAAATCAGATGAGTTTTCAGACGATTTCCTTGATCCGACGATCTACCTGTTGTTTTGTTTTCGTCCCCGATGAATGTGAGAGAGAAAGAAGATGTACGTTGTGAATAAAAGGGGAATCAAGGGATTTGATAAACTAAAATATAGAGATTTACAGGATTGCACCTGTGAGGAATATGGAAACTATTTAGTTTCCAGGTTTTAATTAACAAATAACTGTAATTACACTTTTACCCGTTAGTATTTAATTTAATTGTAAAAACTAACTAAATAAATACAATCATGCCACTCATTTAAAATCTTAAGATCATAAAAATCAAGGGTCTAGATCAGTTCACGTTGTTCACTCTTGAGAGGTTGTTCACTCTAGAACCCTACCATATATATATATATATATATATATATATAGGGGAGGGTTATCTTGAGAACACTAAATATTGCGAGAACCGTGAGAACGAATGAAAAAACCAATCAAAACCAAATTTTTTTAATACAAACCTCATTGTAATTAAAATACAACATCAAAACAAGAATTTATAACATCAAATAATTCATTTCTCCTTTCAAAATCACTCTTTTTAGATTTTTTACACATGTGTAAATATAACAGATTTACACATGTGTAAATGGCAAACTTACACATGTGTAAATTTTCTTTATTTACGAATTCACATAAATTTAAACGTGTAAATTAAATTTCTAACATTGTATTTGAATAATAATGATAGGTGTAGAAAAAAAATTGAATTTGAATTGTTTTTGACTAATTTCTCATGGTTTTTTCATTTGTTCTCACGGTTCTCACAATATTTAGCGTTCTCATTTAAACCCTCCCCTATATATATATATATATAGGGGAGTGATTAAATAAGAACGCTAAATATTGCGAGAACCGTGAGAACGAATGAAAAACCCACAAGTACTTAGTGAAAAACAATTCAAATTCAAAATTTCTTTTTACACTATTCATTATTATTCGAGAACACAATGTTTGAAATTAAATTTACACGATTAAATTTACATATGTCTGTAAATAGAAAAAACTACACATGTGTAAGTTTTCCATTTACACATGTGTAAATTTGTTGTATTTACACATGTATAACTTGTTAAGAGTGATTTTGAAAAGAGTGATGAATTATTTAAAGAGTAAATTCTTTTTTAAATGTAGTATTTTAATTATACACTACATTTTACGTTACCAATATTACAAATGCACATGTGCAACTATATGTATGAACATGATATAACTTATTTTGGTACACCACTTTGAATACCCCTTTCATCTATCATACCGTCCATAATACAATACAATTACCAATATGTATAATATTTTCACTTTATGCACATGTACATCAACACACGTCACACCATACCAAACAACGTATTACATCATAAAGTAACAAATATAACCAAACCATCAACCACTAGATATAACTAATCAAAAAACATGTATATGGGCCTACCCCATCATTCAAAATCACAAACTTTTTGTATCAAAACACGTTATATCATGGTCATACGTAATGATGCACATGTGCATTTTTAATATTGCTAATGAAAAAAGTAGTGTATTACAAATGGTAGTGTAAATGAAAGTGCAATTGTATAATACTGGTAATGTATTATGGAATTTGTCAAATAAATGATACATATGCAGTTATGCACATGTGCATCGATAATTATTACTCGGATTTTTTTTGATGAAATATAGCGATTTTTAAAAAAAAAATATTAAAAAAAAATTTGTGTGTTTTTTTAGGTATTTTTTGTGTTCAAATTGGTTCTGGTGGTTCTCACAATAAGAGTGGTTCTCAAATGAACCCTACCCTATATATATATATATATATATATATATATATATATATATGTATGTATATGGTGGGGTTCTAGAGTGAAAACTAGTATATTTGTGAACTATGTGAACATATCCTGACCATTGATTTATATTTTCAAATCGTAAAATACACTAGTGTATTTTTATTATTAAATTATGGTCATTGATTTACACTTGCGTATTGATAATCAAGATCTAAGATTAGTTCACTAGTGTTCCATACACTTCATATAATCTAAAAAACTGCTATAAAAAATAGAAAAAGTGTTACAGGTGAGTTACAAAAAATATGAACAGCTGAAAAAATATAACAAATTCTCTCTGCTCTCTCCACTGTTACAAAAAAATGTGTCAGTATCAGAAACTGTTGCAGGTGTCAGTAAAAATATTGAAGAGAAAAAGTGTAACACATGACAGCATGATGTCCATACATTAGACAGCGAGGAGTGGTGGCGTTGGTTGGGCGGGGGAAGCCAGTCAACGCTTGCTAAGTCACTCTGTGCCAGCATTGGTGTTGCCCTTTTGGCGTCACTATGGTACCTAGCGTGGGACGTGATGGCGGGGTGATGTGGCTAGCCAAGATTGGACCTTCATTTTTGACCGTTAGCGTAGCCGTTGGCCATAGACAGTTGGCTTGGCAGTTTAATGGTAAAAAAATATTTTTTTTCAAAAAACCTTACAAATTTTTACCTATATATACCCCCACCCCCACCTTCAATTTTTTTACGAAATTCTTCAACCCACTCTCATACAAAACTCACAATTTTTTCCCACCAAACAACAAAACCAAAAATGGTGAACTTGACAAAGGAGGAGGAGATCGCGCTCGTCACTTCGATCGTTGACATACAACGTACGTTGCAACACGGTCAAACTGCGTATTGGGGACAAACCCAACAATACTAACAACACGTTGGTAACAATCGCCACAATCTAAACGTGTGCCAACACAAGTGGCGCGAACTATGACCGAAGCTGTATCGGTTTAAAATTTGTTTCGATCGTGTCCATGCAGGGGACCTAAGCGACGTGATCGAATGGAGATCGTAAAGATCGAGTGGAGGCACGATGGGAATCCAGAATTTAAGTGGGTTCCCCACTTTAATATTTTTAGAACTTTGTACATTTTTTAGGAATTATTAACTACTTTTTTTTATCTTTTAGGATTTAATAAGTAGCATTTTTTTTATTTTTTAGGATTTATTAAGTCCTGTTTTTTTTAGGATGTAATGTAATTTTTTTTTAAATAATATAAGTTTGATTTTATTTTATAAATCTCAACTATTTAAAAAAAAATAAACTCAGCCAACATGGCTGCCCAACATCGCTAACCCACGCCGCTTCCACACCCCACTTTTTTGGGGTGGTCCGGTGGACCCCACTATCGCCACGTGTCTAGCAAAGCCCCCAACCCAAGCCCCCCCACTCCCCGCAATCTTAGATTTTCAGAGTTTTTGTAACACACATGAGATTTCTTCATATATATATATAGGGTGGGGTTCATGCGAGAACCACCTTTATTACGAGAACCGCGAGAACCAATGTGAACGGATGGCAATTTTGTAAATAATAAAAAAAATTATAAATTCGCGCTCACGGACGTCAGCGTTTAATTCAAATATGATCTATAGTACACTTTCAAGTCCAACAACTATCACAACCAACACAACTCTCCCAATTCGCCGATACTCGATACTCAATCCCTGATACTCACTGACGCTCCCAATTCCAGCAGTTTATCAGCAATTTCGTCATACGATCATCGTCTCCATTCAATCGCCGTCCGCACATTAATCGCCGGCTGGAAATTAGGGCAAAAAGCGGCCATACCGAATCGATTTAGGACAAATACCGAATCGATTTAGGGCAAAAAACGGCCATACTCGGCATATTCGACGAGGTTTATATATTACGAAGAGCATACGTCGTTGCATTGATTACGAACTTGAAAGTTCATACAGCCGATGTAAGTTCATATAAAGTTCTTTGTGCTTGTTCATGTATGTGCTTGTTCATGAAGATTACAGCCGATTATGTGCTTGTTCATATAGATTACAACCGATGTAGGTCAATATGATTATGTGTTTGTGATTGATTTGGAATGCACATGTGCATACGGTTATGTGTTTATGTTTGATTTGGAATGCACATGTGCATAGTATAGTTCATGTAAATACGATTACGTGTTTGAGTTTGTTTGTTTTGGAATGCACATGTGCATAATATTGGTATGTAAATATGATTGTCTGTTTGTTTTGTAATGCACATGTGCATAATATTGTTGTTTGTTTTGGAATGCACATGTGCATAATATTGTTGCGATTATGTGATCGTGTTTGTTTTGGAATGCACATGTGCATAATATTGTTGTATGTATGCACATGTGCATATTTATATTACATCCGCTCTTTACTGTCTGTATGCACATGTGCATATTTATATTACATCCGCTCTTTACTGTATGTATGCACATGTGCATAGTTATATTACATCCGCTATTTACTGTCTGTCCGAGGTACATAGTTATATTACATCCAATATTACATCCGCTCTTTACTGTCTGTATGCACATGTGCATAGTTATATTAAATCCGGTATTTACTGTATGTCCGAGGTACTGACAACTAGTTATATTACATCTGCTCTTTACTGTCTGTATGCACATGTGCATAGTTATATTTGGTCATGCGGTAAAAGTTATAGGGGTATTTTGGTCGAAAAGACTGAAGGTTTTAATGTTTGTTCATGTAGATTACAACCAATGTTGTGCATATGTGTTTGTTTTTTGTTTGTTTGTGTAGATTACAGTCGATGGCGTGCATATGTGTTTGTATTTGATTTGGAATGCACATGTGCATAATGTGATAACTTATGGTTGTACTTATGGTTTTGGTTCATATTTGTGCTTGGTTGGTATGCACATGTGCATAACGTGTTAGAATGCACATGTGCATAATGTGATAACTTATGGTTTTACTGATAACATATGGTTTTACTTATGGTGTTGGTTCATATTTATGCTTGATTGGTATGCACTTGTGCATAACATGATAAATTATGTTTATAATTTGTAACCGAATTTGTATTTATCGGGTCAATGTGTTAACATATGTATATATTGATAAATTATTTCATAGTTGTATGTATGCACATGTGCATAGTTATAGTTGCACAGTTATAGTTATGCACGTGTGTTAATATACATTCTCATTGTATGCAGTAAAATGGAAAAAAAAAACAAAGAAAGTTGCGTTTCTCCTGAAGCCGAGAGATGAAGGGTCGAAAAGAATGCCAGATACGACAGAAGACGAGCATGCGGTTGTTAAGCAAAAAGGTTAGAAAGTGTTGAGAACTTATTGTTAATATTAGTATTGTTAATGACGCAATATGCATTTATGCACATGTGCATTAACAGTTTTTTTTTTCAAATGTTATAACTCGCACAAACGCATTAATTTTTTGAATTCAGGTATTTTAAAGGTGGAAAAGAACGCACAAAAGGAAAAAAAGCATAAAGAAACGAAATGATTCAACTAAATGTGTTGATGTAAAAAGGACTAGCAAATGGAAACATGAAGAAACAACCGAAGGTTTGGATGTAACATGTAATACAAAGAACAAAAGGATTGTAAGATCGCGAAGACAAGTGAAAGACACCAAAGTTGATAACAATGATAGTGATGGTACGTGTTATTGAAAATAATTAATAAAAATTTGAAATGCACATGTACATTATATAACATGTGCATGTTATTATGTTGATAAACAGGTTCAAATGAAGAATTTGTGTCACCGAAAGTTAAGAAGACGGTGAGTAAAAAGGTTATGAGGGTATCTAACTGGCAATCGATACGAACACGCATATCTCCACATCAACTTTTGGTGGGGTTAAACACATTCTCTAAACAACAGTTGGTAGCAATAAAAAATATGGGGTTTGGAAGTATTATGAAGCTTAAAACTGATAGCTTGCCAGCGAAGATGTCACATTTTGTGGTAGACAATTTTAGCGGGAAAGATATGGCAATCAAGTTGACTGTTGGAAACATTGAAATTAACGAAAATGTTATTAGCGAGTTGTTGGGATTGAGAAACAGCGGGGCTGTTATAGAGTATAAAAAGAAGGAGAAAAAGAAGGATAAAGAGAATGAGGAGCAGAAAGAACATAAGGATGAACAAAAGGGGAAAAATAATGATAAAAACAGTGGGTCTGATATAGAATCTGATGTGAAAGAAGATGAAGACGAAGAAGAAGAAGATGAGGAAGTTGGGATATTGGCTGAGTGGAAGAGTTTATACAAAGGGCGTACAATAACACCGAGTAGAATTGTCGATAGATTAAGAGATAACCCAACGGAGGATGGCATAATGTTTAAATATGATTTTTTTTTGACATTGTTCATGAATACAATGGTGGAAATAAACAAAGATGGTAGATGCAAAACTGATTTTCTGGAATGCTTAGGCGAAGATGTGGCGGTTGAAGATGTGAACTGGTGCAAATATATTTTTGATAGCATGAAGATGAGCAAAGATGGATGGCAATGGGATAGCACGTCAAAATATTTTAATGGGGCTCTTACAATATTGGTGGTAAGTTAAGTGTTATGTTTGAAATAATATATATAATTAATTTGTATTTTTTGTATAAATTATTTTGTTTTTAGTTTGTATATATATATATATATATATATATATATACTTTTCACATATGGTAATAATGCACATGTGCAGATGTTATATGTGGATAGAACATTGTGTGGGGACATCAATACAGTACGAACATCGAGTCCATTATCATTCTGGACTAAAGAAATGTTGAGCATAAGGCAGACATGGGAAATAAAAATGGCGGTTTTGGAAAAGGGGCGTTACGTGAAGGATACGTCAACACTCAAGTTGATGTGGGGCATGAAATGAAAGAGGATAGAATGAAGAAAGTGGAACAAATGGTAGATAAGAATGAAGGCGAAAAGAAAAATGTGACGTTTGAGGTATGTATAATGTTTTAACGTGATTCATTTATTTATTTTTTTTGTTTTTTTTTTGTTTTTTTATGAAATTAGAACGTGATCCAGCTTTCGTTGATTATATTGTTTAAAATAATAACTTGTATTTTGTAGATTGTATGTGGCTGACATAGATATGTGTTAGGTTAATAGACATGTGGTGGGGTTAGTGGTATTTATTTATTTATTTTTTTTGTTTTTTGTTTTTTTTTTATGAAATTAGAAATGTGATCCAGCCTTCGTTGATTATATTGTTTAAAATAATAACTTGTATTTTGTAGATTGTATGTGGTTGACATAGATATGTGTTAGGTTAATAGACATGTGGTGGGGTTAGTGGTTAGGATACGATGAATATGATACATGTTGTGCAACCTGATGCACATGTGCATAATGATGTGTTGATATGAACATATAATTTATGCACATGTGCATACATATAATTTATGCATATATGATATGTGCATGATGTTGTGTTGATATGAACATATAATTTATGCACATGTGCATACATATAATTTATGAATATATGATGTATATGATACATGTGCAATATGATGCACATGTGCATAATGTTGTGTCGATATGAACATATAATTTATGCACATGTGCATAATAAGAATTTTAAGATGATTTGTGCAAACTGATGCACATGTGCATAATGTTATGTTTATATGAACATATAATTCATGTTCTACAAGCTGATGCACATGTGCATAATGTTAGGATGATATGAACATATAACTCATGCACATGTGCATAACCGTGTTTTATAATGTGATAAATCTGCTGAATATGCATAATGTTGGGTTGATATTACTAACTTTGTTTTATTGATGTGTTATTAATTTGGAGCATGTTCGTATGGTTGAAAGTTTAATGGCTGAGACATTAAGCAAAAAAAGATTTGTTAAATAAAGAGTTATATGATATTTGCTATAAATATCCAAAGAATGAGAAGGTTGAAGAGTTAGTGAGGGAGTATGATAGAACGTTTAGAGGTGAAAACAAAATGTCAGTTTTGCTAAGCACAAAGGAGATGGTTGACAGCAAAGAAAACAAAGTGATGGAGCGTGAAAAAGACAAAAAGGTTAATGTTAAAATCAAAGGTGGGATGAAGGTGTTTACAAGGTCAAGAAAAAGAAGTTTTAAAGATGAAGGTGATGTGTTGGACGGTGTATCAAAAAATGACGAATGTGGTGCAACGAAGGTGGATGGAGTGACACAAAACGATGGGGATATAAAGTTAGACAAACTTGTCGGTGAGACTATCAAGTGGGCAGAAACGGAAAAGAGTGTTATGAAGAGGCAAACACGTAGGAGGAAAGAAGTAGATAACACCGTACCGAGTTTTGAGTTGTTGTCACAAAGCTCGCAAAGCTCACAAAGTTCACCAGAAGCAGACATTGGAACAAAAGTGCATGCGAGTGTTAAAGATACAAAGGTAAACGTACACGTGAGTGGTAGAGATACAAATGTGGTTGACATGAATGAGACATTAAATGATGATGAAAAAACGTTATGGCAATATTTGATGACAACAATCGACAACAAACGAAGGTATGGACGTGTATTATAATGTTATGTTATTATTTGTTGTGACATAATAATTTAGAATTTCAATCTGATGTACAAATTAATATTGTAGGGCGGAGAGCAAAAAATGTAATGTGGATGATAAAGAAATAGATGTTGAAAAGGAGAAGAAAGAGGTCAGCCTGACATTCAAGTAAGATTAAATATGCATTAATTTTTATTTAAAAATATGTTACATATTGTAGTATAGGAAGCAATTTGTTTAGTAATGACATAAACTTTTGACATATAAAGTAATGAGTAAAATGCACGGATAGTCCCTGTGGTTTTGCAAAGTTTCAGCTATAGTCCCCAGATTTTGGAAATTACACTCATAGTCCCTGTGGTTTGATAGTTTGTTACGCGGATAGTCCCTGGAGTGGATGGGGGTTAGTTTTCTCTGTTAAGTCCATGTCAAATGACAAAATTACCCCTTCCTTTTATTAAAATATAAGAATAAATCATACATACACTCTGATTAATCAATAAATTCAGAATAATTAGATGGGTTGTTTATATTGTTCGCATGTTATAAGGTTTTGGTTGGTTGCGATTGATTAGGTTAGTGGCTGTTGTGATTTGAAGGGTAGTTAAAAATATAGTGTAGGTATATGGGCTGATGAATGTTGGCATAAAAATATGGTGTATAGTATATGTAATGTATTTTATGCACATGTGCATACAGAACATAACTAATTGTGATTTGAAGGGTAGTTAAAAAATGTAGTGTAGGTATATGGGCTGATGAATTTTGGCATAAAAAATATGGCGTATAGTATATGTAATGTATTATATGCACATGTGCATACGGAACATAACTGATGTAATTTATTGTGACGATTACAGCTCAACTATTTTTGAAACCTCACATGGAACGACAACACGCGCATTTTTGATAAACACATTGGAGGATGGGCAATGGATCTCACAAAACGTGATAGATTGTTGGGCGGCTATTTTGAATTATGAAGAGAAAAAAAATAATACATCAGGGAAAAGGAGATTATGGTGTTATACGACAACTATCGTAAGTGTGTTATAATTCATGTTTAACAATCATATTTAGGATATTTATACTTGTGTGTGACATGTATTTATGTAATGTGCAGCCGGATTATGTGTTGAAAACGAAACAGACGGAACAACAGGCGTTTAAAATATTAAATTCACACTTGAAGGAGGTTGTTGAGTGTAACAATAAAATGTTGGAGTTAAAGGAATTTAACATCATAATAATACCAATGATAGAAAGAAAGCATTTCTATATAATATGCTTTGATTTAGAAAACGCAAAGGTCGAAGTAATTGATAATATGGCGAGTAGCCGCGGGTTTTATAGACTGTCAGCATGAAGAAGTTTTAAAGAAAATGGAACGCCAACTAAAGTGGTAAGTATAAATTTTTTATATTAAATGTTATATTTGAAAATAAGGATAAATGAATATGACATGTAGTAACACTAAATATTATTATTTTTTTGTAGAAAAATTACATTGTTGGCTATTTGAAGAATGTTAAACATCCAAGCGCGGCACGCATGGCAGCCGCACCGTTGACGAAGAAAAAACTGGAATGGGCGACGAGCGATAATTTCAACGATTGTGGCGTGTTTGCTATGAGGCACATGGAGATGTATAAAGGGAGTGATGTCGAGTTTGAATGCGGTTTTAGTACGCAAAAAAATATTCAAGACATGCAATTGCAAAATCTAAGGATGAAGATAGCAACAAAACTGTTACTATCAGAGGCGAACGTGTACAAGGCAACGGTTATGTACCTCGCAAGAAAAGCAACACAAAATTTGGAAGATGAAAGAATGCGGAAGTTGTTGGAAAACGAGGGAGAAAAACAAGAAAAAATCTGGAACACTCTTAGCAAATGGAAGAATGGGGATAAAGTTTGAGGGTAGTAGTTCATGACACGTAGGTAGTATTTCTAGTTAATTAGTGATATTTGAACATTAAACTGGTATGTTGGATTGTTTTGTTTGGTAAGACATGTTAGATGGTTGTGTTAGGAAGGTAACAAGTTGGTACAGTTATGATGAATGTTACAGTTTTGGTTAGTTGTGGTTGGAACTAGATAATCATGGTACTAATATTTGTTGGTTGATATATTGAGAAGTTGGAATTTTAGCAAATTGGTAATGTGTATTGTAGAAATTGTTATGTTGGATAGGTGATATGGTGATCAATGTTTGGATTTATAGTTCATATAGTTTGTTGTTTATGCACAGGTGAATTAATATGGTGAATTATTATGGTTACAGTAACAAGTTAGTGTTGTTTGCTGTTTATGCACATGTGCAATAATATGGTTAAATGACCATATGCACATGTGCATAAAGTGATATAAATGCACAATATGGTTAAATGACCATATGCACATGTGCATAAAGTGATATAAATGCACGTTATTAGTTACAAAATTTACATGTTTGTTAAATTATGGCATGTTACGTTGATTAATAAGTTAAATGATTCGTATGCACATGTGTATACAATGTTATTAGTAATAAATGTATATGTTTGTTAAAATATGGAATGTTACGTTGATTAGTAAGTTAAATGACCCGTATGCACATGTGCATACAGAATGTGCATGAAGTGATAAAACACACAGTTGATTAGTAAGTTAAATGTTGATTAGTAAGTTAAATGAATCGTATGCACACGTGCATACAGTGTGTGCATGAAGTGATAAAACACACAGATTAAAGGTTAAGTTTGTATATGTATTACAGTTGGGTATAAATAACAAATGGTTTTAAATTCATACTAGTGACATGTATAATCATACTAGTAACATGTATAATGTTAAAAAATATTATACTGATAAACAGGTGGTTTTGAAAAACGTAAAATACAACTTATAAATACATATGCACATGTGCATATGACGAGTTAATCATCAATATCAATACTGTAAGTTAAATGGGTACTAATAAAAATAAACAAAACAAACATTGGTAGTCGTAATTAGATAAGTTCGGTAGTCATAAGTTGTAATACATAATAAATCAATCAAGAATCACGAGCTATGTTGGATGGTTTGCGACGTCTGGTTGAACGCCTAAGGCTTTGATCAGGCTCAAAAGACTGTTCAGGTTCACGCCTAACATTAGTTCGCTCAGGTACGGGAGGTTTTTGCATGGAGGCAGGGTATTCAGATGCATCGTAATCAGAAGAATTATACTCATAGATTTCATCATTGGTATCATCGTCGGTGTCATCGAGATCAACATCAGTATCATCAGAATCGGAATCGGACGGGTCGGGTAGTCCAGCGGCTATAGCAGCAGCACGTTTAGCTGTTCGTGCAGCAAGTTTGGCAGCTTTGATTTTTTCGCAATTGCGAGAATCATGGTCAAATACATACTTGTTGCATTTGTTGCATAAGTTAGCTGTTCGTGCAGCAAGTTTGGCAGCTTTTTGTCGTTTACCGGCTTTCTTTTGTTTATCTTTAATGTTTTGACCACCGGGGCCGGTCCGTTGTTTTTTGGTCCCGCAACCTTTGTTTCTAATACCTTGCGGAGGATGGACACTTGTGTTTAGATTTGAAGGTATGTTTAAGATGTCACTGATGTTTGCAGTTTTTTGAACGGAACGAGGCTGAGGCTCACACGGAAACGATTCGAATACGTGGTTTCTGATGTGTTTGATCTCAGAAGATAAGGAACGTAGCTGTTCAGGATTGCTTCTGAGTCGGTTTGTGCATTGACTGACTAAATCCATTATTTCATTGTGGATGATAGCAAACTCGCTGTTGTTAGATGAGTATATGTTAGATATGCTATGAACAGCTGACGGGAGCGCATCTCGTTTCCAACGTGGAGTGATGTAATGGGACGGTATCCGTTCAATTTGGTGGTAACGGAATATACAAAATACATGTCGGCATAGATATCCAACACGAGTGAACCCAAGACATGTACAGCTTGCTTTTTGTGCAGGTACATTGAGCGACACCTGCACATGTGCATAACATATATTATAAATAGAATGAATACATGAAAGGTAATATGAATAAGTGAATAAGTTAATAAAATAAATACACTGTTTGATATATGAACAAGTGAATAGCATAAGACAAATTTTGATACATGCACATGTGCATAACAAAAAAGAATTAATCAAACAGAAGGTTATAATAGGTATACACATAAGACAAAATTGTGATACATGCACATGTGCATAACAAAAAATTAATCAAACAGAAGGTTAAAATAAATATATACAGAAGACAAAATTGTGATATATGCACATGTGCATAACAAAAATTAATCAAGCTTGTGATACATGCACATGTGCATAACAAAAAATTAATCAAACAGACAGTAGACATAACATGACAAAATTTGATACATGCACATGTGCATATTGAACATGTGTATATTGAACATTAAAACATTGGATAGTAAGGACATACCTCGAATTCATTGACATAAGACATGTTTGACATGCCCATGTATATTTCTTTTCGAACTTTAATAAACATGGACCATGTGTATGTTTCAGACGCGTGTGCCTCTATGCGGAGACCGGTAGATAAGCGAGGGGTCGACATATTGCTTTTAAACTCGAGATCTCGTTGTGTATGCCGTTGAGCATCAATACTGGTTTCAAAACACATTAAAAATTGAACTAATGTGTTAGTTTCTGACGAGTTGACTTTAAAACACGCGTTTGAGCTCTCGCATCTGGATGTAGTCTTCATCAAACAACACATCGGTATCTCTCTGAAATAACACGGGACCCATTCATGACGTATAGCAAACATCTCACAAAGCCACGGATGATTGTCTAGGTGATATTCATCCATTAACACATGCCATCTTTCTTCAAATGTTTGTGGTGTGATGAATAAATTCCACACCAACTTATGTATTGACGAACGAAGAGTGGTATTATCAAGGATATCATTTGAAATCTGCAAATTAAGAAACATGGATAATAAAAAGTTGAATTATTTAATCATAATATATGATGTAATTGGAACCGTGTTAATATTAAAAATAGAGTGTTTACCTTGGATGGAAGTTTTCTCATTATGTGCCACATGCACAAACGATCGATAGAGTTTGTGAAAACGGTTGATACAGCTTGTTTCATTGATGCGTCTTGGTCAGTGAGAACAAAGATTGGTTGTTTCTTATGTGCAGCCAGAAAGGTATTTAGTAACCATGTATACGACTCTATAGTCTCATCGTATAACATGCCAGCGCCAAAGATAACACATTTCTTGTGATGATCAACTCCGGTGAATGGCACAAAAATCATTTTGTATCTGTAAATAAAACATATGATATTAAAAAATATTAATAATTCTACATGGTGAAAAAGTACAGTATCTTACTTGTTGGTGTCATATGTAGCGTCAAATGCACACACATCACCAAAAGCCTTGTAATTTCGCAATGGTACGAAATCAGCCCAAAAGAAAGATCGCAACTCATTGTCAACTATGACACAATCAAAATAGAAATCATTAAGATTGGTAACTCGAGATCTCATGGTACGTAAGAGGATGTTTGCATCGCGTTCACCGATGAATGCACGTATGTCTCTAGAGAAATTTTTGAAATCTACTGTTGTGCCACGAACATTTTGAGGTCCGCCTTTAAGTGATGCTTGAATGTTATGTGCAACAGTTGGGCCGATTTTGTTAAGACTAGCTTTGTGGATGAATTGTTGCTCCTCAAATCCAAGTTTCCTGTTTTGTTTTAACATGTTGGCGTGATCGCTACCAATCATGCAATGGTTGTGCGCGGCGATGAAATCATATATTTTGTATTGTTCGGTAACACGATCAAAACTCACTTTGATACACGTACGACACCCGGAAACTGTGAATCGGCTTCGTCTGTGTTGTTTCTTGGATTTATCATATATGGTTGGAGCACTTTTTGATGGAGCATTGGGATCAGATTCTGTGACCCGTGGTTGTCCTTCTCTTGAACATTATATATATCTATGAGTGGAGATTTTCATATTAGGATTGTCATGATATTTTTTGTTTTTCGAAGTGCCGATACGAGTAGAAAACCCGGATTGTGAAGCATACGTATTGTACATCATGACAACATCTTCCCAATGGGTAAATGTACTATTTACCACAGGAAGGTATCTAACATCAACTTGGGGTATCCAATACGGGGTGCTATTAGGTGTAGCATGTATGGCAGCCGTAATCGTTCCTGTAAGAGATAATTAATAAATTAAATGATAGTGATAAATAAGTAATAAATTAAAAAAACTTGTCAACATGATATAGGGACGAATAGTATAATTGTAATTAATATGCACATGTGCATTGGCAGTTAATGTATGAGAGTTATTTTGTTTTTTTTCAATCATAATGCACATGTGCATAAATTTGCATTGTAACATAATTTGAGATGCATTGTAACATAATTTGATATGATGCATAATTTGTAATATGAGGCACTTAACACAATGCACGCGTGCATATAACATTGAGTAATCATAATGTACAACATAAAACAATTGTAAACATGCAGTAAACAAAATGCACATGTGCATATAATATTGAGTAATCATAATGTACACCATAAAACAGTTGTGAACATGATACAAAGGAGTATATAATTGAATAAGTCACGTTTTACATAAAATGGACATAAAATACCTTTAGTTTCAAACCGAATGAATTGTAAGTGTTGATGTTTTGTGCTTGTAGGTGCTGTACCAGTAGATGTGGTGTTACCAGTAGATGTGGTGTCAACTGATAACGATTGATCAGGTAAATTAGCAGTCTCAGAACCTACATTGCCTGATGTAAACATTGAATAAAGCGTTTGTATTTCAAACCCATGAAGGGTGTGTCGAGATGCAGCTGGGTTTGCAACTACTGTTGGGTTTGCAACTGTTGTAAACACAGGATTGCAACTTTCATTTGGATTAACAGCAGGTAAGGTATTGACATCAACATCAACATCAGACGGACCCACAGCAGAAATAGGATTTACATTGATATCAGATGGGCCGCAAAAACCAACATCGTGATGTTCGTGATGTGGATGATATGACGCAGATGTTGTATGAGGATCATCATATGCCGTAGGTTCAACTCCAACACGAGATGAGTCAGACGAAGCCATGAGTGTCCGAAATCAGTATACCAACGACGAAATCAGTATCAAAATTGAACCCCCCCCCCCCCCCGTAAAATGTGAATGTCCACGCCGCCGGGAACCTGCAGAAATCCGTCGTCGCCGTAGACCGTGTAGTCGATTAAGCAAAATATCCAATGAAACCATAGTTTAAAAAAGACAACAGTGAAGATATACCTTAGGTTTGAAAAAAGACGGAAGTGAACAAGAGGAGAGGAGCACGCCGCCGTGAAACTGTAGAAACCAGTCGTCGTCGTTGATCGAGTCGTCGATTAAGCCAAATCTCCAACGAAACCCTAGGTTGAAAAAGACAACAGCGAATGTTTGAAGAAGATGGCAGTGAACATAAGGAATGGAGCGCGTGTTTTTTTTATAAAATATTATTAATTACAAATGTGCCATGTGTTCACATTGGTTCTCGCGGTTCTCGCAATAAGGGGTGGTTCTTAACGGATCTTTATCCTATATATATATATATATATATTCCTGTAAAAAGGGTGAAGTTTGTGAGAAACATTATGGAAACGGCACGTGGCATTAATTAATTTAATGGTTTAAGGGCAATAAGATAATTAACTTCAAAAACCAATTTAATTATAAAATAGATTATAGCCGCTTTAAGAGTTATTTTAGGAGATAATTCTTTTTTTACGCATCAATAACTGATAATGGTGTTTTAATATCTGGAATGTTTTTTTGTTATTTTCCAGGTATAAAACACCATATAGATTTCAAAAACACCACGACTTAAATTGTAATACAATAACGATGTTTTAACATCTTGGATGATTGTATTAATATGCAAGTCATGGTGTTTTAACACCATCTAAGGATGATTGTATTGCTAGAACAACATACCTGAATTGACAACTTTAACCTAGAATAACCGGTAAAAAAACAAAAACAATCAAAAAAAGAAAGCGGTCACATCTTTTTTAACAACTAGTATATATAATGAAGTACATGAAAATCTAAAAGGAAAGAATAATAATGAGACCACATGGTGTGGGCGTTGAAACACGGCGTTGTTGTCAGTCCACGCCCACAAAACCACCCTGTGCTAAGCATTGTGAACGGCGTTGTGTTTGGAGCTTGAGGATTTCCACCGGCGTGGGGGCAAATGTGTGGGTGAGGTGGAGGCTCTTGATTGGTGGGTGTTGTTTAAGTTTGTTTTGATTGGTTGATGTTTATACTTTTTTAGGGTAAATTACTTTTTGAGTCCCTGTGTTTTATGGGCTATAACTAATTGAGTCCAAAAGCAAAAAGTTTAATGACCTGAGTCCCCATAAGCATTTTCTTTAACTATTTGAGTCCAAATTTCTAACTCCATCCACCAAGTTTGTTAACTGCAAGGGTAATTTGATCATTTATACACAAAGTACAAGTCTTATATACACAAGAGTATAAGGAACAAATCCTTAATGCATAAATATTTTAATATTATATATAAAATAAATTATATATATTGTTATTTACACCTTCACACA
This sequence comes from Helianthus tuberosus, assembly GCA_030545235.1. Classification (NCBI taxonomy): domain Eukaryota; kingdom Viridiplantae; phylum Streptophyta; class Magnoliopsida; order Asterales; family Asteraceae; genus Helianthus; species Helianthus tuberosus. The sequence goes on from CM060406.1 coordinate 92,932,551, forward strand.
CAAACGTTTCACACACACCTACCTGCACACACACCATCCCTCCTCTCTCTCTCATCTAGACCCCTACCACCACCATTAACACTATCGCACCACCACTGCACCACCACCATCTCCACTGCTCCACCACCATCTCCACCGCACCTCCACCACCACCATCTCTACAGCAAACCGCACCTTCGACCACCACTGTCAACCACCGCCTGCAGATGAGACCACCACCATCTCCATCGCACCTCCACCACCACCATCTCTCCACCTATCCAACAAAATTTCAATGAAACCCTAGAAAAAGAAATACTAATTTCTGATTTTTCCCAAATTGTTAACTACAAATCAGCAAGCTTTGGCTTTGTAAAGCCCTCTCGCAGTTGCCGACTTTAAAGTCGCTTCCAAAATCACCTCAGTAGATTCAGCATCAGTAGCCTTAGCCAAGCCCTCAGCAAGAAGCGGAACCAATCCCCTGTACACAAGACTCTGCCTAGCTGGCGCCTCGTCACTACAGGTCCACTCAAACGAGTCGGTCGACAAAACAGGGACCACCACTGACAAAATCGGGACAGCGGGTCTATACTTTGCCACTAACTTCGTTGTGCTTCCACCCTTGGTTAGAACCACGTTGAGTTTGGCTCGAGCCTTGTTGGTGGTTCGAACGGCAGATGATGCAATTGCTGCTGTAAAGAGACACTCTGACACTGAACGGGGTGAAGTTCGGGATATTATTAGAAGACTCGACGCAATAGAAAACTCAGATTCGGTTTCGAGGTATATAGAAATCCTGTTTTTCTTTTGTTTTGTTTTACTTTTATGCAATGCATGCTAGGTGTTTGATAAATTGACCGAGTGAAAAATGCGAGATTTTGTATTGATGTGGTATATATTGTTGTGTATTGTAGTGATGTTAGTGTAACAAATCCTTTATCTAGATGAAAACCGCCTGTGACTTACCAAGATCCAGTTCCACAAACCCAGTTTTCGAGTAATAACGCCGTTCGAACTACTAGAGGTTTTTGGTTAAGGTGGTGGTTGGAGACGGTGGTGGTTGTGGCTGTGGTGGTGACGGTGGTGGTGTTGATGGTGGTCTAGAGAGAGAAAGAAAGATGAGAGGGAGAGATGAAGGTGAAAATTTAGAGAGAGAAAGAGATAAGGGGATATAAAAGAGACAATTTTTTTTTAATTTTTTAATTATAAGGGTATTTTAGTCATTTAACAATATTTAACCAAAAAATTCTAACAGTGTTAGAAATTGGACTCAAATGGTTAAAGAAAATGCTTAAATGGACTCAGGTCGTTAAACTTTTTACTTTTAGACTCAAGTGTTTAAAACCCATAAAACACAGAGACTCAAAAAGTAATTTACCCTTTTTTTTATTTTTTTAGTTTCTTCCATGCCATTTTCTCACCCCATGCTTTTTTTTAGGTACAAACTGTTTTTGTAGAATTATTATTATTATTATTATTATTTTATTATTTTTATTATTATTATTATTATTGTTGTTGTTTTTATTATTATTATTATTATTATTATTATTATTATTTCTTTTTGTAGAATTGTAGCTTGATTTTCCTACTCTATATGGACCAACATTTTAGACATCAATGAGACGATGGAAGACGTATTAGTTGACTGGCTTATTGAGGTAACTTTTCGGTTAGTTGGTTTCTAATGTCTTTTCTTTAGAATCAGTCATCGGATCATACCTACCGATGATTTTCTATTTATTAACCAACATCCCCAACCCCATCCTCAGCCCATGGGATATATTCCACCACCATGGGCTTAATTTGGCCACTATGACATTTTTTTTTACTTTTATAAGTATTAGTTTCAAAAATAGGGTTATGTAGTTATGTTAGTGTTAATGTTAATTAAAATGTAAACATGGTAAATGGGTTGTATGGGTCAAAACTACATTTTTTAAAACTATATCCTCTCCCACGTTACTTAACATGAGTATGTGACATTTCTCGTTCCCTTTATTATTGCACCTTGACCCAAGGAGCATGCCACTTGATGAAAGAGTAAGATCTATATCTTCAAGTAGGATGGTTAGACAGTCAATATTTCATCCTCTAATTTATGTCAATTTATTCATAATGGTGAGACATGTAACTTTTGACTTAGTAAATGAAAGTTGTGGTAAATATTGTTACATTATTATGTAATCTAAGTGTAGGTTCTATAGTGGAGTTGTTGGACCTTACTCACAAGATTGGCTTCCTCAAAATGGCACCTACTTTGATTTTGCACGTACATTCTCAATTGCACTGGTGGTTATTATATTTCTTTGTACACTTGGTCTAGCCACGCCAATTGCTATCATGATTGTAACTGGGGCAGAGCCAAAAATGGTGCTTTGATCTAAGGAGGGGATGCATAAAAAGGGCTCAAAAGGTTTTATTTGTGATATTTGATAAAAACGCATGTTAGTGATATTGGATAAAAATGCATGTCAGATATATTTCATGTTAGTGATATTTGATAAAAACGTATGGACTTATATTTCAAACCAGAAAAACGTATTTCCTTCATTTACTTATCTTTTCGGTTTTGGTAGATATATAGTACGATGCTTCGTTGTATTTTAATCTTCAACTTCAGATTTCCATAATAAGTCCATGCGTACAAATGTCGTCTACAAGGAAGTTTTTTTGTGGATTTGAATAATTTTCTGTTTGTTTCTTCCAATGTATGTGTTTGTACAGAATATTAAATTTCAAAGTAAATAATATGTTTTTGGTTGAAGCCGCGTTTAACGCGGGCATTAACCTAGTTTAATTATAAAATAGATTGTAATCGCTTTAAGAGTTATTTTAGGAGATAATTCTTTTTTTTATGTATCAATAATAGATCATGGTGTTTTAATATGCGAAAGGTTTTTTTTTGTTATTTTACAGGTATAAAACACCATACATAACTCAAAAACACCACAACTTGAATTGTAATACTGTAACAGTGTTTTAACATCTAGAATAATTCTATTGTTATTCAAGTTATGGTGTTTTAACACTATCTGAGGATGATTGTATTGCTAGAATAACATACCTGAATTGATAATTTTAACATAGAATAACCAATAACAAAAAAACAAAAAAAGTAAGCGGTCACATTTTTTTAACAACTAGTATATATAATGAAGTCCATGAAAATCTAAAAAGGAAAGAATAATAAGACCACATGGCGTAGGCGTCAAAACACGCTGTTGTTTTCGGTCCACACCCACAAAACTACCCCGTGTCCAGCGTTGTGAACAACATTGTGCTTGGGGCTTGAGGATTTCCACCAACGTGGGGGCAAATGTGTGGGTGAGGTGGAGGCTCTTGATTGGTGGGCAAATGTTTATATATATTTTTTAATTTTTTAATTTTCTTCCACGCCACTTTTCCACCTCGTGCTTTTTTCTTCACGCCACCATACTGACATGGTTACCGTGTGTTGCTTCACAGCCTTTTTTCAAGCCCTCCATGCTGTGTAGTCTAAAACATAGAAATATAAAAGATTCCATTATACAACAATCAATATTTTCTATGCAACACAAATGAGCCTAATACCACCGACAAACATGCCATTCTAGATAATCTCCTAACTTTTTTTGAACTGCTAAATCACCTGGTTAGGCTTTTGGCCTTTGATCACCTAAGTCACGAGTAGGAATTCTGCGGTTGACATATTATTGTCAGTTTAAACTAGTGCCACAGTTCGCCCCCCGCAAGATTCAACCCTGAGACCTCCCGGGCAGGAACCCCACATAAACGGGTAAACCTTCCCACCTCCCCAACCCCTTGGAAGCACAAAAATGGCTAGTAGGTGCCGTCTCCCATCCCGGGGACTGCAAGGGGACGGAAACGACACGGGGACGGCGTGGATACGTTTCTAGCATGCTGGGGACGACCTGGATACACGATGCAGCAGGGGACGACGTGGATACGTTTCCAGCAAGTTTCCTTTTATTTTTTTTGTTTTAAAAAAAGATTATTTAATCCTATCTTAAAATACCCCCCTCCTATTGAAACATACCAAGCGACGATCAAGTTTCAAAACCCTACAGGATCATCAAACTTCTGCCGATCCTCTTCTTCTTCAGTTCTTCTTCTCTTTTCCTATTCAAACTTCAAAATTATGGGTTCTAATGAAGAAACACAAGGATCATCATCATCTATAGATGAACCTCCATTGTGGGATTATGTGCAAAAAATAGAAAAGCAAGGTTCGGGAGGAACTTGGAAATTCAAGTGCAAAGTTTGTGGTGAAAATCCACAAGGATCGTATTCAAGAGTTAGAGCACACTTGGTCGGTATAAAATGTATGATTTTTGACCAGCTTTTAATTTTTGGTTGTTGTTTTTTGTTTGTTGTTTACTAGTTGTTGACTTGTTTACAATTTTTATTCATTATGGCCATCATGAAAAGCATTGTGCATATACAGTTTAAAGTTAGTTGATTATGGCCATCATGATTTATGGCTTTCTTGTTGAATTAATGTGCAATAGCCAACATGTTTACAGTTAGTTGATTAATGCACATGTTTACATGTTTACCTCTATATTATTTATTATTAAAAATTATGTGGATTTTAATGTTTACATGTTTACCTCTATATTACAGTTAGTTGATTAATGCACATGTTTACATGTTTACCTCTATGTTTACAGTTAGTTGATTGATAGCATTGTGCACAATTACCGATTACTGATTAGTTGATTATTGTTGTGACAACTCTCACCAAACCAGGTATCCATACGACTTAATTAATAATTAATTACTGTGCTTACTTGAATTTGTGGATAAACTGCTACTTGAATGCTGATACATGTACTTACTTGCATCATACTTTACTTGCTGTCACTCCATGTTTTGCTTACAGCACCTTTGTGACAACCTTGATGCACCAAACGCACAGTAGCACAATGAACGGATAACCTATTAAACGTGTTGTTATAGCCAGCACCAAGCAGGTATTGCCTCTAAGGCCTGTAAGAGCCTAAGATAGTTTGCTACACTAGTGGTGAGTGTAGGAATGTAAGGCTTGTAGAACTGCGTTACTAGGAATGAGATACAGTGACCGGATATGCCAAAAACGTACTCTAGGTGCATTTTAAATAATAATTCAGCATTTGGTTAACTAATGAAGTGCCAAAACATGAAGAAAAATATTACTAGACACTTTCCAAAGTGTCGGGAATAAGTTGCGTCACTAAAAATAATAATAACGACACTTTAAAGCTTTATTAAGCACTTTAACGGATCTCTAATCCAACCGAACAACCGGACTTTACCCGGAACACTAAAATATTGCCAATAACATTGTTTCTCTTTTTCTGAGCCGGATAGGGACCCTGAATACCCTAACACCCGCTATATTGCATGACACACTAATAACCGAGTTAACCTTCACACTTAACTAACTAATACTTAGTGTTTGGTTGAAAACTAACTAGATTACCCCCCCCCCCCCCCTAACCAAACTGTCCCCAAGGGGGACACCCTTGTACTTTGATGGATTATTTAAATCTTGGATGTCTAATATCAATTAGACACATGAACCCTTGGTTAATGACCATGAGAATTATCTATAAGATCAACACATAACCCACATGAACATTTCCACTCAACACTCATCACAACAAACTCTCTCTCCCTCTCTAATAGCTCACGGCCGAACCCCCTACACCATCCATCCATCATTTCGATTTTGATCAAGCAATTCCAAGTATCTACAAGTGTTAAGGATCACATACGAGGAGGCTTAGTGCATTCGGAACGCGAAGGACCTCACTACATTCCTTTTATCCACGCGCCCTTCGACTACAATCTTCCCTAGCCTCGAGCTAGTAGTAAGTTACTATAATCACACTCTCGAACTATTTTAAGGCGGTTAAAACGATATGTAACGGTTAAAGTTCAAGAACATGCAAGATGATGTGAAAAAGTCTACTAAAAATGCTAAAAATGTTGGTTAATAGCACAAGGGTTGTGTAAATCTTGTAAGATTTGTTTTGTGTGATTATTTAGTGCCGATCTATGTTGTGGTAGCTCGGATCATCATCTAACCCGGGTTAGTCATGTTCATGGATCATGACATAGAGTTGTTTAAATATAAAAAGGGTTGAATGATGAAACTCTACCACACACTAAACATGAACTTGTATAAAATCGACCTTTCTTACAAAATAGTGTTTAAAACTAGTAGATCTACGGATCTACAAGCGGTATTTTCAAAGGACCGAGTGTCAAGGAAATCATATTTTTCTAAAGTCGGATCTTACATGAACAAGAATGATTTTTAAACAAACAAGTGTGTAAACACTTGTGTAACACTAAGTTTCGACAAAGAAATTGTTTTGTCAAATTTTACAAGAAGTTGTAAAGATGGAATTTCTTTAAAAACAAGTTTTTTACAAAACCGGGTTGGTTTATATAAAGATCCACTAAAAGTAATGAGAATTACTACAAGTTTTGAGTAATCCACAAGTTCATATAGTTTATGCGATTTATATATACTCTGACTAATTGATGCTTTGAACATTGTTTTGATTGATGAGAAAATTGTTGGTTTGATTTATAAAAGAAAATGATACGCTTAAAAGCATGGCCACCTCCAGTTACGGGGGAAACTCTGGCGAAATTTTTCTAAAAACCTAACACTTGGGAATATTTTCACTACAAGTGTTGTAAATCTATTTTTGACTTGATTTCAAAGCGTAAGTTTCGCCACGACTTATTTACAAAAATTTTCTAAATATCGGAGGTGGGATTTTCACAAAATGAAACTTGATAAATATATATTTTTCACCACAACACTTGTGAGATTTTTATGATTATTTTGTGAACTATACAAATATTATTTTTAGGGTAAAAATAATATTACTAAATATTAACGGCTCCAAAATAATACGAACGCCTTCACAATAAATATTAAGTTACAACGGTATTATTATTACCACCCGAACTTCAAAGGTAACTTACGCATTTCGGAAAAATACTATTGAACGCGTGTTTTGACAAAAGTATTATTTTGGAAAAGTATATGGAATAAAATATAATATTTTTGGGAAAAATATTTATATTTTGGAAACTAAAGTATTTTGGATAAATGGAATAAAATATATTTTTAAGTGAAACTTAATAATATATTTCAAAGATATACGAACGCACATGTATTAAATCCCCCATCCTTGGGAAGGAGAATGATTACCACGTATTTACAAAATATAAACACGAGATAGTTGTCTAACTATTTCCCAAAAACTTAAACCTTAAGCTAAGGCACGGCCGTCCGTCTAATAGACTTAGTACGTGTAGGTCGTCGCATAGCTGCTTGATCAGGAGATATACTTGGTAGAGACGCACCACTGTGAGTTCATGTCCCCCCTTTTCTCTTAACTGTTTTCAGTTTTATACTTCGGGGGTGAAATACATGTTACATACTGCTACGGACAATTACAAATGGTATGGTCAGCCAAGGAAGGAACTGTTAGGTTATGTGATTGGGTAGGTGAAATCTTAAGAACATTAGTCCTCGTAGTACGATCGAGGGATACAAGTAATAGGCCTATTTGAGCATAACAAACCCCACCCATGCGCCCTAAGGTTGGACCATGTGGTGACCTTGTCTTAACACCACCCATGCGCCCTCAGGTTGGACCATGTGGTGACCTTGTCGTAACACCACCCATGCGCCCTCAGGTTGGACCATGTGGTGACCTTGTCCTATCCCCTCCCATGCGCCCGCAGGTTGGACCATGTGGTTACACATTAACTGATATGTTTCCTTATTTGCTTTCATACCAGAGTTTACAAAACATTCATACTTACAATGATTATAAAGGTTTATTCGCGCGCACATACTAAACACATGAACTCGCTCAACAATTTTTGTTGATTTTTCCAACTTACATGTATTTCAGGGAACTAAGGATTCTGGCACGGTATGCTACGTTTTCCCGCTGCATAAGAGTTTCGAGGTCATCCAAGTTTAGGGGATGTGACTTTTACCTGGACGAGTCACAATCCTTAAATTGCGCTTATTTCGTGTTGATGTTTGTGTCTTCCGAACAATGTTTTATGTTATCAGGTTGTAGTTTCCATTGCATGTGTCAACGCCTTAAGTCAATGTTGTGTTACCTATGTTTTAAGACTTAAATCAATGGATGATCTTGCATGATTTTATTTTCATATAGCTTTGTTATGATTAAGCTATGGTATTAAGAAGTCACACCAAATTAACCACGCTTCCGCAAAGCCAGGGTGTGACAGCTTGGTATCAGAGCTCTGATCATAGCGAACTAGGATTCCTTCTCGAGTCTAGACTATGATCACTAGGGCTCTCACGAAAACATTTTTACTGCATACCACTCAAGTCCAGATCCAAAACTTTTTACAAACAAATGTTGAGCACATTTATTTATTATTTATAGGCTCAGTCTGAGAGGCTGGGAGAATTTGACTAGTGGGACTAGGAAGAGCAGTCTGAGAGGCTGGGAGAATGCGGCTAGTGGGACTAGGAAGAGCAGTCTGAGAGGCTGGGAGAATTTGGCTAGTGGGACTAGGAAGAGCAGTCTGAGAGGCTGGGAGAATTTGGCTAGTGGGACTAGGAAGAGTTGTTTGATTGCTTACTTGGTGACTAATGTGCTTGTCTGATTATATGATTGATTATTTGTGCATATTTGTGTTTATGATACAGACACCATGGATTCATCAAGCACTGGTGAATCGGACACCACGTGCCCTAGACCAATAGTATCAGACGACTTGGAGTCTTCAGAGCACGAGGTCCACACATCAGATGTTACTAGCACAGACGAGGATGACTTTCAGCCCTTTGCGCTACCCGACGCTGTCGATGAGCCCGCTAATGGTCCTTTTGCTGGGTACCTACCACTCGTAGAGATCCCTGCTCCCATACCTTCGGCCGTTTACCCTGCTTACGATATGCTCCTCGACGCCGACACTGACGACGACATCGATCCGTTTGATGATGAGCCCCTGGAGGACGATGTTGAGGGCGAGGCCCTTCTAGCTGACAGTGGTCTTTTGTTACTCGCAGATGCCCAAGCTGAGGAGTCACCTGCACACTCACCCGCTCCAGACTCCTTCGAGTATGTGGCTTCCGCACCGTCACACACTTGGAGCGCACAACACTAGTCACACGGTTCAGGCTGGCATGCCCATTGATCCTGTGATTGCTGACCTACCCATTGACGATCACCCTACTGATGCACCACTACTGGAGGGTGACCATGTTATTGCTGCTGATCATGTTGATCCCCCACTTATCGCGGTTATACCTGCTGACTCTCTTGTTGCACCCCACCCTGACCCTGTGCCTGTACAGTTCAATCATGCGCCTTTTGCAACCCAAGTCGATCCTCGATACGCGCACACCCGAAATGGGTGGATAGACGATGACAATGGTTACCCACCTTTTGAGTTTCCTGTGACGCTCTCTTGTGGCCCCTGTTTCAGCCCCTGTTCCAGTTCCTATGGATGCACCTTTGCTACCCACACTTACCGCTGATGGCCTCCACACCGTTACATGACCCGGAGCCTGCACTCGAGCCAGCTGCTACACCATTTGGGTCAGCTTGATGTTGCGCCTGCTGAACCTACACCTTTACGTGATCACGACCCTGTTTCTTTTTGGTCTGCCATACATTGCACCCCTGATATCTACCTGCCTCGGCCAATCTCCTCATTTGTGAGATGTTCGTTTTTACACCCGCAACCGCTGACATTACTCCTTTCTCCTATGAAGACCAACGTCCATTGCGCCAAGATGCCTATAGCCTTCCTTCAGAATAGAACCGCACCTCGGGGAGGTACTTCAGGTCAGCACCCGCATAACGATTCATCTGCTACAACAGCATATTCCCAACTACACAAGTCGCATCACTTGCTACATTCACCTCTACAACGTCAGGACGAGCCATCTCGATGATTCCTATTGTACATTGTGCTGAAGTTAGACCCTTACATTATAGAGGCCACACGCGAGATGAGTTGCCCCTGTAACATCAACCACAGTTAAGGATATGAGTCACAGAATGTTGGAGCTTGAGCTGACGCCACAATTGGCAACTTCATTTGCAAAACATTACATAACCAAAAACATGATTAAGGTGTCTACATCACAAGACAGTATTTTGCCAGAAAAGTTTATGTTAGACACCAGGATTCTGATACACATTTCTTTACTATCGGGCGGCAGGGCAGATAATTACCCCGATGTATATACCAGCTCGAGGAGGGACTCTCGCATATTAGCGGTCACTTTTCTTTCCTCCTCCACCCCAGTCACCAGTATAGTTGATTTCTGAACTATGCGGATTGCATTACATTTGAGTGAAGACCCTAATGACGAGTCGAGACCGTGAAGACCCTTAAAGACCACGTCTGACTACGAAATTTTGATACACTGATATACTTATTGGGCAAGGGTAGGGTGACCCTGTGTCCCTTTTGATATGATACGCTTTGTAAGATAATGCAATTGCGATCGGAAGATAACGAGAGCAAATAAACATACGACAACCCTTGTGGCCCTTAGTCACTTGTGATGTACAATACAGTTATACAAATTTTAAACATTATATTGCGGTCTCGAATTACGATAGCTCAATCGCAATATTCCCATTATATGTGATGTTGGGATTTATTGTCCTAATCCTATAACATGAGATGTTATGTGCTCGATGAATGATATTACATACGTGCGTTATTTACTTACTATGACCTGACCCATACGATCATCATTTAGAAGATGCCTCCAAGACGGGATGTACGCATACCCACCAACGAGGCGAAACTTCAGGGAATCATTGCTGCAGTCATCGCACAATACGAGGCCCATCGCTCCGAGCGCAACGGAGGTACCTCAGGAAATAACCCACCCAACGGTTGCACCTACAAGCAGTTCTTAGGCTGCCAGCCCCTACATTTCGACGGCACTGGGGGTGCCGTAGCCTTCGTACGCTGGATTGAGAAGACGGACACTGTTTTGCGGGCGAGCAAATGCGCCCCAAGAGATCAGGTCACGCACATTTCCGGGCTGTTCCGAGATGGGGCTCTGTCATGGTGGAAACTTCAGGTTCAGACAATGGGCGAGGCTGCTGCGTATGCTTTATCATGGGACGAGCTGAAAGAGCTAATGCATAAAAAGTACTGTTCGAGAACAGAAAGCCAGAAGGTAGAAACTGAGTTCTGGAACTTGAAGATGGAAGGTCCAAAAGTAGCTGAGTATGTGGAGAAGTTCCAAGTTCTATCGCGTATCGTTCCTTACATGGTAGAACCGGAGTTTAAGAGGATTGAGCGTTTCATTTGGGGATTGGCACCCCAAATCATGAGCATGGTAACGACATCAAAGCCTGCAACAATCACTGAGGCCATCAATCTAAGTGTATCCTTGACGGAAGAGGCAATCAGGATGAACAAATTTTCAACCTCTGAGGAGAAGAAGGAGACTCATGTAGAGTCATCTGGGGACAACAAGAGAAAGTTGGCGAATTTCAAACAGGGTACCCAGTCGAGTAGCAACAACAAGGCCAAAAAGAGAAAAAAATACACGGGTATCCTACCAAAGTGCGACAACTGTCGACGTCACCATAACGGGCGGTGTAGATATGGAAAATGTGGTAACTGTGGCAAGGTGGGACATGTCAAGGAAACGTGTCGGCAGGGTACTAAACATGGAAATAGAGGTCAAGAGGGTAGCGGAAATAGCGGAGGAAATAACGACGACAACAACTATCAAGGCAGGGATGGTGACGATCAAGGCTGTGGCCAAGCATGTTTTAATTGCGGTGATGTGGGGCATTTCAGGAAGTATTGCCCTAAGAACACTCAGGCACGTGGATGAAAGCTCAAAAGCGGGGATAGAATCCAAGCGTGGATATCGGTACGTCTCATAATAGTCAATGTTATGCTCTATTTGACAGTATTGTCAAATTTTAGCTTCAGAAAATGTAGTTGTTTTAGTAGTAAGTAACCTAGATACCCAGTTCTCGATAGAACAAGCCTAACGGAAGCTTCGACGTGACAATTGGGATGGACTGGTTGTCGAACAGCCCGGCGGAGATTGTCATCCGCGCCCCGACGACGAACGAAGAAATGATCGTGATTCATGGAGCAGGATACGCTCCTACGGATTATCAGGCAAAGAAGACACGAAAATTTTCGCACAAAGGATGTGTTGCATTCTTGACTCATGTCGTGGAAAAAGAAGCCGAAGAACCAAAACTCGAAGATATCCCTGTGATTGGAGAATACCCTGAAGTCTTCCTCGAAGACTTGCCGGAATCGTCTCCTCAACGATTAGTCGAATCTCGCGTCGATTTAATTCCAGGCACTGCAACCGTAGTCGATGCATCGTAGCGACTTACATTTTCGGAGATGCAAGGATTGACAGAGAAGTTTTAGCAATGGATAGAGAAGGAAGATAACAGACCAAAATTCCCTTTTGGGGTAACCCCATTTCTACTCGTCAAGAAGAAGGATGATGATTTTCAAATAAACATCAACTACCAGGAGCCGAACGAGCTAACACACGAGAGTCGGTGACTCATACTAAGGGTTAACGAACCTCTTATATAACTAACTATGAGGGCCCAACTACTACTACACAACTGATCGACGATCGAGCGTCGTTAGCGGTGAAATTCAGGAAGAAAGTTTACCGATGAAAATTGTGGGACAATGACTAGTTCTTAGACGTACATAAAAGTGGTGCTTCCTACACAATGCACAAACCAGCCTACACGGGACACGAAATCTGGAGGATTTAGAAAACATATATTTAGGACCTTGGGAACCCAGGTCCAAACTCGTAAAGGTTTTTATTTAGGAACCATATCTGTCAACTCAATCAACCATCATTAACGTGGCGTATATGCCAGTTCCGTTAACCAAACAGAGAATACTTGGATTTCTTTTACTTCTGGCAAGTAGATGTTTGCATCTCTACTCCCCTTAATGGTAGTAGTTGCATCACACAAGTTTTCTTCGCTGAGAGCGAACACACATTTGTTTCGATACTTGGTCATTTCCTTCATTTAGCAAGCACTCATTGTTTCAGTACTCGGAAACTTTCATGACTCACATGCATCATTTGCTACGCACGTGGTTTTGTTTCGAACAAACACTTCATTGAAATTTAAATATTACCTTGCTAAACCCAATTACTGATTCGTGATTCGAATGACCTACATTTTTGTTATTGTTGACTCTTTTGTTATCAAGTCAACACACTTATTGAAACTACTTTCTTTCAAGTTACATGTTTGCTATCATGTCAAGATTTCCTTGTTGATACGTACGTTTATTGTTTGGTTACTAGGTTCAACTGCTTGAACTTATCCAGCTCACCGCTTAAATTGAGACGCCATATGATGCATTGAGAGCATCGTATTCTAATACTTTGGCACAGATTCTTTTGTTTCGGGTCGTGGTAGACTTATTTGGCCTAAGACTCCACTAAATCGTGGATAGATTTCAACACCTTACAATGATACTTTCACAGAAGCTTGTGCTTATTTGACTACTCACTTCGTACATGGATTTAATTGATTATTTGACAACTTGCCCTAAATCCGTTTCTTTATCACAATTAAATCACTCTCAACACACTTGCGTGCTGAGTCAAAGGTACATAAATTCATTTCATATCATGATGTACCCCCTAACGATTCTTTCGTTGTAAATCAAATGCCTTGCGATACTTATTACATTTCATCTTCGATTGGAAACAGTGGATCTTTGATGTTCCGTATTTAACTGAAAACTCTGTAACATGGTATAAATCAAATCTTCAGATTGCCTCAGTACACTTTCATTTGATCTCAAACGCGGTGAACTTGTTCAGTCACCACTATTATTGGGAAATGCCATTACGACACCTTGTGGTGTCATCATAAACTTGTAGCTTGTGCTAATCATGGTAACCGTTTTACACGAGGCCACCCATACTTCTGTTTGATTTATCATTTAAACATTTCCGATACAACTACGAATCAAGACAATGCTACACCGGATTCGCTTGTATTCCATTCGGTGTATCTCCACTATTCAAAAATGTTGACACACTAAACCTTACCAGACATTTATTCAAGAGTTGACAGATCATTTTAATATTACGTTGAGTTGTTGCTTTTGAGTTCATATAGCGGGTGCTATGATTTGTGAAAACCTGTTTGCATATTGTAACCAATCGTTTAAAAGAATCTTATTAGTCAAAACTCCACTTTTGTGGAACCCCTGCTAGCTGGTTTACACTAGATTATACGTCAAGTACGTTTTGTACCGTTGACATCCAATGCTAGAAGCACACACCTTTCAACCTTAGGATTCGGGTTGATATATATTCTAGGACTCAGCTAATGTGAGTAAGGTCTGTTTCGATTTGATGATTATCTACTTCGATATTATCCATATACATACGTGTGTGACTTAACCATAAGTAGTAGGGTAGTACAAATTTCGAGGATGAAATTTATTTAACGGGGGGAGAATGTGACAACTCTCACCAAACCAGGTATCCGTATGACTTAATTAATAATTAATTACTGCTTAATTACTGTGCTTACTTGAATTTGTGGATAAACTACTACTTGAATGCTGATACATGTACTTACTTGCATCATACTTTACTTGCTGTCACTCCATGTTTTGCTTACAGCACCTTTGTGACAACATTGATGCACCAAACGCACAGTAGCACAATGAACGGATAACCTATTAAACGTGCTGTTATAGCCAGCACCAAGCAGGTACTGCCTCTAAGGCCTGTAAGAGCCTGAGATAGTTTGCTACACTAGTGGTGAATGTAGGAATGTAAGGGTTGTAGAACTGCGTCACTAGGAATGAGATACAGTGACCGGATGTGCCTAAAACGTACTCTAGGTACAAAATTCAGCATTTTAAATAATAATTCAGCATTTGGTTAACTAATGAAGTGCCAAAACATGAAGAAAAATATTACTAGACACTTTCCAAAGTGTTGGGAATAAGTTGCGTCACTAAAAATAATAATAACGACACTTTAAAGCTTTGTTAAGCACTTTAATGGATCTCTAATCCAACCGAACAACCGGACTTTACCCGGAACACTAAAATATTGCCAATAACATTGTTTCTCTTTTTCTGAGCCGGATAGGGACCCTGAATACCCTAACACCCGCTATATTGCATGACACACTAATAACCGAGTTAACCTTCACACTTAACTAACTAATACTTAGTGTTTGGTTGAAAACTAACTAGATTACCCCCCCTCCCCACTAACCAAACCGTCCCCAAGGGGGGACACCCCTTGTACTTTGATGGATTATTTAAATCTTGGATGTCTAATATCAATTAGACACATGAACCCTTGGTTAATGACCATGAGAATTATCTATAAGATCAACACATAACCCACATGAACATTTCCACTCAACACTCATCACAACAAACTCTCTCTCCCTCTCTAATAGCTCACGGCCGAACCCCCTACACCATCCATCCATCATTTCGATTTTGATCAAGCAATTCCAAGTATCTACAAGTGTTAAGGATCACATACGAGGAGGCTTAGTGCATTCGGAACGCGAAGGACCTCACTACATTGCTTTTATCCACGCGTCCTTCGACTAGAATCTTCCCTAGCCTCGAGCTAGTAGTAAGTTACTAGAATCACACTCTCGAACTATTTTAAGGCGGTTAAAACGATATGTAACGGTTAAAGTTCAAGAACATGCAAGATGATGTGAAAAAGTCTACTAAAAATGCTAAAAATGTTGGTTAATAGCACAAGGGTTGTGTAAATCTTGTGAGATTTGTTTTGTGTGATTATTTAGTGCCGATCTATGTTGTGGTAGCTCGGATCATCATCTAACCCGGGTTAGTCATGTTCATGGATCATGACATAGAGTTGTTTAAATATAAAAAGGGTTGAATGATGAAACTCTACCACACACTAAACATGAACTTGTGTAAAATCGACCTTACTTACAAAATAGTGTTTAAAACTAGTAGATCTACGGATCTACAAGCGGTATTTTCAAAGGACCGAGTGTCAAGGAAATCATATTTTTCTAAAGTCGGATCTTACATGAACAAGAATGATTTTTAAACACACAAGTGTGTAAACACTTGTGTAACACTAAGTTTCGACAAAGAAATTGTTTTGTCAAATTTTACAAGAAGTTGTAAAGATGGAATTTCTTTAAAAACAAGGTTTTTACAAAATCGGGTTGGTTTATATAAAGATCCACTAAAAGTAATGAGAATTACTACAAGTTTTGAGTAATCCACAAGTTCATATAATTTATGCGATTTATATATACTCTGACTAATTGATGCTTTGAACATTGTTTTGATTGAATGAGAAAATTGTTGGTTTGATTTATAAAAGAAAATGATACGCTTAAAGGCGTGGCCACCTCCAGTTACGGGGGAAACTCTGGCGAAATTTTTCTAAAAACCTAACACTTGGGAATATTTTCACTACAAGTGTTGTAAATCTATTTTTGACTTGATTTCAAAGCGTAAGTTTCGCCACGACTTATTTACAAAAAATTTCTAAATATCGGAGGTGGGATTTTCACAAAATGAAACTTGATAAATATATATTTAGTATATATTTTTCACCACAACACTTGTGAGATTTTTATGATTATTTTGTAAACTATACAAATATTATTTTTAGGGTAAAAATAATATTACTAAATATTAACGGCTCCAAAATAATACGAACGCCTTCACAATAAATATTAAGTTACAACGGTATTATTATTACCACCTGAACTTCAAAGGTAACTTACGCATTTCGGAAAAATACTATTGAACGCGTGTTTTGACAAAAGTATTATTTTGGAAAAGTATATGGAATAAAATATAATATTTTTGGGAAAAATATTTATATTTTGGAAAGTAAAGTATTTTGGGTAAATGGAATAAAATATATTTTTAAGTGAAACTTAATAATATATTTCAAAGATATACGAACGCACATGTATTAAATCCCCCATCCTTGGGAAGGAGAATGATTTCCACGTATTTACAAAATATAAACACGAGATAGTTGTCTAACTATTTCCCAAAAACTTAAACCTTAAGCTAAGGCACGGCCGTCCGTCTAATAGACTTAGTACGTGTAGGTCGTCGCACAGCTGCTTGATCAGGAGATATACTTGGTAGAGACGCACCACTGTGAGTTCATGTCCCCCCTTTTCTCTTAACTGTTTTCAGTTTTATACTTCGGGGGTGAAATAAATGTTACATACTGCTACGGACAATTACGAATGGTATGGTCAGCTAAGGAAGGAACTGTTAGGTTATGTGATTGGGTAGGTGAAATCTTAAGAACATTAGTCCTCGTAGTACGATCGAGGGATACAAGTGATAGGCCAATTTGAGCATAACAAACCCCACCCATGCGCCCTAAGGTTGGACCATGTGGTGACCTTGTCTTAACACCACCCATGCGCCCTCAGGTTGGACCATGTGGTGACCTTGTCGTAACACCACCCATGCGCCCTCAGGTTGGACCATGTGGTGACCTTGTCCTATCCCCTCCCATGCGCCTGCATGTTGGACCATGTGGTTACACATTAACTGATATGTTTCCTTATTTGCTTTCATACCAGAGTTTACAAAACATTCATACTTACAATGATTATAAAGGTTTATTCGCGCGCACATACTAAACACATGAACTCGCTCAACAATTTTTGTTGATTTTTCCAACTTACATGTATTTCAGGGAACTAAGGATTCTGGCACGGTATGCTACGTTTTCCCGCTGCATAAGAGTTTCGAGGTCATCCAAGTTTAGGGGATGTGACTTTTACCTGGACGAGTCACAATCCTTAAATTGCGCTTATTTCGTGTTGATGTTTGTGTCTTCCGAACAATGTTTTATGTTATCAGGTTGTAGTTTCCATTGCATGTGTCAACGCCTTAAGTCAATGTTGTGTTACCTATGTTTTAAGACTTAAATCAATGGATGATCTTGCATGATTTTATTTTCATATAGCTTTGTTATGATTAAGCTATGGTATTAAGAAGTCACACCAAATTAACCACGCTTCCGCAAAGCTAGGGTGTGACAATTGTTGATTAGTATAAAAGGTAGTGGGATTGCTATCTGCAAGAAAGCAACACAGAGTGATAAAGTTGCAATGAAAAAGTTAGAAGATGCATATGAAGAGAAAAAAAAAAACAATTCAAAAGCGAAAGAAGTCGGGTTGCCATGTGAAGCTGGCAATCCCTTAAAGAGGAGAAAACCCGCTTCAAATCCTATTCAAAAAGCTTTTGGTGTGGAAATAAGGGACCAACTTGATGAGGAGATAGCAAGGATGTTCTATACTGGAGGTTTACCTTTCAATCTTGCAAGAAACCCGCACTACCATAGGGATTTTCAGTTTGCTGCAGAGAACAAAATTGAAGGGTATGTACCTCCTAACTATAATAGGCTTAGAACAGTCATGCTACAAAAGGGTATGTACCTCCGATTAGGTTATCATGGAAAGAGAAAGGTGTGTCTATTGTCAGTGATGGTTGGACAGATCCTACAAGAAAGCCTTTAATCAACTTCATGGCTACCTCAAGTAATGGTCCTTTATTTCTAAAGGCGGTTAATTGTTTTGGAGAAGTTAAAGATAAGTTTTTTATTGCTAATCTAATGAAAGAAGTTATCAACGAGATTGGTCATGAAAATGTTGTGCAAATCATCACCGACAATGCATCAACTTGTAAGGCGGCCGGAGAAATTGTCACGAGTGAGTTTACTCGCATCTACTGGACACCATGTGTGGTACATACGCTTAATCTTGCATTGAAGAATATATGTTCACCAAGGAATGTGGAAACCAATCAAACAACATATGATGAATGCAAATGGATAACATAAGTTCACATGGATGCGGTTGCAATAAACAACTTTATCATGAACCATAACATGAGACTCTCCATTGTAAGCAAGTTTACTCCTCTTAGATTGCTTTCGGTTGCTGATACTCGTTTTGCTTCAATTTTTGTGATGCTTAAGAGATTCAAACTTGTCAAACGGGGTCTACAAGCTATGGTCATAAGTAATGAATGGCTTCTTATAGAGAGGATGACACGGTGAAAGCTAACTCTGTTAAAGAGAAGATTTTGGATGACGATTGGTGGGATAAAGTATCATACATTCTTAGTTTTGCTGAACCGATATATGATATGATTAGATTTTGTGACACCGATGATGTGTGCAAAATGCAACATATAAATTACATCAATTATGGCATAAAACTAACCCTTTTCTAGTACTAATGTTGGAAAAAGTGTGCTTTTGTATTCCTTTTGTATTTTCAGGATTAAATGAGCTCAAATTAACAAAAGAAGCAAAAAGACAGCTAAATCTAACATAAATACAGGAAAAGGATCAAAAGAGACATGCCCGACCCCACGACAGCATCTTTCCAAGCAAAACAAGAAAACAGAAGGCTGAACATGCCCCGTGCTCAGTGAACACGGGGGCGTGCCCAAGTGCCAGCATAAAAGACAAAGCTATAGAAGCTTCTATCGCCCACCACGGGGACGTGCTCAGCGGACACGGGGCCGTGGTCAACTATAAGATTCGCAGAATCCAGGTAAATCTTGATAATACAGATATGCTTCTGCACACGGGGGCGTGGTCAACTAATGCAGACAAACTGCAATTAATGAAGACAGAGAAGAGGATGGACACGGGACCGTGCCCAATGGACACGGGGCCGTGCCCGAGCTTCTGTTCAGCCTATAAATAGGAGTGCTTGGCTCAAGCTCAAACCATCCCTTGGCACACCACCTCTCTCACACTTCACCCACCACCATAACACCATCATCCATTGTCCATCATAGAGTGTGTGAGTCATCTCGGGATCCAAGATTGATCGTAAGAGTTCTTGACAATCAAGGCCATGTTTTCCTAAGACTCTTACATCACTTGGTGAAGACAAAGTGTCTAGTGTAATACTTTTTATTTTTAATCTTTTCGCACTTTTTACTTGGTTATGTATTAATGACTTTAATAACTAGTTTCTTATGTTGAAGGTGATTCTTCCTTATCGTTTGTCCGTGGTGTCTTGGCATTATTTTACTGTCTATATAAAATAAAAGATTTTCACCATTCATATCTCCATGGTCTATATGGAGGTATGTTGGCTACCTGGTCGGGGGTTAAGGGAACGGTTTGGTAAGAGTCTTGCCTTGTTCAGTGTATAGATCCTGCAAGGACCTGGGTCAAATTTAGTAGGACCTACTTCAATACTTAACGGTATTGGATGGTGGGGGTCCAAACTCTTTGATCCCCTCATATGTAAGCTACTATTAATACTTTAACCCGGCTACTTAGGACTGTATCCCTGCTGACTCAGACTACTTAGCCGAGGGTAACGTCACCTTCAAAAGAGGGGCCTACTATAATATACATTAATAACTTAATTAATTATCTTTCAATAATCCGACCCTTTAGGATTGTATCCTTGCTGACTAAAACTACTGGGTTGTGGGTAACGTCACCTTCAAAAGAGGGGCCTACTACAATAACTAAGATAATATCTTAAAAAGTGCAAAGTGCGGAAATAATCAAAGGTTACACTATACACGAGTCGGAGCCAAGTGATTCATCTTGTCTATCTATTTTTACTTTTATTTTATTTTCAACATTTTAGTTAGTTTTTATTTTTCTAGTTTAAAACCTTTTACTAACTTTTTGATTTGATTAGACGTTGAGGAAAAACCGGTACTAAAAGCTCTTGTGTCCTTAGACGACCTCGGTATCTTACCAACACTATACTACGCTCACGATGGGTGCACTTGCCCATATGTGTGTTTAGTGTTAGTAAATATCGTGTTTTATAAATTTAAAACTTGGCTAAAGAAAGTGTAAAAGGGCTTAAAATAAACATTAAAACCATAACACAGTTTACGCACATCAAGTTTTTGGCGCCGTTGCCGGGGACACAAGGATTTTAAGAAAGTTAGGAATCAACGGCCTAATCGTTTTTTCTTATTTTTCAATTTTTTTAGGATTTTTTTTAGGATTTTAAGAAAGTTAGGAATCAACGGCCTAATCGTTTTTTCTTCTGCAGAACTCAGCACGGGCCGTGCCTACTGAACATGCCCCGTGCCCAATCATTGGAACTGGCAATCCTGTTTTAAGTTAGACAGTAAGCTGAACACGGGGCCGTGCCCACTCAACACGCCCCGTGCCCAAGGTTCAGTTACTGAAAACAGAACCGTGAGATCCCGACGGTTGGTAATTTCAGACACAAATATGAGTGATACTGATAATTTTTACTTTCGGCACTCTTATGGTACGTGGTGTCGAATATGTGGTGGTTCCCATAAGGAATTAGAATGTTATTTTCTAAATTATAAGCTCCACTATATAGACCCATCGTTTTCCTGTATCCTTAAGAGGGGCGAAAGTAAAAATAATCCCTATCTCTCCCTCGAATGCTCTCAACCAGATTTTCTAGGAGAACTGTTTCTTGATGAACTATTTCAATTAGAAGATCTAATTCTTAATTGGTTAAAAGAACTTAGGATAGATTTTAATAATTTATCTCAAGACAATAACCAAGAAGAAGTGTTGGGATCGCATTCAAACAACTTCGTTGTTCCGGACGATACTTCTAACTCTAGTAAGGACTTGAGCGATAGTCGTCCCTGTGTCGATTGTGCCGTGAAGGACTCCACATCGACTTCATTCGATGCATACATAGACCTGAGCGATTCGGCATACACCTTCTTTAACGAGAGCCCGGGAAAAGGTTGGACTTGTCCACCTACATATAGCATAGGAATCACCCTCACCGACAACCTCTTGCGTTCTCGTCTTAATCTAGAACAATTAAGGTATCTTAGGCACTTTGGGGTTGTTCCATCCAGTAAGGAACCGCCCGATCGAGAAAAGTTCCATAAAAATAGACAAACTTCATAAACAGCCCTTCGACACGGGGCCGTGCCCAAGTCAACACGCCCCCGTGCCCACCAAAAGATTCCCTTCTGACTTTCTGTCAGAATACGGACAAAACGTGTCAAGATCTTGCCTGCACACGGGGCCGTGTCCAGTCGACACGGGGTCGTGTCCAGTATGCTGTCGTTTTCTATAAATGCAGCCAAGAGTCCTGCACATTTGGACCATCCAGGGACAGAGATTTGAAAGGATCTTCTTACCTACCATCCTAGGTATTTTCTAAAAGAAGTTTCTCAAAAACCTTCTTGTCCTTTCCTCTTTTATCCACTTTCGTCTTCTTCAATTTTCCTTCATGCTTCCATTAAAACTTGAAATCTCCATAATTTCAAGCTTTATTGAGATGTTTGTTAGAGTTTTATTCATGGGATCTTGTTAAAAATAAGTTCTACAACAAATTTTTAAGTTGTTTCTGCTTAAAAACGTTTTAAACATCATAAATACAAATTAAAACTCCATGATCCATTGTCCTAAAAATCTGCAAACATTTGAACACGGGCCGTGTTCGTTGAACACAGGGTCGTGTCCGAAGTACTGATTCCATAAAGTTGAACTCTTCTCGGTATGTTTTCTCAGAATGGCGAGCAGAACTAGCGGAACATCTTCATCACATTCCAGAAACAACCGACAAGGGAGAAGATCATCAACGGTTGAAGATTCTCTTGTAAACTACGTTTACGCCTTAAGAGAGACCCTTGATGAGATGACAGGGGTGGAAGAAGCATTGGTTGACCGTATTAATCATTTGACGGTGGGGCTAGAGGGATGTCTTCGAGAGGTCAACCTTTTGCACCAAAGGTTGAACATTCTCGCTTCTCCTCCTTTGGTACCAATCATTACCCAAAGGGCATGTAATGTGGTTCCTGAAGTCATCATACCGGCCGAATGGTACGCCATACATCCGGAGCCCCCTCGGGAAGTACTACAAGGGGTTCCGGTTGGTGTCGCTCCTCCTCCACAAGATGTTGAAGAGAATGACGCAGCCTTCTTCTTCCCAAGGGAGATAGAAGAATGGCTTTAAGGCCCATCGGCTCGGAGTTCTACAAAGATTTTAGATACCGGAAAACCATTTCTGAATTTTTGGTTCTTATTGTACTCGTAGAGCTCCATAAGATGATTTTACTTATCACTTGACCTATCTAATTTAGGACCCTTTAATTTTATTTTCTGCTTTGTTTTTAAGCTTTTAGGACTATTATGTAATTCTCTCTATGACTTAATGAATGATGGTTTTAGTTAATTTGGTGTTTGGATGGTGTTGAAACGAATAAAACACGCTCGGGATGGCAAAGGATGACAAGGGAAACTTGAACCAGCACCCCATGCAGGAAAACAGAGCCATCTGACAAAATTCCTTCGTTAACAGCAAGTTCAGCACGGGTCGTGCCCACCCAACACGGCCCCATGCTGCACAGTCTGCAGAAAATGCCCAGTTCAGGTAAACTGGACACGACCCGTGTTCACCCAACATGCCCCCATGTCCAGGCTTTTGTTTATCTTTTTAAATTTTGTTACTGGCGACTGAACACGGGGCCGTGCCCGGACAACACGGGGCCGTGTCCAGACCCCCAGTAACACAATTTTTGCTTTTTAACACCTTTTTACACATTCAATCAACCTAAAAACTTATTTTTGGGACACATTGAGGACAATGTGTAATTTAAGTGTGGGGGGGGGGGGGGGGATGCTAAAACCTTGAATCTTGCAAGTCCTAATAACAAGCCTTACACAAAACTCTATTGGAACCGCTAATCACCCCAAATTTTTTCAAAAACTTTCATTTTTTTACTTGTCTAGGTTTAACTCGGGAAATTCAAGTTCTAAAAAGGTTATATTTTTACAAATTTACAACCCATAGCGTCGTGATAAAAAGAACCAACATAAGAAAATTATGAAACGGCATGACAAGCTTAGTTAAAATTGATTGTATATACTTGATCACATAAAAAACTCATTCCCACAAAAGTGAGCTTTGAGCCTTTATTGAGCATACAAATACATATCATTAAACTAAATGCTCATTTTTCGTTTCTTGTGTGAATAGCCGCTTGGTTCTTACGACTCTAGAACTTGCCACGACGATACATTCCCGGTCCTTACCAACTTAAACCCGAGTAAGTAAATGGAGGCATTAGGACTAACCCTTTATTTTTCTTTTTTTTTTACCACCTACCCAAAATCCCCTTAGTTAGCCCCTTTGAGCCTAAACCTTTTCATTTCATAACCCAAACCAAACACCCTTTCACCCACCAAACACCCTTTTTATTTTTAACATTTTATTTTAGTAACAACCCCGGTATTTCGTATGACTTTTCAAAAAAAAAATATGTTGATGATGAAGCAAAAGAGAAATAAACAAACAAGTTTATCAAAAATAACTTTGTTTGAATAAAAGCTTCATCAAAATAAAAGTTGCAAAAATAAAAAGTCTTACGAAAACCGACGCTTGTTACGATTTTCGCCCTTTCACTAACCACTAACCCAACCACCCACCTTTAACCCAAGCCTAACCCTTCACCCCAAAAGTACTCTTGATATTTACAAAGGTGTATAGTTAAAAAGGAGGAGCATTGATTGCTTGGCAAGCCTATGGTAGGAGTAAGTTCCATGCCGCTCTCGAGTGTTTCACTAAAATACATCTTCGGCCGAGTGTTGAGTGATCCGCCGTGAGGTATGTGAACTTGTATATAAATAGAATTTTAAAGAGGCATGTTATGCCCTAAAAAGTAATTTATCTTATGAAAAGTTTTAAATAACTCATGACGAATAGGATTGTAAATAAATAAAAATAAAACTTAATAAAGAATCTTGGAAATCCCGACACTCTATGACAAGCCCAAAAACCTTCTCTTCTACCCATTCCATTTGGGAGTGTAAAGCCACATTATAAAGAGTTTTGCTTGAGGACAAGCAAAGAGTCAAGTGTGGGGGTATTTGATGTGTGCAAAATGCAACATATAAATTACATCAATTGTGGCATAAAACTAACCCTTTTCTAGTACTAATGTTGGAAAAAGTGTGCTTTTGTCTTCCTTTTGTATTTTTAGGATTAAATGAGCTCAAATTAACAAAAGAAGCAAAAAGACAGCTAAATCTAACATAAATACAGGAAAAGGATCAAAAGAGACATGCCCGACCCCACGACAGCATATTCCCAAGCAAAACAAGAAAACAGAAGGCTGAACATGCCCCGTGCTCAGTGAACACGGGGGCGTGCCCAAGTGCCAGCATAAAAGACAAAGCTATAGAAGCTTCTATCGCCCACCACGGGGCCGTGCTCAGTGGACACGGGGCCGTGGTTAACTATAAGATTCGCAGAATCCAGGCAAATCTTGATAGTACAAATATGCTTCTGTACACGGGGGCGTGCCCAGCGGACACGGGGGCGTGGTCAACTAATGCAGACAAACTGCAATTAATGAAGACAGAGAAGAGGATGGACACGGGGCAGTGCCCAATGGACACTGGGCCGTGCCCGAGCTTCTGTTCAGCCTATAAATAGGAGTGCTTGGCTCAAGCTCAAACCATCCCTTGGCACACCACCTCTCTCACACTTCACCCACCACCCACCACCACCATAACACCATCATCCATTGTCCATCATAGAGTGTGTGAGTCGTCTCGGGATCCAAGATTGATCGTAAGAGTTCTTGACAATCAAGGCCATGTTTGCCTAAGACTCTTATATCACTTGGTGAAGACAAAGTGTCTAGTGTAATACTTTTTATTTTTAATCTTTTCGCACTTTTTACTTAGTTATGTATTAATGACTTTAATAACTAGTTTCTTATGTTGAAGGTGATTCTTCCTTATCATTTGTCCGTGGTGTCTTGGCATTATTTTACTGTCTATATAAAATAAAAGATTTTCACCATTCATATCTCCACGGTCTATATGGAGGTATGTTGGCTACCTGGTCGGGGGTTAAGGGAACTGTTTGGTAAGAGTCTTGCCTTGTTCAGTGTATAGATCCTGCAAGAACCTGGGTCAAATTTAGTAGGACCTCCTTCAATACTTAACGGTATTTGATGGCGGGGGTCCAAACTCTTTGATCCCCTCATATGTAAGCTACTATTAATACTTTAACCCGGCTACTTAGGACTGTATCCCTGCTGACTCAGACTACTTAGCCGAGGGTAACGTCACCTTCAAAAGAGGGGCCTACCATAATATGCATTAATAACTTAATTAATTATCTTTCAATAATCCGACCCTTTAGGATTGTATCCTTGCTGACTCAAACTACTGGGTTGAGGGTAACGTCACCTTCAAAAGAGGGGCCAACTACAATAACTAAGATAATCTCTTAAAAAGTGCAAACGTGCGGAAATAATCAAAGGTTACACTATACACGAGTAGGAGCCAAGTGATTCATCTTGTCTATCTATTTTTACTTTTATTTTATTTTCAGCATTTTAGTTAGTTTTTATTTTTCTAGTTTAAAACCTTTTTCTAACTTTTTGATTTGATTAGACGTTGAGGATAAACCGGTATTAAAAGTTCTTGTGTCCTTGGACGTCCTCGGTATCTTACCAACACTATACTACGCTCACGATGGGTGCACTTGCCCATATGTGTGTTTAGTGTTAGTAAATATCGTGTTTTATAAATTTAAAACTTGGCTAAAGAAAGTTTAAAATGGCTTAAAATAAACATTAAAACCATAACACACTTCACACACATCAACCGACAAACCATGTCTACATTTGGTGTATGAGATGTGGGATTCAATGATTGAGAAGGTGAAGGCCGAGATCTACATGAAAGAAAAACGTCCCTTATCTACTCGTAGTATCTTTTATGATGTTGTGCATCAAGTTTTAGTGGCTCGGTGGACGAAGAATAACACTCCTCTACATTGTTTAGCACACTCTTTAAATCCAAGGTATATGATTTGAAATTACATGCTTGGTTTCTATTATGTATTTATATTTTTACTTTTAAATGTAGTAGATATTACAGTGACGCATGGTTACTTGCGGATAGTAAAAGACTCCCTCCTCATAGGGATGGAGAAATTTCACAAGAGAGGAAGACTTGTTTTAAGAGATTGTTTCCTAATGATGATGAGCATGATAGAGTCTTGGATGAGTATGCTTTGTTTTCAATGAAGGCTGGTCCTTTTGAAGATTTAACATGTATTACAAATATGGATACTATGGAACCCAAGTCATGGTGGGCTAACTTTGGTGCTTAAACCCCTCTTCTCCAAACTTTAGCTTTTAAATTACTTGGACAACCTAGTTCGTCTTCATGTGCTGAGCGAAATTGGAGCACCTATGCATTTATCCACTCGCTTAGGAGGAACAGATTGACTACAAGTCGTGCTCAAGACTTGGTTTACATCCACAACAATCTTCGGCTTTTGTCTAGGGCACCTAATGATGTTGTAAATACGTGGGATGTGGGTGGAGATGCTTTTGACTCGACGGAAGATGTAGGATTTTTGGAGTTTGCTGATCTTTCATTAGATGAACCGGAACTTGAAAGCGATTTGCTTGTTAACGTTTGATTAGATGTGGAAGATATGAGATTTTTGAACTTTACATCATTGTATAACTATTTTGGGGTTTTGTGTTACATTATCTTTAATATATATTTATTTTTTTATATGTTTTTATTCCCGTACTCGTCCCGTCCCCGCTTCTTGAATTTTTTAGTTTTGCCTTTTCCCGTTCCCGTACCCATCCCAGTGCATCATAGCCCAAACCAATTGTTCTGTGGATCATTGGCAGATAATCTCCTAACTAACAACTGCCTCATGCAAGAAAAGAGCACACATATCAGTGTGAAAGACTGTTGCGATAGAGGAGCTCAACCAAGGCGTTCAGTCACCTCTCAAAGGAAGTGGTTCACTTCAAAATGGTAGGCTAAGTATGTCTCATGAGTTGAGGTGCACTACAAATCAAATATCTTCAACTAAAGACGTAATCGTCGGTACATGAAGGTGGGTGGCGAAAACGGGTGTGGGTAAATACTTCACCGTGGATCATGGACATATGTAACTGGGTGCTTAGTGACCAAAGAATCAATTTTTAATAGTGGTGGTTGGTTTTAGGATTATTTTTATGTATTCTACTTGTCTTTTAATAAAAAGAAATTGATTCTCTGTAGATTTGTTTCTATTTATTTATATTTCGTCAATAATGGTTTATTAATTATTAGGATCTTATATTATTTCGTTCAGAGAGTTCAGTTTCATCAGTTTTCTCTAACAGATAACATATTTTATCGGATGCCACTTCAAAGAAAAGTAGGTTTTGGTATGCTGTCGTTGTTTTTGTTTGCCACTTTATATGTAACCACACAAACATATCTTCAATATCATGTCCTCCAACAAGGAATTAAGCTACGAGATCCCTCATCTAATTCGTGTGTACAAAGATGAAACTATAGAGCGGCTGATGGTTACACCTTACGCACCCCCATCGTTACACGACCCAATCACTGGAATATCCTCGAAAGACGTGGTCATTTCCCCC
This sequence comes from Helianthus tuberosus, assembly GCA_030545235.1. NCBI lineage: Eukaryota > Viridiplantae > Streptophyta > Magnoliopsida > Asterales > Asteraceae > Helianthus > Helianthus tuberosus. The sequence continues at coordinate 92,961,003 of CM060406.1, forward strand.
GACTTTTCTGCTCGTATCTACCTCCCCAAACTCACATCAACAAGTTTCAAAAAGCTCCCAATCTTAGTCTACATGCATGGAGGTGGGTTTATCTTGGGATCAGCATTCACTCTACTTGAACACAACTATCTAACCACAATGGTTTCTCATATCAATGCACTTGTAATCTCAGTGGATTATAGACTAGCCCCAGAAAATCTATTGCCAACAGCTTATGAAGATTGCTGGACAGCACTTCAGTGGGTTGCATCACATTCAGCAAGTGATGGACGACATCAAGAGCCTTGGTTGGTTGACTATGGAGATTTTGATAGACTGTACATTGGTGGGGATGGTTCAGGTGCTAATATAGTCCACAACTTGTCTTTGAAAGCAGGAAAAGAAAGATTAAATAATGATGTGCAAATATTAGGTGGGTTTCTAGGTTGTCCATTTTTTTTGGACTTCAAGACTTGTGATGAGAGTTTGGCATATAAGTTTTGGATGCTATCAAATCCACATGCTCATGGTGGGATTGATAATGCTTTGATTAACCCGTTTGTGGACCAGGGATTTGAGGCAGATTTTGGTTGCAGGAGGCTGCTAGTGGTGGTTGCGGAAAAGGATCCGACCAGGGAAATTGGGATAAAATACTTTGAAACTGTTAAAGAAAGTGAGTGGGATGGGGAGGTTGAGATTTTGGATATTGAAGGAGAGGGTCACTGCTTTTATGTTGTTGATAGTACAAGTGAAAAGGCCAAGAGTTTGATGAATCATTTGGCTTGTTTCATTGTTTGAGTTCGTGGTTGATAGCATGTTTATTCAATATTATTTTCTTGATCCAACTTGGTAATTTACAAATTTTCAAATCTTTATAACAATGTTATTTATAAGACCATGGGTGTGGTTTGGGTAGTCCCTTTGGGAACTATCCGTCACGTAGGTGCCACGTCACATTGGGGGGATCCCCACACCCCATGGTCTAATATTATTATTGTTGTTAGAAATAGTACATATATCAGATATCACAAATAGTCATTCTTGGATTGATGTTAGAAAACTGTATAAGCGAAGTTCCTACCGTCAAAAGTTCCTACCGACGTTGAGTTACTATTAATGAAAACTTACTACCGATAAAAAGTTCATGCTGATGGAATGTTGCTGTCGAATGGTGTGTTTATACTAATGGTGTATTTGTCGATGATGAAGAGTTAATGTTGTTAGAAAGATGAAGATTCAAATAAAGATGTTATAAAGATTGTCTTTATTTTGGAAGATCTCTCTTTTGTATTCTTGTTTTGACTTGTAAACATATTTTACTAGTTAAGAGAATTTTAGCAATTTTAAGCATATTAATCGTATTTAACCAATGTAACACAACCCTCAAAATAGTTGTCCGATGATTTATTGGTGCTAACTGAATTACGATTATGAAGTACTTGTGCTCTTGGTTAAACAAGGTGTTCTTGTTAACAATTACTCGTTCTTCCTCTCCCAATACGATTAATCAACTACGAACAAGTTGTTGAATTAACCAATCCAACAAATTTGTGTCCACTCGAGCATAGGCTATAACTAATGTCAATGGATTCGTATCGGCCTTCTAATCAATAGCCTTAAAAAAACTGTTTGTAATTTGGAGAAAAACATAACTCCGTTAAGTTTTTTTAACGGGGACCGGTGTAGGAAAAATATATGAAAGGTGGGACTGGTGGGGGGCAGGGGCAGACTTATGAAGAAACATCGGGTTCCCAAGAACCCATTCGGTTTTTAGTTTGTAGTGGAAATATATATATAAAACTGTAAAGGAACCCATATGTAAAACATTGGTTCGAATCTCTCTTCTGGCTTTTTTTTTTTGCTCCGTTTTTTTTTTTAACAAAACCCTTTTTTTTTTTGCTCCGTTTTTTTTTTTAACAAAACCCATTTAGGGTTATACCAAAACAAACGCAAAAGTGCAGAACATAAACATCGCACAAGACAGCCTCCACCCTCACCCACCTCCCTCTCCAGCAATAACCATCTATCCTCCGGGCTCCGGCTGTCGTTCTCAACTTCTCCAAGTCTCCAAAGTCCAAAAGTGAAAAGACCAATCAAAATCATTCTCTTCTCACATGTATGTGTTATTGATTTATTGTTGAATTGTTGATGTTGATAGTAATGTTAAATAGTAACCTAGCTTTAATTGTTTAAATTGGTTATTATTGAATCGTTCTATTCTCACATGTCTGTTTAAATTGTTTTAATTAGCTTGAATCGTTTCAAATTTTGTTGATGTTTTTATTAGTGAAACACATTGAAACTTGAATTTGGTATTTAGGTGGTATGCAGAGGAATATTTTAAGTTTTCTTTTCAAAGGGAACCACCATCTAACCTTGAATCATCATCTTTAACTAGTAAACCCTTGAAAATAGAGGAACCCAATTTCAACTTAACAGCCTAGTCAAGAAGATGAAATTAGGCGGACATATTTGCTTAGAGGTCCATGTCAACCGAAAAGGAAAAAAAACTGATTTTCCACAAACACTTATTGGTAACGGTGACAAGTTAAGACGTTTTAATCCTAAATGGTACACAGAAAAGTATGAAAACTGGTTGGAATATAGTGTCAAAGCTGATAGAATGTATTGCTTATATTGAATTGTTACCTATTCTAATGATAATATTCTTTTCATTATTGTATCGTACTTTTATTATGTGATGAACCTTACCCGATCCGAACTATCGAACCGACCCAAAATATTTTATGTTCAGACATATGAAGTTGGAGTATCTGAAAAAGTGAAGCCAGTGTAAAAAAATCCTGGATCCGCCACTAGTGGGGGGAATATTTAAAGGTGGAACTGTTAATGGCCAATGACCTCTAGTTGGGATTTTCTTAGCTCGAAGTGCTTGAAATGATGTATCTTCACGTTTATATATGAGATATCCAATGTTTATAAACGACGTTTTAGTTTATTACTCTAACAACTACACTTCTTACATATTTCTTGGGTAGCCCAGTTGGCCAGCCCCACTCACCCTCTCCTTAGAGGTCCCGGGTTCGAATCTTGGTGTCCGCATCCCACGGCCAAGCTCTTCGCTCTCGGTTGGGTATTCACCCCCAGGCAGCTATGGGGCTAAGCTAGCTTGTTGAGTGTGATCACTCTAGCGGTTGGGAGGACCGTGGAATATCCCCCAACTACACTTCTTACATTTTTATTTTTTTATTTTTAGTTATTATTTATTACTCTTACATAGGCATTATTTAAGTAAATCTTCTTTCCTCCTTTCCTTCTTCACATCGGCTTTCGAGTTCAACGGACAACGATTACCCTTGGCCTTTATACATTATTTTGGGATAACTGTAACAATTAATCTATAAACATATATTATTTTGAGTGATCATGTTTGAAGCGTGATTTATGTAAGTAGGGCGTCAAGACGACAATTTTTGCTAATGTCACGATATAAAAATAACCAAATACTATATCTTGACGGCGCACTGACACAATGACTATTAACTAGTAAATATATTTTGACAAATTGCATGATTGTAAGCTAACCTAAAGTATCAATATTAATGATTATATTGGAGCATTTTTTTTTAAATATAGAAACAGCCCAACAAGGGGCATTTAACAATACACAATTGCATATATCTAATCTATACTGTATATATTTATAAATGCAGACAAATAGATAAAATTTCGTATATGTTATTATAAAAATATACCAAAAAAACAATAAGATTTGGTATATATGTATAACGTGTCAAAAAGAAATGCCAACTCAAATCAAGGCCGGCTCCATAGACTTGTGAACCTAGGCACGAGCCTAGAGCCACCAAAAAAATAAGGGACTCAAAGTTTTTATATATAGTATATATGTATTAGGCCCAAATAAATACATTTATTGCAAAACTAAACTAGTTTTCATTAAAGGAGCCTAACGTAAATATTTTTTAGCAAAAAAGGCACAGTTTCAAAACTCATTTCGCACTAATTTCTGGCTATTACAACACAACAACCATCAACCATCAACCTAATCATCACTGTTCAGCGGCCTAAAGCCACTAAAATACAGCCGCAATTATCGTTCCCACTTCCCATCGCAACCTGCTTTAAATTCTAGGCTACGGCTATCACTAGACGAAAAATTAACTGTATTCACCCATGGCAACGGTCCCATCATGATTGGAGGAGAGTTTATGAGTGAAATTAGGGCCTCCAAAAATGTTGAAACGGCCCTCACTCAAATCAACACGCACGTAACGTAACATAACAATAAAATAGTGCATATGTGAAACCAATGATGTAACAAAATGAGTTTTATTTTTATATTCATTGGATCTATATGTGATGATACTATAAAGATTGCAATCAATGTTTTACTTTAATACTTGAAACATGAAATTAATGTCACATAAATTGTGATTTGTAATTTGGGTCCTCATCTTAATTGGGACAAAAACCTTTGAACGAAAGATGGGGTTCTACATTGATGATAAATTTATAACAAGAACTCATAAATTGTATAGATGAACACGGGCTAATTTAGTTTGAAAATTGGTCAGACTGATATTTCGATTTTTTTAATATATGTAATTGATCGGTTAGGTTACAATTGATTCATTGTTTTATTATTAGGCGATAATATGTGATTAATTCGGTAAACCTCGCTGGGTAATGCATTCTTTAAGAAAAACATAAAAAATTACTATATAATAATATATTATATTTGAATTTGAACTGGTTATTTCAGTTAGGGTTTGGTTCAATGCAGAACTCATATTTTATACAGAACTCTTAAGAACTCTCTAGAGCCCTTGATCTATTAATCAATGGTTAAAAATAAATCAGTCTATAATTGTAATTAAAAGGAAATTAAAGAGGTAATTTTAAACGATGCAAGGGTATAATAGTAACAGAACATTCTTTGAATTTGGTAAAAACAACATATATCCCGATTTTTCCTCTCAATACTATATCCAAACTTTGTATATCTACGTACTACTTTTCCTCCTCAATCCTATACACAAACTTTATATAGCACTATTATTTGTTTTTTATGGATATTAAATTAACACAAATTAAAATATGTAACATCAGTTTCACATTTGTGGACTTACATATATGAAAATCTACAAATTACAAGCTACATATATGTAAATGTTTAAGTGAATCTAAAATTTTGAATTAACATATATCTAAATAAGACAAATACATGTATGTATGTAAATAAAATAATTGTATATGTGTAACTGTAATATACATAAATTAAATAGGAGACTTGCACATATGTTTATAACTATATATGTTTAAAAGAGAAGGGAATTACATATAAGTAATTGAATTATATATCATAAGTTACATATGTGTAAAACATAAATTACATACATGAAAAATAGTCAACTACATATATGTAAATAATAATAAGTCAATCAAGCGTATGCAGATCCGAATCAATAAAACAAACATTATGTACATTTCGTTTAAATAAATATCCTTTTTTTAATTTCGAACATTACAATTCATTTTTGAAAAATGGAAATGAAATGAAAATTAATCCGTACGCTTGCGTTTTGGATCCATAGACAAAGAATTTAGTTACCTGCAGTAATCTTTGTTTTAGTTGGATAGTAGTGAATCAATAGGTAAGTTCATAAACTCCATTATCCATTATTTTATAAATCGTAATTAATTGGTGAGGAGAGCAAAATATGGAGAAAAATTAGGAAATGACTTTTTGAATTTTCCCAATTTACTTTAATGCCCCTCATAAATAAAATAATGAAAAAATAAAATGAGTGGATGTAAAGAGTTACTGTAAATTTTTTTAGTTCTGAAATGATCTTGATCCTTTCAGTTATGTATAAAAATATAATTATAACCAAACCAATCCGGAGGCTTGTTGGAGACATAAAACCATTGAGTTGTCTTTTGATTAAAAGTTTCTTTTTTTCTTTTAAAAAGAGAACTTCATTAAAAATGACCAGCCCGAAAAAATTTTGATTAAAAGTTACCGTTCAAAAAATAATAATAAGCGGACCACAACGATAATCAAACATTTTTTCTATTTGATTCAGTGTTTCAACTACATATGTTGGCAAGCCCACAAACTAGATTTGATTATTTGTCAACATGGTTTATTAATAAATGCTTTAGCCATGTGTTACTCCAAATCTGAAAAGAGGGCCGGCCTGAATTTATTCGCTTTCATTTTTTGTCACTTCACATGAAATAAGCTTTCAATACAACATACGTAGTTTATTTTTCATTCTTCCATTTCTAATGGACACACACGCACCAAGTGATGTCTTCGGGATAGTATAAGGCTTAGAGATCATGAGATCTTAGGTTTGATTCCTACAAAGAAGTTTTTCTTAAATTGATTTTCCTTCTAAATTGGTGTATATGCATTATAGACTAGTGTAGATGGATATGATCCGATGATTCTCTGGTTGCAGAATGATACTTTAATGGTCCGTCGGTGATCCAAACTTTTCATTCTAATAAAAAATCTCAAAAGAATTATGTTTTCGTATTTTGGAAATTATCCGTATTTTAGTCGAGTGTCAATTTACAAAAAAGTGCACTAAAGATAGTATCGTTGTAATTTTATTAGATATATTCCATGTAAATTCAACTTCTAAGAGGTTGAAATTATGTTAAGTAAATTACTTTAGCAACTTGTTTAAAGTACTAGAAACAAACATAAAGCTTTGTTAACAGAGAGTGTAGGAAAAAAATAGGTTTAGATTTTAATGAATAAATTGTGTGAATTGATTTTAACATAAAATTATAACCAATATGAATCTAAATATGCAGGGTAGGAAAAAGTAGAAAAATACAAAATAAGCACCTAGACAGTCAGAGCATTCACATTCTATCCATCAGAAAAGTATCAACAATGTTATTGGCAATATTTTTATGTTCCGGGTAAAGTCCGGTTGTTCGGTTCGATACTGTTTCGTTAAACTGCTTAATTAATTCGTAAGGTGTCCTACATATACATTTTTGTAACGTTTTTAATTTTCAACACTCAGGAAGATATAACGGACTATTTAGTGACCTTTCTGTACACTATTAGTATATTAACAAATACGTGTAAGCATAACACATATATCAGAAAGCAGTTAAGTAATTCCACACAGTCGTCAAGCACATTAATTATTATTAATAAACTGTACGGTTACATGTAAATTTGAGGGTTGTCACATTCTCCCCCTGTTAAGAGAATTTCGTCCCGAAATTTAGCGCGTGGTTACTGAGGAAGCTAGTTAAGTTGCGTTGTTTCCTGATTTTCCTGGGGTGTCACATCATCCCCCCGTTGATTTGGAATTTCGTCCCGAAATTCTGCAGTAGCTTCAGCCTCAGTAGTGGTTGCGTTTTTCTTAAACCGCTGGGGATACTTGAGTTTCATTTGGTCTTCTCGTTCCCAGGTATACTCTGGGCCACGACAAGCATTCCAACGAACTCGGACCAGAGGTATCCTGGTACGCTTGAGGATCTTAACATCTCGATCCGTAATCTCTACTAGTTCCTCGATGAATCGCAGTTGGTCGTCGATTGTGAGTTCCTTAAGAGGAACTATGAGGGTCTCATCTGACAGACACTTCTTCAGATTCGACACATGGAAAACATTGTGAACTCCGCTGAGTTCTTCAGGTAGATTCAACCTGTAGGCGACTTTGCCCATTTTCTCAGTGACTTCGAACGGTCCAACGTATCGCGGGTTGAGTTTGCCTCGTTTTCCAAAGCGGACTACACCTTTCCAAGGTGAGACTTTGAGTAGCACTCGATCCCCAACCTGGAGCTCGAGTGGTTTTCTTCCCTTATCAGCATAGCTTTTCTGACGGTCACGAGCTGCCACCATTCGCTGTCGTATCTGAGCAATTCTCTCGGTGGTATCTACCACAAGTTCTGGGCCAGTGATTTGGCTGTCACCAACTTCTGCCCAACAGAGAGGTGATCGGCATTTGCGTCCGTACAATGCCTCGAACGGAGCGGCTTGGATGCTGGTGTGGTAGCTGTTGTTATATGAAAACTCCACTAACGGGAGGTGTTTTTCCCAGCCATTGCCGAAGTCGATTACGCATGCCCTAAGCATGTCTTCGAGGGTTTGGATGGTGCGTTCAGATTGCCCATCCGTCTGTGGGTGATAAGCGGTGCTCATATCTAAACATGAGCCAAAAGACTTGTGCATTGCCTGCCACAGTTCAGAAGTAAAACGCGCGTCACGATCAAAAATGATAGAGGTTGGCACTCCGTACCTTGATACCACCTCCTTTAGGTAAATGTCTGCAAGAGTAGAAAACTTGTCGGTTTCCTTGATGGCCAAGAAGTGTGCAGACTTAGTCAATCGATCCACGATCACCCAAATGGTATCATTTCCGCGTTGAGATCTAGGCAGGCCAGTAACGAAATCCATGGAAATTTGCTCCCATTTCCATTTCGGGATCTCCGGTTGTTGAAGTAGGCCTGATGGTTTCTGATATTCAGACTTGACTCTCGCACAAGTCAAGCACTTGCTGACGTAGGTTGCTATGTGGGCTTTCATGCCAGGCCACCAATACGTAGTCTTGAGGTCGTGGTACATTTTATCCGAACCAGGATGTACCGAATAACGACACTTGTGCGCTTCGTCCATCACAAGCTCGCGTAGGTCTCCATACAGTGGGACCCAGATGCGCCCTATTACATAGTAAGCGACGTCTTCCTTTTGTTCTAGTCGCTGCCTCGATCCTCATAGGGACTCAGCCCTGATGTTCTCTGCTTTCAATGCTTCAAGCTGAGCATCGCGAATCTGAGCGGGGAGGTTAGACTGGATGGTAAGCTGTAGAGCACGTACACGCCTAGGTATGGTATCCTTTCGACTGAGGGCGTCAGCCACAACATTGGCTTTGCCCGGATGATACTTGATTACGCATTCATAATCGTTCAAGAGCTCAACCCATCGGCGTTGACGCATGTTTAACTCCTTTTGCTTGAAGATATGCTCGAGACTCCTGTGATCGGGGTAAATGGTGCACTTGGTACCGTACAGGTAATGTCTCCATATCTTAAGTGCGAAAACAACTGCTCCCAGCTCCAAGTCATGTGTAGTGTAGTTCCTTTCATGAACTTTAAGTTGGCGTGATGCGTAGGCAATGACCTTGTCACGTTGCATCAATACGCAACCCAGTCCTTGGATGGAAGCGTCACAATAAACCACGAATTCATTTGTGCCTTCAGGCAATGAGAGGATAGGCGCGCTACAAAGTCTATCCTTTAGGTGTTGAAATGCGGACTCCTGTGCATCACCCCAACGATAGATGACACCCTTCTGAGTCAGTGAAGTGAGAGGTTGCGCAATCTTGGGGAAATCTTTTATAAACCTTCTGTAATATCCGGCCAAACCCAAGAATTGGCGGATTTCTGTTGGTGTGCGGGGTGCAAGCCAGTTCTTGATGGATCCACATGAATTCCATCCTTGTTTACCACATGGCCTAGAAAGTGGACTTCGTGAAGCCAGAAGTCACATTTCGAAAACTTGGCATACAACTGCTCTTTTCAAAGAAGTTCCAGCATAAGTCGTAGATGCTGCTCGTGTTCCTCCTGACTCTTAGAATAGATCAGGATATCGTCGATGAACACAATAACAAACTTATCCAGGTAAGGCTTGCACACTCGGTTCATGAGATCCATGAAGACCGCTGGTGCATTCGTCAGCCCGAATGGCCTAACCAGAAACTCGTAATGGCCGTAACGAGTTCTGAATGCTGTTTTGGAGACGTCCTCATCTCGGACTCTCAGCTGATGGTATCCCAATCTCAAATCAATCTTAGAGTAATAGCTCGACCCTTGCAACTGGTCGAACAAGTCGTCGATACGTGGAAGAGGATAACGATTCTTCACAGTCACTTTGTTAAGTTCGCGATAGTCGATACACATCCTGAAGGTACCGTCTTTCTTCTTCATGAATAGTACTGGAGCTCCCCAGGGCGAAGAGCTAGGACGTATGAAACCCTTTTCCAAGAGTTCTTGTAGTTGCGTGGACAGTTCTTCAAGTTCTGATGGAGCTAGACAATATGGTGCTCGAGCTACTGGCGCCGCTCCAGGAGCTAGCTCGATTTGAAACTCAACTTGGCGATGAGGCGGAAGACCATGTAATTCCTCAGGAAATACCTCGGGAAAATCGCGCACAATAGGGATGTCTTCAATTCTCTTCTCTTCCGTTGATGTGTCAGTAACGAGTGCTAAAATGGCAGTGTGGCCCTTTCGCAAACACTTCTGGGCCTTAAGGAAAGAGATGATGCCTTCGACAGCACCACTCTTGTCGCCACGAATCATGAGAGGTTCTTCACCAGAACGAGGAATGCGGACGATTTTCTCCTTGCAAACAATCTCCGCTTGATGATGAGATAGCCAATCCATCCCAATAACGACGTCGAAACTACCCAGTGTGATAGGAATAAGATCGATAGAGAAAGTCTGACCAGCTAAGACAAGGTTACAACCTTTAATTACGTGTGTGGCTTCAAGACTTTTACCGTTAGCTAGTTCTACCGTATGTTTGGTGTTCAGGAGTGTTGGAGTGCGCTTAAGCATTTGGCTAACTTTTACGTACACATAACTAGTATCGGCACCTGAATCGAATAAAACAGTAACAAAGAAGTCGTCCAGAAGAAACTTACCCATTACAACGTTGGGATCGTTCCTTGCATCACCCTGACCAATCACAAAGGCACGACCTCGGGCGCCATTGCCATTATTGTTACCCCCATTGTTGCCTCCATTGTTTCCTCCATTATTGTTGTTGTTCGGGTTCTGATTTAACTGGGGGCAGTTCCTCTTAAAGTGGCCTTCAGCGCCACACTGAAAGCATCCTTTATTTCCCTGCTAATGCTGCTGCTGGCGTTGATTGGGTGGGCTTGCTGTTGCTGCCAGTTCTGATTCGCCGGATGCTGACTCCTGCAGTCCCTTGCCATGTGACCAGGCTTGTTGCATCGACGACAGTTGCCTTTATCACATGACCCACTATGGTGCAAGTTACAGCGATTACATTTGGGGTGATTTCCCTTGTATCCACCCTGGCCTTGATTCCCAGAAGACTGCTGACTGGGGCTCCTGTACTCCTCTGTCTTTCGCTACTGGGACTGAGCTGAAGTAGAACCTTTGCCTGAATTCCCATCCCATTTTCGCTTGTTGTCGGTAGGTGCATCAGAAGTAGCTGTGGCACTGATACGTTTGGGTAGCCTATTTTGCTCCACCGCCTGGTCGGTGAGACGATGAGCCAACTTGATAATTTGCTGAATGGTACCCAGGTTAGCCGAAGTCACGTGACTCTGAATCTCGGGTACAAGGCCCTTGAGGTAAAGCTCAATACGTTTGATGGGAGGGTCCACCATAGTAGGGCACAAGATGGCCAGTTCATTCGACCTCTTGGTATACGCCTCAATCTCAGACCCCGTCATCTTCAGATTGAAAAATTCCACCTCCAGTTTGTGGATGTCATCCCGACTACAGTATTCCTCTTTGATCAGTTCCTTGAAACCGTTCCATGGGGTGGCATTAGCAGCAACCAACCCCAGCAGCTGAACCTGAGCGTTCCACCATGTGAGCGCTACCCCTTCAAGTGTTCCAGTAGCATATTTCACCCTACGGTCTTCGGGGCATTCGCACATCTCGAAAACTGACTCAAGCTTTTCAAACCAGTGAAGAAGGCCTACCGCTCCTTCTGTGCCACTGAAAGTAGTAGGTCGGTAGTCCATGAAGGTTTTGAATGTGCACACAGGAGTTTGAGCATGTTGACCTGTTGCGCAAGAATAAAAGACACGGTTAAGCACGAGGGTTGGTTTGCGAAGGTAGGATCTAAACGTCCTAAGGTGAGTTGGCATGGCAGGTTATACCTCCTGCAGGGTTGGCTGCGAGTGCCGCAGCAACTCGTTCGATGATCAAAGCCGTCAACTGGGCTTGAGTGAGGTTGATACGTCCTCCGCGTTCGCTCATGATCTTCATAATGAAGCAACGTAAGTGAGAAAAGTGTCGCGAAAGTGCGTAAGTGTGGGGCGACAATAGAGAGTAAGCACACAAGGTTCAAATAGCAATTACCACATTATCTAATGCACAGTGAGAACTATCTAACCGACAATATAACATAAATCATACCACTTATGGTGTCGAGTCTTGCACGTGGAGCACTGTACTGGTTATAGTCTGGTTTTATCAAAAACTTTTCCCTTTTAAAAAACCAAGTTCACTATAACCAATGGCTCTGATACCAATCTGTCACACCCCCAAAATCCACCATGCGGAGTACCACCGCTTGGAGGCGTGACGTGACCAGGATCGAGCCACTAATCATATTGAACAACATAATTAAGTAAATAAAACCAAATACAATACGATTGGTGACCAAAAGGAAGTAAACCGATTTTAGGTTAACAGCGGAAGCATAAAACACAAGTTCAAAACATAAGTCCATAATTCATAAATTTAAAGTCCAAACGTAGGTTTAATAAGTTTATAAACTTTATTCATTAAGTACGGGACATATCAGTTCGCATCCCACAACGACCACCTCCATATGCAAGCTCCATAGCATCTAATGACATGCAAAGCATGTAATAACGAGTCAACAACAAAGTTGAGTGAGTTCACGGTTGGTTGTCCATTTTAGAGTTGTTTCCAAAACCATAGTTTAATCTCATTCGGCTATCCAGCCGTGGGAGTTACCCCATAGTTCGAAAATGTTTATTAGTTAACCATCCCATGTCCACCTTCCCTGGCTATCCAGCCCGGCACTTTGGCCGTGGGGAGCTACCCCAGTATTTTAAACTACCAGACTCGTTTATCATATCGACTACTAACAAAAGAAATCAATTGTGCCCTAGCGTCGGTGTTCTATCACCACCGACGTGCCATAGTCCATTAGTACACGCCTGTCCGACTGGCACGGTGTGAGGTTTGTTAAACCTAATAGCGCTATTAACTAATGACCCGCTCGCCATAGCCTCGGCGATTAAGTCGATACAAAAAGGGAGGGACTTCGCTGATAGAGTTCTAGTCCAGTAAGTCTAACACGTCCCAACAGGACAAGGAATTTACATTCCTGAACACGTCTCAAAGGACGAGGAATCCCTATTCCTGTACCCATTCCCATCGGGAATTTACCATGCTTTGTAGAAAAGTGTGAACTCACCTCGGTTTGCTCGGTTAGATTCTCAAATATAGCTAACAGTCAAGGTCGGTCAATCACGTCCTAGTATGATTTACCAGTTAGTCATTTAGTGGCTTACAAATAGAGCACAAAGTTCCTACACGTATCTATCACATAGCATGCATTACTTTAACTGTTTATGCCCATACAAGTTTCCCATCCATTCCCCACTCATAAAAAAACATACGATAATGCACATAACACATATAACATGTTATATCATTTACAGATAACCTACCCGACATATAGACATACAAATCACGACTTATGTCCTTTCAGCATTAATATTCAAAACCGGCTGTTTTCGGACATTTTAATAAAATAGTTAAATTATTCCAAAAATTCCCAAATTTTTACAGAATGTCTTAAACGTTCCATATTTTATTGTGTAAAAATATCGTGGTCCAGTTCATTACCAATATTTTATAAAAAATCATTTTCCGGACTGAACTCAGATTTATCTTTTTCTAACCACAGTCCACGGAACAATTTATTAAAAATTCATCGTAAGTCCGATTTACAAAATTCCAGTGGGGTAATTACAAATACTTCTGTTGTCATCTACAGTACAATTTTCAGGATTTAACTCTACACAGAACTCACGTGAGATAGAAAATATAACACCCATTTATTTCTGTAAAAACTCAGCTTAAGCTGTTGTTACAAATCGACACTTTAAAAATAGTAAACGCAGTCCAAAAATTATGATTCCAGTGCCATTAGAACCGTATTTCATAACACATAAATCTAGACTTCATAAAACACATTTTTCGTTAGGTTACGGTTCTGTTACAGCCAACTGAAGTTGGCTGTAATCACCAAACAGCCCACTGTTCAACTTTTAACTTTCTATCCTGCGTTCGAATGATTTCCGTTAACATGTTTAGTGATCACAACAACATCAAACATCAATATTGACTAACAAATCATCAGATAATCACAACTATGCAGGATTTATAAGATTTGCACACATATCTTTTCTTTATACATCATTAAACACTTATGTTCAAGACTTTGAGTTTTGTTCTTTAGTATTCTTAACTTTCAACCATTATATCATCTATTAACCACCATAAACAAGATCAAGATGATGATTAGAGACACTTACCACTAGCTCAAGGCTAGGGAAGAAACTAGACGAAAAACGAGTGGTTAAAAGCGTCGTAGAGAGGTCCTTGGCAATCCGTAAGTTCCGGGCTTCCTCGTATGAGATCCTTCACACTTGAGTCTACTTGGAATAACTTGAATGAAATTGAAAAGTGGGTGTGGTGTGGCTTGTGTGGTCGGCCGAGAGTAGTAAGCAAGAGGGAAAGAGTTGTGAGTATTGTTGTGGTGTTGTGTTTAGTGAATCATAATCTAATCCCTTGGTCTAATTTATAATTCATGCAAGCCCATTATCCATCAAATAATATGTCATGGTGATATTAGACAAGTCTAAATATAATAATCAAAATTTGAGTGGTGGTGTCCCCTTGTAGAAACCGTCGGTTGGGGGGGGGGATATTTAGTTGGGATTTAACCATTAAGTTAAGTAACTAGTTAATTTAGTTAGGTGTTTAATTGGTGTATTAAGTGGGTTGTAATTTATAACGGGTGTTAGGGTACTCGGGGACCCTAACTGGCTCAGAAAAGTATCAACAATGTTATTGGCAATACTTTTATGTTTTGGGTAAAGTCCGGTTGTTCGGTTCGATACTGTTCCGTTAAACTGCCTAATTAATTCGTAAGGTGTCCTACATATACATTTTTGTAACGTTTTTAATTTTCAACACTCAGGAAGATATAACGGACTATTTAGTGACCTTTCTGTACACTATTAGTATATTAACGAATACGTGTAAGCATAACACAGATATCAGAAAGCAGTTAAGTAATTCCACACAGTCGTCAAGCACATTAATTATTATTAATAAACTGTACGGTTACATGTAAATTTGAGGGTTGTCACAATTCAGCGCCACGTTTACCTTCCCATCAAACCTTGACGATAGGAATTTTACTGTGCCTCAATAACTTGACTCCTTGATCCATGATTTCAACGGGTTTTTCCACAAAATACGAGGTTTCGTTGACTTGGAGGTCCTCAAGTTGAATTTGAAGCCCTTCGTCAGCTAGACACTTCTTTAGGTTTGACACGTGGAAGACATGATGTACATTGTTCAGTTCTTCAGGTAGGTCCAGTCTATACGCCACCTTGCCAATCCTTTTAAGTATCTTGAAGGGACCAACGTAGCGAGGTGCGAGTTTCCCTTTCTTACCAAATCGAACCACACCCTTCCAAGGGGATACTTTGACAAGTACCAAGTCATATGTCTCGAATTCCAAGGGTTTGCGACGCTTGTCAGCGTAACTCTTTTGTCGGCTCCTGGCTTTTAGTAAATTGTCTCGAACCTGTAAAATCTTGTCCGTTTCTTCTTGTCTAAGCTCGGGACCAGTGAATTGAGATTCACCAATCTCGTGCCAACAAATAGGCGACACTTGCGACCATACAATGCTTCGAAAGGTGCCATTTGAATACTCGCATGATAACTGTTGTTGTACAAGAATTCGATCAAAGGCAAGTGTGAATCCCTGCTGCCACCAAAATCTATTACGTAAGAACGAAGCATATCCTCTAAAGTTTGGATAGTGCGCTCGGTTTGACCGTCTGACTGAGGATGGAAAACGGTGCTAAGGTTAAGAACAGTACCCATAGCAGATTGAAAAGTTTGCCAAAGGCGAGACGTAAAATGAGCATCACGATCGGAAATGATGTCAATGGGGATACCATGACGACATATGATCTCATCAGTGTAGATTCTAGCCAATTTCTCGACTTTGAAATCTTCACGAATGGGAAGAAAATGAGCTGATTTGGTCAATCGATCAACGATCACCCAAATATTGTCATGACCAGAAGAAGTACGAGTAAGTTTAGTGATAAGTTCCATGGCAATGCTCTCCCATTTCCAGACAGGAATCTCTGGTTGTTCGAGTAAGCTAGAGGGACGTTGATGTTCAGCTTTTACCTTTGAACAAGTGAGACATTTTGCAATGTAGGAGGCAATATCCCTCTTCATCCCAGGCCACCAGTATGACGTACGCATATCATGGTACATCTTGTCAGCGCCAGGATGAACGGAATACTTCGATTTGTGTGCCTCCTTCATCAGAAAGTCTCAAAGGTTTTCACGATTAAGGATCCAGATACGATTGAGATAGAATAGAATACCATCGGATTTAGACACGATTTCATGTTCCTTAGCGCCTCGTATTTCAACAAAGATACTACCTTCGTTAATAGAGGCATATTGGGCTTCACGAATGCGGTTTTGAAGATCGTTAACGAGTTGGAGACAACGGACACACTTCACATGAGTTTTACGACTAAGCGCATCGGCTACTACATTCGCTTTACCTGGATGGTATTTGATTTTGCAGTCGTAGTCGTTTAACAGTTCCACCGAACGACGTTGACGCATGTTCAGTTCCTTTTGGTCGAAGATATGTTGAAGGCTCCTATGGTTGGTGAAGACCACACACTTAGTACCATAAAGGCAGTGTCGCCAAATCTTCAACGCAAAAACAACTGCGCCAAGTTCAAGGTCGTGAGTAGTATAGTTTTTCTCATGTATTTTGAGTTGCCTCGATGCATATGCGATGACCTTGTCTCGTTGCATAAGCGCACAACCAAGACCAAGGTGTAATGCATCGCAATATACGACGAAGTCATCATTACCATCATGAAGCGCAAGGATAGGAGCATTATAAAGCATCTCCTTGAGCGTTTGTTCGGGACCCCAAACAAAAGGTTTCTCTTTTTGAGTCAAAGAAGTCAAAGGAACAGCGATCTTCGAGAAGTTGGAGATAAAACGACGATAATAACCAGCAAGACCAAGAAACGAATGAATTTCAGACGGAGATTTAGGTGCGATCCAGTTCTTCACAGCTTTGATTTTAGCGGGGTCAACGTGAATACCAAGTTCGTTGACAGTATGACCAAGGAATTGAACCTCTTTTAATCAAAATTCACACTAGGAGAATTTGGCGTATAGACGTTCAGTACGAAGAAGTTCAAGGATAAGACGCGAGTGTCGCTCATTCTCTTCTTGTGTCTTGGAATAGATAAGAATATCGTCGATGAAGACGATCACGAAACGGTCCAAGTACGCTTTGCATACGCGATTCATCAAATCCATGAAAACAGCAGGTGCGTTGGTCAAACCAAAGGGCATGACCACGAACTCATAATGACCATAACGTGTACGAAAGGAGGTTTTAGGTATATCTTCTTCGAGGACTCAAAGTTGATGATACCCAGAACGAAGGTCGATCTTTGAAACGCAGGTCGCGCCTTGCAATTGATCGAAGAGATCATCGATGCGCGGAAGAGGGTATCGGTTCTTGACAGTAAGCTTGTTGAGCTCACGATAGTCAATACACATACGGAATGACCCATCTTTCTTTTTAACGAACAAAACAGGAGCGCCCCAAGGAGAAGTACTAGGGCGTATAAAGCCTTTATCAAGAAGCTCTTGAAGTTGACTCGAGAGCTCTTGCATCTCAGAGGGTGCTAAGCGGTAAGGAGACTTAGCGACGGGCATTGCGCCAGGCACTAAATCAATGCGAAAGTCGACAGAACGAGCAGGAGGCGGACCAGGAAGATCGTCGGGAAACACATCGGGAAAATTACGTACAACGGGAACGTCACTTATGTTTGGGCCTTTGTCCTTCTTTTCCACAATATGGGCGAGAAAGGCGAAGGTACCCTTACGTAAGCATTTGTTTGGTTGGATACATGACATAAGCTTGAGACCTTGAGAAGGTTTCTCACCATACACGTGTAGAGAATCACCATTCAGAAGGGGAAGACGGATAAACTTTTCAGAACAAATAACTTCAGCACGAACTCGCCTAAGCCAATCCATGCCTACTATGATGTCAAAGCTACCCATTTGCATAGGTATAAGGTCGATTGAAAACGTATGATCGTTGAGAATCAAGGAACAATTTGAAAGAACGGAATCGACAGTGACGGATTTACCATTAGCGACTTCGACAGCGAAAGATTTTGGCAACTTAGAGCGTTTACACTTAAGCAATTGTTCAAATTCTAGCGACACAAAACTTTTATCGGTGCTAGTATCAAACATACAAGAAGCATAAACATGGTTCACAAGAAACGTACCAGTAATGACATCATTGGCGTTCTGAGCGGCAGTGATGACAAAAGCTCGGCCTCTAGCAGGTTGTTGAGCTTGTTGTTGCTGTTGTGGCGGTTGCTGCTGCTGCTGCTGTTGTTATGGTTGCTGCTGTTGCTGTTGCTGTTGTTGAGGCTGATAACGCTGGGGACAAACATTGGCGAGATGATTGAGGTCGCCACACTTGAAGCATGCTCGCACAGGAGCAGTTTAAGGTTGAGGGAAGTTTCGACATCGGTTAGCAAAATGACCATACCTCTGACAGTTGGCACATTTGCGACAGGGTACGTTGGTAGGATGATGAAACAAACAGGTAGTACATTTGGGATGAGATCCAACATAGCCTGGTCTTGGTGGTTCAGTGTTTGAGGGTGCAACGGCGACTAAATCTGGTAATGGTTGTGGGTTTGGCGGAGTGACGACCGCACAATTTTGGCTTGAAGCCTTCCGCTTCTTGCCTTAGTTCTTCTTGGATTGGGAGGATGAAGGTTCAACAACGGTGGTAGTATTGGTGGTATCAGTAACAGCTTGGTGAGCACTCTTCGACGAAAACTTATCGTAGACTCCCTGAAGAACGCAGTTGTTGTTAAGTTCGGTGGCTATGGTATAGGCTTCTTCTATGGTTTTAAGGTTAGAAACGGCAAGATGATTGGTGACGGAAGGTGCAACACAACGAATGAACTTGGCTATGGTCTTGGGGACGGAATCAACTTGTCCAGGGCAAAGGACACTAAGCTTTTGCGTTAGGTTCCAAAATTCGTTCTCCAATTTTTGGAGCTCGTGAGGAGGACAAAAGTGGTCTTTCATAAGCTGCTTAAGCTCGTCCCAAGGTAACGCATGTGCAACATTGTTTCCCCTCTTTTTGCGTTCGGTGGTCCACCACTCGAGTGCCCTCAATCGGAAGACTCAAGTTGCGTTCAAGGTTCGCAGTTCATCAGGGCAACCACTTTGCAAGAATGTAAGTTTAACTGCGTCAAACCAATTCATCATGGCAGTAGCGCCATCTTCTCCTGTAAACTCCAAAGGTTTACAAGCCATAAATTGCTTGAATTGGAATGTAGGCTTAGGTTTTTCGGCCTTTGAATCGACAGAGCCATGCGGTGAATCGGTGTTTGGCTGAATCTTGCTCACAATATCGGGTATGACCTTGGCCATTTGCTTGGCCATGAATTTCATGCAATCCCTTTGTGACATGGAGTTGGATTTGGCGATGGAGGTCAAACCCTTCTTTGACTTGGTTTTCTTGGAAGCACCGTCGGACGACATCTAAGAATTGAAAGAGAAGGAACATATGAGACTTGATCAGAAATTCAAAATAAGTTTGCAAGTTTTAAACATGTAAACATGATGTAACACGTATGGTTCACATAGTTAGCATGATTTCAACAAATAATCAACAAGTATAAACACGTATGAATGCGTAAAAAGAGTATAAATTTAGTTTGTTCACGATGATTATTATTGTTTTCGACTACGCTAGACGTGTGAATTGTGTAACGGTTTTGAAACGAACGAGGTAACAAGTATAAAATCACATTTAAATTGAATCAAATAAAAGAGAGGCTCATAAAACATAGGATTGTTTCGGGTAGAGAAACGTCGACTATTCCAAAGTGAATCGAAAGTCCTTTCAAATTAGAGAAACGTGCTTTGGCCTATAGGTAAGATACACTCGTCGAGAAGCGATTAACGGTATCTTACCCCAGTTACTACACGTCTCTAATTGATTGAAACAATCGAAACTTTGCCGAGAACGAAAATCGAGGAATGGGACTCAATCGATGTAACAACTCTCACCAAAAGTATTATTTCTTATTTTATTATGTCCAATAGGAAACCCTAATTGAAACCCCCAAGTAATATTGCATGACTCCTAAAATTTTCAGAACAATCGAAACTAGGATCAGGGCCACTAAAACTCAAGGGGGTATTCCCCCATTGACGATTATCTTCACAGTTTGTTGTAAAACGCGAATTTCCTCGAAATTTTGACTCACCCAGGCTAGGTAGACACGAGGCTACCCTACCCTAAAAAGGGACCCGTCACGCCACGTGCCAGGACCAGGTGGGTGTGGCGTGCCACGCGGGGGTGACCATTTTTCAGTATATATAGCAGGGGTTTGGCACTTGCATGTTGGTGTTATTACGATGGAAAATTTCAGTACGTACGTTTAGTTATACCCGTTTTCCCCAAAAACAATCAAAATCCCGACACTCTGCTGCGACAACAAGGTAATAACTCGATCACTGCTACGATACAATGTCCGATCGATTGAAACTAATCCGATGGATGTTTAAGTGCTGCCCGAATACGGGCTATACTTTGTCATTCGTCGTGAGGGTTTTGATTTCGTGAGTTTATCGTAAATGTTGTATTAAGTTACTGACCTAGTTTCGCGTTCATTGTTATTTACCTAGGTTACAAGAATAAATCAGTAGGAAAGGTTCTGTCCAGTTAAACTTGCAATGTGAGTCATTCTCTTTTTATCAAATTGCTTTACAAAACCCTAAATGTTTTCCAGTTATGCTTTGCAGTGATTAAGTCTTTGCTAATCTTTAATTACTGGCAGTATGTGGGGGTTTTGTGCACATTACTACTAACGATTTATCACTTTAGGTGGGCGAGCCTAATTAGTGATATGTCCACAGTCATAGATTCGGTCGAGTGACAGCTGAACCAGATAATTATATGATAAAGGGCAAATATAAAAAACCATTAATGCTATAAATTTATAACAATGTGTCTTTTGTGCATATTGAATGACTCGCCAGTATTTCCCCGCTGATAAAAATCTTTTTAAACATGTTTCAGGTGATCTGCTGTGATCTAGAAAAAAATGTCGTGCAGCACTACAAGCTTGAAGAAGTGGCTCAATAAAAGAAATAAATATGTTTTGTAAAATAGGGAATTTCCTTGTGAAATTTCCTTTATTTGTAAATTATGGGGTTTGTCCCAAATGTGTGAAATAAAATAAATTGGGCATTTTCAAGTTTAAACGATCCTGTTAACACTTCGGCTGCCAAAATGCAAATACCACGGGTTTCTGTCTTGCGGCTTCCGGACCAGGTAACACCGGGCCGGGGGCCATGACAGGAAAATGTGGTATCAGAGCCACTGATTTAAGCCAATTAAGTATTCAGAAATACTTAATTTTCCTGGTTGCTATTCTGTGATTCTGTGAAAATTTGATTTGCAATAAATAAAATTCTAACTTAAGTTTGTGTGTTTTTTTCATATATGCTAACAGCATGAATGAGTTATCTGAAGCTCTTCAGAATCTCACTATCTATCCTACTGACATGGAAGTTTCCGAGGGCTTTTCCGGTTATTGGGCCGACACTGAGAAACCTATGGAATTCCAAGCCCAACCTCAGGAGATTCGTAGGTTGGAGACGCGTACGGAGGAAGAAGCCAGCTGCACAGAGGGTTAAAAAGACTGAGGATCCCAAGGATAAAGGCAAGGGAAAGGAGATCGGGGAAAGTTCAGGGCAAGCTCAGGAAATGCCACCGTGGGAGGAGTTGGACCGTAAACTGGCCAATAGCGACCTCTTCAAACCTGCCGATGAAAACCTCTTCAATTACCCAGCTGAAGTACAACTTCCAGTTAATTTGGAACCTGCCATCCCAGATCCTATTGTCAACCCCCGACCTCTACCAGGAGAGTTGGAAGAGTGGTGGACAACTGACTGGCAATTTCAGAATCTCTTGAATAACCCTAACACCTTTTTCCCCCAGTTTGACCCTGAGCCTGCACCAAACCCACCTATGAGCACTGAGAACTTGACTGAACTCTGTCATTATGGCGAGGAGCTGATAGATGCAGAAAATAGAATCCGAGAAGTGGGGGAACAGATCTCATGGAAATACGACGAGAGGGAGCATCGTTTCTGAGACGCCAATTGGTTGTGGTTGCATGATGGTGTGGTTATGTGTTTAATAATAATAATAATAAAATAATAATAAAAATATGATCATGTAAAATAACTAAAAAAATAAAACCTTTGTAAGATAACTGGTGTGTACGGATGCCTACTAATATATATAAAAATATCAACGTCGCAAAGTCGACAACTTTGGCTATACGTGTTGACGTGATTATGTGCGATTGATTTATTATGTTTGATTGATATTTGTTTATGCCAATAACTTATATATATATATATATATACATATATATATATATATACATACATATATATATATACATATATATATAGGGGGCCGCTAGAATGAGAACCACCACGAGTTATGAGAACCACGAGAACCGCGCCCCGTGGGTGGCCGTTGACCACGAAATTTTTTTTACACCTAGATCCGTATATTTTAAGACCGGGTGTAAATTTTGGGTTCAAACGGCGCGCCCGAGGGGGTAGTTTTTTACGCCCAAAGTTTGGTTAAAAAAAAAGAAAAATTAAAAAAACCCAAACTTTGGGCGTAAAAAACTACCCCCTCGGGCGCGCCGTTTGAACCCAAAATTTACACCCGGTCTTAAAATATACGGATCTAGGTGTAAAAAAAAATTCGTGGTCAACAGCCACCCGCGGGGCGCGGTTCTCGTGGTTCTCATAACTCGTGGTGGTTCTCATTCTAGCGGCTCCCTATATATATATATATATATATATATTGTTCATTATCAGATGGAACCCGTTGTTAATGAACCAGTTAATGAAGTTAACCAATCTGAGCAAAACAATGAGGATCACTTTCTTAATAGGCAAGATATAGAAAACATCGTTGCTCAGGGAATAGCCAATGCTATCCCAGCAATCGTCGCTGCTGTTAAAAGTCCCGTTGAACCTCCCCAAGCCAACCCCAGTAAACGCACGCGCGATGATAATTCCAGTAACAGTGTTAACGGAGGCGGCAATAATGACAATGTGATTCAAGCCCCGATACCTAAGAAAATGAAAGTTGCAACACCTGGTTGCACTTATAAAGAATTTCTTGCCTGTAAACCTGTTGAATTTGCAGGCAATGAAGGGGCAACTGCTGTACTGTGTTGGTTGGAGAAAACCGAGGCAGTGATTAAAATAAGTAAATGTGCCGAGGAGGATAAGGTCATGTATGCTTCTCACCTTTTTAAGGAAGAGGCATTAGAATGGTGGAATACGGTACTGCAAACCAAGGAAAGTGACATGGCTTATGCCATGAGTTGGGAAGAGTTTAAGCATTTGGTGGAAAGAAAATTCTGCCCTGAATATGAAAAAGAGCAAATGGCGAATAAGTTCCTGAGCCACCGAATGGTGGATGTTTGCCGTTGAGGGTATACTTCAAAATTCTTCGAATATGCCAGAATTGTGCGCACTCTGGCCTTGCCAGAACCGGTACTTATCTCTCGCTATGTTTGGGGTTTAATTAGCGAGATTCGTGATATCGTCAAAGCTGCGAGACCTCGCACAATTGATGATGCAGTGGAGTTAGCTAATACTTTGACCGACGGGCTGGTGCATACGCGGGAAGAAAACAGGAAAAAGGAGTTAGCCCAAAAGATTAGCCAAGGATTTCGTGTGGGTAATAATATTAACTTCAAAGGGAAGGGAATGGGGCAATCTTCCACCCCACCATTTTGCGGGAATTGCAAAAAGAAACATTTTGGAAAATGTAGGGAAAATTGTAATTTCTGCAAAATTCCGGGCCATCGAGAAGAGGAATGCAAAAAGAAAGCAAAGATCTGCTACAACTGTGGAGAAGCTGGGCATTTCAGACCAGAATGCCCTAAATTGGTCAAACCAACGGATAACAAGGCCAAACCTGCTGAAGGAATTAATAAGAAGAATGCAAGAGCCTTCCAATTGACATCGCAGGAAGCCGAACTGATTCCTGACGTAATAGCTGGTATGTTTCTGGTACACAACATTTATGCGAAAGTATTATTCGACTCTGGTGCAAACCAAAGTTTTGTAAATACTTCTTTCTGCCAAGCTCTTAAGCTACCCTTAACCAAACTTAGGCAGATTTATACAGTAGAAACAGCAGACGGGAACTCTGTTAACATAGATACGGGTTTGCAAAAAGGAAATATAGAACTTTCAGGTCATAAATTTTCTGCAACCTTGTTACCTATGAATTTAGCTAGATTCGATGTTGTATTAGGAATGGATTGGTTAGTAGCTAACCATGCTCGAATCCTTTGTGATAAGAATTCCATAGAAATTATTACACCATCAAGAGAAATAATCATGGTTACAGGAAATAAGCCACGTAAACCAATGAAGTTCATTTCTGTAATGAAAGTTGCTAGTTATGAACGAAAGCAAGGAATAGTGTATATGATTTCAGTAATCATTAACACTAAGGGTAAGGAACTTAAGGAAATTCCTGTAGTATCAGAATACTCGGATGTGTTTCCAGAAGAACTACCAGGATTACCACCAGATAGGGAGGTAGAATTTAGAATTCATCTAATTCCTGGAACTACACCGATAGCCAAGGCACCTTATCTGTTAGCACCCACTGAAATGTTAGAATTGAAAAAGCAATTAGATGAATTGCTCAGTAAAGGATTCATACAACCGAGTTCATCCCCTTGGGGAGCACCAGTGTTGTTTGTGAAAAAGAAGGATGGTTCAATGCGAATGTGTATCGATTACAGGGAATTGAATAAGGTTACAATTAAGAATCGATGCCCATTGCCTAGGATTGATGATCTTTTCGATCAACTTCAGGGGGCTAGATATTTTTCTAAGATAGATTTACGCTCCGGATATCATCAGTTGAAGCTACAAGAAGAAGACATACCTAAAACCGCTTTCAGAACTAGGTATGGTCACTACGAGTTTACTGTTATGCCTTTTGGACTAACAAATGCTCCGGAAACATTTATGGATATGATGAATAGGATCTATAAACCGTATTTGGATAAATTCGTAATTGTCTTCATCATATACTTATTTATTCCAAAAATCAGGAAGAGCATTGTGAGCACCTGCATGCACTCTTAACTTTGTTAAGAAAAGAGAAGCTTTATGCCAAATTCTCGAAGTGTGAATTTTGGCTATAGGAGGTACAATTCTTAGGTCACATGGTGAATCACGAAGGTATTCACGTAGATCCCTCCAAGATAGAAGTAATCACCCAATGGAAGGTCCCACAATCGGCAATGGAAGTTAGAAGCTTTCTAGGGTTAGCTGGATACTATAGACGATTCATTAAAGATTTTTCTAAGATAGTTGTGCCATTAACTAAGATAACTTGTAAATCAGTTAAGTTTGAATGAGGACCCAGGCAGGAAGAGGCTTTTAGGATTTTAAAACAAAGGTTAACAAACACCCCAATTCTTGCCTTACCCGAAGGGACATAAGATTTTGAAGTTTATTGTGACGCTTCTAAGCTAGGATTAGGATGTGTGCTAATGCAACGCAAAAAGGTAATTACGTATGCCTCAAGGCAATTGAAAAAGCATGAGGAAAACTATATGACACATGATTTAGAATTAGGGTCAATAATTTTTGCCCTTAAGATTTGGAGGCACTATCTGTATGGCAGTAAGTTTACAGTCTATACGGATCACAAGAGTTTAAGGTATATATTTGGGCAAAAAGAATTGAACATGAGGCAAAGAAGATGGATGGAAATTCTAAGTGACGAAGACTGTGATATCCAATATCACGAAGGAAAAGCGAATGTAGTCGCAGATGCTCTGAGTCGTAAGTATCATGAAAAGCAAAAGCGAGTTCGTGCTCTTAGATTAAATCTACAGTTAGATTTAATGGAACAAATGAAGAAGGTTCAAATAACAGCAATGGAGGATGATGCTGAAGGAATGAAGGGAAGAATAAAAGAATTAGAGCAAGGAGCTGATGGAATTTGGAGATTCCACAAAAGAAGGATTTGGGTACCTAAACAAGGAGATTTAAGAAATAAAATTTTAGAGGAAGCCCATAAATCTAGATATACCATGCACCCTGAAAATAATAAGATGTACCAAGATTTAAGAAATAACTTCTGGTGGATAGGAATGAAAAAGGACATAGCTAGATATGTATCTAAGTGTCTAACTTGTTCACAAGTTAAAGCAGAACACCAGAAAACTTCAGGGTTACTCCAACAATTAGAAATGCCTGTTTGGAAATGGGAACTAATAAGCATGGATTTTGTTACTAAGTTGCCCAAAACCAGAAAAGGTAACGACGCAATTTGGGTAATTGTGGATCGATTAACCAAATCAGCTCATTTCCTGCCCATGAAGGAAACTTTTAGTATGGAAAGATTAGCTAAGTTATACGTAGACGAGATAGTATCCTTACATGGAGTCCCACTCTCTATTGTATCGGATAGAGATAGTCGTTTCACTTCACATTTTTAGACAAGTTTCCAAGAAGCAATGGGAACACGATTGAATTTAAGTACTGCATACCATCCCCAAATGGATGGACAAAGTGAAAGGACGATTCAAACCCTGTAAGACATGCTCAGGGCATGTGTAATAGATTTTGGTGGAAACTGGGATAACCACCTACCCTTAATTGAATTCTCCTATAACAATAGCTATCATTCAAGCATCGAAGCTGCCCCGTTCGAAGCACTGTATGGACGAAAGTGTAGAACTCCAGTTTATTGGGCAGAAATAGGAGAAAGCCAATTATCAGGTCCTAAAATCGTACAAGAAACCACCGACAAGATAACTCAAATCAAGGAAAGACTGAAAACAGCTCGAGATCGCCAGAAGAGTTATACAGACAATAGACGCAAGCCGCTAGAATTTCAAGTTGGAGACAAGGTACTCTTAAAAGTTTCTCCTTGGAAAGGAGTAGTTCGGTTCGGTAAGAAAGGAAAACTAAGTCCAAGGTACATAGGACCATTCCCAGTAATCCAGCGAATAGGACCAGTTGCTTATCCCCTACAACTACCAGAAGAATTAGCTGGAGTACATGACGTGTTTCATGTATCCAACCTCAAGAAGTGTTTGTTCGACGAATCCCTGGTAGTACCTCTCCAAGATATAAAGGTAAATGAAAAGTTAAAATTTGTGGAGAAACCACTGCAAATAGAAGACAGAAAGGTCAAGTTTCTCAAACACAAAAGACTAGTACTGGTCAAAGTCAAGTGGGATTCAAAGAGAGGACCTGAGTACACTTGGGAACTGGAATCAGAGATGAAGCGAAAATATCCTTACTTGTTCCAGTAAATCCCGAGGACGAGATTTTAATTAAAGTGGGGAGGATGTAACAACTCTCACCAAAAGTATTATTTCTTATTTTATTATGTCCAATAGGAAACCCTAATTGAAACCCCCAAGTAATATTGCATGACTCCTAAAATTTTCAGAACAATCGAAACTAGGATCAGGGCCCCTAAAACTCAAAGGGGGTATTCCCCCATTGATGATTATCTTCACAGTTTGTTGTAAAACGCGAATTTCGTCGAAATTTTGACTCACCCAGGCTAGGTGGACACGAGGCTACCCTACCCTAAAAAGGGACCCGCCGCGCCACGCGCCAGGACCAGGTGGGTCTGGCGCGCCACGCGGGGGAGACCATTTTTCAGTATATATAGCAGGGGTTTGGCACTTGCATGTTGGTGTTATTACGACAGAAAATTTCATAACGTACGTTTAGTTATACCCGTTTTCCCCAAAAACAATCAAAATCCAGACACTCTGCTGCGACAACAGGGTAATAACTCGATCACTGCTACGATACAATATCCGATCGATTGAAACCAATCCGATGGATGTTTAAGTGATGCCCGAATACGGGCTATACTTCGTCATTCGTCGTGAGGGTTTTGATTTCGTGAGCTTGTCGTAAATGTTGTATTAAGTTACTGACCTAGTTTTGCGTGCATTGTTATTTACCTAGGTTACAAGAATAAATTAGTAGGCAAGGTTCTGTCCAGTTAAACTTGCAATGTGAGTCATTCTCTTTATATCAAATTGCTTTACAAAACCCTAAATGTTTTCCAGTTATGCTTTGTAGTGATTAAGTCTTTGTTAATCTTTAATTACTGGCAGAATGTGGGGGTTTTGTGCACATTACTACTAACGATTTATCACTTTAGGTGGGCGAGCCTAATTAGTGATATGTCCACAGTCATAGATTCGGTCGAGTGACAGCTGAACCAGATAATTATATGATAAAGGGCAAATATAAAAACCCTTAATGCTGTAAATTTATAATAATGTGTCTTTTGTGCAAATTGAATGACTCACCAGTATTTCCCCGCTGATAAAAATCCTTTTAAACATGTTTCAGGTGATCTGCTGTGATCTAGGAAAAAGTGTCGTGCAGCACTACAAGCTTGAAGAATGTTGGGATCGAACCCTATCAGAGGAACAGATAATTAAAGCCAAAACTGGATCAGAGCAGTGGATCCAGAATAAGCAGATGTTTTTATACAAGTCTCTCCCCTTGAAAGTGATTTCAACATCTGCTGACCTCCTATCTGCTGATCGTGCAAACTGCTGACCTACAACTGCTGCTCAAGTAAAGATCTGATGAAAGACTAAAGCCCTGCTGATTCAATCTACTGCCTTGAGTCATGCACTGCTGATCCGGACAAGTACTGCTGGGTTCACAGCAGTGGAAGGTTGCAGCAGCTGATCTATAGTCTGTTTTGTAATGTAATGTAATGTAATAGCAGTAGTTAACATAGCAGTGGTTGTATAGATCAGAGGTTAGAGTTTGTTAGGAGGTTAGATGTCACT
This sequence comes from Helianthus tuberosus, assembly GCA_030545235.1. Classification (NCBI taxonomy): domain Eukaryota; kingdom Viridiplantae; phylum Streptophyta; class Magnoliopsida; order Asterales; family Asteraceae; genus Helianthus; species Helianthus tuberosus. The sequence continues at coordinate 92,989,991 of CM060406.1, forward strand.
TTCATGGTGACGTCAGCTAAGATGCTCAGTGGTTTGCTAGTGCCTATAAATAGTTCAGTACTTTGTACTGTTCTATTAGCTCTTTTGCATCATCGTCTTCTTTGCACGAACAAACAACTGAGCTCTGGCTGAGGGGGAGTTTGCATTCATTCATCAATCATTGTAATCGTTATTGAAATAAATTCAATCTTCCGATTCATTGTGAAAAGATGTTTGATCAAAGTATTACTCTCGTTTGATTGTATGCAAAGTTTGTTTTCATCATAATTCCGCTGCACACTCATCCATTTTCATTTTAATTACAAACATAAAATACAATCAGAATCAAACTCAGATCCATCAATTGGTATCAGAGCTTGGACAGTCAAATTTGATTTAACAATCATTTTGATGTAAATAGTTCAGCTCAAAATCATTGATATCGATAGTTTGTTCGTTTTAGTTGAAAAACAGAGCAAGGTTTAATCACCATTAAAGTTGATTAATCAGTGTCTGTAAAACAACCAAGATGACGTCACAATCACAGGATGATAAGAATAATGTTGGCTCACTTTTTAAACCACCTATGCTTAAAAGAAATGAATACAACATCTGGGAGCGAAGGATGGGTCACATCCTTGCTCAACAGAACACTGGATGTCACACCAAATTAACCACGCTTCCGCAAAGCTAGGGTGTGACAATTGTTGATTAGTATAAAAGGTAGTGGGATTGCTATCTGCAAGAAAGCAACACATAGTGATAAAGTTGCAATGAAAAAGTTAGAAGATGCATATGAAGAGAGAAAAAAACAATTCAAAAGCGAAAGAAGTCGGGTTGCCATGTGAAGCTGGCAATCCCTTAAAGAGGAGAAAACCCGCTTCAAATCCTATTCAAAAAGCTTTTGGTGTGGAAATAAGGGACCAACTTGATGAGGAGATAGCAAGGATGTTCTATACTGGAGGTTTACCTTTCAATCTTGCAAGAAACCCGCACTACCATAGGGATTTTCAGTTTGCTGCAGAGAACAAAATTGAAGGGTATGTACCTCCTAACTATAATAGGCTTAGAACAGTCATGCTACAAAAGGGTATGTACCTCCGATTAGGTTATCATGGAAAGAGAAAGGTGTGTCTATTGTCAGTGATGGTTGGACAGATCCTACAAGAAAGCCTTTAATCAACTTCATGGCTACCTCAAGTAATGGTCCTTTATTTCTAAAGGCGGTTAATTGTTTTGGAGAAGTTAAAGATAAGTTTTTTATTGCTAATCTAATGAAAGAAGTTATCAACGAGATTGGTCATGAAAATGTTGTGCAAATCATCACCGACAATGCATCAACTTGTAAGGCGGCCGGAGAAATTGTCACGAGTGAGTTTACTCGCATCTACTGGACACCATGTGTGGTACATACGCTTAATCTTGCATTGAAGAATATATGTTCACCAAGGAATGTGGAAACCAATCAAACAACATATGATGAATGCAAATGGATAACATAAGTTCACATGGATGCGGTTGCAATAAACAACTTTATCATGAACCATAACATGAGACTCTCCATTGTAAGCAAGTTTACTCCTCTTAGATTGCTTTCGGTTGCTGATACTCGTTTTGCTTCAATTGTTGTGATGCTTAAGAGATTCAAACTTGTCAAACGGGGTCTACAAGCTATGGTCATAAGTAATGAATGGCTTCTTATAGAGAGGATGACACGGTGAAAGCTAACTCTGTTAAAGAGAAGATTTTGGATGACGATTGGTGGGATAAAGTATCATACATTCTTAGTTTTGCTGAACCGATATATGATATGATTAGATTTTGTGACACCGATGATGTGTGCAAAATGCAACATATAAATTACATCAATTATGGCATAAAACTAACCCTTTTCTAGTACTAATGTTGGAAAAAGTGTGCTTTTGTATTCCTTTTGTATTTTCAGGATTAAATGAGCTCAAATTAACAAAAGAAGCAAAAAGACAGCTAAATCTAACATAAATACAAGAAAAGGATCAAAAGAGACATGCCCGACCCCACGACAGCATCTTTCCAAGCAAAACAAGAAAACAGAAGGCTGAACATGCCCCGTGCTCAGTGAACACGGGGGCGTGCCCAAGTGCCAGCATAAAAGACAAAGCTATAGAAGCTTCTATCGCCCACCACGGGGACGTGCTCAGCGGACACGGGGCCGTGGTCAACTATAAGATTCGCAGAATCCAGGTAAATCTTGATAGTACAGATATGCTTCTGCACACGGGGGCGTGGTCAACTAATGCAGACAAACTGCAATTAATGAAGACAGAGAAGAGGATGGACACGGGACCGTGCCCAATGGACACGGGGCAGTGCCCGAGCTTCTGTTCAGCCTATAAATAGGAGTGCTTGGCTCAAGCTCAAACCATCCCTTGGCACACCACCTCTCTCACACTTCACCCACCACCATAACACCATCATCCATTGTCCATCATAGAGTGTGTGAGTCGTCTCGGGATCCAAGATTGATCGTAAGAGTTCTTGACAATCAAGGCCATGTTTGCCTAAGACTCTTACATCACTTGGTGAAGACAAAGTGTCTAGTGTAATACTTTTTATTTTTAATCTTTTCGCACTTTTTACTTGGTTATGTATTAATGACTTTAATAACTAGTTTCTTATGTTGAAGGTGATTCTTCCTTATCGTTTGTCCGTGGTGTCTTGGCATTATTTTACTGTCTATATAAAATAAAAGATTTTCACCATTCATATCTCCATGGTCTATATGGAGGTATGTTGGCTACCTGGTCAGGGGTTAAGGGAACGGTTTAGTAAGAGTCTTGCCTTGTTCAGTGTATAGATCCTGCAAGGACCTGGGTCAAATTTAGTAGGACCTACTTCAATACTTAACGGTATTGGATGGTGGGGGTCCAAACTCTTTGATCCCCTCATATGTAAGCTACTATTAATACTTTAACCCGGCTACTTAGGACTGTATCCCTGCTGACTCAGACTACTTAGCCGAGGGTAACGTCACCTTCAAAAGAGGGGCCTACTATAATATACATTAATAACTTAATTAATTATCTTTCAATAATCCGACCCTTTAGGATTGTATCCTTGCTGACTAAAACTACTGGGTTGTGGGTAACGTTACCTTCAAAAGAGGGGCCTACTACAATAACTAAGATAATATCTTAAAAAGTGCAAAGTGCGGAAATAATCAAAGGTTACACTATACACGAGTCGGAGCCAAGTGATTCATCTTGTCTATCTATTTTTACTTTTATTTTATTTTCAACATTTTAGTTAGTTTTTATTTTTCTAGTTTAAAACCTTTTACTAACTTTTTGATTTGATTAGACGTTGAGGAAAAACCGGTACTAAAAGCTCTTGTGTCCTTAGACGACCTCGGTATCTTACCAACACTATACTACGCTCACGATGGGTGCACTTGCCCATATGTGTGTTTAGTGTTAGTAAATATCGTGTTTTATAAATTTAAAACTTGGCTAAAGAAAGTGTAAAAGGGCTTAAAATAAACATTAAAACCATAACACAGTTTACGCACATCAAGTTTTTGGCGCCGTTGCCGGGGACACAAGGATTTTAAGAAAGTTAGGAATCAACGGCCTAATCGTTTTTTCTTATTTTTCAATTTTTTTAGGATTTTTTTTAGGATTTTAAGAAAGTTAGGAATCAACGGCCTAATCGTTTTTTCTTCTGCAGAACTCAGCACGGGCCGTGCCTACTGAACATGCCCCGTGCCCAATCATTGGAACTGGCAATCCTGTTTTAAGTCAGACAGTAAGCTGAACACGGGGCCGTGCCCACTCAACACGCCCCGTGCCCAAGGTTCAGTTACTGAAAACAGAACCGTGAGATCCCGACGGTTGGTAATTTCAGACACAAATATGAGTGATACTGATAATTTTTACTTTCGGCACTTTTATGGTACGTGGTGTCGAATATGTGGTGGTTCCCATAAGGAATTAGAATGTTATTTTCTAAATTATAAGCTCCACTATATAGACCCATCGTTTTCCTGTATCCTTAAGAGGGGCGAAAGTAAAAATAATCCCTATCTCTCCCTCGAATGCTCTCAACCAGATTTTCTAGGAGAACTGTTTCTTGATGAACTATTTCAATTAGAAGATCTAATTCTTAATTGGTTAAAAGAACTTAGGATAGATTTTAATAATTTATCTCAAGACAATAACCAAGAAGAAGTGTTGGGATCGCATTCAAACAACTTCGTTGTTCCGGACGATACTTCTAACTCTAGTAAGGACTTGAGCGATAGTCGTCCCTGTGTCGATTGTGCCGTGAAGGACTCCACATCGACTTCATTCGATGCATACATAGACCTGAGCGATTCGGCATACACCTTCTTTAACGAGAGCCCGGGAAAAGGTTGGACTTGTCCACCTACATATAGCATAGGAATCACCCTCACCGACAACCTCTTGCGTTCTCGTCTTAATCTAGAACAATTAAGGTATCTTAGGCACTTTGGGGTTGTTCCATCCAGTAAGGAACCGCCCGATCGAGAAAAGTTCCATAAAAATAGACAAACTTCATAAACAGCCCTTCGACACGGGGCCGTGCCCAAGTCAACATGCCCCCGTGCCCACCAAAATATTCCCTTCTGACTTTCTGTCAGAATACGGACAAAACGTGTCAGGATCTTGCCTGCACACGGGGCCGTGTCCAGTCGACACGGGGTCGTGTCCAGTACGCTGTCGTTTTCTATAAATGCAGCCAAGAGTCCTGCACATTTGGACCATCCAGGGACAGAGATTTGAAAGGATCTTCTTACCTACCATCCTAGGTATTTTCTAAAAGAAGTTTCTCAAAAACCTTCTTGTCCTTTCCTCTTTTATCCACTTTCGTCTTCTTCAATTTTCCTTCATGCTTCCATTAAAACTTGAAATCTCCATAATTTCAAGCTTTATTGAGATGTTTGTTAGAGTTTTATTCATGGGATCTTGTTAAAAATAAGTTCTACAACAAATTTTTAAGTTGTTTCTGCTTAAAAACGTTTTAAACATCATAAATACAAATTAAAACTCCATGATCCATTGTCCTAAAAATCTGCAAACATTTGAACACGGGCCGTGTTCGTTGAACACAGGGTCGTGTCCGAAGTACTGATTCCATAAAGTTGAACTCTTCTCGGTATGTTTTCTCAGAATGGCGAGCAGAACTAGCGGAACATCTTCATCACATTCCAGAAACAACCGACAAGGGAGAAGATCATCAACGGTTGAAGATTCTCTTGTAAACTACGTTTACGCCTTAAGAGAGACCCTTGATGAGATGACAGGGGTGGAAGAAGCATTGGTTGACCGTATTAATCATTTGACGGTGGGGCTAGAGGGATGTCTTCGAGAGGTCAACCTTTTGCACCAAAGGTTGAACATTCTCGCTTCTCCTCCTTTGGTACCAATCATTACCCAAAGGGCATGGAATGTGGTTCCTGAAGTCATCATACCGGCCGAATGGTACGCCATACATCCGGAGCCCCCTCGGGAAGTACTACAAGGGGTTCCGGTTGGTGTCGCTCCTCCTCCACAAGATGTTGAAGAGAATGACGCAGCCTTCTTCTTCCCAAGGGAGATAGAAGAATGGCTTTAAGGCCCCTCGGCTCGGAGTTCTACAAAGATTTTAGATACCGGAAAACCATTTCTGAATTTTTGGTTCTTATTGTACTCGTAGAGCTCCATAAGATGATTTTACTTATCACTTGACCTATCTAATTTAGGACCCTTTAATTTTATTTTCTGCTTTGTTTTTAAGCTTTTAGGACTATTATGTAATTCTCTCTATGACTTAATGAATGATGGTTTTAGTTAATTTGGTGTTTGGATGGTGTTGAAACGAATAAAACACGCTCGGGATGGCAAAGGATGACAAGGGAAACTTGAACCAGCACCCCATGCAGGAAAACAGAGCCATCTGACAAAATTCCTTCGTTAACAGCAAGTTCAGCACGGGTCGTGCCCACCCAACACGGCCCCGTGCTGCACAGTCTGCAGAAAATGCCCAGTTCAGGTAAACTGGACACGACCCGTGTTCACCCAACATGCCCCCATGTCCAGGCTTCTGTTTATCTTTTTAAATTTTGTTACTGGCGACTGAACACGGGGCCGTGCCCGGACAACACGGGGCCGTGTCCAGACCCCCAGTAACACAATTTTTGCTTTTTAACACCTTTTTACACATTCAATCAACCTAAAAACTTATTTTTGGGACACATTGAGGACAATGTGTAATTTAAGTGTGGGGGGGGGGGGGGATGCTAAAACCTTGAATCTTGCAAGTCCTAATAACAAGCCTTACACAAAACTCTATTGGAACCGCTAATCACCCCAAATTTTTTCAAAAACTTTCATTTTTTTACTTGTCTAGGTTTAACTCGGGAAATTCAAGTTCTAAAAAGGTTATATTTTTACAAATTTACAACCCATAGCGTCGTGATAAAAAGAACCAACATAAGAAAATTATGAAACGGCATGACAAGCTTAGTTAAAATTGATTGTATATACTTGATCACATAAAAAACTCATTCCCACAAAAGTGAGCTTTGAGCCTTTATTGAGCATACAAATACATATCATTAAACTAAATGCTCATTTTTCGTTTCTTGTGTGAATAGCCGCTTGGTTCTTACGACTCTAGAACTTGCCACGACGATACATTCCCGGTCCTTACCAACTTAAACCCGAGTAAGTAAATGGAGGCATTAGGACTAACCCTTTATTTTTCTTTTTTTTTTTTACCACCTACCCAAAATCCCCCTAGTTAGCCCCTTTGAGCCTAAACCTTTTCATTTCATAACCCAAACCAAACACCCTTTCACCCACCAAACACCCTTTTTATTTTTAACATTTTATTTTAGTAACAACCCCGGTATTTCGTATGACTTTTCAAAAAAAAAAAATATGTTGATGATGAAGCAAAAGAGAAATAAACAAACAAGTTTATCAAAAATAACTTTGTTTGAATAAAAGCTTCATCAAAATAAAAGTTGCAAAAATAAAAAGTCTTACGAAAACCGACGCTTGTTACGATTTTCGCCCTTTCACTAACCACTAACCCAACCACCCACCTTTAACCCAAGCCTAACCCTTCACCCCAAAAGTCCTCTTGATATTTACAAAGGTGTATAGTTAAAAAGGAGGAGCATTGATTGCTTGGCAAGCCTATGGTAGGAGTAAGTTCCATGCCGCTCTCGAGTGTTTCACTAAAATACATCTTCGGCCGAGTGTTGAGTGATCCGCCGTGAGGTATGTGAACTTGTATATAAATAGAATTTTAAAGAGGCATGTTATGCCCTAAAAAGTAATTTATCTTATGAAAAGTTTTAAATAAATCATGACGAATAGGATTGTAAATAAATAAAAATAAAACTTAATAAAGAATCTTGGAAATCCCGACACTCTATGACAAGCCCAAAAACCTTCTCTTCTACCCATTCCAATTGGGAGTGTAAAGCCACATTATAAAGAGTTTTGCTTGAGTACAAGCAAAGAGTCAAGTGTGGGGGTATTTGATGTGTGCAAAATGCAACATATAAATTACATCAATTGTGGCATAAAACTAACCCTTTTCTAGTACTAATGTTGGAAAAAGTGTGCTTTTGTCTTCCTTTTGTATTTTTAGGATTAAATGAGCTCAAATTAACAAAAGAAGCAAAAAGACAGCTAAATCTAACATAAATACAGGAAAAGGATCAAAAGAGACATGCCCGACCCCACGACAGCATATTCCCAAGCAAAACAAGAAAACAGAAGGCTGAACATGCCCCGTGCTCAGTGAACACGGGGGCGTGCCCAAGTGCCAGCATAAAAGACAAAGCTATAGAAGCTTCTATCGCCCACCACGGGGCCGTGCTCAGTGGACACGGGGCCGTGGTTAACTATAAGATTCGCAGAATCCAGGCAAATCTTGATAGTACAGATATGCTTCTGTACACGGGGGCGTGCCCAGCGGACACGGGGGCGTGGTCAACTAATGCAGACAAACTGCAATTAATGAAGACAGAGAAGAGGATGGACACGGGGCAGTGCCCAATGGACACTGGGCCGTGCCCGAGCTTCTGTTCAGCCTATAAATAGGAGTGCTTGGCTCAAGCTCAAACCATCCCTTGGCACACCACCTCTCTCACACTTCACCCACCACCCACCACCACCATAACACCATCATCCATTGTCCATCATAGAGTGTGTGAGTCGTCTCGGGATCCAAGATTGATCGTAAGAGTTCTTGACAATCAAGGCCATGTTTGCCTAAGACTCTTATATCACTTGGTGAAGACAAAGTGTCTAGTGTAATACTTTTTATTTTTAATCTTTTCGCACTTTTTACTTAGTTATGTATTAATGACTTTAATAACTAGTTTCTTATGTTGAAGGTGATTCTTCCTTATCATTTGTCCGTGGTGTCTTGGCATTATTTTACTGTCTATATAAAATAAAAGATTTTCACCATTCATATCTCCACGGTCTATATGGAGGTATGTTGGCTACCTGGTCGGGGGTTAAGGGAACTGTTTGGTAAGAGTCTTGCCTTGTTCAGTGTATAGATCCTGCAAGAACCTGGGTCAAATTTAGTAGGACCTCCTTCAATACTTAACGGTATTTGATGGCGGGGGTCCAAACTCTTTGATCCCCTCATATGTAAGCTACTATTAATACTTTAACCCGGCTACTTAGGACTGTATCCCTGCTGACTCAGACTACTTAGCCGAGGGTAACGTCACCTTCAAAAGAGGGGCCTACCATAATATGCATTAATAACTTAATTAATTATCTTTCAATAATCCGACCCTTTAGGATTGTATCCTTGCTGACTCAAACTACTGGGTTGAGGGTAACGTCACCTTCAAAAGAGGGGCCTACTACAATAACTAAGATAATCTCTTAAAAAGTGCAAACGTGCGGAAATAATCAAAGGTTACACTATACACGAGTAGGAGCCAAGTGATTCATCTTGTCTATCTATTTTTACTTTTATTTTATTTTCAGCATTTTAGTTAGTTTTTATTTTTCTAGTTTAAAACCTTTTTCTAACTTTTTGATTTGATTAGACGTTGAGGATAAACCGGTATTAAAAGTTCTTGTGTCCTTGGACGTCCTCGGTATCTTACCAACACTATACTACGCTCACGATGGGTGCACTTGCCCATATGTGTGTTTAGTGTTAGTAAATATCGTGTTTTATAAATTTAAAACTTGGCTAAAGAAAGTTTAAAATGGCTTAAAATAAACATTAAAACCATAACACACTTCACACACATCAACCGACAAACCATGTCTACATTTGGTGTATGAGATGTGGGATTCAATGATTGAGAAGGTGAAGGCCGAGATCTACATGAAAGAAAAACGTCCCTTATCTACTCGTAGTATCTTTTATGATGTTGTGCATCAAGTTTTAGTGGCTCGGTGGACGAAGAATAACACTCCTCTACATTGTTTAGCACACTCTTTAAATCCAAGGTATATGATTTGAAATTACATGCTTGGTTTCTATTATGTATTTATATTTTTACTTTTAAATGTAGTAGATATTACAGTGACGCATGGTTACTTGCGGATAGTAAAAGACTCCCTCCTCATAGGGATGGAGAAATTTCACAAGAGAGGAAGACTTGTTTTAAGAGATTGTTTCCTAATGATGATGAGCATGATAGAGTCTTGGATGAGTATGCTTTGTTTTCAATGAAGGCTGGTCCTTTTGAAGATTTAACATGTATTACAAATATGGATACTATGGAACCCAAGTCATGGTGGGCTAACTTTGGTGCTTAAACCCCTCTTCTCCAAACTTTAGCTTTTAAATTACTTGGACAACCTAGTTCGTCTTCATGTGCTGAGCGAAATTGGAGCACCTATGCATTTATCCACTCGCTTAGGAGGAACAGATTGACTACAAGTCGTGCTCAAGACTTGGTTTACATCCACAACAATCTTCGGCTTTTGTCTAGGGCACCTAATGATGTTGTAAATACGTGGGATGTGGGTGGAGATGCTTTTGACTCGACGGAAGATGTAGGATTTTTGGAGTTTGCTGATCTTTCATTAGATGAACCGGAACTTGAAAGCGATTTGCTTGTTAACGTTTGATTAGATGTGGAAGATATGAGATTTTTGAACTTTACATCATTGTATAACTATTTTGGGGTTTTGTGTTACATTATCTTTAATATATATTTATTTTTTTATATGTTTTTATTCCCGTACTCGTCCCGTCCCCGCTTCTTGAATTTTTTAGTTTTGCCTTTTCCCGTTCCCGTACCCATCCCAGTGCATCATAGCCCAAACCAATTGTTCTGTGGATCATTGGCAGATAATCTCCTAACTAACAACTGCCTCATGCAAGAAAAGAGCACACATATCAGTGTGAAAGACTGTTGCGATAGAGGAGCTCAACCAAGGCGTTCAGTCACCTCTCAAAGGAAGTGGTTCACTTCAAAATGGTAGGCTAAGTATGTCTCATGAGTTGAGGTGCACTACAAATCAAATATCTTCAACTAAAGACGTAATCGTCGGTACATGAAGGTGGGTGGCGAAAACGGGTGTGGGTAAATACTTCACCGTGGATCATGGACATATGTAACTGGGTGCTTAGTGACCAAAGAATCAATTTTTAATAGTGGTGGTTGGTTTTAGGATTATTTTTATGTATTCTACTTGTCTTTTAATAAAAAGAAATTGATTCTCTGTAGATTTGTTTCTATTTATTTATATTTCGTCAATAATGGTTTATTAATTATTAGGATCTTATATTATTTCGTTCAGAGAGTTCAGTTTCATCAGTTTTCTCTAACAGATAACATATTTTATCGGATGCCACTTCAAAGAAAAGTAGGTTTTGGTATGCTGTCGTTGTTTTTGTTTGCCACTTTATATGTAACCACACAAACATATCTTCAATATCATGTCCTCCAACAAGGAATTAAGCTACGAGATCCCTCATCTAATTCGTGTGTACAAAGATGAAACTATAGAGCGGCTGATGGTTACACCTTATGCACCCCCATCGTTACACGACCCAATCACTGGAATATCCTCGAAAGACGTGGTCATTTCCCCCGACTTTTCTGCTCGTATCTACCTCCCCAAACTCACATCAACAAGTTTCAAAAAGCTCCCAATCTTAGTCTACATGCATGGAGGTGGGTTTATCTTGGGATCAGCATTCACTCTACTTGAACACAACTATCTAACCACAATGGTTTCTCATATCAATGCACTTGTAATCTCAGTGGATTATAGACTAGCCCCAGAAAATCTATTGCCAACAGCTTATGAAGATTGCTGGACAGCACTTCAGTGGGTTGCATCACATTCAGCAAGTGATGGACGACATCAAGAGCCTTGGTTGGTTGACTATGGAGATTTTGATAGACTGTACATTGGTGGGGATGGTTCAGGTGCTAATATAGTCCACAACTTGTCTTTGAAAGCAGGAAAAGAAAGATTAAATAATGATGTGCAAATATTAGGTGGGTTTCTAGGTTGTCCATTTTTTTTGGACTTCAAGACTTGTGATGAGAGTTTGGCATATAAGTTTTGGATGCTATCAAATCCACATGCTCATGGTGGGATTGATAATGCTTTGATTAACCCGTTTGTGGACCAGGGATTTGAGGCAGATTTTGGTTGCAGGAGGCTGCTAGTGGTGGTTGCGGAAAAGGATCCGACCAGGGAAATTGGGATAAAATACTTTGAAACTGTTAAAGAAAGTGAGTGGGATGGGGAGGTTGAGATTTTGGATATTGAAGGAGAGGGTCACTGCTTTTATGTTGTTGATAGTACAAGTGAAAAGGCCAAGAGTTTGATGAATCATTTGGCTTGTTTCATTGTTTGAGTTCGTGGTTGATAGCATGTTTATTCAATATTATTTTCTTGATCCAACTTGGTAATTTACAAATTTTCAAATCTTTATAACAATGTTATTTATAAGACCATGGGTGTGGTTTGGGTAGTCCCTTTGGGAACTATCCGTCACGTAGGTGCCACGTCACATTGGGGGGATCCCCACACCCCATGGTCTAATATTATTATTGTTGTTAGAAATAGTACATATATCAGATATCACAAATAGTCATTCTTGGATTGATGTTAGAAAACTGTATAAGCGAAGTTCCTACCGTCAAAAGTTCCTACCGACGTTGAGTTACTATTAATGAAAACTTACTACCGATAAAAAGTTCATGCTGATGGAATGTTGCTGTCGAATGGTGTGTTTATACTAATGGTGTATTTGTCGATGATGAAGAGTTAATGTTGTTAGAAAGATGAAGATTCAAATAAAGATGTTATAAAGATTGTCTTTATTTTGGAAGATCTCTCTTTTGTATTCTTGTTTTGACTTGTAAACATATTTTACTAGTTAAGAGAATTTTAGCAATTTTAAGCATATTAATCGTATTTAACCAATGTAACACAACCCTCAAAATAGTTGTCCGATGATTTATTGGTGCTAACTGAATTACGATTATGAAGTACTTGTGCTCTTGGTTAAACAAGGTGTTCTTGTTAACAATTACTCGTTCTTCCTCTCCCAATACGATTAATTAACTACGAACAAGTTGTTGAATTAACCAATCCAACAAATTTGTGTCCACTCGAGCATAGGCTATAACTAATGTCAATGGATTCGTATCGGCCTTCTAATCAATAGCCTTAAAAAAACTGTTTGTAATTTGGAGAAAAACATAACTCCGTTAAGTTTTTTTAACGGGGACCGGTGTAGGAAAAATATATGAAAGGTGGGACTGGTGGGGGGCAGGGGCAGACTTATGAAGAAACATCGGGTTCCCAAGAACCCATTCGGTTTTTAGTTTGTAGTGGAAATATATATATAAAACTGTAAAGGAACCCATATGTAAAACATTGGTTCGAATCTCTCTTCTGGCTTTTTTTTTTTGCTCCGTTTTTTTTTTTAACAAAACCCTTTTTTTTTTTGCTCCGTTTTTTTTTTTAACAAAACCCATTTAGGGTTATACCAAAACAAACGCAAAAGTGCAGAACATAAACATCGCACAAGACAGCCTCCACCCTCACCCACCTCCCTCTCCAGCAATAACCATCTATCCTCCGGGCTCCGGCTGTCGTTCTCAACTTCTCCAAGTCTCCAAAGTCCAAAAGTGAAAAGACCAATCAAAATCATTCTCTTCTCACATGTATGTGTTATTGATTTATTGTTGAATTGTTGATGTTGATAGTAATGTTAAATAGTAACCTAGCTTTAATTGTTTAAATTGGTTATTATTGAATCGTTCTATTCTCACATGTCTGTTTAAATTGTTTTAATTAGCTTGAATCGTTTCAAATTTTGTTGATGTTTTTATTAGTGAAACACATTGAAACTTGAATTTGGTATTTAGGTGGTATGCAGAGGAATATTTTAAGTTTTCTTTTCAAAGGGAACCACCATCTAACCTTGAATCATCATCTTTAACTAGTAAACCCTTGAAAATAGAGGAACCCAATTTCAACTTAACAGCCTAGTCAAGAAGATGAAATTAGGCGGACATATTTGCTTAGAGGTCCATGTCAACCGAAAAGGAAAAAAAACTGATTTTCCACAAACACTTATTGGTAACGGTGACAAGTTAAGACGTTTTAATCCTAAATGGTACACAGAAAAGTATGAAAACTGGTTGGAATATAGTGTCAAAGCTGATAGAATGTATTGCTTATATTGAATTGTTACCTATTCTAATGATAATATTCTTTTCATTATTGTATCGTACTTTTATTATGTGATGAACCTTACCCGATCCGAACTATCGAACCGACCCAAAATATTTTATGTTCAGACATATGAAGTTGGAGTATCTGAAAAAGTGAAGCCAGTGTAAAAAAATCCTGGATCCGCCACTAGTGGGGGGAATATTTAAAGGTGGAACTGTTAATGGCCAATGACCTCTAGTTGGGATTTTCTTAGCTCGAAGTGCTTGAAATGATGTATCTTCACGTTTATATATGAGATATCCAATGTTTATAAACGACGTTTTAGTTTATTACTCTAACAACTACACTTCTTACATATTTCTTGGGTAGCCCAGTTGGCCAGCCCCACTCACCCTCTCCTTAGAGGTCCCGGGTTCGAATCTTGGTGTCCGCATCCCACGGCCAAGCTCTTCGCTCTCGGTTGGGTATTCACCCCCAGGCAGCTATGGGGCTAAGCTAGCTTGTTGAGTGTGATCACTCTAGCGGTTGGGAGGACCGTGGAATATCCCCCAACTACACTTCTTACATTTTTATTTTTTTATTTTTAGTTATTATTTATTACTCTTACATAGGCATTATTTAAGTAAATCTTCTTTCCTCCTTTCCTTCTTCACATCGGCTTTCGAGTTCTTTTTTTTTTTTTTTGAGGCTTTCGAGTTCAACGGACAACGATTACCCTTGGCCTTTATACATTATTTTGGGATAACTGTAACAATTAATCTATAAACATATATTATTTTGAGTGATCATGTTTGAAGCGTGATTTATGTAAGTAGGGCGTCAAGACGACAATTTTTGCTAATGTCACGATATAAAAATAACCAAATACTATATCTTGACGGCGCACTGACACAATGACTATTAACTAGTAAATATATTTTGACAAATTGCATGATTGTAAGCTAACCTAAAGTATCAATATTAATGATTATATTGGAGCATTTTTTTTTAAATATAGAAACAGCCAGCCCAACAAGGGGCATTTAACAATACACAATTGCATATATCTAATCTATACTGTATATATTTATAAATGCGCAGACAAATAGATAAAATTTCGTATATGTTATTATAAAAATATACCAAAAAAACAATAAGATTTGGTATATATGTATAACGTGTCAAAAAGAAATGCCAACTCAAATCAAGGCCGGCTCCATAGACTTGTGAACCTAGGCACGAGCCTAGAGCCACCAAAAAAATAAGGGACTCAAAGTTTTTATATATAGTATATATGTATTAGGCCCAAATAAATACATTTATTGCAAAACTAAACTAGTTTTCATTAAAGGAGCCTAACGTAAATATTTTTTAGCAAAAAAGGCACAGTTTCAAAACTCATTTCGCACTAATTTCTGGCTATTACAACACAACATCCATCAACCATCAACCTAATCATCACTATTCAGCGGCCTAAAGCCACTAAAATACAGCCGCAATTATCGTTCCCACTTCCCATCGCAACCTGCTTTAAATTCTAGGCTACGGCTATCACTAGACGAAAAAATTAACTGTATTCACCCATGGCAACGGTCCCATCATGATTGGAGGAGAGTTTATGAGTGAAATTAGGGCCTCCAAAAATGTTGGAACGGCCCTCACTCAAATCAACACGCACGTAACGTAACATAACAATAAAATAGTGCATATGTGAAACCAATGATGTAATAAAATGAGTTTTATTTTTATATTCATTGGATCTATATGTGATGATACTATAAAGATTGCAATCAATGTTTTACTTTAATACTTGAAACATGAAATTAATGTCACATAAATTGTGATTTGTAATTTGGGTCCTCATCTTAATTGGGACAAAAACCTTTGAACGAAAGATGGGGTTCTACATTGATGATAAATTTATAACAAGAACTCATAAATTGTATAGATGAACACGGGCTAATTTAGTTTGAAAATTGGTCAGACTGATATTTCGATTTTTTTAATATATGTAATTGATCGGTTAGGTTACAATTGATTCATTGTTTTATTATTAGGCGATAATATGTGATTAATTCGGTAAACCTCGCTGGGTAATGCATTCTTTAAGAAAAACATAAAAAATTACTATATAATAATATATTATATTTGAATTTGAACTGGTTATTTCAGTTAGGGTTTGGTTCAATGCAGAACTCATATTTTATACAGAACTCTTAAGAACTCTCTAGAGCCCTTGATCTATTAATCAATGGTTAAAAATAAATCAGTCTATAATTGTAATTAAAAGGAAATTAAAGAGGTAATTTTAAACGATGCAAGGGTATAATAGTAACAGAACATTCTTTGAATTTGGTAAAAACAACATATATCCCGATTTTTCCTCTCAATACTATATCCAAACTTTGTATATCTACGTACTACTTTTCCTCCTCAATCCTATACACAAACTTTATATAGCACTATTATTTGTTTTTTATGGATATTAAATTAACACAAATTAAAATATGTAACATCAGTTTCACATTTGTGGACTTACATATATGAAAATCTACAAATTACAAGCTACATATATGTAAATGTTTAAGTGAATCTAAAATTTTGAATTAACATATATCTAAATAAGACAAATACATGTATGTATGTAAATAAAATAATTGTATATGTGTAACTGTAATATACATAAATTAAATAGGAGACTTGCACATATGTTTATAACTATATATGTTTAAAAGAGAAGGGAATTACATATAAGTAATTGAATTATATATCATAAGTTACATATGTGTAAAACATAAATTACATACATGAAAAATAGTCAACTACATATATGTAAATAATAATAAGTCAATCAAGCGTATGCAGATCCGAATCAATAAAACAAACATTATGTACATTTCGTTTAAATAAATATCCTTTTTTTAATTTCGAACATTACAATTCATTTTTGAAAAATGGAAATGAAATGAAAATTAATCCGTACGCTTGCGTTTTGGATCCATAGACAAAGAATTTAGTTACCTGCAGTAATCTTTGTTTTAGTTGGATAGTAGTGAATCAATAGGTAAGTTCATAAACTCCATTATCCATTATTTTATAAATCGTAATTAATTGGTGAGGAGAGCAAAATATGGAGAAAAATTAGGAAATGACTTTTTGAATTTTCCCAATTTACTTTAATGCCCCTCATAAATAAAATAATGAAAAAATAAAATGAGTGGATGTAAAGAGTTACTGTAAATTTTTTTAGTTCTGAAATGATCTTGATCCTTTCAGTTATGTATAAAAATATAATTATAACCAAACCAATCCGGAGGCTTGTTGGAGACATAAAACCATTGAGTTGTCTTTTGATTAAAAGTTTCTTTTTTTCTTTTAAAAAGAGAACTTCATTAAAAATGACCAGCCCGAAAAAATTTTGATTAAAAGTTACCGTTCAAAAAATAATAATAAGCGGACCACAACGATAATCAAACATTTTTTCTATTTGATTCAGTGTTTCAACTACATATGTTGGCAAGCCCACAAACTAGATTTGATTATTTGTCAACATGGTTTATTAATAAATGCTTTAGCCATGTGTTACTCCAAATCTGAAAAGAGGGCCGGCCTGAATTTATTCGCTTTCATTTTTTGTCACTTCACATGAAATAAGCTTTCAATACAACATACGTAGTTTATTTTTCATTCTTCCATTTCTAATGGACACACACGCACCAAGTGATGTCTTCGGGATAGTATAAGGCTTAGAGATCATGAGATCTTAGGTTTGATTCCTACAAAGAAGTTTTTCTTAAATTGATTTTCCTTCTAAATTGGTGTATATGCATTATAGACTAGTGTAGATGGATATGATCCGATGATTCTCTGGTGGCAGAATGATACTTTAATGGTCCGTCGGTGATCCAAACTTTTCATTCTAATAAAAAATCTCAAAAGAATTATGTTTTCGTATTTTGGAAATTATCCGTATTTTAGTCGAGTGTCAATTTACAAAAAAGTGCACTAAAGATAGTATCGTTGTAATTTTATTAGATATATTCCATGTAAATTCAACTTCTAAGAGGTTGAAATTATGTTAAGTAAATTACTTTAGCAACTTGTTTAAAGTACTAGAAACAAACATAAAGCTTTGTTAACAGAGAGTGTAGGAAAAAAATAGGTTTAGATTTTAATGAATAAATTGTGTGAATTGATTTTAACATAAAATTATAACCAATATGAATCTAAATATGCAGGGTAGGAAAAAGTAGAAAAATACAAAATAAGCACGGAGAGTTTTTATATTATAAAGGGTATAAAAAGTGGTTGTGAGTGGAGGAGAGAGAAAATGTTACTGTTCATCTGTATATTTGGGGGGACACTGTTCACCCAGTATAATTTTTTTAATATATATTGAAAGTGGTTGTGAGTGAAGGAGAGAGAAAAATGTGATGATAATATTATTTAATTGAAAAGGAGAGAGAAAAAATATTTGTTTTTAGTGGAAATATATTGATATAGGAGTTGTTTTTTAGTGGAATGTATGTATAATTTGATGGTTTGGATGTTGCTTATTTTCAAATTTAAACAAAAATATTTTTTAATAATTATTATATCTAAAAATGTTTTGAAAATACTTCAATTTTTAATAATAAAGTGGACAATTCTGAATCATAGGTTTATTTTGTTTGATTAAGTCTTATATATATATATCGCGGGGCGCGGTTATCGTGGTTCTCATAACTCGTGGTGGTTCTCATTCTAGCGGCTCCCTATATATATATATATATATATATATATATATATATATATATATATATATATAGGGGAGGGTTCATTGGGGAACACTAAAAAGTGGGGAACGGGGGAACACTTTTAAAAATTATACTTAACATGTTAAAAAAAATATTTTTCTAAATTTTTTTCGGCGCTTTTTCTTATAAATACAAGTAGAAACATTTTTGATAAAAAAAATCAAAAACTAAAAATATAAAAAAATGTTTAAAAAAAGTTATATCTTATAGAATTAACTTAACATGCTAAAAATATTTTTTTTTAAACTTTTTCAGCGCTTTTCTTTATAAAAAGGAGGAGAAACTAGTCGAGTAAAAAAAAATGTTCTAAAAAAAATTTTTTAGCCTTTTTTTAATTGTTTTTTTAATATTTTTAGTTTTTGATTTTTTTATTAAAAATGCTTCTACAAGTATATATAAGGAGAAGCGTCGAAAAAGATGTTTAAAAATTTTATTTTTAACATGTTAAGTTAAATTTTTAAGAGTGTTCCCCGGTTCCCCACTTTTTTAGTGTTCCCCAATGAACCTCACACTATATATATATATATATATATATATATATATATATACAGAGGAAGGTTAACGTACATTACAGCTTAACGTACATCACGTACGACAGGTAATTACGCACGTTCATTTTAAAATCACGCACGTTATAACTCAAAAATCCAAAATCACGCATGTTGAAACACAATAATCACGCATATTGAAAACATTAATCACGCATGTTATAGAACAAATCACGCACGTTGTCGTACGTGAAGTACGTTAAGTCGTAATTTAGATATACTTTCTATATATATATATATATATATATATAGGGTAGGGTTCCAGCGTGAACAACCTCCCAAGAGTGAACTGCGTGAACAAATCTGGACCCTTGATTTCCTTTTTAGTTGTTAAGGGTAGGATTGTAATTGTATAAAAAATTAGATTTAAATCATTATTTAAATATTGAATTAAGTTACACATTTCCTATTTTAAATTCATTATCCACATAATGTTTTATTTATTAATAAGATAATTATCAAAACAAACAACAAAACCATATTTCAATTTTAATTTTTATTTCAGATTTCATCACCAGAATTCAAATTTTGATTTTTAAGATCCACGTAACCTTCATATTTCAACGGTATACACATGTGTACTTGGATATAAATAGAACAGTACACATGTGTACTCAGGATCGTACATATGTGTAATACATACATAGAAACATATCTGTAAAACTATTTTATATTTAACAAATTACAAGTTCCATAATGTTTTCCAAACCAAACAAAAAAACATATAATTACAAGTTTCAGTTTCGTAAAAACAATAAACCCAACATAATCGAAAAAACAAAAAAACATAATTTTTTACAACTATTCGCCACGTTGTATGCTGAATCATCCTTGTCGACCAAGCAAAAAAACATATGTGAATCATTCTTATCGACCTCATACGTGAATCATCCTTATCGACCTTCCATCTCTACTTTTCTCGTTAACGACATCTCCTATAATAAACTCAGCAACTAATACTTTGTATCATTCACAAGTGTACATCAACAACATTACACATTCAATACAAAAAAAAAAATCTGAGATATAACAAAAACAGACGCAATACACATGTGTACATCGCGTTAAGATTAGAATACACATGTGTACATCGCATTAAAAACAGAGCAAAACCAGAATGCACATGTGTACATCGCAGTAAAACCAGAGCAAAATCAAAATACACATGTGTACATCGCATTAAAACAAAAAGCTAAAGTTATTCACAGAAACAGAGTTAAACTAAAGTTTTTTATTCATTAAATGCCCACAAAATTGTCACCGTAATTTATACAAATTGTTAAGTTTTAATCACATTTTTATAAAAAATGACCTTTTTATTGGTGACAGTAACCAAGATTTAGAAAACAAGAAAAGAAGTGAAATCAAACAAATTTCTTGTAAAGAAATTGACCCATTATCAAACAACAAACAACCCATAAAAACCTAAGCAAGTTCAACACAAAAAGCTAAAGTTATTCACAGAAACATTTCATCGAACTGTTGGTGTGCCTCCTTACTTCTTCCTGTGGGAACACTGATCTGGTGTAGCCAAATTGATATAATCTTTTGTGTTCGTATGCAACCTTTATCATCTAGGCAAGCTTAAATCAAACAAAGAAAAACAACTTTTTTTAGAGAGAACTTAAATGACAGCAATGTTCCAAAATTAATAAAATCCAACTGAATAAAACTAAACAGCTAGATAATACAATTACGTATAAAGAACAATAATCGGATTAGAATTACCTTATCTGATTGCTTTCGAATACAAACTTCCTCCTACTTGTAATCGACGGTGAATGAAAGCCTAGGCCTAGCCCTAGCCAACAACATTTTGGGCGGCGAGAAGTCCGGCGAATCGATATCGGCGATGAATCGTTTTTCTTCGGTTCGGATCTGAAAAACGATCCGACGAAGATCAATGTTGGCGATGAAATGACGATGTCCCATTTTTTCTTTGATTCGGATCTGAAAAACCATCCGGCGATACTTCTTCGATCTGGGCGATGAAGGTGAGAGAGAAATTTGGATCTGGGCGATGAAGATGAGAGAAAGATTGAATATGATGATTTTCTTCGATCTGGGCATCTGGGCGATGAAGGTGAGAGAGAAAGTTTGACGATGAAGAAAGATTGAATATGATGATTTGTGAGACAGAACGAGATTTATGCAATTAGTTTAAAATGGAAATTACACATATACCCTTATTCATTTAATTAAATAGTAACAATTAATCAAATAATTACCATTATGCCATTGACTTAAAATCTCAAGATCATAAAAATTAAGGGCCCAGATCAGTTCACGCAGTTCATAACTGAGGGGGGTGTTCACGCTTGAACCTAATCCTATATATATATATATATATATATATATAGGGGATCGCTAGAATGAGAACCACCACGAGTTATGAGAACCACGAGAACCGCGCCCCGCGGGTGGCCGTCGGCGACGAAATTTTTTTTACACCTAGATCCGTATATTTTAGTGGGGGGTTTAAATTTTCGGTTCAAACGGCGCGCCCGAGGGGGTAGTTTTTTACGCCCAAAGTTTGGGTTTTTTTAATTTTTCTTTTTTTTTACCAAACTTTGGGCGTAAAAAACTACCCCCTCGGGCGCGCCGTTTGAACCGAAAATTTAAACCCCCCACTAAAATATACGGATCTAGGTGTAAAAAAAATTTCGTCGCCGACGGCCACCCGCGGGGCGCGGTTCTCGTGGTTCTCATAACTCGTGGTGGTTCTCATTCTAGCGGCTCCCTATATATATATATATATATATAGGGCAGTGATCCTAAGAGAAGTCCACCCTATTTGAGAAATTTGAGAAGCAATCTGGACCACACATTTTCCCTAAGCAAAAAATGCAAAAAAAGGTGAAAAAATGCAAGTTTTTTTAGAAAAATCGGAGCTTTTACTTTGAGGTTTTAAATATTTTTTCTTTAATTTGTTTTTTTAGATTTATACACGTGTATATTGTTAATTTTTTAACTATACATATATGTATATTGTCAATTATACATATATGTATATACATGTTTAAACCCTAAACCTTAAACCTTAAACCCTAAAGCTAAACCTTAATGCTAAACCCTAAACCCTAAAGCTAAACCCTAATTCTAAACTCTAAAGCTAAACCCTAAAGCTAAACCCTAATTCTAAACTCTAAAGTTAAACCCTAATGCTAAACCCTAAAGCTTAACCCTAATTCTAAACCCTAAAACTAAACCCTAATGTTAAACCCTAAAACTAAACCCTAAAGCTAAAGCAAAACCCAAAAGCTGAAGCTAAACCCTAATGCTAAACCTAAAAACTAAACCCTAATGCTAAACCCTAATGCTAAAACCCTAAATACTAATGCTAAACCCTAATGATAAACCCTAAATAACACTTATTTTTGAATTTTAAACATGTATATACATATATGTATATTTGACAATATACACATATGTATAGTTAAAAGATTAACAATATACACATGTGTGTAAATCCCAAAAAAAATTAAATTAAAAAACAAACAAAACATAAAGAAAAAGCTCCGATTTTTCCAAAAAAAATTGCATTTTTTTTACACTTTTTTCATTTTTTTGCTTAGGGAAAATGTGTGGTCCAGAATGCTTCTCAAGTTTCTAAATTAGCCTACTACTTCTCACATGATTCTTATCATATATATATATATATATAGAGGAAGGTTCATTTGAGAAGAAATTTTATATGAGAAGAAAAAGAAGAAAGGGTATAATGGTAAAACATTAAATAGTTTATAACTCATCCCATTAATTATGTTATCTCTAATTAATAAAAAAAAAAACATTTTATCCTACACATTTCAAATTTTATCCTACATGTATCTTACACTTACCGAAATTTACCCTACGCATATCTAAATTTATCATACACATTTAAGAATTTATCCTACACATATACTAAAATTTATCCTACACATGTCGAAAATTGTCCTTCACCCTAAATTATTTTATCTTGAAAGAGTATATTTTAAAGTGAGTTACAAGTTTAGTTAGTTACTAATTAATTGCAATTAGAAATTTACCTATATGCCCTTTTTAATAACATTAAATACACATATTAAATGAAGTAAAATGGAGCATTTCTATTGGTTTAAAACTTATTCTTTTTATTCTTACAAATTTTTTCTTCTCATTTGAACCTTCCACTATATATATATATATGTGTGTGTGTGTGTGTGTGCATATAGGATTCGGATTTGTGAGTGCATATGTCTGCATCCTAAGTCCACGTGTCGTGTCTAAATCTAATATATTGAATTGTATTGTATTGTATTGTATTGTATTGTATTGTATTGTATAGATCAGATAGAATATCGTATTGAAAGGTCGGAAATATATGTTTGAAGGCCTTTCGCATGAAAGAGTCTTTCGTTCGAAAGGATCTCAATTCACCTTTCGTGCAAGAGAGTCCCAATCGTCCCAAGGATTTCATGCGACAGGAACATGCCTATAAATAGGGGACTTGGGCTTCTCATTCAAAAAATTTTGGCATTTTGAGGGGTGACTCTGCCAAAAATGTGTCCCGACTTTGTACTTGAAATTTATCAATAAAAACAAGGTTCAATCAGTATATTCTTGTGTATGTCATCGTCGTACATGGATTTCACACATGATATGGTGAATATCTGATCGACCGGATCACTCGAAGAACCGAAGCGGTCCTCACAAGTGGTATCAGAGCTTGGAGGCCAGTTTCAGTGACAGAGAGCACAAGAATTCAGCTGAATTGAGCAGAATTGAAGACTATTTCATAACATTTCACTTCTACTTCTACACTTTCTTCTTTAAACATCAAATTGACAATGAATTCATGGACAAAATTTGCTAAAAATTGAATATGTTGTGTGAATTCAAATAATAACAAACCCTTGAACAAACCAGACCTTAATTCAATCAAAACCAGTGAATAATTTTGAAAAAATGTCAAAAAAACGTAACTTGATTTTCGAGAGGAATGAACCAGTCGTTTGAAACAACTCACCTTTCGCACGAAACGTCACCTTTCGTGTGAAACGAACTGATCTTGTTGTTTGAAATATTACCTTCCGCACGAAAGGCATACCTTTTGCGCGAAAGAGTTTGGAATTTATTAGGTTTTTCAAAATTTAAACCCTTCGCACGACTGGCAGTCCCACTCGTACGAAAGGCATTAGTTCCTTTCGCTCCAAAGCTTGTTTGACCATTTGTTTGATTTTTCAGGTAGGTTTTCACGTAATTCAAGGTGTTGAAGATGGATTCAGAGTTTTATAACGCATTTGCAACTTCATTGAAGACGATGATGGCCGAGAATCTAAACCTCGACAATGCACTTGGAACGAATGTGAAACCTCCAAAGTTACTTAGTATGGAAGACTATAATGGGTGGTGTGAACGTTTTTGTAACTGGGTTCAGGCCAACGCGATGGAATGTTGGTTTTCGATACTCGAGGAGTATGCTGAACCAGTGAACGAACAAAATGTTAAGAAGTCGCTTATAAACTTTACCCAGCAAGAAAAAGAAGCTTTCATCCACAAGAAGAAAATGATCAACTTCTTTCAACAGTCAATCAAAGACGAAATCTATTCTTTGCTCCAACACACCGGTACCGCACACTCCATATGGATAGCATTAAAAAATAAATACGAGGGCAGTCGAGAAATGATGAAGAGCAAGAAAGCGCTGCTGAAAAAGGAGTTTGAAAAATAATAAGTTTGCAAGTTTTAAACATGTAAACATGATGTAACACGTATGGTTCACATAGTTAGCATGATTTCAACAAATAATCAACAAGTATAAACACGTATGAATGCGTAAAAAGAGTATAAATTTAGTTTGTTCACGAGGATTATTATTGTTTTCGATTACGCTAGACGTGCGAATTGTGTAACGGTTTTGAAACGAACGAGGTAACAAGTATAAAATCACATTTAAATTGAATCACATAAAAGAGAGGCTCATAAAACATAGGATTGTTTCGGGTAGAGAAACGTCGACTATTCCAAAGTGAATCGAAAGTCCTTTCAAATTAGAGAAACGTGCTTTGGCCTATAGGTAAGATACACTCGTCAAGAAGCGATTAACGGTATCTTACCCCAGTTACTACACGTCTCTAATTGATTGAAACAATCGAAACTTTGCCGAGAACGAAAATCGAGGAATTGGACTCAATCGATGTAACAACTCTCACCAAAAGTATTATTTCTTATTTTATTATGTCCAATAGGAAACCCTAATTGAAACCCCCCAAGTAATATTGCATGACTCCTAAAATTTTCAGAACAATCGAAACTAGGATCAGCGCCACTAAAACTCAAGGGGGGTATTCCCCCATTGACGATTATCTTCACAGTTTGTTGTAAAACGCGAATTTCCTTGAAATTTTGACTCACCTAGGCTAGGTGGACACAAGGATACCCTACCCTAAAAAGGGACCCGTCGCGTCACGCGCCAGGACCAGGTGGGTGTGGCGTGCCACGTGGGGGTGACCATTTTTCAGTATATATAGCAGGGGTTTGGCACTTGCATGTTGGCGTTATTATGACGGAAAATTTCAGTACGTACGTTAGTTATACCCGTTTTCCCCAAAAACAATCAAAATCCCGACACTCTGCTGCGACAACAGGGTAATAACTCGATCACTGCTACGATACAATGTCCGATCGATTGAAACTAATCCGATGGATGTTTAAGTGCTGCCTGAATACGGGCTATACTTTGTCATTCGTCGTGAGGGTTTTGATTTCGTGAGCTTATCGTAAATGTTGTATTAAGTTACTGACCTAGTTTCACGTGCATTGTTATTTACCTAGGTTACAAGAATAAATCAGTAGGAAAGGTTCTGTCCAGTTAAACTTGAAATGTGAGTCATTCTCTTTTTATCAAACTGCTTTACAAAACCCTAAATGTTTTCCAGTTATGCTTTGCAATGATTAAGTCTTTGCTAATCTTTAATTACTGGCAGTATGTGAGGGGTTTTGTGCACATTACTACTAACGATTTATCACTTTAGGTGGGCGAGCCTAATTAGTGATATGTCCACAGTCATAGATTCGGTCGAGTGACAGCTAAACCAGATAATTATATGATAAAGGGCAAATATAAAAAAACCCTTAATGCTGTAAATTTATAACAATGTGTCTTTTGTGCAAATTGAATGACTCGCCAGTATTTCCCCGCTGATAAAAATCTTTTTAAACATGTTTCAGGTGATCTGCTGTGATCTAGGAAAAAGTGTCGTGCAACACTACAAGCTTGAAGAAGTGGCTCAATAAAAGAAATAAATATGTTTTGTAAAACAGAGAATTTCCTTGTGAAATTTCCTTTATTGTAAATTATGGGGTTTGTCCCAAATGTGTGAAATAAAATAAATTGGGCATTTTCAAGTTTAAACGATCATGTTAACACTTCGGCTGCCAAAATGCAAATACCACAGGTTTCTGTCTTGCGGCTTCCGGACCAGGTAACACCGGGCCGGGGGCCATGACAGAAAAAGGTGGTATCAGAGCCACTGATTTAAGCTAATTAAGTATTCAGAAATACTTAATTTTCCTGGTTGCTATTCTGTGATTCTGTGAAAATTTGATTTGCAATAAATAAAATTCTAACTTAAGTTTGTGTGTTTTTTTCATATATGCTAACAGCATGAATGAGTTATCTGAAGCTCTTCAGAATCTCACTATCTATCCTACTGACATGGAAGTTTCCGAGGGCTTTTCCGGTTATTGGGCCGACACTGAGAAACCTATGGAATTCCAAGCCCAACCTCAGGATGAGGAACATAAACCAAGTATAATTAAGCGTATGAAGGTCGTATTTAAATATCATTTACGATCAAAACACGTTTTATGCATAAGTTTCACATATTTGAAAGTTTAGCACATAGTTTCCAAGAATTACGAATAAGCATCAATTGTTTCACGAAACTGAATGTATGAGCATGTATAAAGTATGTACAACATGAATTTAACAAAATACGAGTTTTATTTATGATCCAAGTCTCGGATTTTACAACGATTGCAAGGAAAGAACGATTACAAGAACACAAGACTTCCAAAAATAGAAATACGAACAAGACTTGCTATAAATGGAAAGTACAAATAAGCAGGGCGTTACAGTCTCCCCTTCTTTAGGGAATTTCGTCCCGAAATTTAGGAAGATGTAGGGAAAAGATGCGGATACTTCGTCTTCATGTGACTCTTGAGTTCCAAAGTGAATTCATGTCACACCCCCAAAATCCACCATGCAGAGTACCACCGCTTGGAGGCGTGACGTGACCAGGATCGAGCCACTAATCATATTGAACAACATAATTAAGTAAATAAAACAAAACACAATACGATTGGTGACCAAAAGGAAGTAAACCGATTTTAGGTTAACAGCGGAAGCATAAAACACAAGTTCAAATCATAAGTCCATAGTTCATAAATTTAAAGTCCAAACGTAGGTTTAATAAGTTTATAAAGTTTATTCATTAAGTACAGGACATATCAGTTCGCATTCCACAACGACCACCTCCATATGCAAGCTCCATAGCATCTAATGACCTGCAAAGCATGTAATAACGAGTCAACAACAAAGTTGAGTGAGTTCACGGTTGGTTGTCCATTTTAGAGTTGTTTCCAAAAACATAGTTTAATCTCATTCGGCTATCTAGCCGTGGGGGTTAACCCATAGTTCGAAAATGTTTATTAGTTAACCATCCCATGTCCACCTTCCCTGGCTATCCAGCCCGGCACTTTGGCCGTGGGGAGCTACCCCAGTATTTTAAACTACCAGACTCGTTTATCATATCGACTACTAACAAAAGAAATCAATTGTGCCCTAGCGTCGGTGTTCTATCACCACCGACGTGCCATAGTCCATTAGTACACGCCCGTCCGACTGGCACGGTGTGAGGTTTGTTAAACCTAATAGCGCTATTAACTAATGACCCGCTCGCCATAG
This sequence comes from Helianthus tuberosus, assembly GCA_030545235.1. NCBI lineage: Eukaryota > Viridiplantae > Streptophyta > Magnoliopsida > Asterales > Asteraceae > Helianthus > Helianthus tuberosus. The sequence continues at coordinate 93,017,910 of CM060406.1, forward strand.
CCTCGGCGATTAAGTCGATACAAAAAGGGAGGGACTTCGCTGATAGAGTTCTAGTCCAGTAAGTCTAACACGTCCCAACAGGACGAGGAATTTACATTCCTGAACACGTCTCAAAGGACGAGGAATCCCTATTCCTGTACCCATTCCCATTCCCACCGGGAATTTACCATGCTTTGTAGAAAAGTGTGAACTCACCTCGGTTTGCTCGGTTAGATTCTCAAATATAGCTAACAGTCAAGGTCGGTCAATCACGTCCTAGTATGATTTACCAGTTAGTCATTTAGTGGCTTACAAATATAGCACAAAGTTCCTACACGTATCTATCACATAGCATGCATTACTTTAACTGTTTATGCCCATACAAGTTTCCCATCCATTCCCCACTCATAAACAAACATACGATAATGCACATAACACATATAACATGTTATATCATTTACAGATAACCTACCCGGCATTTAGACATACAAATCATGACTTATGTCCTTTCAGCATTAATATTCATAACCGGCTGTTTCCGGACATTTTAATAAAATAGTTAAATTATTCCAAAAATTCCCAATTTTTTACAAAATGTCTTAAACGTTCCAAATTTTATTGTGTAAAAATATCGGGGTCCAATTCATTACCAATATTTTATAAAAAAATCATTTTCCGAACTGAACTCAGATTTATCTTTTTCTGACCACAGTCCACGGAACAATTTATTAAAAATTCATCGTAAGTCCGATTTATGAAATTCCAGTGGGGTAATTACAAATACTTCAGTTTTCATCTACAGTACAATTTTCAGGATCTAACTCTACACAGAACTCACGTTAGACAGAAAATACAACACCCATTTATTGCTGTAAAAACTCAGCTTAAGCTGTTGTTACAAATCGACACTTTAAAAATAGTAAACGAAGTCCAAAAATTATGATTCCAGTGCCATTAGAACCGTATTTCATAACACATAAATCTAGACTTCAGAAAACACATTTTTCGTTAGGTTACGGTTCTGTTATAGCCAACTTCAGTTGGCTGTAATCACCAAACAGCCCACTGTTCAGCTTTTAACTTTCTATCCTGCGTTCGAATGATTTCCGTTAACATGTTTAGTGATCACAACAACATCAAACATCAATATTGACTAACAAATCATCAGATAATCACAACTATGTAGGATTTATACGATTTGCAAGAGGGAAAGAGTTGTGAGTATTGTTGTGGTGTTGTGTTTAGTGCATCATAATCTAATCCCTTGGTCTAATTTATAATTCATGCAAGCCCATTATCCATCAAATAATATGTCATGGTGATATTAGACAAGTCTAAATATAATAATCAAAATTTGAGTGGTGGTGTCCCCTTGTAGAAACCATCGGTTGGGGGGGGGGGCTATTTAGTTGGGATTTAACCATTAAGTTAAGTAACTAGTTAATTTAGTTAGGTGTTTAATTGGTGTATTAAGTGGGTTGTAATTTATAACGGGTGTTAGGGTACTTGGGGACCCTAACTGGCTCAGAAAAGTATCAACAATGTTATTGGCAATATTTTTATGTTCCGGGTAAAGTCCGGTTGTTCGGTTCGATACTGTTTCGTTAAACTGCTTAATTAATTCGTAAGGTGTCCTACATATACATTTTTGTAACGTTTTTAATTTTCAACACTCAGGAAGATATAACGGACTATTTAGTGACCTTTCTGTACACTATTAGTATATTAACAAATACGTGTAAGCATAACACATATATCAGAAAGCAGTTAAGTAATTCCACACAGTCGTCAAGCACATTAATTATTATTAATAAACTGTACGGTTACATGTAAATTTGAGGGTTGTCACATTCTCCCCCTGTTAAGAGAATTTCGTCCCGAAATTTAGCGCGTGGTTACTGAGGAAGCTAGTTAAGTTGCGTTGTTTCCTGATTTTCCTGGGGTGTCACATCATCCCCCCGTTGATTTGGAATTTCGTCCCGAAATTCTGCAGTAGCTTCAGCCTCAGTAGTGGTTGCGTTTTTCTTAAACCGCTGGGGATACTTGAGTTTCATTTGGTCTTCTCGTTCCCAGGTATACTCTGGGCCACGACAAGCATTCCAACGAACTCGGACCAGAGGTATCCTGGTACGCTTGAGGATCTTAACATCTCGATCCGTAATCTCTACTAGTTCCTCGATGAATCGCAGTTGGTCGTCGATTGTGAGTTCCTTAAGAGGAACTATGAGGGTCTCATCTGACAGACACTTCTTCAGATTCGACACATGGAAAACATTGTGAACTCCGCTGAGTTCTTCAGGTAGATTCAACCTGTAGGCGACTTTGCCCATTTTCTCAGTGACTTCGAACGGTCCAACGTATCGCGGGTTGAGTTTGCCTCGTTTTCCAAAGCGGACTACACCTTTCCAAGGTGAGACTTTGAGTAGCACTCGATCCCCAACCTGGAGCTCGAGTGGTTTTCTTCCCTTATCAGCATAGCTTTTCTGACGGTCACGAGCTGCCACCATTCGCTGTCGTATCTGAGCAATTCTCTCGGTGGTATCTACCACAAGTTCTGGGCCAGTGATTTGGCTGTCACCAACTTCTGCCCAACAGAGAGGTGATCGGCATTTGCGTCCGTACAATGCCTCGAACGGAGCGGCTTGGATGCTGGTGTGGTAGCTGTTGTTATATGAAAACTCCACTAACGGGAGGTGTTTTTCCCAGCCATTGCCGAAGTCGATTACGCATGCCCTAAGCATGTCTTCGAGGGTTTGGATGGTGCGTTCAGATTGCCCATCCGTCTGTGGGTGATAAGCGGTGCTCATATCTAAACATGAGCCAAAAGACTTGTGCATTGCCTGCCACAGTTCAGAAGTAAAACGCGCGTCACGATCAAAAATGATAGAGGTTGGCACTCCGTACCTTGATACCACCTCCTTTAGGTAAATGTCTGCAAGAGTAGAAAACTTGTCGGTTTCCTTGATGGCCAAGAAGTGTGCAGACTTAGTTAATCGATCCACGATCACCCAAATGGTATCATTTCCGCGTTGAGATCTAGGCAGGCCAGTAACGAAATCCATGGAAATTTGCTCCCATTTCCATTTCGGGATCTCCGGTTGTTGAAGTAGGCCTGATGGTTTCTGATATTCAGACTTGACTCTCGCACAAGTCAAGCACTTGCTGACGTAGGTTGCTATGTGGGCTTTCATGCAAGGCCACCAATACGTAGTCTTGAGGTCGTGGTACATTTTATCCGAACCAGGATGTACCGAATAACGACACTTGTGCGCTTCGTCCATCACAAGCTCGCGTAGGTCTCCATACAGTGGGACCCAGATGCGCCCTATTACATAGTAAGCGACGTCTTCCTTTTGTTCTAGTCGCTGCCTCGATCCTCATAGGGACTCAGCCCTGATGTTCTCTGCTTTCAATGCTTCAAGCTGAGCATCGCGAATCTGAGCGGGGAGGTTAGACTGGATGGTAAGCTGTAGAGCACGTACACGCCTAGGTATGGTATCCTTTCGACTGAGGGCGTCAGCCACAACATTGGCTTTGCCCGGATGATACTTGATTGCGCATTCATAATCGTTCAAGAGCTCAACCCATCGGCGTTGACGCATGTTTAACTCCTTTTGCTTGAAGATATGCTCGAGACTCCTGTGATCGGGGTAAATGGTGCACTTGGTACCGTACAGGTAATGTCTCCATATCTTAAGTGCGAAAACAACTGCTCCCAGCTCCAAGTCATGTGTAGTGTAGTTCCTTTCATGAACTTTAAGTTGGCGTGATGCGTAGGCAATGACCTTGTCACGTTGCATCAATACGCAACCCAGTCCTTGGATGGAAGCGTCACAATAAACCACGAATTCATCTGTGCCTTCAGGCAATGAGAGGATAGGCGCGCTACAAAGTCTATCCTTTAGGTGTTGAAATGCGGACTCCTGTGCATCACCCCAACGATAGATGACACCCTTCTGAGTCAGTGAAGTGAGAGGTTGCGCAATCTTGGGGAAATCTTTTATAAACCTTCTGTAATATCCGGCCAAACCCAAGAATTGGCGGATTTCTGTTGGTGTGCGGGGTGCAAGCCAGTTCTTGATGGATCCACATGAATTCCATCCTTGTTTACCACATGGCCTAGAAAGTGGACTTCGTGAAGCCAGAAGTCACATTTCGAAAACTTGGCATACAACTGCTCTTTTCAAAGAAGTTCCAGCATAAGTCGTAGATGCTGCTCGTGTTCCTCCTGACTCTTAGAATAGATCAGGATATCGTCGATGAACACAATAACAAACTTATCCAGGTAAGGCTTGCACACTCGGTTCATGAGATCCATGAAGACCGCTGGTGCATTCGTCAGCCCGAATGGCCTAACCAGAAACTCGTAATGGCCGTAACGAGTTCTGAATGCTGTTTTGGAGACGTCCTCATCTCGGACTCTCAGCTGATGGTATCCCAATCTCAAATCAATCTTAGAGTAATAGCTCGACCCTTGCAACTGGTCGAACAAGTCGTCGATACGTGGAAGAGGATAACGATTCTTCACAGTCACTTTGTTAAGTTCGCGATAGTCGATACACATCCTGAAGGTACCGTCTTTCTTCTTCACGAATAGTACTGGAGCTCCCCATGGCGAAGAGCTAGGACGTATGAAACCCTTTTCCAAGAGTTCTTGTAGTTGCGTGGACAGTTCTTCAAGTTCTGATGGAGCTAGACAATATGGTGCTCGAGCTACTGGCGCCGCTCCAGGAGCTAGCTCGATTTGAAACTCAACTTGGCGATGAGGCGGAAGACCATGTAATTCCTCAGGAAATACCTCGGGAAAATCGCGCACAATAGGGATGTCTTCAATTCTCTTCTCTTCCGTTGATGTGTCAGTAACGAGTGCTAAAATGGCAGTGTGGCCCTTTCGCAAACACTTCTGGGCCTTAAGGAAAGAGATGATGCCTTCGACAGCACCACTCTTGTCGCCACGAATCATGAGAGGTTCTTCACCAGAACGAGGAATGCGGACGATTTTCTCCTTGCAAACAATCTCCGCTTGATGATGAGATAGCCAATCCATCCCAATAACGACGTCGAAACTACCCAGTGTGATAGGAATAAGATCGATAGAGAAAGTCTGACCAGCTAAGACAAGGTTACAACCTTTAACTACGTGTGTGGCTTCAAGACTTTTACCGTTAGCTAGTTCTACCGTATGTTTGGTGTTCAGGAGTGTTGGAGTGCGCTTAAGCATTTGGCTAACTTTTACGTACACATAACTAGTATCGGCACCTGAATCGAATAAAACAGTAACAAAGAAGTCGTCCAGAAGAAACTTACCCATTACAACGTTGGGATCGTTCCTTGCATCACCCTGACCAATCACAAAGGCACGACCTCGGGCGCCATTGCCATTATTGTTACCCCCATTGTTGCCTCCATTGTTTCCTCCATTATTGTTGTTGTTCGGGTTCTGATTTAACTGGGGGCAGTTCCTCTTAAAGTGGCCTTCAGCGCCACACTGAAAGCATCCTTTATTTCCCTGCTAATGCTGCTGCTGGCGTTGATTGGGTGGGGCTTGCTGTTGCTGCCAGTTCTGATTCGCCGGATGCTGACTCCTGCAGTCCCTTGCCATGTGACCAGGCTTGTTGCATCGACGACAGTTGCCTTTATCACATGACCCACTATGGTGCAAGTTACAGCGATTACATTTGGGGTGATTTCCCTTGTATCCACCCTGGCCTTGATTCCCAGAAGACTGCTGACTGGGGCTCCTGTACTCCTCTGTCTTTCGCTACTGGGACTGAGCTGAAGTAGAACCTTTGCCTGAATTCCCATCCCATTTTCGCTTGTTGTCGGTAGGTGCATCAGAAGTAGCTGTGGCACTGATACGTTTGGGTAGCCTATTTTGCTCCACCGCCTGGTCGGTGAGACGATGAGCCAACTTGATAATTTGCTGAATGGTACCCAGGTTAGCCGAAGTCACGTGACTCTGAATCTCGGGTACAAGGCCCTTGAGGTAAAGCTCAATACGTTTGATGGGAGGGTCCACCATAGTAGGGCACAAGATGGCCAGTTCATTCGACCTCTTGGTATACGCCTCAATCTCAGACCCCGTCATCTTCAGATTGAAAAATTCCACCTCCAGTTTGTGGATGTCATCCCGACTACAGTATTCCTCTTTGATCAGTTCCTTGAAACCGTTCCATGGGGTGGCATTAGCAGCAACCAACCCCAGCAGCTGAACCTGAGCGTTCCACCATGTGAGCGCTACCCCTTCAAGTGTTCCAGTAGCATATTTCACCCTACGGTCTTCGGGGCATTCGCACATCTCGAAAACTGACTCAAGCTTTTCAAACCAGTGAAGAAGGCCTACCGCTCCTTCTGTGCCACTGAAAGTAGTAGGTCGGTAGTCCATGAAGGTTTTGAATGTGCACACAGGAGTTTGAGCATGTTGACCTGTTGCGCAAGAATAAAAGACACGGTTAAGCACGAGGGTTGGTTTGCGAAGGTAGGATCTAAACGTCCTAAGGTGAGTTGGCATGGCAGGTTATACCTCCTGCAGGGTTGGCTGCGAGTGCCGCAGCAACTCGTTCGATGATCAAAGCCGTCAACTGGGCTTGAGTGAGGTTGATACGTCCTCCGCGTTCGCTCATGATCTTCATAATGAAGCAACGTAAGTGAGAAAAGTGTCGCGAAAGTGCGTAAGTGTGGGGCGACAATAGAGAGTAAGCACACAAGGTTCAAATAGCAATTACCACATTATCTAATGCACAGTGAGAACTATCTAACCGACAATATAACATAAATCATACCACTTATGGTGTCGAGTCTTGCACGTGGAGCACTGTACTGGTTATAGTCTGGTTTTATCAAAAACTTTTCCCTTTTAAAAAACCAAGTTCACTATAACCAATGGCTCTGATACCAATCTGTCACACCCCCAAAATCCACCATGCGGAGTACCACCGCTTGGAGGCGTGACGTGACCAGGATCGAGCCACTAATCATATTGAACAACATAATTAAGTAAATAAAACCAAATACAATACGATTGGTGACCAAAAGGAAGTAAACCGATTTTAGGTTAACAGCGGAAGCATAAAACACAAGTTCAAAACATAAGTCCATAGTTCATAAATTTAAAGTCCAAACGTAGGTTTAATAAGTTTATAAACTTTATTCATTAAGTACGGGACATATCAGTTCGCATCCCACAACGACCACCTCCATATGCAAGCTCCATAGCATCTAATGACATGCAAAGCATGTAATAACGAGTCAACAACAAAGTTGAGTGAGTTCACGGTTGGTTGTCCATTTTAGAGTTGTTTCCAAAACCATAGTTTAATCTCATTCGGCTATCCAGCCGTGGGAGTTACCCCATAGTTCGAAAATGTTTATTAGTTAACCATCCCATGTCCACCTTCCCTGGCTATCCAGCCCGGCACTTTGGCCGTGGGGAGCTACCCCAGTATTTTAAACTACCAGACTCGTTTATCATATCGACTACTAACAAAAGAAATCAATTGTGCCCTAGCGTCGGTGTTCTATCACCACCGACGTGCCATAGTCCATTAGTACACGCCTGTCTGACTGGCACGGTGTGAGGTTTGTTAAACCTAATAGCGCTATTAACTAATGACCCGCTCGCCATAGCCTCGGCGATTAAGTCGATACAAAAAGGGAGGGACTTCGCTGATAGAGTTCTAGTCCAGTAAGTCTAACACGTCCCAACAGGACAAGGAATTTACATTCCTGAACACGTCTCAAAGGACGAGGAATCCCTATTCCTGTACCCATTCCCATCGGGAATTTACCATGCTTTGTAGAAAAGTGTGAACTCACCTCGGTTTGCTCGGTTAGATTCTCAAATATAGCTAACAGTCAAGGTCGGTCAATCACGTCCTAGTATGATTTACCAGTTAGTCATTTAGTGGCTTACAAATAGAGCACAAAGTTCCTACACGTATCTATCACATAGCATGCATTACTTTAACTGTTTATGCCCATACAAGTTTCCCATCCATTCCCCACTCATAAAAAAACATACGATAATGCACATAACACATATAACATGTTATATCATTTACAGATAACCTACCCGACATATAGACATACAAATCACGACTTATGTCCTTTCAGCATTAATATTCAAAACCGGCTGTTTTCGGACATTTTAATAAAATAGTTAAATTATTCCAAAAATTCCCAAATTTTTACAGAATGTCTTAAACGTTCCAAATTTTATTGTGTAAAAATATCGTGGTCCAGTTCATTACCAATATTTTATAAAAAATCATTTTCCGGACTGAACTCAGATTTATCTTTTTCTGACCACAGTCCACGGAACAATTTATTAAAAATTCATCGTAAGTCCGATTTACGAAATTCCAGTGGGGTAATTACAAATACTTCTATTGTCATCTACAGTACAATTTTCAGGATTTAACTCTACACAGAACTCACGTGAGATAGAAAATATAACACCCATTTATTTCTGTAAAAACTCAGCTTAAGCTGTTGTTACAAATCGACACTTTAAAAATAGTAAACGCAGTCCAAAAATTATGATTCCAGTGCCATTAGAACCGTATTTCATAACACATAAATCTAGACTTCATAAAACACATTTTTCGTTAGGTTACGGTTCTGTTACAGCCAACTGAAGTTGGCTGTAATCACCAAACAGCCCACTGTTCAACTTTTAACTTTCTATCCTGCGTTCGAATGATTTCCGTTAACATGTTTAGTGATCACAACAACATCAAACATCAATATTGACTAACAAATCATCAGATAATCACAACTATGCAGGATTTATAAGATTTGCACACATATCTTTTCTTTATACATCATTAAACACTTATGTTCAAGACTTTGAGTTTTGTTCTTTAGTATTCTTAACTTTCAACCATTATATCACCTATTAACCACCATAAACAAGATCAAGATGATGATTAGAGACACTTACCACTAGCTCAAGGCTAGGGAAGAAACTAGACGAAAAACGAGTGGTTAAAAGCGTCGTAGAGAGGTCCTTGGCAATCCGTAAGTTCCGGGCTTCCTCGTATGAGATCCTTCACACTTGAGTCTACTTGGAATAACTTGAATGAAATTGAAAAGTGGGTGTGGTGTGGCTTGTGTGGTCGGCCGAGAGTAGTAAGCAAGAGGGAAAGAGTTGTGAGTATTGTTGTGGTGTTGTGTTTAGTGAATCATAATCTAATCCCTTGGTCTAATTTATAATTCATGCAAGCCCATTATCCATCAAATAATATGTCATGGTGATATTAGACAAGTCTAAATATAATAATCAAAATTTGAGTGGTGGTGTCCCCTTGTAGAAACCGTCGGTTGGGGGGGGGGCTATTTAGTTGGGATTTAACCATTAAGTTAAGTAACTAGTTAATTTAGTTAGGTGTTTAATTGGTGTATTAAGTGGGTTGTAATTTATAACGGGTGTTAGGGTACTCGGGGACCCTAACTGGCTCAGAAAAGTATCAACAATGTTATTGGCAATACTTTTATGTTTTGGGTAAAGTCCGGTTGTTCGGTTCGATACTGTTCCGTTAAACTGCTTAATTAATTCGTAAGGTGTCCTACATATACATTTTTGTAACGTTTTTAATTTTCAACACTCAGGAAGATATAACGGACTATTTAGTGACCTTTCTGTACACTATTAGTATATTAACGAATACGTGTAAGCATAACACAGATATCAGAAAGCAGTTAAGTAATTCCACACAGTCGTCAAGCACATTAATTATTATTAATAAACTGTACGGTTACATGTAAATTTGAGGGTTGTCACAATTCAGCGCCACGTTTACCTTCCCATCAAACCTTGACGATAGGAATTTTACTGTGCCTCAATAACTTGACTCCTTGATCCATGATTTCAACGGGTTTTTCCACAAAATACGAGGTTTCGTTGACTTGGAGGTCCTCAAGTTGAATTTGAAGCCCTTCGTCAGCTAGACACTTCTTTAGGTTTGACACGTGGAAGACATGATGTACATTGTTCAGTTCTTCAGGTAGGTCCAGTCTATACGCAACCTTGCCAATCCTTTTAAGTATCTTGAAGGGACCAACGTAGCGAGGTGCGAGTTTCCCTTTCTTACCAAATCGAACCACACCCTTCCAAGGGGATACTTTGACAAGTACCAAGTCATATGTCTCGAATTCCAAGGGTTTGCGACGCTTGTCAGCGTAACTCTTTTGTCGGCTCCTGGCTTTTAGTAAATTGTCTCGAACCTGTAAAATCTTGTCCGTTTCTTCTTGTCTAAGCTCGGGACCAGTGAATTGAGATTCACCAATCTCGTGCCAACAAATAGGCGAACGACACTTGCGACCATACAATGCTTCGAAAGGTGCCATTTGAATACTCGCATGATAACTGTTGTTGTACAAGAATTCGATCAAAGGCAAGTGTGAATCCCAGCTGCCACCAAAATCTATTACGCAAGAACGAAGCATATCCTCTAAAGTTTGGATAGTGCGCTCGGTTTGACCGTCTGACTGAGGATGGAAAACGGTGCTAAGGTTAAGAACAGTACCCATAGCAGATTGAAAAGTTTGCCAAAGGCGAGACGTAAAATGAGCATCACGATCGGAAATGATGTCAATGGGGATACCATGACGACATATGATCTCATCAGTGTAGATTCTAGCCAATTTCTCGACTTTGAAATCTTCACGAATGGGAAGAAAATGAGCTGATTTGGTCAATCGATCAACGATCACCCAAATATTGTCATGACCAGAAGAAGTACGAGTAAGTTTAGTGATAAGTTCCATGGCAATGCTCTCCCATTTCCAGACAGGAATCTCTGGTTGTTCGAGTAAGCTAGAGGGACGTTGATGTTCAGCTTTTACCTTTGAACAAGTGAGACATTTTGCAATGTAGGAGGCAATATCCCTCTTCATCCCAGGCCACCAGTATGACGTACGCATATCATGGTACATCTTGTCAGCGCCAGGATGAACGGAATACTTCGATTTGTGTGCCTCCTTCATCAGAAAGTCTCAAAGGTTTTCACGATTAAGGATCCAGATACGATTGAGATAGAATAGAATACCATCGGATTTAGACACGATTTCATGTTCCTTAGCGCCTCGTATTTCAACAAAGATACTACCTTCGTTAATAGAGGCATATTGGGCTTCACGAATGCGGTTTTGAAGATCGTTAACGAGTTGGAGACAACGGACACACTTCACATGAGTTTTACGACTAAGCGCATCGGCTACTACATTCGCTTTACCTGGATGGTATTTGATTTTGCAGTCGTAGTCGTTTAACAGTTCCACCGAACGACGTTGACGCATGTTCAGTTCCTTTTGGTCGAAGATATGTTGAAGGCTCCTATGGTTGGTGAAGACCACACACTTAGTACCATAAAGGCAGTGTCGCCAAATCTTCAACGCAAAAACAACTGCGCCAAGTTCAAGGTCGTGAGTAGTATAGTTTTTCTCATGTATTTTGAGTTGCCTCGATGCATATGCGATGACCTTGTCTCGTTGCATAAGCGCACAACCAAGACCAAGGTGTAATGCATCGCAATATACGACGAAGTCATCATTACCATCATGAAGCGCAAGGATAGGAGCATTATAAAGCATCTCCTTGAGCGTTTGTTCGGGACCCCAAACAAAAGGTTTCTCTTTTTGAGTCAAAGAAGTCAAAGGAACAGCGATCTTCGAGAAGTTGGAGATAAAACGACGATAATAACCAGCAAGACCAAGAAACGAATGAATTTCAGACGGAGATTTAGGTGCGATCCAGTTCTTCACAGCTTTGATTTTAGCGGGGTCAACGTGAATACCAAGTTCGTTAACAGTATGACCAAGGAATTGAACCTCTTTTAATCAAAATTCACACTAGGAGAATTTGGCGTATAGACGTTCAGTACGAAGAAGTTCGAGGATAAGACGCGAGTGTCGCTCGTGCTCTTCTTGTGTCTTGGAATAGATAAGAATATCGTCGATGAAGACGATCACGAAACGGTCCAAGTACGCTTTGCATACGCGATTCATCAAATCCATGAAAACAGCAGGTGCGTTGGTCAAACCAAAGGGCATGACCACGAACTCATAATGACCATAACGTGTACGAAAGGAGGTTTTAGGTATATCTTCTTCGAGGACTCAAAGTTGATGATACCCAGAACGAAGGTCGATCTTTGAAACGCAGGTCGCGCCTTGCAATTGATCGAAGAGATCATCGATGCGCGGAAGAGGGTATCGGTTCTTGACAGTAAGCTTGTTGAGCTCACGATAGTCAATACACATACGGAATGACCCATCTTTCTTTTTAACGAACAAAACAGGAGCGCCCCAAGGAGAAGTACTAGGGCGTATAAAGCCTTTATCAAGAAGCTCTTGAAGTTGACTCGAGAGCTCTTGCATCTCAGAGGGTGCTAAGCGGTAAGGAGACTTAGCGACGGGCATTGCGCCAGGCACTAAATCAATGCGAAAGTCGACAGAACGAGCAGGAGGCGGACCAGGAAGATCGTCGGGAAACACATCGGGAAAATTACGTACAACGGGAACGTCACTTATGTTTGGGCCTTTGTCCTTCTTTTCCACAATATGGGCGAGAAAGGCGAAGGTACCCTTACGTAAGCATTTGTTTGGTTGGATACATGACATAAGCTTGAGACCTTGAGAAGGTTTCTCACCATACACGTGTATAGAATCACCATTCAGAAGGGGAAGACGGATAAACTTTTCAGAACAAATAACTTCAGCACGAACTCGCCTAAGCCAATCCATGCCTACTATGATGTCAAAGCTACCCATTTGCATAGGTATAAGGTCGATTGAAAACGTATGATCGTTGAGAATCAAGGAACAATTTGAAAGAACGGAATCGACAGTGACGGATTTACCATTAGCGACTTCGACAGCGAAAGATTTTGGCAACTTAGAGCGTTTACACTTAAGCAATTGTTCAAATTCTAGCGACACAAAACTTTTATCGGTGCTAGTATCAAACATACAAGAAGCATAAACATGGTTCACAAGAAACGTACCAGTAATGACATCATTGGCGTTCTGAGCGGCAGTGATGACAAAAGCTCGGCCTCTAGCAGGTTGTTGAGCTTGTTGTTGCTGTTGTGGCGGTTGCTGCTGCTGCTGCTGTTGTTATGGTTGCTGCTGTTGCTGTTGCTGTTGTTGAGGCTGATAACGCTGGGGACAAACATTGGCGAGATGATTGAGGTCGCCACACTTGAAGCATGCTCGCACAGGAGCAGTTTAAGGTTGAGGGAAGTTTCGACATCGGTTAGCAAAATGACCATACCTCTGACAGTTGGCACATTTGCGGCAGGGTACGTTGGTAGGATGATGAAACAAACAGGTAGTACATTTGGGATGAGATCCAACATAGCCTGGTCTTGGTGGTTCAGTGTTTGAGGGTGCAACGACGGCTAAATCTGGTAATGGTTGTGGGTTAGGCGGAGTGACGACCGCACAATTTTGGCTTGAAGCCTTCCGCTTCTTGCCTTAGTTCTTCTTGGATTGGGAGGATGAAGGTTCAACAACGGTGGTAGTATTGGTGGTATCAGTAACAGCTTGGTGAGCACTCTTCGACGAAAACTTATCGTAGACTCCCTGAAGAACGCAGTTGTTGTTAAGTTCGGTGGCTATGGTATAGGCTTCTTCTATGGTTTTAAGGTTAGAAACGGCAAGATGATTGGTGACGGAAGGTGCAACACAACGAATGAACTTGGCTATGGTCTTGGGGACGGAATCAACTTGTCCAGGGCAAAGGACACTAAGCTTTTGCGTTAGGTTCCAAAATTCGTTCTCCAATTTTTGGAGCTCGTGAGGAGGACAAAAGTGGTCTTTCATAAGCTGCTTAAGCTGGTCCCAAGGTAACGCATGTGCAACATTGTTTCCCCTCTTTTTGCGTTCGGTGGTCCACCACTCGAGTGCCCTCAAGCGGAAGACTCCAGTTGCGTTCAAGGTTCGCAGTTCATCAGGGCAACCACTTTGCAAGAATGTAAGTTTAACTGCGTCAAACCAATTCATCATGGCGGTAGCGCCATCTTCTCCTGTAAACTCCAAAGGTTTACAAGCCATAAATTGCTTGAATTGGAATGTAGGCTTAGGTTTTTCGGCCTTTGAATCGACAGAGCCATGCGGTGAATCGGTGTTTGGCTGAATCTTGCTCACAATATCGGGTATGACCTTGGCCATTTGCTTGGCCATGAATTTCATGCAATCCCTTTGTGACATGGAGTTGGATTTGGCGATGGAGGTCAAACCCTTCTTTGACTTGGTTTTCTTGGAAGCACCGTCGGACGACATCTAAGAATTGAAAGAGAAGGAACATATGAGACTTGATCAGAAATTCAAAATAAGTTTGCAAGTTTTAAACATGTAAACATGATGTAACACGTATGGTTCACATAGTTAGCATGATTTCAACAAATAATCAACAAGTATAAACACGTATGAATGCGTAAAAAGAGTATAAATTTAGTTTGTTCACGATGATTATTATTGTTTTCGATTACGCTAGACGTGTGAATTGTGTAACGGTTTTGAAATGAACGAGGTAACAAGTATAAAATCACATTTAAATTGAATCAAATAAAAGAGAGGCTCATAAAACATAGGATTGTTTCGGGTAGAGAAACGTCGACTATTCCAAAGTGAATCGAAAGTCCTTTCAAATTAGAGAAACGTGCTTTGGCCTATAGGTAAGATACACTCGTCGAGAAGCGATTAACGGTATCTTACCCCAGTTACTACACGTCTCTAATTGATTGAAACAATCGAAACTTTGCCGAGAACGAAAATCGAGGAATGGGACTCAATCGATGTAACAACTCTCACCAAAAGTATTATTTCTTATTTTATTATGTCCAATAGGAAACCCTAATTGAAACCCCCAAGTAATATTGCATGACTCCTAAAATTTTCAGAACAATCGAAACTAGGATCAGGGCCACTAAAACTCAAGGGGGTATTCCCCCATTGACGATTATCTTCACAGTTTGTTGTAAAACGCGAATTTCCTCGAAATTTTGACTCACCCAGGCTAGGTAGACACGAGGCTACCCTACCCTAAAAAGGGACCCGTCACGCCACGTGCCAGGACCAGGTGGGTGTGGCGTGCCACGCGGGGGTGACCATTTTTCAGTATATATAGCAGGGGTTTGGCACTTGCATGTTGGTGTTGTAAAATAGGGAATTTCCTTGTGAAATTTCCTTTATTTGTAAATTATGGGGTTTGTCCCAAATGTGTGAAATAAAATAAATTGGGCATTTTCAAGTTTAAACGATCCTGTTAACACTTCGGCTGCCAAAATGCAAATACCACGGGTTTCTGTCTTGCGGCTTCCGGACCAGGTAACACCGGGCCGGGGGCCATGACAGGAAAATGTGGTATCAGAGCCACTGATTTAAGCCAATTAAGTATTCAGAAATACTTAATTTTCCTGGTTGCTATTCTGTGATTCTGTGAAAATTTGATTTGCAATAAATAAAATTCTAACTTAAGATTGTGTGTTTTTTTCATATATGCTAACAGCATGAATGAGTTATCTGAAGCTCTTCAGAATCTCACTATCTATCCTACTGACATGGAAGTTTCAGAGGGCTTTTCCGGTTATTGGGCCGACACTGAGAAACCTATGGAATTCCAAGCCCAACCTCAGGAGATTCGTAGGTTGGAGACGCGTACGGAGGAAGAAGCCAGCTGCACAGAGGGTTAAAAAGACTGAGGATCCCAAGGATAAAGGCAAGGGAAAGGAGATCGGGGAAAGTTCAGGGCAAGCTCAGGAAATGCCACCGTGGGAGGAGTTGGACCGTAAACTGGCCAATAGCGACCTCTTCAAACCTGCCGATGAAAACCTCTTCAATTACCCAGCTGAAGTACAACTTCCAGTTAATTTGGAACCTGCCATCCCAGATCCTATTGTCAACCCCCGACCTCTACCAGGAGAGCTGGAAGAGTGGTGGACAACTGACTGGCAATTTCAGAATCTCTTGAATAACCCTAACACCTTTTTCCCCCAGTTTGACCCTGAGCCTGCACCAAACCCACCTATGAGCACTGAGAACTTGACTGAACTCTGTCATTATGGCGAGGAGCTGATAGATGCAGAAAATAGAATCCGAGAAGTGGGGGAACAGATATCATGGAAATACGACGAGAGGGGGCATCGTTTCTGAGACGCCAATTGGTTGTGGTTGCATGATGGTGTGGTTATGTGTTTAATAATAATAATAAAATAATAATAAAAATATGATCATGTAAAATAACTAAAAAAATAAAACCTTTGTAAGATAACTGTTGTGTACGGATGCCTACTAATATATATAAAAATATCAACGTCGCAAAGTCGACAACTTTGGCTATACGTGTTGACGTGATTATGTGCGATTGATTTATTATGTTTGATTGATATTTGTTTATGCCAATAACTTATATATATATATATATACATACATATATATATATACATACATATATATATATACATATATATATAGGGGGCCGCTAGAATGAGAACCACCACGAGTTATGAGAACCACGAGAACCGCGCCCCGTGGGTGGCCGTTGACCACGAAATTTTTTTTACACCTAGATCCGTATATTTTAAGACCGGGTGTAAATTTTGGGTTCAAACGGCGCGCCCGAGGGGGTAGTTTTTTACGCCCAAAGTTTGGTTAAAAAAAAGAAAAATTAAAAAAACCCAAACTTTGGGCGTAAAAAACTACCCCCTCGGGCGCGCCGTTTGAACCCAAAATTTACACCCGGTCTTAAAATATACGGATCTAGGTGTAAAAAAAATTTCGTGGTCAACAGCCACCCGCGGGGCGCGGTTCTCGTGGTTCTCATAACTCGTGGTGGTTCTCATTCTAGCGGCTCCCTATATATATATATATATATTGTTCATTATCAGATGGAACCCGTTGTTAATGAACCAGTTAATGAAGTTAACCAATCTGAGCAAAACAATGAGGATCACTTTCTTAATAGGCAAGATATAGAAAACATCGTTGCTCAGGGAATAGCCAATGCTATCCCAGCAATCGTCGCTGCTGTTAAAAGTCCCGTTGAACCTCCCCAAGCCAACCCCAGTAAACGCACGCGCGATGATAATTCCAGTAACAGTGTTAACGGAGGCGGCAATAATGACAATGTGATTCAAGCCCCGATACCTAAGAAAATGAAAGTTGCAACGCCTGGTTGCACTTATAAAGAATTTCTTGCCTGTAAACCTGTTGAATTTGCAGGCAATGAAGGGGCAACTGCTGTACTGTGTTGGTTGGAGAAAACCGAGGCAGTGATTAAAATAAGTAAATGTGCCGAGGAGGATAAGGTCATGTATGCTTCTCACCTTTTTAAGGAAGAGGCATTAGAATGGTGGAATACGGTACTGCAAACCAAGGAAAGTGACATGGCTTATGCCATGAGTTGGGAAGAGTTTAAGCATTTGGTGGAAAGAAAATTCTGCCCTGAATATGAAAAAGAGCAAATGGCGAATAAGTTCCTGAGCCACCGAATGGTGGATGTTTGCCGTTGAGGGTATACTTCAAAATTCTTCGAATATGCCAGAATTGTGCCCACTCTGGCCTTGCCAGAACCGGTACTTATCTCTCGCTATGTTTGGGGTTTAATTAGCGAGATTCGTGATATCGTCAAAGCTACGAGACCTCGCACAATTGACGATGCAGTGGAGTTAGCTAATACTTTGACCGACGGGCTGGTGCATACGCGGGAAGAAAACAGGAAAAAGGAGTTAGCCCAAAAGATTAGCCAAGGATTTCGTGTGGGTAATAATATTAACTTCAAAGGGAAGGGAATGGGGCAATCTTCCACCCCACCATTTTGCGGGAATTGCAAAAAGAAACATTTTGGAAAATGTAGGGAAAATTGTAATTTCTGCAAAATTCCGGGCCATCGAGAAGAGGAATGCAAAAAGAAAGCAAAGATCTGCTACAACTGTGGAGAAGCTGGGCATTTCAGACCAGAATGCCCTAAATTGGTCAAACCAACGGATAACAAGGCCAAACCTGCTGAAGGAATTAATAAGAAGAATGCAAGAGCCTTCCAATTGACATCGCAGGAAGCCGAACTGATTCCTGACGTAATAGCTGGTATGTTTCTGGTACACAACATTTATGCGAAAGTATTATTCGACTCTGGTGCAAACCAAAGTTTTGTAAATACTTCTTTCTGCCAAGCTCTTAAGCTACCCTTAACCAAACTTAGGCAGATTTATACAGTAGAAACAGCAGACGGGAACTCTGTTAACATAGATACGGGTTTGCAAAAAGGAAATATAGAACTTTCAGGTCATAAATTTTCTGCAACCTTGTTACCTATGAATTTAGCTAGATTCGATGTTGTATTAGGAATGGATTGGTTAGTAGCTAACCATGCTCGAATCCTTTGTGATAAGAATTCCATAGAAATTATTACACCATCAAGAGAAATAATCATGGTTACAGGAAATAAGCCACGTAAACCAATGAAGTTCATTTCTGTAATGAAAGTTGCTAGTTATGAACGAAAGCAAGGAATAGTGTATATGATTTCAGTAATCATTAACACTAAGGGTAAGGAACTTAAGGAAATTCCTGTAGTATCAGAATACTCGGATGTGTTTCCAGAAGAACTACCAGGATTACCACCAGATAGGGAGGTAGAATTTAGAATTCATCTAATTCCTGGAACTACACCGATAGCCAAGGCACATTATCTGTTAGCACCCACTGAAATGTTAGAATTGAAAAAGCAATTAGATGAATTGCTCAGTAAAGGATTCATACAACCGAGTTCATCCCCTTGGGGAGCACCAGTGTTGTTTGTGAAAAAGAAGGATGGTTCAATGCGAATGTGTATCGATTACAGGGAATTGAATAAGGTTACAATTAAGAATCGATGCCCATTGCCTAGGATTGATGATCTTTTCGATCAACTTCAGGGGGCTAGATATTTTTCTAAGATAGATTTACGCTCCGGATATCATCAGTTGAAGGTACAAGAAGAAGACATACCTAAAACCGCTTTCAGAACTAGGTATGGTCACTACGAGTTTACTGTTATGCCTTTTGGACTAACAAATGCTCCGGAAACATTTATGGATATGATGAATAGGATCTATAAACCGTATTTGGATAAATTCGTAATTGTCTTCATCATATACTTATTTATTCCAAAAATCAGGAAGAGCATTGTGAGCACCTGCATGCACTCTTAACTTTGTTAAGAAAAGAGAAGCTTTATGCCAAATTCTCGAAGTGTGAATTTTGGCTATAGGAGGTACAATTCTTAGGTCACATGGTGAATCACGAAGGTATTCACGTAGATCCCTCCAAGATAGAAGTAATCACCCAATGGAAGGTCCCACAATCGGCAATGGAAGTTAGAAGCTTTCTAGGGTTAGCTGGATACTATAGACGATTCATTAAAGATTTTTCTAAGATAGTTGTGCCATTAACTAAGCTAACTTGTAAATCAGTTAAGTTTGAATGAGGACCCAGGCAGGAAGAGGCTTTTAGGATTTTAAAACAAAGGTTAACAAACACCCCAATTCTTGCCTTACCCGAAGGGACATAAGATTTTGAAGTTTATTGTGACGCTTCTAAGCTAGGATTAGGATGTGTGCTAATGCAACGCAAAAAGGTAATTACGTATGCCTCAAGGCAATTGAAAAAGCATGAGGAAAACTATATGACACATGATTTAGAATTAGGGTCAATAATTTTTGCCCTTAAGATTTGGAGGCACTATCTGTATGGCAGTAAGTTTACAGTCTATACGGATCACAAGAGTTTAAGGTATATATTTGGGCAAAAAGAATTGAACATGAGGCAAAGAAGATGGATGGAAATTCTAAGTGACGAAGACTGTGATATCCAATATCACGAAGGAAAAGCGAATGTAGTCGCAGATGCTCTGAGTCGTAAGTATCATGAAAAGCAAAAGCGAGTTCGTGCTCTTAGATTAAATCTACAGTTAGATTTAATGGAACAAATGAAGAAGGTTCAAATAACAGCAATGGAGGATGATGCTGAAGGAATGAAGGGAAGAATAAAAGAATTAGAGCAAGGAGCTGATGGAATTTGGAGATTCCACAAAAGAAGGATTTGGGTACCTAAACAAGGAGATTTAAGAAATAAAATTTTAGAGGAAGCCCATAAATCTAGATATACCATGCACCCTGAAAATAATAAGATGTACCAAGATTTAAGAAATAACTTCTGGTGGATAGGAATGAAAAAGGACATAGCTAGATATGTATCTAAGTGTCTAACTTGTTCACAAGTTAAAGCAGAACACCAGAAAACTTCAGGGTTACTCCAACAATTAGAAATGCCTGTTTGGAAATGGGAACTAATAAGCATGGATTTTGTTACTAAGTTGCCCAAAACCAGAAAAGGTAACGACGCAATTTGGGTAATTGTGGATCGATTAACCAAATCAGCTCATTTCCTGCCCATGAAGGAAACTTTTAGTATGGAAAGATTAGCTAAGTTATACGTAGACGAGATAGTATCCTTACATGGAGTCCCACTCTCTATTGTATCGGATAGAGATAGTCGTTTCACTTCACATTTTTAGACAAGTTTCCAAGAAGCAATGGGAACACGATTGAATTTAAGTACTGCATACCATCCCCAAATGGATGGACAAAGTGAAAGGACGATTCAAACCCTGTAAGACATGCTCAGGGCATGTGTAATAGATTTTGGTGGAAACTGGGATAACCACCTACCCTTAATTGAATTCTCCTATAACAATAGCTATCATTCAAGCATCGAAGCTGCCCCGTTCGAAGCACTGTATGGACGAAAGTGTAGAACTCCAGTTTATTGGGCAGAAATAGGAGAAAGCCAATTATCAGGTCCTAAAATCGTACAAGAAACCACCGACAAGATAACTCAAATCAAGGAAAGACTGAAAACAGCTCGAGATCGCCAGAAGAGTTATACAGACAATAGACGCAAGCCGCTAGAATGTCAAGTTGGAGACAAGGTACTCTTAAAAGTTTCTCCTTGGAAAGGAGTAGTTCGGTTCGGTAAGAAAGGAAAACTAAGTCCAAGGTACATAGGACCATTCCCAGTAATCCAGCGAATAGGACCAGTTGCTTATCGCCTACAACTACCAGAAGAATTAGCTGGAGTACATGACGTGTTTCATGTATCCAACCTCAAGAAGTGTTTGTTCGACGAATCCCTGGTAGTACCTCTCCAAGATATAAAGGTAAATGAAAAGTTAAAATTTGTGGAGAAACCACTGCAAATAGAAGACAGAAAGGTCAAGTTTCTCAAACACAAAAGACTAGTACTGGTCAAAGTCAAGTGGGATTCAAAGAGAGGACCTGAGTACACTTGGGAACTGGAATCAGAGATGAAGCGAAAATATCCTTACTTGTTCCAGTAAATCCCGAGGACGAGATTTTAATTAAGGTGGGGAGGATGTAACAACTCTCACCAAAAGTATTATTTCTTATTTTATTATGTCCAATAGGAAACCCTAATTGAAACCCCCAAGTAATATTGCATGACTCCTAAAATTTTCAGAACAATCGAAACTAGGATCAGGGCCCCTAAAACTCAAAGGGGGTATTCCCCCATTGATGATTATCTTCACAGTTTGTTGTAAAACGCGAATTTCGTCGAAATTTTGACTCACCCAGGCTAGGTGGACACGAGGCTACCCTACCCTAAAAAGGGACCCGCCGCGCCACGCGCCAGGACCAGGTGGGTCTGGCGCGCCACGCGGGGGAGACCATTTTTCAGTATATATAGCAGGGGTTTGGCACTTGCATGTTGGTGTTATTACGACAGAAAATTTCATAACGTACGTTTAGTTATACCCGTTTTCCCCAAAAACAATCAAAATCCAGACACTCTGCTGCGACAACAGGGTAATAACTCGATCACTGCTACGATACAATATCCGATCGATTGAAACCAATCCGATGGATGTTTAAGTGATGCCCGAATACGGGCTATACTTCGTCATTCGTCGTGAGGGTTTTGATTTCGTGAGCTTGTCGTAAATGTTGTATTAAGTTACTGACCTAGTTTTGCGTGCATTGTTATTTACCTAGGTTACAAGAATAAATTAGTAGGCAAGGTTCTGTCCAGTTAAACTTGCAATGTGAGTCATTCTCTTTATATCAAATTGCTTTACAAAACCCTAAATGTTTTCCAGTTATGCTTTGTAGTGATTAAGTCTTTGTTAATCTTTAATTACTGGCAGAATGTGGGGGTTTTGTGCACATTACTACTAACGATTTATCACTTTAGGTGGGCGAGCCTAATTAGTGATATGTCCACAGTCATAGATTCGGTCGAGTGACAGCTGAACCAGATAATTATATGATAAAGGGCAAATATAAAAACCCTTAATGCTGTAAATTTATAATAATGTGTCTTTTGTGCAAATTGAATGACTCACCAGTATTTCCCCGCTGATAAAAATCCTTTTAAACATGTTTCAGGTGATCTGCTGTGATCTAGGAAAAAGTGTCGTGCAGCACTACAAGCTTGAAGAATGTTGGGATCGAACCCTATCAGAGGAACAGCTAATTAAAGCCAAAACTGGATCAGAGCAGTGGATCCAGAATAAGCAGATGTTTTTATACAAGTCTCTCCCCTTGAAAGTGATTTCAACATCTGCTGACCTCCTATCTGCTGATCGTGCAAACTGCTGACCTACAACTGCTGCTCAAGTAAAGATCTGATGAAAGACTAAAGCGCTGCTGATTCAATCTACTGCCTTGAGTCATGCACTGCTGATCCGGACAAGTACTGCTGGGTTCACAGCAGTGGAAGGTTGCAGCAGCTGATCTATAGTCTGTTTTGTAATGTAATGTAATGTAATAGCAGTAGTTAACATAGCAGTGGTTGTATAGATCAGAGGTTAGAGTTTGTTAGGAGGTTAGATGTCACTTTCATGGTGACGTCAGCTAAGATGCTCAGTGGTTTGCTAGTGCCTATAAATAGTTCAGTACTTTGTACTGTTCTATTAGCTCTTTTGCATCATCGTCTTCTTTGCACGAACAAACAACTGAGCTCTGGCTGAGGGGGAGTTTGCATTCATTCATCAATCATTGTAATCGTTATTGAAATAAATTCAATCTTCCGATTCATTGTGAAAAGATGTTTGATCAAAGTATTACTCTCGTTTGATTGTATGCAAAGTTTGTTTTCATCATAATTCCGCTGCACACTCATCCATTTTCATTTTAATTACAAACATAAAATACAATCAGAATCAAACTCAGATCCATCAATTGGTATCAGAGCTTGGACAGTCAAATTTGATTTAACAATCATTTTGATGTAAATAGTTCAGCTCAAAATCGTTGATATCGATAGTTTGTTCGTTTTAGTTGAAAAACAGAGCAAGGTTTAATCACCATTAAAGTTGATTAATCAGTGTCTGTAAAACAACCAAGATGACGTCACAATCACAGGATGATAAGAATAATGTTGGCTCACTTTTTAAACCACCTATGCTTAAAAGAAATGAATACAACATCTGGGAGCGAAGGATGGGTCACATTCTTGCTCAACAGAACACTGGATGTTGGAGGCCTGTCGTTTTTGGTCCCCATGTTCCTATGGTGCCAAGTGCTGAGGATCCAAAGAAGAACGTACCAAAACCTTATGAAAACTATACTGAAACTGATTTTCAAAAGTTCGAACTGGATGCCAAAGCATTTAGCATAATAGCATCTGCATTACCAAATGAGATCTATGCTGGACTGTTGCATTGCAACAGTGCAAAAGAGCTATGGGACGCTTTGAAGGAACAGTTTGGGGGTACTGAAGAAGTTATTGAAAACAATAGGGAAATTTTGAATCAGCAGTATGAAACCTTTTGTCACATTAAGGGTGAAACATTGACCCAACAATTTGAACGGTTCAGTTGTCTCATCAGTGAGCTAAGACTTGTTAAGGTTGAATTTCCAAAATCAACCCAAAATAGCAGGTTTCTTAGATCACTACCTGATAAATGGGACACAATTGCATTTGTGACTAGAAACTCTGTTGAGTTCAAAGATCTGACCCTGACCCAACTTCATGGTAGACTCCTGACCTATGAAAGGGAGTTGAACCAGAAAAAGAAGCTGCAAGAGTCTGGGAAAGCTACTTATGATTACTCATTCGGTAGCACAGCTCTTCTGGGTCAGGAAGAATCTGGTGGCAGTAGTAAGGAACAGGGTTATGATCATTTCATTGATATAACAGCTGGTGGTAACTTTACCAACCCTGATGCTCACTCTGCAAACTATGCTTTCACTGCAAACACTGAAAACCAGATGTCAGATAATTTGTGCTTTGAACTCAATGATTTACAACATTTTGATCCCACTGACTTATCGGAAATGGACATCCTGCACCAATTGGCTTTGCTCAGTGTTAGAACTAGCAAATTCTACAAAAGAACAGGGCGAAAATTCCCAGGTTTACATGGGAATCTGAGGGTTGGGTTGGATAAATCGAAAGTCAAGTGTTACAAGTGTAATAGGTTGGGACATTTCGCTAGGGAATGCAGGAGTTAAACTACTGGTCCTATAATCACTCACCCTAGCTCAAATCCTAGACCTCAAAACCAAAGCACTGTGCACTATACCCAATATACCCCTGTAGCCCACGTTAACACTGCTCATTATGTTGCTGCCCCTGTGCCTGTGCACTATGTCCAAACCACTGTTCCACAGATTCAATATGTTCAAACCCCTATCCCCCAGGCACAAGTGCAACCTGCACCTCAAACTGCTGCTCCAGCAGTGGTACAACCAGATCAGCAAAGCTTTTTCACTCAAGGCTTTGTTGACTGGAGCAGCATGCCTGATGAGCTTAGTGATGAAAATTTTGCACTTTATACTTCAAATGAACCTTCTAATGATGAATTTTGTTTGATGGCTTTAGAGTTAATACCAGAGGGGATTGAAACTGAAGGTGAACAGCTAAGTGATGAAACAGTGGATGAGGTGACTGAAGCAGTTGTTAATGCAGTTGCTGGTGAATTGCTGCTGGAAGAAAATTCAGAAACCCTGATTGAACCACTGACAGATCCATGGTCCAAAGAGGACAAAGAAGAAGAGATAGCTGAGGAAGCAGGTGAGAAAGAAGAAAGAGCTGATGATGAAGAAAATTATCAATGTGATTGTGCAATGATGGCTGCTGCCAAGGTATCACCTCAAGTTCTTGAAAAACTGTGTTCTGACAATTGCATTATTGCTTTTACTAACATCAAAGAGGTAAATGAAAACCTTCGGGATAAAATCTTAACTGATGAAGTCAAATTTGAAATGTCTTTAAAAGAACTTAAAAACAAATTGACTGAAAAGGAAAAAGAGATCAGCAGTTTGAAAGAAGAACAAAGCATAACCAAAACTCAACTCCAAACTATGGTAGAAAAATACCAAGTTTGCAAAAAGGAGTTGGAGTCCACCCAGATCACATGTGAGAGATGGGTGGAATCATGCAAAGGGTATGAGGTTACGCTTGAAAAACAGATAAAAAAGCAATGTGAAATTTGGTGTTGGTTATAGAAAACATGATGATGAAACCACTGCTTTTGGAAAATCTGTTCAAACCACTGATGTAACCACTGAGTTCATCCCCACAAACAAGAATGGCCAAGAAGTGAAAATCACTGACAAACTTGGTAACAAAATCACACTTGACAGACCAATGGGATCCTCTACTTTTGAGGAGCTTGAAGATTATCAGTTTAAACCAAAATGGTCTGATGAGTGTGATATTCTTGAAAATTTCAAGCCAATGGACTTTACATCAACTGATGGTGTTAAAGCTCCAAAAGCTAAGGTCATACCTCTCAAGGACATCCTAGCATTGGTTAAAACCTCTGCTGCAAAGGAGTCTGAAAAGAGAAAGAAGAAAGAAAAAATTGATAACTTGTTTTGTGAATTCTGTGAGAAAAGGAATCATCTAACAAAAGACTGTTTCAACTTAAAAGCTTATGATTTAAACAGAACAAGTGTCATTGTTTCAGCTGAAAGTTGCATTGTTTGTGGTAAAACAAACCACAAAACTCAAGCATGTGTGTATCTCAAAAACTTTGATGTGAAAAATAATGAGTACATTGCTAATCCTTGAGTCCATCATCATCATCACCATCAACATCTGTCAAATTCACCAAGAAACAACCACTGTTTGTGCCAGTTCAAACAGCTGTCACAAAACAGCTGAACCAAACATCTGTCATAAGAGATGTTCAGGTTACTGATGCACCCCCTGCCAATCAATTCAGAAAAGGCAAAGAAAAACGGTCTTACCAAAGGATTCCACACGTTTATGAGACCTACAAAAGGCCCTCTAAACCTAAAGTGAACATGCATCCTTTTGGTTACCAACAGGTGATTGGTCAAGACCCCCAATAGTGGTTAGCAAGAAACAGTACTAAAACTGTCCAAACCCCTGACTTAACCACTGTCCATCAATCTACATCCATCCCAGACACTGTTGAGACCCCATCCAAAGCCTTGTTGGCTTTGGAGACCCTAATGAACTAATCCTTTTACTTCATGTGCAGGGAGCTTCTGCATGCTTTGATAGTCTTTGGTATGTAGATAGTGGAGGCTCCAGGCATATGACAGGATGTAAAGCCCTCCTCAAAGACTTTAAAATCCATGGAGGGGGTGATATATCCTTTGGGAATAATAGTAAAGGGAAAGTTCTGGGGTCTGGTACAGTGCAGTCTGGAAATGTAAAATTTGAAAATGTCAATCTGATAGACAATCTAAAATTCAACCTTCTGAGTGTATCACAAATGAGTGACAAAGGGTTTGGGTCATTCTTCACAAAAGACTGTTGTAGGATTGTTGGACCAGAAATGATCAAAAAGATTGAAGCAATAATCAAAACTAGTCAAACTAAACTTGTTGCTCAAAGAAGTGGCAATGTTTATGTTGTTGATATGTCAAAAGAGTGTCCCAGAGCTGATGCCTCTCTGTTCTCAGCTGCCTCTAACAAAGAGACAGAACTTTGGCACAGAAGGCTGGGGCACACAAATCTTAAGACAATCACTAAAATTTCAAAAATTGGTTTGGTGAGAGGCCTACCACAAAAATTGTTTTCATGTCCTGAACATTGCATTTCCTGCTTAAAAGGAAAACAGCATAAAAGTTCTTACAAGTCCATTGAAGAGTCCAAAACAACCCAGTGTTTGCAAATGCTACACATGGATTTGTTTGGCCCAGTTCAAGTCATGAGCCTCAAAAAGAAAAGATATTGTTTGGTTATTGTTGATGACTTTTCTAGGTTTACATGGACTTTCTTTTTACACTCAAAAGATGAGACTGCAGGCATTTTGCAAGACTTTGTGACACAGGTTGAAAAGCAATTTGACCTTCCAGTGAAAAGCTTCAGGAGTGACAATGGCACAGAATTTAAAAATAAGGAGTTGGATGCTTTCTGTGTGAAGAAAGGGATTGTAAGGCAGTACAGCATCCCTAGGACACCAGAGCAAAATGGGGTTTTTGAAAGAAAGAACAGAACTTTGATTGAGGCTGCCAGAACTATGCTTGCATATTCAGGTTTGCCATTAACTTTCTGGGCAGAGGCAGTAAACACTGCTTGCTATGTACAGAACAGAGTTTTAATAAACCCCAGGCACAAAAAGACTGCTTATGAAATTCTGTATAAAATCAAACCACTGATCTCATATTTCAAGGTGTTTGGCTGCCCATGCTTTATTTTGAACTTAAAAGATTCCATTTCAAAATTTGCAGCCAAAATTGATTGTGGTTATCATCTGGGATACTCAACCACTGCCAAGGCCTACAAAGTGTTCAATACACGGACCAAGGCAGTGGAGGAGACTTTGAATGTTAAGTTCAATGAACTTTCATCAATGAAAATCCCAGCAAATCCTGCAGATCTGTTTGATCTTGAAAATTTTACTTTTGAAAATACTGCTATCAAGACTAACAGTGCAGGTCCATCAGAGGATACAACACCAGACTATGGGTATGAAATCATCATCCCTCAAAGGTCTGCCACAAAGGGAAAAGCATCAGCTGTTCAAAACAGTTGTCAAAGCTCAACCACTGCTACCTCAACAGTTGTTGACCACAGTAGCCCATCAACCACTGCTTCCACATCCTCAAACATTGCTGACAAAAGTCCTCAAACAGTGGATAAAAGTCAGCAGTTGTCCACTTCATTACCTCCTATTCCACCACCTTTTGAAGCCACTGCTGGATCATCAAAGTCCCCAGCAGTGGTTAGCTCAGATGATACACATTTGCAGCCTTCACCAACAAATGCCATCATACCATACCAAGGATATTTAATCTTCTTGAGATCTCATCCACCTGATCAAATCATTGGCAACATCAATGAAGGGGTGCTCACAAGAAG
This sequence comes from Helianthus tuberosus, assembly GCA_030545235.1. Classification (NCBI taxonomy): domain Eukaryota; kingdom Viridiplantae; phylum Streptophyta; class Magnoliopsida; order Asterales; family Asteraceae; genus Helianthus; species Helianthus tuberosus. The sequence goes on from CM060406.1 coordinate 93,046,233, forward strand.
CCAAACCCAAAACATTTGTCTTTTTGCTGGTTTTCTATCACTCCATCAGCCAGTCAAGTACCAAGAGGCACTGAAAGACAATAGCTGGGTAGAAGCCCTGCAAGAGGAGCTCCAACAGTTTAAAAGACAACAAGTATGGGAGCTTGTACCACTGCCAGAAGAGGTTAGTCCCATTGGCACAAAATGGGTCTTCAAGAACAAAACTGATGAAAGGGGTATTGTTGTCAAGAATAAAGCCAGGCTTGTGGTTCAAGGTTACAGACAGGAAGAGGGGGTTGACTATGATGAAACATTTGCCCCTGTAGCAAGATTGGAAGCTATTAGACTGTTCCTGGCCTTTGCTGTCAACCACAACATGAAGGTGTTTCAAATGGATATCAAAAGTGCTTTCCTCTATGGTACAATTCAAGAAGAGGTGTATGTGTGTCAACCTCCAGGCTTTGAGGATCCATTTTATCCAGATCATGTCTACAGGTTGAACAAAGCCTTATATGGCTTGAAACAAGCACCAAGAGCCTGGTATGAAACTCTTTCCAACTTTCTACTCTCAAATGGTTTCAAAAGAGGTACAATTGATAAAACACTGTTTCTTAAATGGAGAGGGAAGGATTTAATGATTGTCCAAATTTATGTGGATAACATTATTTTTGGAAGCACATGTAACAAAATGTGTGAAGAGTTTAGAGAACTCATGACAGCTGAGTTTGAAATGAGTGCAATGGGTGAGCTGCAATGCTTTCTTGGTCTCCAAGTTCAGCAAATGCAAAATGGAACTTTCATTCATCAAAGCAAATATGCTAAAGAAATTTTGACAAAATTTGATATGAATGATGTAAACCATGCAGCACACCCATGGCAACAAATAAGCTTGTCATGTCTGATGAAAAGGATGAGCTGATTGACCAAACTTTATATAGATGCATGATTGGGTCTTTATTGTACCTAACTGCATCTAGACCAGACATCATGTTTGCAACATGTGTTTGTGCAAGAAGTCAATCAGCTCCCAGAAAATCAAATCTCATTGCTGTAAAAAGGATATTCAGATACATAAAAGGTACTCCCACACTTGGTATCTGGTATCCAGCTAATGGGAATATCAAGCTTTCAGGCTTTTCAGACAGTGACTTTGCTGGATGTAACACCACAAGGAAGTCCACATCAGGAGGGTGCCAGTTTCTAGGTGATTGCTTGGTTTCTTGGCAAAGCAAAAAGCAAGCAGCAGTTTCAACATCCACTGCTGAGGCTGAATACATTGCTGCTGCAAGCTGTACAACCCAACTCCTGTGGCTTCAAAATCAGTTACTGGATTTTGGTATCACTGCCTTAAAGACTCCACTCATGTTGGACAGCCAGGCAGCAGAAAATATCATCAAAAATCCAGTTTCCCACTCTACCACCAAACACATTGACATCAGACATCACTTTGTGAGGGATTGCTATGAAAAAGGTTTGATTTCTCTGCATCATGTCCCAACTAAAGACCAGCTGGCAGATGTGCTCACAAAAGCACTTGATACAGCCACTTTTGAAAGCTTGGTCTCTAGGATTGGGATGCTGAATATGGAATAACAAGCAACATCTTGTTTTTCTATGCATAAAAGCAACAAAATGTTTTCAGAAAATCAAAAATCCATCCTTAAAAATAGCTAACAATGAAATTTTCATTAAAATCCTTAAAAGTCTGCCATATCCACTGATTGTTCAAAAGTCTGCTCTACTTCAAAAATCTGTCCACTGCTGAAAGACATCCCCTGTTCTCTCATTTCTTTGATAAACTCTGTTGTTCAAAAGCAGTGTCTTATCCACTGATATGCTATCCACTGATAGTGAAAATCATCCATTGTTTTAATACCACTGCTTTCATCAGTCACTTTCATAAAAGTACTGTCCAGCACTTTCACCAGGGGTTGTCACGTGGGCAGTACATAGTGGTCAGACCTTTTGTAACGGCTGCCACGTCAGCATTCACTTTCTTCCCTATAAAAATCCCCCACTCACCACCAAAACAGGGTTTTACTGTCGAATTGAATTCTTAAAAGTTCTCTTCTCAAAGCAGTTTTTCATCTCATCCTTCACAAATTTCTTCGATCATTCTCTTCAAAAATGACAAAATCGAAGCCATCCACAAAACCCACTTCCAAATCATCATCGAAAACAGCCTCTCAAAAGGCAATCTCCACTGAAATCCCATATAAACCATCTCACAATCTCCTGGGTCTTCTCACAAAACCAGGAACCACCAATGTTTTCGATTCCATCATTGACACCATGGCAAAATCAAAGTACAAAACTTTGTTCACCGCCGATGCACCAATCTATTTGGAGACCCAAAGGGAGTTCTGGAAGAATGCAACCCTTGAAAAACAAGGAGACACTGCAACCACCATACACTCTTCTATAAAGGGTAAAGCTGTCCAAATCACGCCACAATCCATTTCAGAGGTCTTTCAACTCGATGATCAAGAAGGTAAAACTTCTTTCACTAAAACCGAGTTACAAACTGACTTCATTGAAAGAGGGTATGAAGCCACAATGATGAAGAAACTTACCTTACAAAAAGGTTATTTTCCTTCTGTAACCAGATTTTAATTTCATACCCTCCTACTATGTGTTTCAAACAAAACCACTTCTTTCAATGAAATCCCTTTAAAGATTCAAAATCTAGGATATGCAATTCTTCAAGAAGAAAATTTTAACTATTCTCGGGAAATCTTTAAAGATTTGGTTAATAATGTTGAAACAAAATCCTTCTTACTGTTTCCAAGGTTTTTAAGTTACTATTTTGAAAAGAAATTCAGTAAGGATGATTTAGCATCAATAATTCAAGGTGATTCTACTCAAATAAACAGTTTAACAACTGAAACTTTTTCAAGAATGTTAGCACCTTGCAAAACAAAAGCAGAGATGCCTGAGCAGATTTTAGCAGCTACCACCGCTCCTCAGGTATCTGCTGCTGAGCCCACTGCTCAAGGTGATCAAAGTAGTAGCACAACTGCTTTGAAACCCACACCTAAAATCACCAAAAAGCCAAAAAGAAAATCTCAAAAACCCCCAAAACCCATAAAAAAGGCAACTCTGGAGGATGAGATACCAGAGATACTGCCTGTGACAGCACAAATGTCACAAGAAACCACTGCTGCTACTTCCTCACAGCAGTTGGTACAAATATCTCAACCCATAACCGTAACTCCTCCTGCTTCTTCACATAAAGAACATGTTGTACACATAGGGCCACCACATCATGATGCTCTGAAACCACTTGGTTTCATCTTCCACAGCTCAATGCCCGGAGCAAATCCTATTTCTACACCAAACCTCACATCCAAAATTCCATCAGAAACTAAACTGCTGTTGGATGCAATTGATTTGAACCAGGCCCTAAACTGTCCTTCTCAATCACCCATCAATGAGAATCAAACTCAACAAATGACTGTGCCTGATGTATCATTCCCTGCTGACCCACCAACACAACCTGAGGAGGTTACACCCCTTGAGTTACAAGTAACTCTTGGTGATAATCCAAGTGAAGCAGCCACTACAACTGTTGAACCCACTGGTTTACAGTTGGACAGTGGTTACATCAATAAGACTTCCTTGGAGGCAATTCCTTTTATAGCACCTCTGCCAACCACCAGTGGATTTATTTATCCTACTGGCAACATCAAAAGGTTGTCAAGTGTTGAAGGGAGAAGACCCCAGTACCAAGAAAAAGGGGCATCAGTGGTTAATGTTTGGAGTATACTCCCTACCTCTACCACTGATAAAACCACTGTTAGTGGGAAATCAGATGATCCCATTAAATTGGGTGATGGTTTAAAGTACCAGAAATTGATGGATCGTGTTGAAAAGCTTGATAACTCTGTTGCAGAACTCAAAGATATGCTACAACAGTTGTTACAAGTACAAAAGGTACAATCAACTGCTATTCCATCTCAAGCACCTGCTCCACAATAGGCACCTGCTACAAATGAGCTCTGGAATTTATTTCAACCTTTTCTCCATCAACAAGCACAAATAGCAGATCAGCAACATGAAAAACATGTTCAACAGCTGAGAAATGCAATGGAGTCCAGGTTCAAGAACACTCAGGCTGATCTAAAGGCTCTCAAAACTCAGATCCTGCACACCACTGGCACTGCTCCTCCAACAGTTCTATCCATTGATCAACTTCCCCCAGATATTGCCAAAAAAGGGGGAGAAAATTCAGGAGTGGAAAAAGAAGGGAATAGATGATGGTCTCTACATTGAACCAGAAAATGCAAACATGACCAAACAGATCCCTCTGCCAGATGGAAGCAAGAAAATTGATGTGACCACAAATGCACTGGCAGAAGCAGCTGCAAGTGTAAAAAGGGATAGAGAGGCCAAAAAGAAAGCCAGGGTGGATTATCCGGATCAGGGTACTTCAGGATCAAAAGATGATGAAAATCTTGTTGATGAAAAGAAGAAGCCTACAAGAAGAGTAAGGCTACCCAAATCCATTCCAACCAGACGTTCAAAGTCTGCTCCAAAGCCACCACCTAAAACAGCTGCTGTAACTCCTGTTGTATCAACTACAGTCGGTACTTCAGTGGTTTCAACATCTGCTCCCACTTCAACACACACCAATTCCACTGCTTTACCACCATCACCACCAAAAACAAAATCACCTCCTGCCAAAAGGCAGAAGACAGTAGTTGTTACAACATCTGCTGTAAAGACAACAGTGGTTGGAACACCAGTTGTTTCAACAACTGTTAGTCAATCACAAACCACTGCCACTACATCCACCACCACTGTTCCATACAAAACATCATCAGCCCCTCCTCAAACAAAGAGGAGAAGGCTAATTCTCAAAGATGATGACACTTCACCACCACAAACATCTTCAAAATCTTTAGCTCTTGTCACAATACCAAAACATGTTCCTCTCTCTTCAGTTCAAATGTACAAGCCCTTACCTCCTGCAGGTGTTCAATTTCCTCTTGAACTAGCAGCTGTTAGAGAAGAAATAAAATCTTTTTACTATGAGGATGACCCTGCCAAAAGGAGTTTGCCATCAATAAAAGGATATCCCTGGCCTAAAAATGTTGATGAATATTTGAAAATCAAGGCCAAGCAAGCAGAGGATATCTCAAAAAGAAACACACAAGGGAAATCTGACAAAGAAATTTCAAGAAACTATCAATATCTGCTCACACAGGTCAGATCCCTAGAACAATTTGCAAAAAATGTCAGTCAACAAATTTCAGAAAGAGCAGCTAAAACTTTGAAGAAAGACTACATTGAAAGCATCATGGCTCACAAGAAGTACAAAGGAGAGAAATACATGTACAAAGAGTGGACTGTTCCTGAGCTTGAAAATGAAGCAGCAAGAATTCAAGACACGATAAAAAGGAAAGTCACTCACACTCCTCCTGTATGGGCAAAGTTTAGAAAGAATGTACCTGACAAACAGGTAGAACTGAAAAGAATGAAAGAAGAACTGGTTGCTGCTGAATATGGAAACAAAAGACAAATTGCTAGATGGAAAGAAGATGTGGTCAGGATCACCTACAAAAGGTTGGAGGAGCTAAGAAAGAAAGATCCAAATGTTCCTCAAACGCCTGACTACCCTGAAGCAGAGGTTTCAAAAAGAGCAACAAAGCTGCAAATCAGGAGAGCCACTGCTCCAACTGGTGCTGCCATCTATAAAAGAAGGGCACACAAACAGTTGAGAGGTAAAACCATCCAAGAGATGATAAAAGGAGATGACCGTGTAAAAGAAGGCATAAAGAAAATGATCATAGAAACTCTTGGTTTGGATCAAACTGCAAGTACTGCTCAGCCAGTTATGAATAGGCCAGCCTCACCAAATACCTCTGCAAATAAACATCTCCCAAGAAACCCACCAGGCTCAAAAATACAAAAGTGGGAAACTGACAAACAGACCTGCGTATTGACTTTGCTCAGGTCTGGTGGTGAAGTGGAGAAAATATCAAGGGAACAAGCTCTTGGCCTGAGTCTTGAAGATTTGCAGGGTCTCCTTGATCTTCCACTTAGCAGGGATGATGAAGACACAGATGCCCTAGACTTTGAATTACAATTTAAAGGTCAGATAAGGGAACTGTTGATGAGGCAATAAAGAATTCCACAATAATGAAGAGTTTTGGCATTATCTGTTCCAGGGGGAGATTGTTGGGATCGAACCCTATCAGAGGAACAGATAATTAAAGCCAAAACTGGATCAGAGCAGTGGATCCAGAATAAGCAGATGTTTATATACAAGTCTCTCCCCTTGAAAGTGATTTCAACATCTGCTGACCTCCTATCTGCTGATCGTGCAAACTGCTGACCTATAACTGCTGCTCAAGTATAGATCTGATGAAAGACTAGAGCCCTGCTGATTCAATCTACTGCCTTGAGTCAAGCACTGTTGATCCGGACAAGTACTGCTGGGTTCACAGCAGTGGAAGGTTGCAGCAGCTGATCTATAGTCTGTTTTGTAATGTAATGTAATGTAATAGCAGTAGTTAACATAGCAGTGGTTGTATAGATCAGAGGTTAGAGTTTGTTAGGAGGTTAGATGTCACTTTCATGGTGACGTCAGCTAAGATGCTCAGTGGTTTGCTAGTGCCTATAAATAGTTCAGTACTTTGTACTGTTCTATTAGCTCTTTTGCATCATCGTCTTCTTTGCACGAACAAAGAACTGAGCTCTGGCTGAGGGGGAGTTTGCATTCATTCATCAATCATTGTAATCGTTATTGAAATAAATTCAATCTTCCGATTCATTGTGAAAAGATGTTTGATCAAAGTATTACTCTCGTTTGATTGTATGCAAAGTTTGTTTTCATCATAATTCCGCTGCACACTCATCCATTTTCATTTTAATTACAAACATAAAATACAATCAGAATCAAACTCAGATCCATCAAAGAAGTGGCTCAATAAAAGAAATAAATATGTTTTGTAAAACAGGGAATTTCCTTGTGAAATTTCCTTTATTGTAAATTATGGGGTTTGTCCCAAATGTGTGAAATAAAATAAATTGGCCATTTTCAAGTTTAAACGATCATGTTAACACTCTCGCTGCCAAAATGCAAATACCACGGGTTTTCTGTCATGCGGCTTCTGGACCGGGTAACACCGGGCCGGGGGCCGTGACAATCGACAAGTTGCGGGTTTCACCCCTAACTTGACGATTTCGTACCCTAATGTGGTTGGTACTCGTCGGGTCAAAATATAATTTCGACATTTTGACGAGGGTCCACTAGAGTTTGAATTGGAAATTTACCGTTTAGATGTGGATTTCACTCCTAGCTAAATGGCGAAATTTCGTGCAAAAATAAGAATAAGCGGAATGAGAGTCATTCACCAAATTGTGGGTTTCACGCCTATTTTGGTAAACACGTCTCTTTTGTATAAAGAGTGTCTTCAAGTGTATTGTGTAAAATGTCTTAGGAAAGACAATATGTAAATATTAAGACCAAAAAGTAGAGAAAGAAGCAAGGTAGAAAGAATAACATTTTAAGCAAGAATCAAGAATGGTCAAAATATGGTTCCTACTATAGACTAGGTCGAACATGACAATTCTACCAAATTCCCTATAGTTATGGCTCTGATACCAATCTGTCACACCCCAACCAATGGTGGAATCACCGGAGTGGGACTAGTTCAAGATTGTAAGAGACTTCATAACACTATTTGTGACAATATTTAATTCAACCGATTTCATTTCATAAATAAATTGTCAAAACATTACAAGAAATTCAAATAACAACATTGTTCAACATAACATAACAAAATTGATACAACACTTTAAACCTAAACGTCTAAGTGGGTATCTAGGCATCATTGCTAATCCATTTCATAGCATCATCAATCCTCAACCTGTAATATGTTTAAAATACAATTCAATGCAAAAGCAAAGGCGAGTATACAAGTTTAAGAATAAGTATAAGTATAAAAGTTTAAAAACGAATCCACATGGCAACTTAGTTTATACAAGATCAACCTAACATGGCATGCAATATTTCTAGTCAACCCTCTGTTTACGCAAAAAGATATAATTCAACATGACCACTAGTCTACGGGCAGTGCGTTACACCTATAGCGCTATACATGTCAAATGGAGGCTCGTGAAAGCTAATGACTAAAACATATCACATAAGTATGGTCCATGTATAAGCATCAAATATAACAACATAGTATTCATGTATAAGGATTGTTTTCGTGCATTGCATAAAGAATAAATTTAAGTGTAGTTTAATAGCTAAACATGTTACACTCCAAAAGTGAAAAACATAAAAAGGGGTTGCGAGTATACTCACTGTTTTGCAAGTCTTCTACTTGAATCTGGGAGTGAGTTGTTGTCGATTAGGAGGTAGGAACACCAAGTCCTTCTACACGAAGAAACAAAGTGTATGAGTTTTGGGAATTCGGAAGATTTAGGGATTTAGGAAGTTAAAACACAAGAACATATGTATTCGAAAGTAAACATCCTTTAACAAAGTACTTGTTCTTGACACTATGGAACCTCAAGGGTTAATGTTTTCATGAGTAGCATACTCATTAGAATCGTAACAAGTCTTAGGTCTTGGATGATGTTATTCTAATACTTTGAAGGATGAACACAAGTTCAACATCAAGGTTCAAATATTGAATATTACATACATATAAATATTACTTAGGTTATATATTATTGTTATGGGTGAAATTCTGAGCCCATATCCTGAGAAATAGCTTGGGTTATATCTTGGTTATATGATATCTGTTCACATCCGGGATGCTGATTCAGGATATTGGTAACATCCTGAATGGTATCCTCAGGATCACTAACGGATTATGTGCAGGTACGCGGGTTAGAAGCTAGCAACGTTCACAAGGACTCATTCTGCGGGAGACTCGGTCCAAGTCGTTCAAATAAAGACGTTGAAGCCGCATTACTCGGTCCACAACGTTAGCAATGGAATATTCGGAGCATCCCATATTTATAGGAATTTTCGTTTGTAATTCGTTACTATAAATAGGTGGGTATATCAGATTGAATAGGACATCACATCAACACTCACTACACTCTTACACTTGTTCTCTAGCAATTTTCACTTTCGCACAAAAGCGTTGTAACACTTAGCGATCTGGTCAACATGCTGCACTGTATCCTGACGTTTAAAGCAATAAGAAGAACAAGGCAGCTGCGATTGTCAGCTCCCGAGGTTTTATGTCGGCGATCTAGATTGATAAAGGGCTTTCCTCGTATATCTCGTGTCATCCCCTTTACTTTTTGCTCATTGTTTGATCGTAGATACAGCTCAATATCCTGAGCCGTATCCTGAATACTGTTTTTCCAAACAACTTAACCAGGATATTTTCAACACACTTTTTAGCACACTACCTCACTTAACTAATTTGATCACTTAATTGCTTCGGTAATTTTTTACCAAAACAATTTGGCGCCCACCGTGGGGCAAGTGGTGCTCTTTTTACTAAAAATCTTTGTGAAATCGTTAATCGGTTTTCTGTTTTCAAGACTTTTTGCCACATTGTTTATAATGGCCTCAAGATCAAACATGAGCTACTCCACTATGTCTGCTACAACTTCTGCTACTACTGGTCCGGTGCTTCCACCACCTCCTCCAAGGATGCAATCTTCCTCACAACCTCAGGATATTATCCCTACTCGGAGTATTCGGGGATCTGCTCCCATTTTAGCTTCTAATGATGAAATTCTAACCTTATTTGGAAGTGTGCAGGAACAAATGAGGCAGCAACAGGAAACAAACCAAATGCTGTTGAGGGAAATACAACTCCTGAAGTCTGGCTCGAGCAGATCAGCTGAGGATATCGTCACTCCATTACAACCCAGAACTTTGAACTTCAGTTCGGCTGTGTACACTGAGGATAATAGGGGGAATATTGTGCCCAGCCTTCCTCAGAATCATACTCCTGAAATACCCTCCTCGGTCAGGATGTCAACCATGAGGAGCTTAGGATATGCTTCAGGATATGGGTCGAATCCTCAGGCGGGTAACGTGTCAAATAATAATAATATTCTTGCTGCTAACAATAGTGGATCTTTGCAGGATACAGGTGTAACATCAGCATTTACTAGGGAGCTTCAGAAGTTGAAGGACATTGTTTTGGTCAAAAATTACCGAAGCAATTAAGTGATCAAATTAGTTAAGTGAGGTAGTGTGCTAAAAAAGTGTGTCGAAAATATGTTATTCAAGTTATTTTCAAAAACAGTTTCAGGATACGGCTCAGGATATAGAGCTGTATCTGTGATCAAACAATGAGCAAAAATGTAAAGGGTGACACGAGATGTACGAGGAAAGCCCTTGATCAATCTAGATCGCCGGCACAAAACCTCGGGAGCTGACAATCGCAGCTGCCTTGTTCTTCTATTGCTTCAAATATCAGGATACAGTGCAGGATATGATGCGGATCGACTAGGTGTTACAATGTAATTTGAGTACAAGTGTTTGTGTGTAGTGATTGCTAGTAGCTAGAGAGTAAAGTGTGCGAATGAAAGTGAGTGGAAAAGTTGTGTCTACCTATGATCCGATCGCCCCTATTTATAGTAACAAAAACTAACAAACTATCGTATTATTCCGGGATACTTTGGAATATTCCATTCTGAACGTTGGGGGACTCTTTTAACTTGTTTTCCACATGCATGTTAACCATAAAACTGGGTCTTCAGCTCATATGACCGTTACAACGTCAATAACATTGACCAACATCCGATATTCTCGCGGAATATGCCTTTCTTCTATTCTAACCGTTACAAGACCCATTCTTCCACCGTCAACGTCCATTTTTCAACCACCTTGAGCGAATCTTCAGGTAGATCAAGTCCTTTAACGTTGGTACCTTGCAACCAAAGAAAATCGTTAGCTGCAACCAGGATACCCGAGAGGATGTTACCAATATCCTGGTTCAGTATCCTGGCCGCAGCATCAAGCATATAATATCAGGATATGCCTTTAGGATATAAGCTCGAAATTCCACCCATAACAGACATGATATCCAGTGTACCTGGAGTGGTCCAGCCAATCCCGGAAGTATCCCAATACAGCCACATGATATCTCGCTTTGCATATCCTATCTGTGATGCTGAGATTCCAAAGAGATTTCAAACCCCCAACATGAAGCTTTATGATGGAACTACGGATCCTGAAGAGCATATTGCCAGTATAGGGAAAGAATGGAGATTAACCCTATCCCTCCGGAGCTCAAGGAAGCATGCTTGTGCAAGGGTTTTGGTTCTACCTTAACAGGATCAGCCTTAAAATGGCTCCTGAATGTTCCTCCTCATTCGATTACATCATTTGCTCACCTAGTGAATTTATTTAATAGTCAGTTTTCTTGTAGTAGAAGCTTTGAAAAACTAACAAGTGACCTCTACAGGATAACGCAGGGGCCTCAAGAATCCCTAAGGTATTATGTGAACAAGTTCAGCCAGGAATCCTTAGACATTCCACATCTTGATGTTGCAACAGCTGTGCAAGCTTTCAAGATGGGGCCGCAAAAAGATTCTCAATTTTACCAAGACCTTGTAATGAACCCATGCAGGAACTTGGATGAAGCTCGAAACAGGGCCCTAAGATATATTCGATTGGAGGATGATAGAAAGATGCAAGAGAGGATGAACTCATCCAACACCTATGAGTCAACTAACAGGAAGTCAGAATCCTCATTTAAGCCATATCGCTCTAAGCCATATGGTAGAAATGAAAACAAGAAAGTGAATGCTATCGAAGACGAGGATCCTGAAGAATATCCTGAATTATCTGAATATTGCTTTTCTGTTAACATTCCTGAATTGATGTATGCCATGCAGGGTTTAGGAGACAAGGCTAGGTAGCCTTGAAAGAATCAACAAAAAGCCGATTGGAAAGATAAGTCAAAATGGTGTGCCTTCCACGAAGATTTCGGACATGTAACTGAGGATTGCATTGCTCTAAGAAAAGAAATAAGCTATCTTCTAAGCAAGGGATATCTGAAAGATCTCTTAGGAAGAAAGAAGAATAAGGGTCAGGATACTGAGAAGGATCCTGAGCGAGCAGCGTCACCTCCCGCGGATGCCAAGATAATCAACTTTATTTCGGGAGGATCCGACATTTGTGGGACTTCGTATTCGGCGGCGAAGAGACATGCAAAAGAAGCTAAGGCCGAAAGGGGAGACAAACCTATCAGGATGACTACCCTCACAACTGACAAAGTGATCACATTTGATGGTGATGACAGGGATACTGTCCAGGATCCTCATCATGATGCTCTGGTAATAACATTATATGTGGCTAACCATTTTGTACGCAGGATATTGGTTGATAATGGCAGCTCCGTCAACATAATCCAACTAGAGACTCTGAAGAGAATGAATGTATCTCCGATGGATATCACTTCGAAGTCCATCGTGCTTGTTGGGTTCAGTGGAGAGGCTAGGAACACAGTGGGAGAGATAAAGTTACCAGTATATGTTGAAGGAGTCAACTCGATACAACGTTTCTGTGTGATGGATTCCCTATCCTGCTATAACATCATACTGGGAAGACCATGGATTCACGATATGAAGGCTGTGCCATCAACATATCACCAATGCATCAAGATCCCTACCCCTTGGGGAGTTGTCAAGGTTGATAGTGATCAGCAGGAGGTGAAAGAATGCTACTCATCCTCGATGAAATCCTCAACCAAGCCTAGTACAGCATAGCAATTAAAGATGCGGGCCCAGGATATCGTGGAGGATTCGGAGCAGGATGTGAAGAAAATTATCCTGGATTAGGATAATCCTGATATCTCGGTGCTCGTAGGAACCAATATCCCTTAGGATATTGAAGAGCAGTTAACTAACTTTTAGAAATGCAGGATGTCAACGTTTGCATGGAAGCATGAGGATATGACAGGTATATCCAAAGACATTATCACTCACAAGCTTGGAATTGACAGATCATTCAAGCCTATTCAGCAAAAAAGAAGGAAATTTGCTCTTGAGCGGAATACGATTATCCAAGAGGAAGTTGAAAGATTGTTGAAGTCCAGGATGATCAGAGAAGTCAAGTTTCCAAGATGGCTAGCAAACGTAGTCGTGGTACAGAAAAAAATGGGAAATGGAGAGTCTGTGTAGACTACACAGACTTGAACAAGGCTTGTCCAAAAGACCCATTTCCTCTTCCTCACATTGATGCAATGGTGGATGCTACTGTCGGGCATGAAATGTTGACCTTCATGGATGCATCCTCAGGATTTCAGCAGATTCAAATGGATCCTTCTGACCAGGAGGATACCGCCTTCATGACACCAACAGGTATTTATTGTTATACGGCTATGCCTTTTGGTTTGAAAAATGCAGGTGCAACATATCAGAGATTGGTAAACATGATGTTCAAAGACAAGCTGGGGGACACTATGGAGGTATACATTGACGATATGGTGGTAAAATCAAGGAAAGCTCAGGATCACCTCCAGGATATTAAAGGAGCATTTGATATCCTGGATCAATATAACATGAAGCTAAATCCTGCTAAGTGTCATTTCGGAGTAGGGGCTGGAAAATTTCTAGGATATATGGTGACCAAAAGAGGAATAGAGGCGAGCCCGGAGTAGATTAAAGCCATCTTGGATATTAAATCACCCTCAAATATGAAGGATGTTCAACGATAAATAGGGAAAGTGGCAGCATTAAACAGATTTATTTCAAGATCCTCAGAGAAATGCAAAGAGTTTTATGATATCCTGAAGAAGAACAAGAAATTCGAATGGGGTGAGAAGCATGAAGTAGCCCTGTAGGATTTGAAGCAATATCTTTCAACTGCACCTCTACTGATGAAGCCTGACAATGGTGAACCACTATCCCTATACCTCGCAGTATCAGGAAATGCTGTAAGTGCCGTCCTTATAAAGGATCATGAAGGTCAGCAATATCCTGTTTATTATGTTAGTAAAAGTTTGTTAAGTGCTGAAGCTAGGTATTCTCATTTAGAAAAATTGATACTAGCATTAGTTATGGCATCAACGAAGCTTAGACATTACTTTGAGTGTAACAACTCTCATTAAAAAGTCCTACTTATTACTTTAATTGTCCATTAGGAAACCCTAATTGAGAAACCCAAGTGATTCTGAACAAACCCTAAAATTTTCAGAATAATCAGAATCAGGATCAGGGCCCCTAAAACTCAGGGGGGGTAAACCCTATTCGGTAATATCTTGACAGTTTGTTGTCAAAAATGAGAAAGCACATAAAACCAACTCAGCAAGCCTACTGGGACACAAGGCTACCCTAGGGTAGATTGTTACCTCCCGTGACACGCGACAGAAACAGGGACATCCTTCGCGACACGCGGGGGAAACAATTTTCAAGTATAAATAGAACAGTCTGTTTCATGCAATTGAGTGTCAGTTCGACGTAAAAATTCCATACGTACGTTGTGATATTGCTTAATTACTACAAAACACACACGAATCCCGAATCGCTGCCGCAAAACAGGGTAAAGTGAAAGAACAATGGGAACTCGACTAAACTTAAGCACTACATATCATCCTCAAACGGACGGGCAAAGTGAAAGAACAATCCAAACTCTAGAAGACATGCTTAGAGCATGTGTAATAGATTTTGGCGGAAATTGGGACGACCGTTTACCATTAATTGAATTCTCCTATAATAATAGTTATCATTCAAGTATTGAAACTGCCCCATTCGAGGCACTATATGGAAGAAAGTGCAGAACTCCAGTTTGTTGGGCAGAAATAGGAGAAAGTCAATTATCAGGTCCAGAGATTGTGCAAGAAACTACTGATAAGATCACACAAATCAAGGAAAGGCTAAAGACTGCTCGAGATCGCCAGAAGAGTTATGCAGACAATACATGCAAGCCATTAGAATTCCAAGTTGGAGACAGAGTACTGTTGAAAGTTTCTCCTTGGAAAGGAGTAGTCCGATTCGGTAAGAAAGGAAAGCTAAGTCCAAGATACGTAGGACCATTTCCTGTGATCCAACGTATAGGACCAGTTGCTTATCGTTTACAATCACCAGAAAATTTAGCTGGAGTACATGATGTATTTCATGTATCCAATCTCAAGAAATGTCTATCAGACGAATCTTTGGTAGTACCTCTTCAAGATATAGAGGTAAACGAAAAGTTAAAATTTGTTGAGAAACCTCTTCAGATAGAAGATCGAAAGGTGAAATTTCCCAAGCACAAACGACTAGTGCTGGTTAAAGTAAAGTGGGATTCAAAGAGGGGAGTTGAACACACTTGGGAGCTGGAATCAGAGATGAAGCAAAAGTATCCTCATTTATTCCAGTAAATCTCGAGGACGAGATTTTTATTAAGGTGGGGAGAATGTAACAACTCTCATTAAAAAGTCCTAATTATTATTTTAATTGTCCATTAGGAAACCCTAATTGAGAAACCCAAGTGATTCTGAACAAACCCTAAAATTTTCAGAATAATCAGAATCAGGATCAGGGCCCCTAAAACTCAGGGGGGTAAACCCTATTCGGTAATATCTTGACAGTTTGTTGTCAAAAATGAGATAGCATGTAAAACCAACTTAGCAAGCCTACTGGGACACAAGGCTACCCTAGGGTAGATTGTTACCTCCCGCGACACGCGACAGAAACAGGGACATCCTTCGCGACACGCGGGGGAAACAATTTTCAAGTATAAATAGAACAGTCTGTTTCATGCAATTGAGTGTCAGTTCGACGTAAAAATTCCATACGTACGTTGTGATATTGCTTAATTACTACAAAACACACACGAATCCCGAATCGCTGCCGCAAAACAGGGTCATAACACGATCGCTGTTACGAAATATTGTCCGATCGATCAATATATCCAATGGATGTTTAAATGCTGCCCACATTAGGGTTATCCTTTGTCATTCATCGTGATTCCGACAGGATGTTTGAGTACCACCCGAACTTGGGGAATACTTTGTCATTCGTTGTGAATCCGATGGATGTTTAAGTGATTGCACTTTGTCATTCGTTGTGAGGGTTTGATCTCGTGAGTTATCGTAAATGTTGTATTGATTACTAACCCAGTTTTGTGTGCATTGTTATTTAAATTAGGTTAACAAGGCTAATCTCTATACTAGACTCTATCCGTGTTAAATCTGCAATGTGAGTCATTCTCTTTTTATCAAATTGCTTTCCCAAACTCTATTTATTTTCAAAGTTATAAATTACAGGGATTAAGTCTTTGTAATCACCAAATTACAGCCGGTATGTGGGGTATTGTATACATTACTTTTTCTCGCCACCATTGGACAACGAGTTAGCCAATGGGTGGTCTGACCACAGTCACAGAAATAAGTCGAGTGACAAATACTGTGGGTAGTTGGTTGATATCAGAAACAATGTAATCACCCTTAATACTGTAAATTATAACAAACAGGTCTGTTTTATTAACTAGAATGATTCACTCAGTATTTCCCGCTGACAAAACCTTTTTCAAACATGTTTCAGGTGATCTGTTGTGATTCAGGAAAGGTGCTGTGGAGCACTACAAGCTTAAGGAAGTGGCTCATTATAAAATAAAGAAATATGTTTTGTAAAATAAAGATTTCTCCGTGAAATCATAATATTGTAAATTAACGGGGTTTTATCCCGAATTGTGAAATAAAATAATCGGGAAAATTTTAGTTTTAAAAAGATCCTGATGATAAACTTCCGCTGTTAAACTCAATTAAATAAATACCACGGGATTTCTGTCCCGCGGCTCCTGAAACGGGTAAAACCGGGTCGGGGGCCGTGATAGAAAAAGGTGGTATCAGAGCCACTGATTTAAGCCTATTAAGTATTTAGCAAATACTTAAAATTTTTACTTGTTATTTTGTGATTATGTGTTTTATTAACTGACTAATTGTTAGTTACAGTATGGGTAAACAAAAGCTGTCAAACATCTATCTTAAATTAGATAGGTCATCCAACGAGAAGGGAAGTTCATCCCAAACCAAACCCTTAAATCACCTTGGAATCCCTGAAGAAGAAATATTTGTACGAAAGGCACACTATGAGGAACCACTTTCTCCTAGTAAAAGAAGTCTGATTATTAGAAAAAGTAAAGAGAAAATAAAGAAAATCCGAGAAAAGAAAGTTAAACAGGAAATCCAGGAATTAACCAATAAAACACCTTGGGAGGACAAGCTAGATGAGAAATGGGCAGATCTTTATATGCTAGCTACTGTAGCGGTTAATGCAAATCTTTAAATAATTTTCCCCAAGTATTAGCACCTTTATTATCTACAAGTCTAGAAACATTATTCAGTAAATAAATAAATTTACAATAAAACCAAGTGTGTTTTAATTTTCAGTTACCCAGTCTGAAATAATATTTAAAAGTTTTCTATAAAATTTTGTTATAATTTTTAATTATGTGTATTTTGCTAAACAGCATGAACAACTTGTCTGACGCCCTTCAGAACTTAAATCTCTATCTAGTAAAAATAGAGGTTTCCAGAGATTTCAATAGGTATATACCGGACATAGAAGAACCTATTGAATTTAATGCTTCACCACCTCCAGAAAAACCCAAGCCCAAGAAAAGAAGGAGATTTGTAGGATGGAGACGTGTGCGTAGGAGGAAGCCTACAACAAGGAAAATACCTAAAATAGAAAATCCTTTAGACAAAGGAAAGGGGGTGGAAGTCAGTGAAGGTTATAGGCCACTGGAATTGGAATTGGGAGAAGATTCTAGACCACCGGGAATGGAATATGGAGAAGGTTCTAAGCAAACTCAGAGAGAAGTTAGGGAAAGTTCTAGACAGGTTGAGGAGTTACCTTTTCAAGAGGAATTAGATCGGGCATTGGCGAGCTGTGATGTCGTTAGGCCAATTAATAATAATCTATACCCTACTCTTGAAACACAACTACCAATGAACTTGGACCCCGCCATCCCAGAACCTATTATCCACTCTCAGCCTCTAGGGATAGATGAGTGGTGGACAAATGATTGGCAGTTTCAAAACCTAATCAATAGTCCTTATTCCTTTCTTCCTCAGTTCGGCCCGGAACCATTACCAAATCCACCCGTGAGTAACGAGAATTTAGCAGAACTTCGCCATTTTGGCGAAGAGTTAATGGAAGCGGGAAATAGAATCCGGGAGATAGGAGGACAAATTGCCAGGAAATATGATGAAAGGGAGCTTCGTTTTTAGGAAAACAAATGATGAAAGAGAGTAGGTTTATGAAACTGTTGTTGTATAATAGTAATAGTAAAATCAGTACGTGTAAAATAAATAATAAAACGGTTGTATATAGAAGCATGATATAATCTATAAAACAAATGGAATTTTAGAAAAAAAATTTACAATTTTGTTTATATATTCATTTACGTGATTATGTGCAATTAATTGTGATATTGGATTATTTCTTTTATACTAATTATTTATCTATAAATTAATTATCAGATGGAAAACTCTAATAACGAACCAGTAAATGAGGTTAATCAATCTGAACAACAACCTGGGGATTAATATATGACTAGGCAAGATATAGAAAATATTGTTGCTCAAGGAATAGCCAATGCTATTCCAGCAATAGTCGTTGCTGTCCAGAAACCTGCTGAACCTCAACAAATCATTCCAAGCAAACGTATTTCTGAAGATAACTTCAGTAATAGTGTAAACGGAGGCAATGATCATGTTAATCATGATAATGAACCACGGCAAGCTCCGCTCCCTAAGAAAATGAAAGCCGCAACACCTGGTTGCACTTTCAAATAATTTCTTGCTTGTAAACCCACTGAATTTGCAGGCAATGAAGGGGCAACTGCATCACTGCGTTGGTTAGAGAAAACCAAAGCAGTAATTGCAATAAGTAAATGTGACAAGGATGATCAGGTCATGTACGCGTCAAATCTTTTCAAAGAAGGGGCGCTCGAATAGTGGAACACTGTGTTACAAGCTAAAGGAAGAAATAGGGCTTATGCTATGATTTGGGAAGAATTTAAGAATCTTGTAGAAAGAAAATTTTGTCCTGAATATGAAAAGGATCAAATGGCAAATAAGTTCTTAAACCATCGTATGACGGGTGTAGATTGTCGCGGTTATACTTCGACATTCTTTGAATATGCAAGAATGGTACCAACGCTGGCTTCGCAAGAACCGGTACTCATTTCTCGCTATATTTGGGGACTGATTAGTGAAATTCGTAACATCGTTAAAGCTGTGAGACCCCGCACTATTGACGATGCGGTGGAATTAGCTAATACCCTAACTGACGAACTAGTATGCACACAAGATGAAAACAGGAAGAAGGAACTGGCTCAGAAAATTACCCAAGGATTTCGGGTGGGTAATAATAGCAACTTCAAGAAAAGAGGAACAGGGCAATCTTCAACTTTACCATTTTGCAGAGATTGCAAAAAGAAACATTATGGAAGATGTAACGTAATTTGCAACTTTTGCAAAGCCATAGGACATCGTGAAGAAGACTGCAGGAAGAAAACCAGAATCTGCTACAACTGTGGAGAAACAGGACATTTTAAGCCAGAATGTCCTAAATTGGTCAAACCTACAGACAACAAAACTAAGGCGACCGACGGAGCTACTAAGAAGAATGTCAGAGCATTCCAGCTAACTACTCAAGAAGCATAACTCATTCCGGATGTGATAGCTGGTACGTTCCTAGTTCACAACGTGTACGCAAAAGTATTATTTGACTCTGGTGCAAACCAAAGTTTTATAAATACTTTATTCTGCCAAGCTCTTAAGCTACCTTTAACCAACATTAGGCAGATTTTTACAGTCGAAACCGTGGATGGGAATTCAGTTAAAATAGATCAGATTTTGCAAAAAGTAGAAATAGAACTTTCAGGTCATAAATTTTCTGCAAATTTGTTACCTATGAAATTAGCTGAATTCGATATTGTGTTAGGAATGGATTGGTTAATAGCCAACCATGCTCGAATCCTTTGTGATAAGAATTCTATAGAAATTCAGGCACCTACTGGAGAAGTAATCACGATTACAGGAGATAAACCACGTAAGCCCATGAAGTTCATATCAGTAATGAAAGTTGCTAGTTATGAAC
Organism: Helianthus tuberosus; assembly: GCA_030545235.1. Lineage (NCBI taxonomy): Eukaryota > Viridiplantae > Streptophyta > Magnoliopsida > Asterales > Asteraceae > Helianthus > Helianthus tuberosus. The sequence continues at coordinate 93,066,237 of CM060406.1, forward strand.
GAAAGCAAGGAATAGTGTATATGATTTCAATAATCATTAGCACTAAGGGTAAGGAACTTAAAAATATTCCTATAGTCTCAGAATACTCAGATGTATTTCCGGAAGAACTTCCGGGATTACCACCTGATAGGGAGGTAGAATTTAGGATTCATCTAATTCCAGGAACTACACCGATAGCTAAGGCACCTTATCGGTTAGCTCCTACTGAAATGTTAGAATTGAAAAAGCAATTAGAAGAATTATTAAGTAAAAGATTCATACAACCTAGCTCATCCCCTTGGGGAGCTCCAGTGTTGTTTGTAAAGAAGAAGGATGGTTCGATGAGAATGTGTATTGATTATAGAGAATTGAATAAGGTTACAATTAAGAATCGATACCCATTACCTAGGATTGATGATCTGTTTGATCAACTCCAGGGAGCTAGATATTTTTCTAAGATTGATTTATGTTCTGGATATCATCAATTGAAGGTACAAGAAGAAGACATACCTAAAACTGCTTTCAGAACTAGGTATGGTCATTACGAGTTTACAGTCATGCCCTTTGGGTTAACGAATGCACCTGCTGCATTCATGGACATGATGAATAGGATCTGTAAACCATATTTGGATAAATTTGTAATTGTTTTTATAGACGATATACTTATTTATTCCAAAAGTCAGACAGAGCATTGTAAACACCTTCATATACTCTTAACTTTGTTAAGAAAAGAAAAGCTTTATGCCAAATTCTCGAAGTGTGAATTTTGGTTAAAGGAAGTGCAATTCCTAGGACACATGGTGAATCACGAAGGTATTCATGTAGATCCTGCTAAGATAGAAGCAATTACCAATTGGAAGGTTCCACAAACAGCAATGGAAATTAGAAGTTTTATAGGTTTAGTTGGGTACTATAGACGGTTTATTAAGGATTTTTCCAAGATAGCTGTTCCATTAACTAAGCTAACCTGTAAAGCAGTTATGTTTGAATGGGGATCTAAACAAGAAGAAGCCTTTAGAATCTTGAAGCAGAAATTAACAAATGCTCCAATCTTAGCTTTACCAGAAGGAACTGAAGATTTTGAAGTATATTGTGATGCTTCAAAACTAGGATTTGGATGTGTGCTAATGCAACGCAAGAAGGTAATTGCGTATGCCTCAAGACAATTGAAAAAGCACGAGGAAAATTATACGATTCATGACTTAGAATTAGGAGCTGTAATTTTTGCCCTTAAGATTTGGAGACATTATCTTTACGGAAGTAAATTTACTATCTATACAGACCACAAAAGTTTAAAATATATTTTTAGGCAAAAAGAGTTAAACATGAGAGAAAGAAGATGGATGGAAATTCTAAGTGATTACGACTGTGATATTCAGTATCACGAAGGAAAGGCAAATGTAGTTGCAGATGCCTTAAGCCCTAAGTATCATGAAAAACAACGACGAGTTTGTGCTCTTAGGTTAAATCTGCAATTAGATCTAATGGAACAACTGAAAAATGTTCAAGAAACAGCAATAGAGGATGTTGCTGAAGGAATGAAAGGACGAATAAAAGAATTAGCACAGGGAGATGATGGAATTTGGAGATTCCATAAGAAAAGGATTTGGGTACCTAAACAGGGAGAATTAAGAAATAAGATCCTAGAGGAAGCTCATAAATCTAGGTATACTATACACCCTGGAAATAATAAGATGTACCAAGATTTAAGAAACAATTTATGGTGGATAGGCATGAAAAAGGATATAGCTAGATATGTTTCTAAGTGTCTTACTTGTTCACAAGTTAAGGCAGAACACCAGAAACCTTCAGGTCTATTACAACAATTAGAAATGCCTGTATGGAAATGGGAACTTATAACAATGGATTTTGTTACTAAGTTACCCAAAACCAGAAAAGGTAATGACGCGATTTGGGTAATTGTGGATCGGTTAACCAAATCTGCTCACTTTTTACCTATGAAAGAAACCTTTAGCATGGAAAGATTGGCAAAGTTGTATGTAGATGAAGTCGTATCTCTACATGGAGTTCCACTCTCCATTGTATCAGATAGAGATAGTCGTTTCACTTCTCAATTCTGGAAAAGTTTCCAAGAAGCAATGGGAACTCGACTAAACTTAAGCAATGCATATCATCCTCAAACGGACGGGCAAAGTGAAAGAACAATCCAAACTCTAGAAGACATGCTTAGAGCATGTGTAATAGATTTTGGCGGAAATTGAGACGACCATTTACCATTAATTGAATTCTCCTATAATAATAGTTATCATTCAAGTATTGAAACTGCCCCGTTCGAGGCACTATATGGAAGAAAGTGCAGAACTCCAGTTTGTTGGGCAGAAATAGGAGAAAGTCAATTATCAGGTCCAGAGATTGTGCAAGAAACTACTGATAAGATCACACAAATCAAGGAAAGGCTAAAGACTGCTCGAGATCGCCAGAAGAGTTATGCAGACAATAGATGCAAGCCATTAGAATTCCAAGTTGGAGACAGAGTACTGTTGAAAGTTTCTCCTTGGAAAGGAGTAGTCCGATTCGGTAAGAAAGGAAAGCTAAGTCCAAGATACGTAGGACCATTTCCTGTGATCCAACGTATAGGACCAGTTGCTTATCGTTTACAATTACCAGAAAATTTAGCTGGAGTACATGATGTATTTCATGTATCCAATCTCAAGAAATGTCTATCAGACGAATCTTTGGTAGTACCTCTTCAAGATATAGAGGTAAACGAAAAGTTAAAATTTGTTGAGAAACCTCTTCAGATAGAAGATCGAAAGGTGAAATTTCTCAAGCATAAACGACTAGTGCTGGTTAAAGTAAAGTGGGATTCAAAGAGGGGAGCTGAACACATTTGGGAGCTGGAATCAGAGATGAAGCGAAAGTATCCTCATTTATTCCAGTAAATCTCGAGGACGAGATTTTTATTAAGGTGAGGAGAATGTAACAACTCTCATTAAAAAGTCCTAATTATTACTTTAATTGTCCATTAGGAAACCCTAATTGAGAAACCCAAGTGATTCTGAACAAACCCTAAAATTTTCAGAATAATCAGAATCAGGATCAGGGCCCCTAAAACTCAGGGGGGGTAAACCCTATTCGGTAATATCTTGACAGTTTGTTGTCAAAAATGAGATAGCACGTAAAACCAACTCAGCAAGCCTACTGGGACACAAGGCTACCCTAGGGTAGATTGTTACTTCCCGCGACACGCGACAGAAACAGGGACATCCTTCGCGACACGCGGGGGAAACAATTTTCAAGTATAAATAGAACAGTCTGTTTCATGCAATTGAGTGTCAGTTCGACGTAAAAATTCCATACGTACGTTGTGATATTGCTTAATTACTACAAAACACACACGAATCCCGAATCGCTGCCGCAAAACAGGGTAATAACTCGATCGTTATATTATTCATTGTCCGATCGATCAATATATCCAATGGATGTTTAAGTGATGCCCACATTCGGGTTATCCTTTGTCATTCGTCGTGATTCCGACAGGATGTTTGAGTACCACCCGAACTCGGGGAATACTTTGTCATTCGTTGTGAATCTGATGGATGTTTAAGTGATTGCACTTTGTCATTCGTTGTGAGGGTTTGATCTCGTGAGTTATCGTAAATGCTGTATTGATTACTAACCCAGTTTTGTGTGCATTGTTATTTAAATTAGGTTAACAAGGCCAATCTCTATACTAGACTCTATCCGTGTTAAATCTGCAATGTGAGTCATTCTCTTTTTATCAAATTGCTTTCCCAAACTCTATTTATTTTCAAAGTTATAAATTACAGGGATTAAGTCTTTGTAATCACCAAATTACAGCCGGTATGTGGGGTATTATATACATTACTTTTTCCCGCCACCATTGGACAACGACTTAGCCAATGGGTGGTCTGACCACAGTCACAGAAATAAGTCGAGTGACAAATACTGTGGGTAGTTGGTTGATATCAGAAACAATGTAATCACCCTTAATACTGTAAATTATAACAAACAGGTCTGTTTTATTAACTAGAATGATTCACTCAGTATTTCCCGCTGACAAAACCTTTTTCAAACATGTTTCTGGTGATCTGTTGTGATTCAGGAAAGGTGCTGTGGAGCACTACAAGCTTAAGGAAGTGGCTCATTATAAAATAAAGAAATATGTTTTGTAAAATAAATATTTCTCCGTGAAATCATAATATTGTAAATTAACGGGGTTTTATCCCGAATTGTGAAATAAAATAATCGGGAAAATTTTAGTTTTAAAAAGATCCTGATGATAAACTTCCGCTGTTAAACTCAATTAAATAAATACCACGGGATTTCTGTCCCGCGGCTCCTGAAACGGGTAAAACCGGGTCGGGGGCCGTGACATTATGACACATAGGATTCATGTTAAAACAAATTATCCTGTCAAAAATGTGCTTAGGAAACCAGAGATGTTAGGCAGGATGGCCAAGTGGTCAGTAAAGTTGAGTGCTTATGATTTAGTATATGAACCTAGAAATGCCATAAAGTCTCAGGCTTTAGCTGACTTTGTGGCTGATTTCAGTAGTGACATTCAGGATGAGGTAGACCTAGAAGTCCAACAGTTAGGAGAATCCTCAGGATCCTGGACGTTATATACTGATGGTGCATCTAATGTAAGAGGAGTAGGATTGGGAATACTACTAAAATCGCCACAGGGGGACATATTACCCCAGGCTATTAGGTGTGAATTCCCTGCTACTAATAATGAAGCAGAGTATGAGGCTTTAATTGCAAGATTAGAGTTGGCTAAGAATATGAGTATCAAGAATTTGCAAGTATATGTTGACTCCTTGTTAATTACTAACCATTTTAATGGATCCTATGCAGTTAAGGGTGAGAAATTAATCGAATACCTCGATATTCTCAAAAAATTAGCAGGATATTTCGATGTTTTTACACTTGAACAGGTACCAATGGAGGATAATGCCGAAGCAGATGCCTTAGCAAATCTGGGATCATTGATCAGGATACCAGAAGGGACCCAAATACCAATATTACATTTCTTGTATCCTGCAACGAATCCTCAGGATAAAGAAGTAGCGGGTATTCAGGATCCTGAAAAGGATCCTAAATCCTGGACGGCTCCAATCATGAGATATCTCAAGAAAGGACACATCCTCGGAGATGAAAATCCTAAGGCATTTAGGATGAAGGTATCACGATTCACTATTATAAATAATGTTTTATATAAGAAATCTCTTGCAGGACCGTATTTGAGGTGCTTGGAGGATCCTGAAGCCAAAGAAGTACTTCAGGATATACATGAAGGGGATTGTGGTAACCACACTGGGGGCAGGTCATTGTTCTCGAAAGTATTAAGGACAGGATATTATTGGCCAACGATGAGGAAAGATGCTGCAGAATATGCTCGAAGTTGCGATGCATGTCAAAGGCATAGTAACATACTACATCAACCAGCTGAACCACTATATCATGTAGCTTCCCCTTGGCCATTCATGAAATGGGGGATGGATATAGTAGGGAAGTTACCAAAAGCTCCGGGAGGAAAAGTCTTTATGCTAGCAATGATGGATTATTTCTCTAAGTGGGTTGAAGCTGAAGCATTTGTTCAAGTTTGAGACCAAGAAGTAGTATCCTTCATAAAGAGGAATATCCTGACCAGGTTTGGGATACCAGCTGAAATCATTTGTGACAATGGGTCCCAGTTTATAAGCAAGAGGACTACTGACTTTTGCAAGAGTTGGGGAATCAAAATGATCACGTCTACTCCGGTACATCCTCAAGCGAATGGACAAGCTGAATCCTCAAACAAGATAATTGTCAATAACTTAAAGAAGAGACTTGGAGCCAAAAAAGGAAGATGGGCAGAAGAATTACCCTTTGTTTTGTGGGCTGATAGGACAACGGTAAAGAATGCAACCGGCCAAACCCCATTTTCCTTGGTATTTGGAGCAGAAGCAGTGATTCCAACGGAAATGGCGATACCTACTGCAAGATCTATCCTACAGGATCCTGAAGCCTTATGTCAAGATTTGGATACTATAGATGAAAAAAGAGATGCAGCAAGGCTAAGGATGGCAGCATATCAACAAAGAATATCCAGAGCATATAACAAGAATATAAGGACTAGGAGATTTCAACTTGGTGATTGGGTGCTAAGAAAGGCTTTTCAAAATACCACTAATCCTGCCGATGGCAAGCTAGCTCCAAAATGGGAAGGACCATATGAAGTTGAGTCAGAAGCAGGGAAAGGAGCATATCAACTCAAGAATATGGAAGGGGATATGCTACCGAGATCCTGGAATGCAATACACTTAAAGCTCTATTTCAAGTAAGAATAGAATTTAATTTCTATCTCAGAATGGTATGTATTCTATCTCTTTTAAATATATTTGTTTATTATCTTGAACCCAATACTGACTTAAGCATCGGAGGGGTGTTAGCCAAGCTAACACCCACCTTAGTTTACTGTTGTTTTGCAGCATATGTTTCAGGATATAATTCCAGGATATGCACTCAGGATAACTCGAAAGATTAGAGGATTGGCCCCCTCTCTCACGTTTAAGGGATCCTGATCCCTTCAAAGGTTTAAAGGTATTCACCTTTCTTTCGAATTGGGTTTAAACACCTCGCCTGGAGCGCAAGTTATCTAGGTATAGTTCAAGGTAGCGGGACCAGTTCATGTAAAAGTGGCAGACAATTTCGTTACTGTTGGCTATATCCTAGATCTTGAAGGTATATGAGGATTGATCACCCTCTCTCACGAAAGGGTAGTTTCATACTCTCTAAGGTTTAAAGGTTTTCACCTTTCTAAGATTTGGAGTTTATACACTCTCGCCTGTAGCGCATGAAACTCAGGGTTTATCCCCAGGATATCAGGGTTTATCCCCAGGATATTAAGGGTTTATCCCCAGTATGCTAAGGATTCATTTCAGGATATCAAGGGTTTTGCCTTGGGGTGTTCGGAATTTATTCAAGCCAAAGTGTGAATACATTTGCATTTCTGTGTCGAACACAGGGGACATACATTATACTATTCAAAGGATGGATCCAAGTTTGTAAGTGTGCACTGGGGACATACTTATGATGGAAGATTGAAATTGATTCTTTAAGAATCTCTGGTATGATCTCTCCTCTTTATTTGGATAATTTATAGATTGTAGTTCAGTATCCTGGGCAGGATATCTTTCAGGATACACTTACAATGGGTTCCCAAATATGATCAAACAAAACTATTTTTATAAGTAAAATTCATGTAATAAAGGTGTAATAACAAGAATAAAGCTAAAGGAAAGTTATATTAACATATCAAAAGATATGCTCTTGGTTTCACCTTAAACCAAGGTCCATCCGCCAAGAGCACAAATAGTTTCTTACCCTATGTACTTAACAGTTGAAGGTTTTGTCTCAAACTGAGACCCATCCACCTCCAACTATTATATTGTTCAAAAGCAAAACGTACTAACGATGATGGCCAAGGGCTTCGTCCTGAAACTCAGGATCCCTCCACCAATGGCCATCACATTGTTTAAGTACAGAAAAGTAAAATGCAGGAAAAGTAAATTGTTTGAGGTTACAAGTGACGTGATTGTCGTGGTCACGCAAATTTAATCCCAATAACAACTATATAGATAGTGGCAAGTGGGTATCGAACACGGGGAGTTTGTGGAATATGTGCTATCTCGATGTATGTCTAACTTGACTAAATTAATCTAATTGCAAATAAAATAAATTCAAGAGTTTTGGCGATTGGATTTAATTACTAGATTAAACTAAATTAAATTACAAATCAAAGTTAAGTTTTGTAACAAGATAAGAGGATAGTGATCATCCCGAGTTTCAAGTTTTAAGTGACAACTAACATTCATGTTCAACTTGAAAGAACCACATAGACATGGCTCATGTAAGATCAATTGTTTGTGATGAAAGGGAACTAAGTACTCGGATTCGTAGAACGCGAGGTTGTTACCCGATGACCAATCAACACATATCCAACCCTAATCCCTCCCATGATATCTCGATTGCCAACGGCACCAAGAACGTATGGTTTAGAACTATGATCAAACACACATTAACAATTTACAAACAATCAATCAAACACCATAATAAACTAACAACACATGCACAGTCTAATATTCCAGAAATTAAAGAACAAGCATAATTGTCACAAATAAAACCTTACATCCGAGACGATCACCAAACAAACCTAGCCGCTCATAGTGTTATGAACCATCATCACAATCGAACCTTTGTTTATTGGAATCAAACACAAAGTCTTCATGTTTTGATCACTCAAGAACACAAAAGGAGAGCCAAAAATCGCCCCTCCACTCCTTCCAAAACCGTTCAATGATAAGAACACCCAAAAGACACAAATAAAATTAACTTTAATGAGGCAGTTACGTTTCAGATGCAGCTTCCACCGTAAATTACGGTATCACCGTAATTTACGGTGACCTTCAATATGTTACGGCGCTTGGAGACTGATTTACGGTGGAGACTTGTGCACCTCTTGGTCTGCGTGCTTGTTGACTGCCTTCATGTGCCTCTCGAAACCAAAGAAGTCTGCCGCCAATCTCCTTGACTTGCGTGGATCCCATGATGATCTGATGAGATTAGCGGCCCAATCTCAAAAGTCCACCATGTGCCCTCTTTGCCGTCACAACCCATGTGCGGCCCAACAACCCTCTTTCACTTGTGATGGCCCAATCAAACAACATGTATATGTGAGATGATAAAAATTGATGATGTCAAGCTGTTGACTTTATGTTGTTGCCGTCAATAGTCACGTGAACTAGCCGCCCCTTTAATTCAATGTTCCCCACTAATGACTCCACTTTGTAGATGTGATACTTATTGATATTGTGTCCTCTGTTGCTTCTTATATGTGATGATGAACGATTTCTTTATAATCGAGTATAATAATCAAACCCCCATCTCAAGCTTTTATGTCTCTTACACATTAAACATAATTTATGATCTGAAACACATCCCGAACATCACCATTTGCTGCATTCATCAACGATGGACGCTCCACTTAATCTCTAACCCAGTTAACTTCCCCGAATTAAGCAAATTAACCTGCACAGCCACAATCTCTCGTAGTTACTATATTCAAGCAAATAACCAAGTAAAGCATGGAATTTTAATCTTTTTAAACCATTTAAGGGTAGTCCAACGGACCACCCGTCACATCCCCACACTTACCCGTTGCTTGTCCCAAGCAACCTATTTAGAACGATTCAAAACCTAAGCGATCAAACATGCAAACCAAGCTAACTATGCCGTCCTTTTACTAACTTTCAATCATACCACAAAACACACCCCTCACACAAAATCTCTCAGTTACAAGAATTATTAGCATAATGCTAAACCACTCAATGCGTGTGTGTGTGTGTGCGACAATAAGCTTGTATACAAATCAAGTCTCTTCCTATTGAGTATTTAGCATGCTTATGAATCAAAAGGACTTACGGGTTGTAACGGGGCTAGGTGCAAAGGTAGGAAATTGGTGGACTATATATGCGAGAGCTAATTGATTTGACCCGGTTTTTATTTCTACCACTAAACAAAGCAACCATCAAATATATACACAACTTCTTCAACATTCTCAACTACGATTACAACTAAATATTTTTTTTTTCATATTTTTCTCTTTCTCTTTTTTTTTTCTTCTTTTTTTTTTTTTCATAACACATCAAACTCAAGAATATATACAAGAACATCAATACTACCAACTAAAACTCCTAAACCGGGTCATCTCAAAAGGTAAAATTTTGTAGGAAGTAGGCTCGGGTCACAATCGAATGGTCTAAAGCTCAAATGTGGCTTTCTAAGGACCAAACCCCCACCCCTCACAATACCAAGCTCATATATGTAACGTATGAGGTCCAACCCACCAATCCCGCACTCTCACACATCTAGACGAGGCTTCCTAAAAGTCCCCCTATCATTTTCAAAAGCATGTTAACTCTAGGATTTAACAAGAATTCGTACACAAGTTCTATTAACACACAACGCACACTGCCACTCAAACAATGAAATATCAATAACAATCATGTGTGACTCAAATCCTCACCAAGAAAAGACTAGGAATGGGTGTCGGTGTGTCAAATGGAACAATATCAAGATTTCAAATTTTTACACTTTTCGCTTGAATTTACAAAAATTTTAAAATTCTCAAAAATTCCCCCATCCCCACACTTGGGATACATTGTCCCAATGTATGGTTTTGAGGAAAAGATCGCTTTAACCAAGAACATCAACAATTGCTTATACTCTCAACCCCCAATTTTTTTTTTTAATTATTAAAAACACCACCAATTCCTTCACAACCATAAACTAAACACATCAAAACACCACCCAACCGCCCAACCAAAAACTTAAACATGAATATATACAAAGGGGCACAAGATGAGAACAAGACACGACCTGATTAGTAAATCAGCAGTGTTGGTAGTGATGCAGCTGCGGTGATCGAACCGGTTCAAAAACATCTCTTAGATTCGCCGATATCTCAACAGGGATGTTGCCAAACATCCCCACACTTGAATCATTGCATCCGCGAGGGTTGAAACGTAATAACCTGCCAAAACACAAACACAACACCAAAACAAAACCAAACAAAACAAAACACAAATACAATACTCTACATCCTCGGGCTGCCTCCCGAGAGCGCTAAGTTTAAAGGTCTTCAGCCAGACCGTACCTGATATGTCTCAAGGTGGTCTCAATGCACATTTACCTTTTTCGTTGCTGATGTAAGCACGGTGTTTGATTCTTCTATTGTGTGTGTGCTTTGTCACGTCCCATCTTTCTTTGCAAAATTCTTTAATTCCACATTTTCCTACCGAATTTCCAACAAATGCTCGGTAGTTTACTCTCCACTTCACTACTTCGTTTTCTGTGCCCAACAAATCCAAACTCTCCCATAAACATAACTTATGAATGAAATCTCCCACATCATGAAGTGCCACCTTCCTAGTTTCTAAACATGCATCCTTAACACTCTTGGTTTCCATAACCACCACAGTCGGAGAGTTGTAATCAACTTTGATTGCTTCATCAAGTAAAAGACCCTCAACTTTGCTCTCCATAGGTGGTTCCTCCACAATAATTTCAATTGTATATTCCTCATTTGGCCCTAATAATTCAGTTTCAAGTTCGGGAGGACTCACAACCTTTTCTTCTACATCACCCATAGGTGTCATTTGTTCAATCTGCACATGTATCCAGTGTTGTTTTGCTTGACGTTTTTCCACCATCGACGTCCCTGGCCTCATCTCTTTCACCTCTTTTGGTAACAAATCATATTTCCATTCCAAAAGTTCTACTCGTTCTTCCATTGACAAATGAGGTTTTGTTAATTCTTTTTCAACATGAACCATGTGTCTCTTTCTCATCATCTCGTCAAGACTTTCAGATTTATGTGACTGATAGTGCAAAGTAGGTTGTTGAGTTACACATTCATAACCAGACTGATCAAATGTATACTGAGCATGATAATAATCTTGATTGTACATCTGAGGGCCTTCATATGAAAGTTGGGAATATTCATCATAATAATCCATGTTCGACTTGTAAGGTGAATCATAGTATGAATCATGTGGGTGAAACTCATCATAATGGACATTCCGCTCGTCCATTCTCATCTGTTCTTCTCTACGCTTATGTTGGGCCTCCCCACAACATATACTCGGATGAAGTGGGCCTTTGCACAATCTACACGTAAATAAGCTGAAATTTGTGTAATGCCCTGTCATCCTGCACAACACAACTCAACTACCAAGTGTAAATCATGAACATAAAAGAAATCTTTTTGGTTTTTTTTTTTTTTTAATTTTTTTTTCAAACTAATACACAAGATAACACACGTTGCGCACTACTCCCCGGCAACGGCGCCAAAATTTGACGTGATTGTCGTGGTCACGCAAATTTAATCCCAATAACAACTATATAGATAGTGGCAAGTGGGTATCGAACACGGGGAGTTTGTGGAATATGTGCTATCTCGATGTATGTCTAACTTGACTAAATTAATCTAATTGCAAATAAAATAAATTCAAGAGTTTTGGCGATTGGATTTAATTACTAGATTAAACTAAATTAAATTACAAATCAAAGTTAAGTTTTGTAACAAGATAAGAGGATAGTGATCATCCCGAGTTTCAAGTTTTAAGTGACAACTAACATTCATGTTCAACTGGAAAGAACCACATAGACATGGCTCATGTAAGATCAATTGTTTGTGATGAAAGGGAACTAAGTACTCGGATTCGTAGAACGCGAGGTTGTTACCCGATGACCAATCAACACATATCCAACCCTAATCCCTCCCATGATATCTCGATTGCCAACGGCACCAAGAACGTATGGTTTAGAACTATGATCAAATACACATTAACAATTTACAAACAATCAATCAAACACCATAATAAACTAACAACACATGCACAGTCTAATATTCCAGAAATTAAAGAACAAGCATAATTGTCACAAATAAAACCTTACATCCGAGACGATCACCAAACAAACCTAGCCGCTCATAGTGTTATGAACCATCATCACAATCGAACCTTTGTTTATTGGAATCAAACACAAAGTCTTCATGTTTTGATCACTTAAGAACACAAAAGGAGAGCCAAAAATCGCCCCTCCACTCCTTCCAAAACCGTTCAATGATAAGAACACCCAAAAGACACAAATAAAATTAACTTTAATGAGGCAGTTACGTTTCAGATGCAGCTTCCACCGTAAATTACGGTATCACCGTAATTTACGGTGACCTTCAATATGTTACGGCGCTTGGAGACTGATTTACGGTGGAGACTTGTGCACCTCTTGGTCTGCGTGCTTGTTGACTGCCTTCATGTACCTCTCAAAACCAAAGAAGTCTGCCGCCAATCTCCTTGACTTGCGTGGATCCCATGATGATCTGATGAGATTAGCGGCCCAATCTCAAAAGTCCACCATGTGCCCTCTTTGCCGTCACAACCCATGTGCGGCCCAACAACCCTCTTTCACTTGTGATGGCCCAATCAAACAACATGTATATGTGAGATGATAAAAATTGATGATGTCAAGCTGTTGACTTTATGTTGTTGCCGTCAATAGTCACGTGAACTAGCCGCCCCTTTAATTCAATGTTCCCCACTAATGACTCCACTTTGTAGATGTGATACTTATTGATATTGTGTCCTCTGTTGCTTCTTATATGTGATGATGAACGATTTCTTTATAATCGAGTATAATAATCAAACCCCCATCTCAAGCTTTTATGTCTCTTACACATTAAACATAATTTATGATCTGAAACACATCCCGAACATCACCATTTGCTGCATTCATCAACGATGGACGCTCCACTTAATCTCTAACCCAGTTAACTTCCCCGAATTAAGCAAATTAACCTGCACAGCCACAATCTCTCGTAGTTACTATATTCAAGCAAATAACCAAGTAAAGCATGGAATTTTAATCTTTTTAAACCATTTAAGGGTTGTCCAACGGACCACCCGTCAACAAGCGAACAATCAAATTTAAAAAGGTGGGCTCCGGCCTTGGCACATATATCCATCATTGCCCACCTGAATGCCCTCACACCTCCAACCTTCTCTGCCTTTTCAGCTTCAGCATCCTGAGCAGCATCTGTCCCAGCATCCTCTCTAGCATCCTTCTTATCTCCAGCCTTGTCTACCACCTCTGCTGACTTAGAGGATTCTTCGGCTTCAGCAGGAAGTGGCACAGCTTTGCCTCCAAGCTCCTTCAGCTTGGCCACCCAGGATTCAACCGGCTAGGATGGGCATACAAGGCCTGTCTCCTTGGCCTTGTAGGCCATCTTGATGCGAGCTTGTAGCAGGGAGACGATAGCAGAGGCTTTGATTCCATCCCGGAAAGAAACCATGGCCTGTTCGTGATCCATTTGGACAGTGGTAAGTTTGAGCTCAGCATCTTGGGTGACCTTCTTCAGCATGCCCTCGTAGTGCCGGGTCTTTGCTTCAGCAATGGCACCTTGGTCGGCAACGGTACTTTCGAGCTGTTTAATCCTGGCTTCATGGAGCACAGCAGTACCACAGGCATCATTGTACAGGTGGAGCAAATGCTGGAGGCCCTGCACATCAAATTCAGGTATGAGTCAAAATATATTAACCAGGATATCCTGTCAGGATATCCTATCTGGATATATGTGCAGGATATGTAGCAGGATATTACCTTGTTGAGGAAGGATGTCATTGGCTCTAAGGAGTCAGAAAAGCTGAGTTCATCGTAGGAGAACCCTTCTGGACCTAGGGCACTGACTTCAGGACCTTTCCTCTTTTTTGCTGTGGAAGCACGAGTCCTCAGATTAGCCTTAGGAGCCGGGAGAGGCTTGGAACTGGTGGCAGCAGGGGTCTCTTTCTTGACCGTGACTGGAATAGGGTAGCTGTCAAGTTCTTCAAGGTCTAGGTAGACTGGAACCTTGCTGGAGTCTGCATACAGGGAGTAAAATTTCCCCTAAGTATATCAAATAAAGACATGTATGTACAGGATATTTTGCAGGATCCTTACCAGACATGTTTGCACTAGAAAGAGGACTTGGAGATGGTGGAGACGGGTTGAAACTTCTTTCAGCCTCTGGAAGGAGTCTGATGGCGTCAATCTTTTTTTGTGAATCAACAAGGGGAGGTGCAATCTTCCTAAAATCAGCTGCATGCACAACAGAAAAAAGAAAGTTAATCAGTTCAGGATAAGAGGCAGGATCATCCTTAAACCCTAAATCCTACCCTTTTTCAACCATTTCACCGGATATTCCGTTCCACCAGGGATTGAGTCTCTTTTTACAAAGAAGAACTTAGATTGCCAATTATCCTCGTTCCTGGTGGCACGAAGTATCAGCGGGTCACCGGAGGTGGAATAAAACAAAAATCTACATGATCCATGGCATCTAAGCTGGTAAGTTAGGGGGAAATCATGAACAGAAAGATCAGGGATGTGTTTTTTCTTGATCTGGTCAAGAACGGACAGAACACACCAAAGCATCGGCATTGTTTGGCTAAAAGAGATTTTTGTAATATTGAAGAATTCAGTGATAAAGTCTGGAAAGGGGAACTGTAACCCTAAGGTGAAGGGAAAGGCACTAAAACACAACCACTCATTGGAGACCATATCCGACCGGATTTCCCGATGGAACGGCCGGAATACCGTTCCTTTCGGAAAGATACCGGAGGATTTGAGAGCCGACAAGTGGGCACTATCAAAAGAGCATATCTCTTTCTCCGGTTCTTGGAGAAGATTCTGCTGGATAAATGTGGGAGCCGAATCACCAGAACTGGATCTTGTCTGTCTCGGCATTTGATCGCCTGATTTTTTGACCAGAAAAGGAGGATGAAGATGAAGATTAGAGAGAGAATGTTTACCTTTTTCCTTATCGGTAGTGATTAAAAAAGAGATGGAGATGAGAAGATATAGGGTGCAATGAGTAAATATAGGTTGAGTAGTTGCAAACGGTCACATCAGGGGTCTTATCTCTTAATTGCCTCGATCTTCATGAAAAATGTAACCGTTAGTTGCAGGATACTAAACGGTAACATTTTTGGGGACAATTGTTATGGGTGAAATTCTGAGCCCATATCCTGAGAAATATCTTTGGTTATATCTTGGTTATATGATATATGTTCACATCCGGGATGCTGATTCAGGATATTGGTAACATCCTGAATGGTATCCTCAGGATCACTAACGGATTATGTGCAGGTACGCGGGTTAGAAGCTAGCAACGTTCACAAGGACTCATTCCGCAGGAGACTCGGTCCAAGTCATTCAAATAAAGACGTTGAAGCCGCATTACTCGGTCCACAACGTTAGCAATGGAATATTCGGAGCATCTCATATTTATAGGAATTTTCGTTTGTAATTCGTTACTATAAATAGGTGGGTATATCAGATCGAATAGGACATCACATCAACACTCACTACACTCTTACACTTGTTCTCTAGCAATTTTCACTTTCGCACAAAAGCGTTGTAACACTTAGCGATCTGGTCAATATCCTGCACTGTATCCTGACGTTTAAAGCAATAAGAAGAACAAGGCAACTGCGATTGTCATCTCCCAAGGTTTTATGCCGGCGATCTAGATTGATCAAGGGCTTTCCTCGTATATCTCGTGTCATCCCCTTTACTTTTTGCTCATTGTTTGATCGTAGATACAGCTTAATATCCTGAGCCGTATCCTGAATACTGTTTTTCCAAACAACTTAACCAGCATATTTTCAACACACTTTTTAACACACTACCTCACTTAACTAATTTGATCACTTAATTGCTTCGGTAATTTTTTACCAAAACAATTATTATGTCCAATAGTCAAGCATGAGGTATAAGATTAAATCTTCATTTAGGTACCTCTAGTATCATGGAACTCACGTAGGAGGTAGGAAGATCAAGCTTCCATTTAGGTACCTCTTATGGTTCACCACTACACTTGATGTAAAAACATACAAGGAGGGTCATGAACTAATATTAATACAAGAATAATAAACAACTACACTATGATAAATCATAAGTAATGTGGGGATTCTATGTTGGACAACCCAAGTTAGTCCATAATCACACATTCATCAAGCTTGAAGCTTGAACATCACTTGTGGGTTAAAAACCCTATACAAAACAGAATATATGTGAGGTTTAACCTCTGATTTCGTATGTCTCAGCCCCGTTTTTAAGCTTAACTAACCATAGAAGTGGTTATAATTATAAGGACGTGGGTTTGAGTGAGTTAGACTCAAGTTTAAACAAGTATTAACAAAGATAAATGAAATCAGATTCAAACTGTGAACTTTGGAGCCTATTTGCTAGAGTTCTAGGGACTTATTCTCTGTGAAATACCCATGGAATCGAAGCTAAGGTCGTTCCAAGTGTTCTGGAAAAAGAATGAGCTAAAAGGACAAGAAATGAAGAAGTTATGCTCACTTTAGTGGAGCTTGATGCTTCTGTCCGAACTTGAACTTGCAGCTACGATTTTGAGTGATTGAGAGAGTTGTGAGAGTGTATGTAAAGTGAAAATGGCTTGGGGAAGCTTGGGTTTATATAGGGAATGAATTAGGGTTGGGTTGGTTGTGTATTTAATGCCCAAACCCCGGTTTGAACTCAAAACAACTCAAATCCCGCTCAAATTCGTGAATGGAAGTGAAGAGTCTGACCTGGGAGGTCTCACGCGGCCCGCGTAACCCAAGGGCTAAGTCTACGCGGCCAACATCAAGGAGTGGGCTGAAGTTTCATTTTATTACACTTTGGCCCCTCAACTTTGCAATTTAGGCCTTTTTAGGTGTTTTAGGGACTAGTTTCGCCATAAAAGCATAGTTTAAGGGCAAATCAAATATGAGGAACATAAACCAAGTATAATTAAGCGTATAAGGTCGTATCTAAATATTGTTTACGATCAAAACACGTTTTATGCATAAGTTTCACATATTTGCAAGTTTAGCACATAGTTTCCAAGAATTACGAATAAGCATCAATTGTTTCACGAAACTGAATGTATGAGCATGTATAAAGTATGTACAACATGAATTTAACAAAATACGAGTTTTATTTATGATGCAAGTCTCGGATTTTACAATGATTGCAAGGAAAGAACGATTACAAGAACACAAGACTTCCAAAAATAGAAATACGAACAAGACTTGCTATAAATGGAAAGTACAAATAAGCAGGGCGTTACAACAAGGTCCTCTCATGGTGTCCTAGCGTGTAAGCATCTTTTAAATCCACCTAATATTGAGAATGCTTGTTACAAGAACAAGATCCTTCACACCCCATTATATTCCTTTGATTTTGAAGTGAACCCCAAACAACAGCAATGGTGAACCAATGGTGGCAGTTAGGGTTCGATGGCTGAGAGTAGGTAGCTCTGTGGTGTTGACGGTAGTATTTTCAGACCAGATCAAAGGCCACTTATTCAGGATTAAATGGTTTGTAAGGGGTATATACTTTGTATTCTTAACACTTTTAACAACTAACACTATTACAACAATATCCACAATTTAAAATTTAGCAGACTTAATTTTTTATTCATTATGATAAAAGTGTTCCTATGTTGATCTCTTGATAGTGCCCTCCTGTATTTTTTGCACACTTTGATTGTTCTGCCACTGGGTGCCTCAGCTGTCGCTTCTTTCATGCATATCTTTTTTCTTTCAAATTGGATTGAATTGAATATCTAATCTAATTAACAGACCAGCAAGTAACCCTCTACAAGCCACACGTGTCCTCCCTTCAGAACATGAGAGGCTCAGTCGAAGGATCCGCGGCATACTGTAACTTTTTCTGCTGTTTAATTATTAAATAATTATAATATTAAGAATTATTATCATCATTATATTATTTATGAATGTCAGGTGGTTAGTTCTAGGCACTGGCCTCTAATCTCTCGCTACCGATAACAAGCTATGTAGGCTGTGGGTTTAAGTTGTGGCGCCTTTACATTTGCTGAAATGGGGCTAACCCATTCAACATGTCTATCACTTAGAAGATTAACCATCTTGAATCGGTTCCTTTGGAGCAAACAGAGGAGGTTGTTTTTTATCAGGTTTGTAAAATATAATTTTCGTGATTAGTTATAAAATTGTTCAGGGTTTGTGTTAATTAACCGTTATCTATACGTTTTTTTCTTTTCTTTTGGTAGGATGTAGAAATTCAAGGGAAGTTAGCTTAGAAAGTTTCATGCTATCAAGAAGTGTTTTATATTTATGAAACGTGTGGCCTGTAGAGGGTTACTTGCTGGTAATATCGGAGTCGCAGAGAGTGCAGCCGCAAGAAAATAATAACAAATAACATCATCATGTCCGGTTCTGCGTTAGAAGAATGAAACAACATTAATGTTGTTTCATTCTTCTAACGCAGAACCAGACAGGAGGATGTTATCGGCCCGCAAGTAACCCTCTACAGCCACGCGTTTCATCTTTGTAAGGGGAAGATAGATGCTTGTCTCCTAGGGCATATAATTGGTGGCAGCAGGCCATATTTAACATATAAGAAAACTTTATATGTTAAATATGGCGGGCTCCCGCCAATAAACCGTCTTGTATGCCCTATGGAGGGAAGCACCCTTCTTCCCCCTACAAAGCTAAGAAAATTTATAAAAAAGCATTATCATGAGATGGTGCAGTTTGAAATACAGAAGCTGACCAAAGGGTAAATATTTAATATGTTTTTTTAAATTAAAAAAATCAGGTATTTACTTTATATGTTTTGAAATAGGAGAAAACTTTGCTATGATCTCGGGAACTAGTATCGTTGCACCACATATAGTCACGATAGCAGCTTTGATAAAGCAAAAGCATCCTCATTGGAGTCCTGTTGTTGTGCTGCATTAAGTCAGCCATGATGACAACCTCAAATACGCTTGATCGGGAAAGGCCCAAGTTGGTCCTGTTCGGGTTTAAATCACAACCAGAAGACCGGTTTGGTTGGTTACAAGGCCTAAGTTGTTGCTAGTTGGAAAACGATCGGGGTGTGGATTAGTGTTCCTGACCCTCATTTCTACTTTTGTAATATGCGATTGATAAATGCCCACTTTGGTTCCCTCGAGCATATTTGTGAATGTATGAAGTGGTCCTTGAAAAGTCCCATTCTGCAGCCTTGGAAGACTACCATTTATGGCCTTCTATCCATTACGTTTGCTAATATTGGATGGATAATAAAGCCCATAAAGGTTCTCTAATTCTCTGCAAATAAAGTTTTGTTTGATGTAGACTTTTTGTGATTAAAGTGTAGACTTTGTAAACATGTATATGCATTTAAATCTATGCGTGAATCATACGTGTTTATGCTATTATACGAGTTTACCGACTGACATATTTGTTGCAACTTATGTTGACGCTCTTGAACACTCTCAAGTCGACGCTTTGAATGTTAAATCTAGATCAGAAATTACAGGCGGATTGGTTGATTAGTTTTGAGCTTATGATTGTGCTTTTGTTGGCTTGGTGCAGTTTGGTTTGCTTACATCCTTTTAAAACTCTTTAAATCCCCATGACCGGTTTTGAAGTACCTTAACCAAAAATTTAGATTTTAGTTATGACACAACTGAACTGAAGCTTCTCATGTACACCCTTAAAATTACTAACAAGTGTCGTGTTTTCCTTTGCATCACGAATTTGGTTTTGGTTATGGCTCAAAACCGAACCGCCTCGTACATAGCCCTAAACTCACCAACCTAAGTGATATGTTTTCCGTCGCATCACTCGGGTAAAAAAACTAGTATTAAATATATGTATAAATAAATAAGCAATCATCATATAATTAATTATATATAATTAAAAAAACAAGTAATCATAATATAATTAATAACTATACCTATTAAGATATTTTCACGACTTTTATTAGTTTTTTTAAGAGGTTATCTTGTTTAGGTCGGATGCTTCAACATCAACATAAAAACCAATAAGACTAAACGTGTTCGATTCCATCAAAGTTTGTGGGGGTCGTCTAGCAAAAAGTTGGGGACTCACGTAGTCACGTTTTAATTAAGACAAGTGTGAGTTTATCAAAATATGCATTTAAAACAATTAATATTCAAGTGGAATTTAGGGTACTTGTTAATTTGCTTTAGAAGAAAATGGATTAACAAAATAAAAGTAAACTATAGGGATAGACGGAAAGTCATTTGAACATAATGTATTTCATTTTTTTCTTAAATTAGACGAATCATCTTAACTTTTCAAACTTGTAACATAAGCAATCATTAATGGTGGTTTAAATAAAGTGTTACCTACTATCTTTCATTTCACACACTTTCTATTTTTAAATAAAAACTTTGTAATTGTTATTTTTAAAGTAAGGGTAGTTTTGTTATTTCAAATAGACTTAACTGAAAAAAGCTAACGCTCATCTAGTCACGAGACTATTCGAGTAACAAGTAAAAATACCAAAGAAAAAAGAAATACTTTAGAAAGGTATGGACTAAATATAAAACTTAAGACATGCATGACACATGGATCACCAAAGCAAATTTGTATCCTTAGAAAAAAAAAAAAAAAAAAAAAAAAAAAAAAAAAAAAAAAAAAAACTTTTGAATTACTGAATTAACAAATAATAAAATGAAAATCCACAAGTGTTAACACCATGAATTTGTATCCTTAATAAAGAAATTTGATAATATAAATCTTGTTATAAATATAAATATTATTATTGTGGTTATCAACTCCTAAAATAACTTAGCTTGTTTTCCAAGACTCCATCTCCTATATATATTGTCATTGTATTCTGTTGTATAAAATATACCTATCAATGAAATATTGATATCCTTCTCTCTACATCTCTTCTATATTGTTTAGCTATTAAGCTTGTTGTTTCACAACACGTTATCAGCACGACTTGCTTTTTGAGATCAATTATATAACGAGTTCAAGGTCGGTAGATATTCTTTATAACATGCTACATGAGGTGATTCGGTTATCGTGATGGAAACCATGTCATTCTACACAGAGGTAAATCTTTAAACCTATTAATAAATTCTAGAGTTTCAATCCATGATTACTTATTACATAATTTAGTCGGCAAATAGTTATGTGCTTGATAATTTATTATGATATTGTCATTTAATATTTAAAATAAGTAGTTCTTTAATAATGCTAACAATTAACAATTTAAAGTACGAAACAAGAATTTTGATTGTTTGTTTATGAATATAAAATTCAAGTTTGCACAGTTTTGTTTCTGGATAATTATGGTAAAAGTTTAAGGTTTGGTTTTTATAATTTTTTTTTTATCAACAAAATTTATGTAGGTCAACTTTTAATTTTAAAACTATATGATCGATGAAGAAAAATCTAAGTCATAAAATTTGGGAAATTCAAATTATAGCATAACTAATTTCTTTTATTCAGATAAGATAATCACTGATAATTTGGTTAAGTTGTTATATATTATTTTAATATTAAATAGGTGTCATCTTTTTATATATCATTCAAAATTCTTAAACATTGAGATTCAAAAAATTCCTAAGAAATACAATGTTCAATCAAATTTTGATAGCTTTGGGTATTTATCACATCTTTTGATATAATACAACAATATGATAAAATGATGTTGGTGTGATAAAAACACATGATGAATTTACTTTTATCTAATATGGTATTAAAGACACTATTTGGGTCTTCTTGCTTTGCTTGTCTTGGGAACTTTGGTCTCGTTTTTTTTTTTGTTTGTTTCGTTACAACCATAGAGTAGAAGTCCAATTAGAAGGCTTATGATGGGAGTTAGGTTTTTTTTTTGTTGCTACCACAAAAAGGTATGTGATTTAATTTTGGATAATATTCATTATCTCAAATTTAAAATAAAAATTAATTCTTATGCATGGAAATATATTAAGGCTTATGTATGGTTAAAAATTAGTATTAAACTAACTGGGGTTAAATCAATAGAAAGTTTAGTTATTTTAAAAGATATATCTTTGAAGTTTTCTAAGATTTTAAATTCTTGTCAATAAACATATCAAGTGTGATTGTATTTCATTCGGTGGAGTTGTATGTATATAGTATAATTTTTCTTTTTAATATTTGTTAATAGCTTAACATGTATAACCTATTGTGATATAAACGTAAGGTGGATACATATTTTGATTAATTAATTGATTTTACCATCGTTTTATTTACCATGATATTTGTAGATATTATGTGTCCATGTTTATATTTAACTTCATCTATGAATTGTATATGATTCAAATATTTGTGTGGAAAAGATACATTTTTAGATTAACATTAAGAGTTTGACCCTCTGGATACATCTATATAAGTTTGAACAACAATTTTATTATACAGAAAGAAGCTTATTGATTATATTTTTATCATAGAAACTTTATGGAGATATTTCTTTATGTTTTAAAGTAACAAAAATGTGTCACTGATGAAAACTAACATGCTATAACTCGTTTTATTTGCTTCCATATTTTAACGACATGTATTATATAACTTAACATTATGCTATTATTCATTTATATAGAAGATATTGAATAGAACAACATAATTAAACCAAAGTTATGGTATGTTATAACACTCATGAAAGACTATAAATATGCATAGACATGAAACGCTGAAGTGTCAATCTCCCAAAATCTCATTACTAATCTATATAAGGTAAGGTCGTAAGATTTAAGACTGTTAAATCATACAAGACTCAATTATTTAATTACTTCTCAATATATATTATGTGGTGAGAAGATTAATTATTAGGAAAAATCAGATAAAGTAACTCTCATTCGTCACACTTAGAATATGCTCTTGAAGCAGTAGTACCATTAGAAAGTATAAAAGGTTTGAAATGATTCTACATTTGTGTGACCGAGTAATGAAAAAAAGCTATAAAGCTTGTTTCGGTTCAACTACATTATCTGAATTGAATGTGACTTTATATTGAATGATGTAAAGGTAACGATCATGGAGAGAGTATTATGATGATGAGATCGACCATGAGAATTGTAATGATGTGAATAACGAGATTGACCACTAGAAGTGGCAAATTAAGGGAGTGGTTATATGAGAAAAAAATGTGAAAAGGATAAAAGTCATATAACATGATAGTTTGCAATGATAATACGTTGTTCTCTAGCATAGTGCAACTAATACACATAAGATCATAAACCAGAAGTTTATGTATCATGATTATTTACTTAATTGGCATGACCGGTTAGACCACACCGAGTCAATGATGATGTGAAACATAAGGAAGAACTAGAAAATTCTTCAAGCTAATAGTTAGCATGTATTGTTTGCTCTTAAGGGAAATTGTGTATTTGCAAATTAAGGGTGTGTATCCCTAAATATTCTGGAAGTGATTAAGGGATATACTTATCTCAACATGATACCATTTAGTGTTTTAAATCGATGCATCGTCTAAATGGTTATCAAATTCACAACTTGATGTTTGTGTAATTTATGGCTTAGCTAATAAGATAGCAAGCACATTATTCCAGATTGCATGTATTTATTAGTAGTGACGATAAGTTTATTTCCATAGCTATTAATGATCGACGGAATAAGTGTTGAACTTCTTGTAGATTATGTTCATACACGAATTGTTTTTGTTAAGACGATTATTAAACGTCTACGATTGATATCAAAGCCAATACTTATGAGAGCAAGTTCTTGTTTATATATGAGTACATGTAATTTTACATGCAATAACATTAATTCACATCAAACCAACATGTTGTAACAGTTTCTCCCCATTGTAGTTGGTTTTTAGTCAGGAGCCAAAGTTGTCCCTTCTAAGATTTTGTTTGTGCGATATATATTGAAACTGATCCACCACTACGCACAAACACGGGACCTTAAAAGGTGTTTGGGAATATATGCTAACGAATAGAGCCTTTCATGAGATATTTATTTACGGCTCAATTAATTGATATCCATCTCAATGGATTAACATTCCCAATATTAGGGGGAGATATTGGAAAAGAAATGAGTTGGTATGAATTATTATTGATCCTCAAAACTAAAAGTGTGAACCAGAAGTTCAAAGGATAACTCAATTACAAAGATTAGCGAATCTATTACCAGACACATTCACTGACCTTAAAAAGGTGACTATGTCGCATATACCAACTGCTAATGCTCCAATTAAGACGAGTGTCCGAGAAGGACAACCACATGTTTCTAATGAGTCTATTGCACGTCTGAATCGTGGTAGACTAGTCGATTCCAATAATAAAATTCCTCGAAAGTTGGAGCAACTAATTAAGATGGTCAAGTCGAGGTTATATTAAAAAGGTCTCCTAAAGAGACAATAGACATGATGGTTCAAGAAGAACCTCAGGTACCTGAAAATAAAGAGATCTCGATAAGTTGTATCATGTCTAAGATATGTATGGAATCGAAATAAAAATCGACGTCGTTATACTTTTGTATATAATCTAGCGCTTGAAATGATTAAATGATGAGGATCAAGATTTGAGATTTACATATGAATTTAAACATAGAATGATTGGCAAAAATGGAAAGACGCAAATAAGGCAAAATTGAATTCTCTAATGACATGGAAAGTATCTGGACCAACAGTCCATACAACTGAAGTTGTTGTAAAATATGTTGGATATAAACGGGTCTTTTATGCGAATTATGTGAAAATCAAATTGAGTGATATAAGGAAAAAACAAATGGTGGCACAAGAATTTTCGCAAAGACCTATGATTGATTATGAGAAGACGTATTCTCTAGTGGTGGATGGATTGACTTTCCAATATTTTGTTAGTCTGGTAATATAAAGAGAGAATTGATATGCGTCTTATGAATGTTATGTATCACTTGATACTGAAAGTTTACATGAAAATCCTGAAGGATTAAATTATGTAAGTCATGTAAAGTAAGTTCTCGAGAACAATGTGATCATTTCTACATATTTGGATTTGAATAAGTTATGATTATTTTACATGTTGGAACTCCTGATGAGTTTCTAAAGCAATTGAGTGCTTAAAAGGTTAATTGAAACATCTTAACGATGTAATACTTGTGCACCAAGAAACACAAATAGAAAACTTGTACCCGATGATTATGACATCTCAATAAATAGTGTACACGCATGGTACAATATGGATTTTGGAGATAAAAGCAAGTGTTTATGATATTTGCATATGATATAGATATCTATGTGTTAAATGGGAAAGTTTATGTAGCAAAACTTCTAAAGAGTGAAAGCACATGCATATTTTGATAAGATGGAACAAATTCCATCATGGATTGATAATGCTAGAAGCATAGTGATGTCAAAACCTCAAGAACGTATTATATGAGGTTGACAAAATACGTATGGACTAAATGGTCGAGACGAGTGATGTACAACTCGAGATATTCGCATAAAGAGGGATATAAGTTTGATTAGATTACCCATGTTTTATCAACGTTCTACTTTTAAAAGTTCACTGTAATCGCAATTTACAATATTGATGTCTAGGCATCATCAAGAGAAATTGTCGAGCTTTTAGAGAGAGAATTTTTGAATGACCTTGGCACAGTCTAATTATTACTCGAACGGCAGTTCGAGTATATATGTAATTATATTTTATCAATCCCTCGAGTACATCTACCTTAAAGTATGTTAAAGGTTCTTAAGTCACTTGTTATAAGAAATGCCTATTATCATCTCCTACCAAAGTAGAGATTCTCATTTTAGAAGTAACATCGTTAAATGCGTTTGTTCATTAACATGTTTGGCTAGCTATGTATGGTTATAATAACTTTCACTTGAGTTTATTGTCATGATACAGCCTTTGTCAAGCGAAGTGACAATGGAATGAGTTCAAAGAAATATTTTAGGCATAAACGATATTTGGCTATATTTTACTAACTCGTCAAAACAAGTTTGGTTAGTCTTGTAGATGCAGGAATGTAACAACACACAGTCGTGGACATATGATATTTTTTGAAAGGAGGGACCTAAAGTATCGTTAGAAGATTATATAACATTGCTCAACATAAAGGATTGCGCATTAAGGGATCGAGCGACAAATCATTGGCAATAAAAGCTTTGTTCAATTTTCAAGGAAGATGGACACACATCACTTAAAGGATACATGTTAAAATGAGGGGGAGACTTATTCAAGTTGCACTCTTTTTCCCTTGACTAAGTTTTGTCCCATTGGGTTTTCTTAGTAAGGTTTTTAATGAGGCAACATACCTGATCCAGAAGTATCAGGGGGAGATAATGCGCATTACACGTTGCACTCTTTTTCCCTTAGCTATGGTTTTATCCCACCGGGTTTTCCTAGCAAGGTTTTTAACGAGGCAACATCAAGCGTATTATGTTGATAACCAAGGGGGAGTGTTATAAATATAAATATTATTATTGTGGTTATCAACTCCTAAAATAACTTAGCTTGTTTTCCAAGACTCCATCTCCTATATATATTGTCATTGTATTCTGTTGTATAAAATATACCTATCAATGAAATATTGATATCCTTCTCTCTACATCTCTTCTATATTGTTTAGCTATTAAGCTTGTTTCACAACAAATCTCTATTAATCTTATTGCATATATCTGTCATGTTTTTAAGTAACGAAACTTTCATAAAGTTCCCATACAATTATTTTGACAACAATTTTGAGAAAGATATAGATCCTAAAAGGAAAAATTACAAGTTTTGTCCTTTATCTTTATAGTACTTTACAGGCGGTGTCCTTTTTTTCAAATGTTGACAGGCGGTGTCCTTTATAGGGAATTTTGTTGCAAGTTTTGTCCTTTGAGCCTAACCCAGTTAGATTTTTTTGTTAAATCTGATTACCCAAGGGTATTTTAGTCTTTTTACTTATTTAAAGGACAAAACTTGTAATTTATTCTTTAAAAAATATTTCAAAAAAAAATTATATACATATATAACAATGAACACAGATATTTATCCCCAATCCCCCTCTCTCTCCCTCCACCAGTTCACATACCACCACCACCATATGTTGCCACCACCACCATCACCACAATGAACACAAATGAGATTTGGCAACTGTCACTGTTTTTTGATCTTTTTTCCTTCATAGCTTCAGTAATTTTTGGATCTTTTTTCTCTTCACTATCACTGTTTCTGTTTGGTTCCGAATCCATTTCGCTTGAATTAACTCCTAAACCTTGTTGTTTCCTGAAACAAAAACATTTGCAAGTATTTCAGTGAACCAACACAAGATCTCCAACAGAACAATATAAGAATAAGGGGATAGACATTTGACTAAAAAATTATGCAACAATCCGAATAAATATACAGAAAGAAACCCAAGAAACTAGAAATTATGTTATACTCTCAACTCGGATCAAAATAATCAGACGAATACCGAATGTTCAGGAATCTCATTATGTGCATTCTTCAAGACTCTGAACAAACAGCAAACAAACTATAACTCAACTCAAGTACTTTACAATGTACAGTTAATTAAGATCACTAAACCAAGAATAAGTGTATCGAAATTTGACTAACAAAAGGAGCCAATAACCTAAATATACAGTATATTTACTAGTATATACAGAAAGAAACCTAAGAAACTAGAAATTATGCTATAATCTCAACTCGAATCAAAATAATTAGAGCGGATACCAAAAATTTCAGGTATCTCAGAATGTGCTGAATGAAATCAAACACAAAGAATATCAGTCAATTGCACTTTTCAAGACCATGAACAAACATCAAATAATTGTGTTAAATCAGTTGTAGACAAATTCATACAAAATTAGACAAAATTATACAAAAAGAGCCTAAAAGAAACTAACAATTTCAGGTATCTCAGAATGTGCGAATCAGATAAAACACAAAGAATATTAACGAATTGCAAACTTCAAGAACATGAATTAAACAGCAAATAAACTTTAATTGAGCTCAAGAACCCTAATAAAACGTCATGCAGTGAAAACAAGAACATAATTGGGGAAAAGTGAGATTGAAGTGAACTTAAACAACTCTGATACAAACGATTAAGATCTACTATTGTAAAACAACATTAATCGATCATATAAAAGAGGATTAAACATATAACGAATCGATGAGAAATTGAATCGAATTACAGATCCACGTAAAATTAGATAATCGAATCGATGATAATAAGACGAACACTGTAAACAGATGAGAAATTGTATAAGAGTTGAGAAGATGATCGAGGGGGATTGGGGATAAATATCTGTGTTCATTGTTATACACACATATATATGTATATAATTTTTTTTGAAATGTTTTTTAAAGAATAAATTACAAGTTTTGTCCTTTAAATAAGTAAAAAGACTAAAATACCCTTGGGTAATCAGATTTAACAAAAAAATCTAACTGGGTTAGGCTCAAAGGACAAAACTTGCAACAAAATTCTCTATAAAGGACACCGCCTGTCAACATTTGAAAAAAAGGACACCGCCTGTAAAGTACTATAAAGATAAAGGACAAAACTTGTAATTTTTCCATCTTAAAATCCCCATGACAAATGTGGTTTTCGGAAAAATTTGCTAACAAACCTAATATGTGAAGGATGGGTTGATTGTTCAACCGAAGATGACTAGATGACCATTTTTTTCATCTAAAAAACATTACGAATAAAATCTTGTAAATTGAACATTATTCATTTAACCTATATCTAGACAATCAAGCCAGTTGACATACATTAATCAAATTACAAACATGTTAGTCGAATTGTCGAGTATATATAAACAGGTAAGAATATCTATCTATACTACAATGTATTTTAAATGGACATAATTGTAAATTCATAGTGATGTTAAAACAAATTAACACTGACATTAATTAAACTACCAATTTAATGTAGGGAAATTTAAAAAAATTAGGCTATCAATTAATTATCTATATCTATTATTATTATTATAATTATTATTATTATTATTATTATTAATTATTACTATTTTTTTTATTATCTATACAATATTAAAATGCAACTCTGTGCGATAAAAGGTAATTTCCAAGTGATATTAAGACATGATACGAAGGCGATATGATATATTGGAATATAAAGTGTAAGCCTTGAATTTAATACGTGAGATACTAAGACTATGTTATAACGAAATATATTGGTTATAAAGTGAAAGTTTAAAACTTAATTTCTCATCATTAGAGGTGTTCAGAATTAGTTTCAAATTCGAAAAATTCAAAATTCGATTTAGTTCGATTTGATTATCAAGAATTCATTTCGATTATCAAGAATTCGAGTCAAGTAAATCGTATACGAGTTTATAATTTTATATTCGATTCAAAATTCAAAATAAATTATAAATATTTATATATTATTTTTATATATAATACATATATAATTTTTGTTGGGCTATAGTATAATAGTCGGTGAACCAATTTGGTTTCATGTCGAGGCGGTCAACAACGGAAGCAATACACATCCTAAGAAAATTGATGGAAAAGTATAGGGAGAAGAAGCAGGATCTGCATATGGTGTTCATTGACCTTTAAAAGGCATATGACAGTGTACCACGCAGGCTGATTTGGGATAGTTTGGAGTGTAGAGGGATTCCGGGGAAATTGTAACGCCCCAAAATCCGAATGTTTATATTCGTAAAATGTTCTTATATAATATATCCCAAAATAAATAATTAGGCTATTTTACCTAGTTAAAGTTTAGGGTAAAAATTAGTGAAAGAGATAAGTAGTGCCAATTATGTTTTAGAGGCAAACACGAGGGGTTAAAGTGGGATAAATAAAAGTTAAGTTATTAAAAGAAAAAGATCACACACACCCACACATTTTCGTGTGTGTTCTGGATGGATCGAGCAGGGGCTCTCAAGAGCCCCAAAAACCCTAGTTCTTCAAAAGCTTCAAATTGAAGAATGAATCAAGGCCCAAATTCACAACCAAACATGAATTAGTGATCACCTTCACAAGGGGATCGTAAGGTATGTCTTAAATCAAAGATTGGTGATCATGTGTGAAGTGGGTTATGTTCTAATCCGTAAGTTAATGTGAAATTGATCATGTATAAGGGTTGGAATCATCATATAGAACATAGGTTATGTATGGTTTGTGTTAATTTGATGATTAGAGGTGAAACCCACTTGTTTTGGTAAGGATGATGACTTGAATGATCATCCATGTTCAATTCTTATTGATTGTTGATGAATTATGATGGATATGATGAATTCTTGTGAGATGAATTGAAAGAAATGTGGTGGTGATATGTTTGATGTTTATGTGTGAATGATATATGTTGACTAGGAGTAGGATTTGATGAGTTATGTATGAACTTAGAAGATTATGTATGAATTAGTTGTACATTGTGCTTAGGAAGTCGTATGCACGTCAAATGTATGATGAAAGGTATATAGTGTAGTCCGTATAGTCGATTATGACGTTACAAGTATATGATGATAAGTCGATAGTTAAATATGGTTAATAGTTGACTTTTGAAAGTCAACTAAGTATAAGAAACATGATTTGACTCGTTGTCGTAAAGATAGGATTATAGGAAGTCGTATGATACATGTTATAGCAATCCGCGTTAAATGTAATGACATGATGAGTTACATGAGTTTAAACGTGTATGGATATGATTATATGAGTTATGTTTGTTAGAAACGACTAATGAAAGTTAAGTGTGAAATATGTGATTGATATGATTGTAACATGTACAAATGAGTATGCTAATAAGAGCGTGATTTCGATGAAATGATAGTATAGGAATCACGTCGAGACGGGCTCAAGCATGAGGTGTTAACGGGTCAAGAAGAGGCAAGGAAACGGATGCGAACATGGACGCATAAGGTAAGTGATTTCCGTAATCACTTCTTAGTTTGTTTAAGTAATATAGTGTTTTAACTAATTAAACATGATGTTTGAGGTTAATTATGCGTTGAAGTCCTTCGTCGTAAATGATGGGACTAAAGTTGACTAAAACGCCCTTGATGGGTATATCGGACAAACGACCTTTAAATGATGTTAGAAACAAGTCATTTGATCAAGTGAACGTTTAGGACAAGTATGAAAGCGAAAAGTATGATTTTTAGGGCCAAATGCACTAAAATGCACAAATACCCTTAACGGGTCAAAATAAGCATAGGAACGATAATAGGTTAAGATGATGCAAGAAACTAGCGATTAGAGCCTTACATGATAGACGATTTTGAGATTAAAAGGTCGATAGGAAATTGAGGTCAAATAACAGGTTATTTTGATTAATGTATGAAAGGGGCAAAACCTTCCAAATATGTGACAAGCCGCAAGCTTGAAAATCTCGAATTTTGTTAACTCGGATGACGGACTTTAAGTCCATAGGGTAGAGGATTAAATTATGGACGCATAGGAAAAAGAATCGGGTAAAACGGACCAAAAATGAGAAAGTTATGCTCGTTTCCGTGAAATCCGGTTGTGCTGGAAATCTGCAGCTCAGCAACAGCAACTTTCTGTCTGTTTCAGAGCGTTGCGCGACGCGACGTGGGGGTCTGTTTGGCGAAAATTGTTTGTTTGCTCCGTTTTATCTTGGGAACTCGTTTAAACACGTTTTAAGTTGCATATGACTAATTTAACTTACGTTTTTATGAGCATACGTGTATTCACATATGTAGATAGGCAAGTATGTATGTTTGTATGTATCTATACACGTATGTAGAAGTGTATGTAAGCATGTATGCGCGAACGTATGTAAGATTATAAGTGTGTGAGCAAGTACACGCGGATATATGAAGGTGTATATGAGTTGGGTACGTTGCAAATAGGGACGTATGTATGTATAAATGTATAACGACCTGAGTGTGCGTAAGGATGTAGGTATGGGTATATGTAGATACGTATATAATGATGTAGATGTATTTATATGTAGGTATGCATGTAGATTGGTATGCATGTGTGTACATATGTACCTATGTGGATAATATGGATGAAGTTTAGGTATGGATGTAAATCATTCAGTATGATTAAGTTTTTACGTTGTTATTCGTGTACCTGGAGTTTTAGGTGCAATGCAGGTACAGTATCAAAGACTCACCAGAGGTGAGGTACTCAGAGGGAACGTTTAATGTAAAGGGATGATGGAACGGAAACAATCCAAGGCTAAGTATCGTTTATATTGATAACATATTAATGTCTTGTATGTATTTGGTGAGTGCAGGTTGTTCGAGCTAGATTATCATAATGAAGAGGAGCGATCAAAGATCGAGTCACAAGATAGATTGTACGGGAGTGTTTGAGTACGTAATTGAGTGAAACTAAGTTATGTTTTCTTATTGTAAATAAGTTCAATAAATGTATTTATTGTAAAAGAGTTAACTTTAAAAAATGAATTTAAGTACGTCAAGATGTTTATAACGAAAGAAATTTTATGGTACGAATTTCCGCTGCGACTTTTGTCAAATACGAATTAGGGTGTAAAAGAAATATATAGACATAATTAGGGATATGTATGTTGGGATTGAAACTAGCGTGCGTGCACCTGTAGGGGATACTAATGTCTTCCCTGTGGAGGTAGGACTCCATCAAGAGTCTGCGTGAGTCCGTTTCTTTTTGCAATTTTCATAGATGAGTTGTCTAAGTTGATCCAGGACACAGTTTTGTGGTGCTTGCTTTTTGTCGATGATATTATGTTAGTGACTGAGAGTAAACAAAGCTTGAATACGAGGTTAAAAGAGTGGCGAGTAGCTTTAGAGGGTAACGGGTTATGGATTAGTCGTTCTAAGACCGAGTATCTTCACTGTGATTTCAATGGTGTAGGCGACCAGGACACTCAAATCTCCATTGAGGGGCAAGTGGTTCTGTAGGTAACTAAATTCAAGTATTTAAGATCTTTTATACAAAATGATGGGGAGATAGATAGTGACGTAGCTCATCGAGTTATTGTGCGACAAGAGGTTCCCAGCAAAATTAAAAGGGAAAATTCTATAAGGTTGCACTTAGACCGGATATGCCATACGGACCAGATTGTTAGGCCATTAAGAAGGCACAAGCGCGTAAGCTGGAGTGGTAGAGATGAGGATGCTTAGGTGGATGTGTGGGCATACTAGGTTGGATAGGATAAGAAATAAGGTTTTTAGGGAAAGATTGGGAGTGGCTAGTATTTTAGATAAGGTTAGGTAGGGGTGGTTGAGATGGTTTGGACATGTTCGGAAGAGACAAGTAACAGACACAGTTAGACCAGTAGAAAGTCTCACTGTGGAGGGGAGGAGGAGTAGAGGCAGGCTGAAAATGACTTGAGAAGAGCGAGTTAGAAAGGATTTGTTAGACTTACACCTCTCTGAGGACATGGTCGAGGATAGGGGTTCGAGGAGTCGCAAGATTAAGGTTAAGGACTTTTAGAAGGATGACACAGTTTTTGTATTAGTTTCTCGTGTTAGGAGCTTAGCTTCTTTAGTCCATTTTGGTGGCCTAGGAATATCACAACAGACATGTGTGTTTATTTGAAGTGCTATATGTTCCTATTATATGTTTTCATCTATTGTGGTAGCTTAGTAAGAATATGTTTAGTACTATTTATGTAGTTATATGTCTTCTTCCGTTTTATTTTGACTTTTTTGCCTAGATATGATTTTATGTGATCATATGTCTTTTTCTGTTTTTATTTGACTCTTTTACCTATCGAGTCGGGGGTCTAACTGGAAGCAGCCTCTCTATTCCTATGGGGTAGAGGTAAGACTGTCTACATCTTATCCTCCTCAGACCCTACCTTAGCTTTGATATTGGTGTGATTTACTGAGTATGATGATGATGATGATATAAGTTTTAATCTATAAATTTATTATAAGTACTAAAATAGCCCATTACCAAACCCATTACAAAGCCAATAACTTAAACGATTTTAGTACATATTTTAACTGAATTTAAATCAAAACGATTTATCTGAATTTATCCGAATTGAATTCTAATTCGAATTGGGATTTTAGCTCGAATACAAATTCGATTCTAATTGGCTTGTTCTTAATCAAATTCGAATTCAACTAAAAATAAAGAGTAAACTGCTATTTTGGTCCTTGAGGTTTGGGCACTTTTGTCATTTTAGTCCAAATCTCAAACTTTTTAAATCTGGGTCCTTGTGGTTTCACTTTTATTGCCATTTTAATCCAAAATTCAAAAACTCTCATTTTTTACTGTTACCACCTGCCTATTTTGTCTTTTTGTGCAGGGGTATTTTTGTCCAAGTGCTTTTCATTTAACATTATCTTAATTAAAAAACTAAATTAAATACATTATTAATATTCATATCCCCATTTACATCATCTTCAACCCCCAAATAAAACCCTAACCAGAGATCATCTTCAGCCCCCAAATAAAACCCTAACCCACATGATTTGAACCGCTTTCGAGCTATTATCATGATGAAGCTGAGTTTGCTGATATGTTATTCGGAGTCAACAGCCTCCAAGAGAGAAAGAACGAGATACCTGTTTCAAATAATCGCAATTTTAGCGATTTAAATGACGAGAAAGATGAGAATTCAAACGGGCCGAAGCCCGTTCTTGAGAAGAAGCGATCTGTAAAGAAAAAGAACACGATAAGCATGTGGGGTATGATCCATCAGCATATGGTATCTGGTCTTGCAGCAGAATCAGGGGACTCAAATGTTCAGAAAGTAGATGAAGAACCGAAATCCGAGACTAAAGGTTCATAATTTGTTCATTTGTGTAATTTTAGTTTCAGTACTGGGTGCAGTGGGGGTTGAGAAGAGGTGGAGGCTGTCTTTCCAGTGGGGCGGTGGCAGGTGGAGGAGTGGTGGCGAGTTTGGGTTTGAAGTAGATGATGGTCTGCTAAGGGGGGTGAACTATGTGTGAAAAAGATGATGGTATGTCATGATGGTCTCCTTTTGTTTAATTTAGTTAATATGTTATATTAAAATCAAATGACCAAAATGCCCCTGAACAAAAGGACAAAATAATCAACTTTCAACAGTCAAAATAAGAGGTTTTTGGATTTTGGACTAAAATGGCAATAAAAGTAAAACCACAGGGACCCAGATTTAAAAAAGTTTAAGATTTGGACTAAAATGGCAAAAATGCCTAAACCACAGGGACCAAAATTGCAGTTTATTCAAAAATAAATAAATAAGTTATTTGACAAATTCGATTCAAGCAATTCAAAAAATTGATATTCAATTCGATGAAGACCGTTATCCATCCTTATAACTTAAAGACTAAGATCACCTCATTCCCTTTAATATAGATGCTATTAAGCCTTCTAATAACCGACACATTCATGTTATATTTTTCATTTTTTAAACCTTATTTAAATTTTACTATTGTGGTGAAACTGAATGCTCCGTCATATCAAAATAGATTCCGGGGTTGTTTGGTAGCCTCTTAATGACCATTCAGATGCTACCTCTTAATGGTTTAAAACCTCTGAATGAATAAGAGGTAACTTCAAGTCTGAATGGTTAAGAGGTAACATCTGAATGATAAATCATCAAATGTCACATTCTTCTACCTACTCATTGGTAAAATTCTTAATGGTTCCATTAAGATGTAGCCTCTTAATGACCATTCAGATGCTACCAAACAGCCCCTCCCTCTAGTTTAGTTAAACCTAACCAATTTAATTAAACAAACAAAACATATCACTTTTACATTACCCATTTAATTATATTGATTAACCTAACATCAACAAGCAAAGTTTAAAATTTTTTATTGTTTAAATTCTATTAAATTTTATCTTGAAGTAACAATAGACAATATAATAATATTGTTTAGATCTCATACTAACACATCTCAACATATTCGTATAGGACAAAAGAAGTTCAAAGAATATTTATATACTCATCATCCAAATTACTACAAAATAACATCCAGCCAGCCACTAAACTATCTCTCACAACTCCCTATATATTCACATATACATTTTATATGTGTGTGTATATTATTATATACACCACTACAAACACATACATAAAGAGCCTCCCTCTTCCCCAATAACAACTTTTAAAAAAAATGGTCTCGCCGGAATCTCCTCCGGCAACCACCAAACCATCCGAGCAGAACTCCGGTCCCCGGATATCGTTCTCCGCGGAGATCTTAGACGACCTAAATTTCATCACCATCAGCCCACACGACAAAGAAAAGGAGAAAACAAAAACCAGCGAGTTCGAGTTTTTGTCGACCACCTTAGCCACTCCAACAACAATGCTGTCGGCCGACGAGCTGTTCTTCGAAGGAAAAATGCTCCCATTTGGACAAAAACAATGTTCCAACAACCTCAAGAAAATAAACTTAAAAACCGAAGAAGTTCAAGATCTTACAAAGATAAGGGAAGTGAAGCCAGAAGAGAATAATAACAGAACGAATTGGTTTATCGATGAAGATCCGTCGCCCAGACCGCCTAAGTGTACGGTTTTATGGAAGGAGTTATTGCGGTTGAAGAAACATCGAGCTTCTTCACTTTCAACATCGAGTTCTACATCTTCTTCATCTTCAGCTTCTTCGGTTGATGAAGATGCAAACAAAAAAGAAAAGCATGTGAAGAAGAAAAAGGGACTGGAGAGGACGCGATCGACCGGAATAAAGATCCGGCCGATGGTTAATCTGCCAGTTTGTACTCAGGGAGTACGGAGCATCTCTATGCCGCCTCCGTATTCCAGTAGGAAAGGAATGCTAGACAGGTAAGTTAGGGTTGTGGTAAACGTATCTTTTTATATGGTTTTTACTAAACGGACCCTCTTTACATACTAAATCAATCATATAATCTCTCTATGCTTTTTCTTACAAGGGATATGTGTTAAGCATGTATGGGGTATGTTTAGCCTTATGAGTAACCTTTTAGGTAGTGTATTGTCTCCATTTATTGAATGTTGTGATTTAACTAAGTGTTATTAACTTAAATCAATGTGTAGTCATATTTTTAAATAAAGTTGGATTTAAGTTTAACTTTTAATAAAGTGCTTGTATAAAGTTCACTAAATTGGATGGTTGGAATATTGTTAAATTTTATACCAAGTGTTAGTTATCCTAAATTTTTCCAAATTTTATATCGGGATACCTAGAAATCTAAACTGTAGAAATACAAGTGAAGGTGAGAACCTGTTATCAGTGAATTCGTGGAATCTCACTCATGTTGTGCTAAATATTAAGTTAGAGGTGTAAACGAGCCAAGTCGAGTTGAGGTGAGCATGGGTTCTCGTAAGTTTGAGGCTCATCTAACTTAGGAAAGCTTGAGCTCTAACTCGATCAGCTTGATTCCAACTCTACTTTATAATTCAAAAGCTTGAGCTCGGCGTGTGAGTAGATTTCAAGCTCAAGCTCAACTCGTTTGTTATTTGTTAACTTAATATTATTATTTACATTTATAATCACTTATAAATATAATTATAAATTTAATATGTAACATTACATATATTATATATTTATATATAATAATAATTAGTTCCTAATTATATATATACTATTTTAAACATTAGTTATACAAATAATAAGCTTTTTCGGACTCGTGAGGCTACTCAAGCTCAATAAGTGAATCGGGATCATATAACCTCGACTTGTTTCAAACTTTTAGCGAGCACCCTCGAGCAAGGTTGTAAAACAAGGTTTCCAAGTCCGAGTAATCGCTCCAAGGTAGGCTGCCGAAATGACTTTCTGCATCCCGGCCTAATTACTCGGAATCGATCAAACACGATCAACCTCGGCTAGAATCGGATCTCGTAGGTCAACTAAGGCCGAGTTTGACTTTAAAAAAAATAAAACATAATTTATGTGCCGATCATATTAAAGAATGAATATCATTTCGCATATTTTGTTATAATTATTAGTAAATTTATATTATCTGACATATATTTAGTTTCCGAAAACTAATTTCTTTATAATTTCGCATGTCCGAGTACTCCATGAGTACTCTCCGCCTAGGCCGAGTACTCTCAACTCTCTGCTCGACCGACTAGGGAGCGCCTAGCAACTTTTACAACCATACCCACGAGTAGCTTACGAGCGGCTCGACTAATTTAGCCCCTCAAAATTAAGGTAAGTAACATTTAACCAATTAAGAAATTTGGAACCAAAAAGTATAATAAACAATTTTTCTTGACTAAATACAAACAATTTTTCTTCACTTACATAAACATTTAACCAATTAAGAAATTTGGAACCAAAAAGTATAATAAAAAACTTGAGTGACACCACCTTGTGGTTTGGTGAAAACTCTTGTATAGCTTAAGAATTTTGTGGGTCAACCCTGAAAATCAAAAGGAAGAAGAAGAAGAAACTATATCAGATTTCCAAAAGACAAATAAACATCAATTGTTTTAAGGGAATGTAACTAGGATCAAAGCTTACCTTAAGTTTGATCCGAGTTTCGCTTTGAGGCTGCTTGGAACTTGACCCGTCAAATTATTGCTTTGCAAGTATCTAAAATAAAATAAAAAATTATTAATCAGGTAAGTAACTTGTCTGTTAACAGTCAATACAATTACTAATGTGCTTCAGGTAGTACATTTACCTATGTACTACAACACATTAAATTTCTATATCAGATCTTAATTAATTTAAAAGTAATGCGAAATAAAAAAAAATCATGTTCTATATATAATTACAAAACTAATATTAATACAATAATGATTGGCTTTTTTATAAAACTATTATAAGTTTTTATGTGGTAAAAATTACCGACGAATTACCATCTCTAAAGTAAATTATACGCGACATTAATAAATTAAGATAGTAAAAGGTGTTGTGCATCAGATAACAGATTGGCCCATGTGACCCACCATAAGAAGCAATATATGTAACATGCACTTCATCTGCATAATACTGATGGTACTATCAAATTGGTACTTACAGTTCCTGCAATCTATCAATGTTTGCCAAAGATGACGGAAATGGTCCATTAAAACGGTTGTCCTCCAAATGTCTGTTTAAGAAGACAACAAAAAAGAGCGATGAAATATGTTCAGTACACGGGCTCCATTGTTATTTAACTTCTTTTACCCCCCCCCCCCCCCCCCCCCCCCACAAACCATATTATTTGCAACCAAACCACAGTAGTCAAAGGCGCCCAATGCATGTTTATACCGTGCGCCCAGCTTAAAAAAAAAACCTCACTTTTTAAGCGACTTGCGCCTTTGACTACCTGGACCGGTCCCATTTAATGTAAATCACTTTTTTTTCTTGTTTAGTATATCGATTTTAGACTCAAAAGAGAATCTTAAATTCAAAGATACTTCAGGATGATAATGTTACTTGGAAAAGATTACTTTTTTAATTTATCCATTTTGTTAGTCTAACATTTAATGAATAAACAAACACAAAGATCCATTATTTGTGGCATGTTCTTATCTAGTCAAGATTAAAAAAAAAAATATAGAATTTGAGTGACAGAGTGAAGAGCTTACACAGTCTTTAACATCCTCAATGTACTGAGATCAGGAATAGATCCAGATAAGTTATTGTTACCAAGCCATCTGTCAAGTCCACCAAACAGTCTATAAAACTTCTAATTCGATAAAATTTAAACATTTTGCATATAAAACTAATTTTATATAGGCAAGAAGGTTTAGAGGTAAATAATGTGTCATACAGGTCACTCAATGCAGTCAAATTCGCAATGTTGGGCGACAGAGATCCCGAAAGGTCCATGCCTGTAAGGTTTCTGCAAAGAAAACCCAAAATAATTAAATTCAGTCAATTCACAGGTAACAAACTATGATCATCATGAATATTACAGTCAACTCACAATCCAGTCACGCGAATATTAGATCCATTAGAGCATGTAACTCCAGTCCATGAGTTTTCCTTCGGTAAACAAGGATCACCATTCCAATCGAACGGAGGGTTCTGAAAGCCGTTCTTCAAACCATTCAAGCCGATCACTATAAAACACGAAATGCACATAAACATGTCAACTTGTGAACCAAAAACATGTTATCAACGTATAGAACCAAAGTTGTAAATCATACAATCTCGCGTGTGAGTTCTTCCACCAACTGGAATCACTTCAAATATCTCTCCGCCATTAATCAAAGGGCCGAGAGTTGATCCGCTTGCAGGAGTTAAAACAATCTTTGTAAGACCTGAAAGCGGCCATCGGTTGGCAAACAAAGCAACACCAGTTGGAGGAACCCTTAGATTATCATAAAATGTAACATTATTTAGAGTAATGTTAAATGTTCTTGATGATGCTCCTGTGTCTTCTGCAAAGTAGAGAGCAATGTAGTAAAACGAGCTCCTGAGAGGCTCAAGAGGCCAGGGAATCTCCATGGACCGCGGTTGGTTGACCGTCCACTGCGTCTGAAACACCTTCCGTGGAGGAAGGTTCCAGAACCCATCGATCGATACGTTTGCACCTTTTGAAACTGTAGGAGTGTTTTCACCATATGGCTCCCAATAACGGTCAAATTGATCATCTGGATAACTGTCATTCCATGGTATCATGTTAAACTTGATATTTGAATAATCAACTAATTTTAAGTTTTGATATTTATAACTTATTTGAGAAATAAAATTATATAAAAACAAATAAAGTAAGAAAATTATTTGGTAAATTTTAACAAAGTAACAATTATACCCGATACCCGTGTGTATACCCGATACTCAACCGATATTGGGTTGGGTATGGAATACAGTTTTACCATCGGATTTGAGACTATGATTACCAATTAGGGGTGTTCAATATTAGAATCGAACACGACAAACTTGATATTTGAATTGAATCGAATCCGAATTCTAGGTTCGAATTCCGTTTTTGAATATTCGAATTCCATACCCATACCCATACCCGTTGTACCGTCCTAGAAACTTGATTTGAAATTTGATTCGTTAAACACCCCTAAATTACCAATACTGTACCCGTACATATACCAGTACCTGTACCGTCCTAGAAACTAACATATAACATACCCGATCATCGATCCATTGTACCCAAAGCTATGCCTGGCAACCAACCGAAGACTAGAATTACCAAAATCCGTCGAATTATACAACGACTCACCCAACAACACAAACTCCAACCCGGATATAAACGGGTCAGATGTCGTATACACATTCGACGCCAAACAAACGCTCATCGACTTCCCAGTGGCCCGAAACACCCCTTCATAATAAGAGGCATCTCCTCTCCCATAATCCTCAGTCGTATTAACCACACTCCAGAAACTCCCATCAACAATCTGATCAAACACAGGCGGCAGTTCACCCGAACCACCATAATAATAATAACTCGTCCGAACCAGATACTTCCCGGTCCTGTAAACCGGAACAACGTAGCAAAACTTTCTCTGGGGTAGAAGAGGGAATGATCGGGCGGTGGAGAGGGTGGGATGTAGAACGTTTTGTGTGAAGTTTATAGGGGTGCCGGTGGTGATGAAGTCGGTGTCTGGGAGCCATAGGCGGCCGGAGATGATGGTTTCGGTGGTGGCACCGCAGTTGATGAGGAAGGCTCTAGGGGGAGGGGGTTGGGAGAGGGAGATGGGGGTGAGAGAGAGGGTGAAGAGGAGGAGAGAGAGAAAACAGAGCATTTTGTTGAGATACAGGAGGAGGAGGAGGAGGATTGTATTGTATTGTATTTGGGGGGTGATGATGGATTAGGGGAAAAGTAGTGGAGTTGACAGAGTCGTTGATTGACTCAATCGAAGCAAGGAATAGAATAGAATAGGAAAGTTGAAGTTGGTGGTGGTGATGGGGAAGGAATCGACGCGGGAAGTATAATCTATTTTTATTTTAGTTGTTATATTTTTTAGTAAACTAACAAAACAAAATGGTTGCAGAGGTTTGATTATTTTGGTTTATCAGTCCAAAACTTAAATTTTTTAAATTTGGGTTCTTTTATTTTCAATTTTTTTGTTATTTTCATTAAAAATCAAAATCAGTTCAGATTTTTCAGTTAACATCTAGTTTTTCTGTTTTTTTCCTCTCTTTTAATGAAGGGTAAAATGATGTTTTAACGTTTTTTTATAATAAATTAAAAAATCTGACCATTTGTCCTTCATTATAAAGGAAGAAAAAGACAAAAAAACTAAATGTTAACTGAAAAATCTAACCAGATTTTGCTTTTAGATAAAAGTTGCAACAAAATTGAAATCAGAGAGACCCTAATTCAAAAAATTTGAGTTTTGAACTAAAATGGTAAGACTGACCAGACCTCAAAGACCATTTTGACAGTTTTTACTGTATTTTTGTAAGCACAGAGGCGAATTTGTCTTTTTGAGTATTTTTAATGCAAGTGATTTGATTGTTTCTTGATGAACAAAGGCGGCAATTCGGTTTTGACCTTTTATTTTAACTTAAGTATTAAATTATAAATGTTGACGGTGTAATGTGTTTTCATTAATTAGTATAAGTAGTATTGGGACCACACGCTAACGCTATGCAGGACCTGTATTTGTATACGTAATTTAGGTAAATTATAGTATTTTTTTTTAAAGGTAAATCATATGTATTGTGTAGTTTTACTAATACCATAAAATATATCAAATACAGTAAAAACTTGAACATAGAGTTTGTGAAGATACAAGTGGGAAACCCGCGCGTTGCGGCGAGGTCGACAATAAGGGGTGGGAAAATAAGTCAAGCCTTCAAACGATTCCCAAAAAAATACTATATATGGTGTGTATGCGTGTAAAAGCCCCCGCACTTCATGGCAATGCAAGGTTTTACCGGCTACATGGGATGGTTAATTGATGTATGTTTCATTCTATATACACTAGTGGGAAGGCCCGCGTGTTGCAGCGGGTGTCCCGACTCATCAGATTCAAGTATAATCCCCGTGCTACGTGGCGGGCTAAATACCATAATCCAATCTCCAGAATCATATTCACCGTTATAATATGACCGAATCAATATGTTTCGGGTTTTCTGTAAGCAATCATTCATATCAACGTACCGGTAAAAACTAAACATTCACATAAGAAAATGAAAACAGAGGACAAAAACAAACACTCCGCGGTTTAATTACATTGCAAAAAGTTTCATGAAAACCTCGGTTTAGGCATGGGCGAGTTGGATTGTTGATGATGATGATGATGATGATGATGATGAGAGCCAAGTTTTTGAATCCAATGACGAAGGCCCTTTTTATGATCTAAACATGTCGGGTATTGTAAAAGATCCAAATTTCCTTCGCGAGCGACTAATGTTTCAAACTCCTCTAACACCTTCACCAGCTGCCAGAATTCGGGCCTTTTCTGGGGGTGTGATGACCAACATTGCTCGATTAATGCTCTCATTGCTGGAGGACAGTTATCCGGAATAGTCGGTCGTAGATTCTGAAAACGCGAATGTAGATCATGCTTATTAGATGTTCTGTAATTTGAAGTTGTAATAATCTGGAAACGGACTGGATTTGGTTGACCTGCAGGTTCAGGGGTTGACTCTTGTAACCCGTTTATATTTTCTGAATAGTGTTTCTTATGTCCTAACTGAAGGTTGGCTATTTTGCGGCAACATTTAAAAATTATAAGAGATTGTGATTTTAGTGCAATTATGCACAACATAAAAAAAATCGGGTTAAATGGGTCGTGGTTGTGTCAACCCGA
The DNA here is from genome assembly GCA_030545235.1 of Helianthus tuberosus. NCBI lineage: Eukaryota > Viridiplantae > Streptophyta > Magnoliopsida > Asterales > Asteraceae > Helianthus > Helianthus tuberosus. The sequence goes on from CM060406.1 coordinate 93,110,081, forward strand.
GAATACTCGTGCCGTGTTCAGGTTCACCTGCCAGACACAATTTTCAGGTTCATGCAGCATTTCGGGTTCGTGCCGTGTTCAACCCGCCAACCCAGACCCGTTTAGCACACCAATATATATGTGACAAATGAAGACGATATACCTTATGAACTACGGCAAATGCAACTTGTATCGGAGTCATATCTTTATATGGGATAGTCCCGGCCACCATCTCCCATAAAATGAGCCCAAATCCGTACACATCAACTTTTCGGCCGTAGGATTCCCGTTTAATCATCTCGGGAGCCATCCAACGGTAAGTTCCAGGATCATCTGCCAAAAAATCACAATACGCCTCCTCACAACCGATGCCAAAATCGGCAATTTTCAGCTGGAAATCCTCGCTTATTGTATATTTTCAGGCTTCAGATGTCTGTGAATAACGCCTTGTGAATGGATGTATTCCATTCCACGAACATTTGATGAGCTCTTTATTATCCTTAAAAAATCATGTGCTGACCAGCTAAAATAAAATAAACAACAGTTCAAATATATAAAAGAACATATTTAGGAATCAAACAGCAAGATGAAGAGAAGTAAGAAAAAACTAAGTGACTATAAAACAACTGAACTTAACTTCGTAAGATAAGAACTGAAATAAAAAAATACCGTTCTGAAGTGTAGCTATGCCGTCCCAAAAGAAACCAAACTTTTAAGTTGTCTTCTCCCCCTCCACAATAGCACCCAATTCCTCAAAAGCATTAGTACAGGTCACAAGTTATCAATATTTCAAGCTCAGTCAGTTTTATGTGTTATGGTCTAATATCGCAACTTCCTTGTTGTCGTCGACTGTGTGGTTCAGTCACTCTAGGCTGCAAAACACAAATTTGTCTGTTAATTATTCGTTTGTTTGAATAATCTAATTGTGATTGTACAATATTTTTATTACAGAATGATAATATATCCTATCTTTGGTATTTTACTTATCATGCAAAAGTCTTCGATCGAGTAACCGTTGCTTGGTACATAGCAAAACATAAGTAAACAAATCATAAGTCCATAAGGATCGAGTTACATAAGCGGAAAAACTGAAAAGGGTTGATTCATCGGATCGATAATATAGTGGGAGACCCGCGCGTTGTTATGAATATATGACCAAGTCGAGAGGGTGAAGGTTAAAAGGGTTGTGGGAGTTTTACGAAAGTTTCGCATAAGTCACCTGGGTTAGCGAGTTGGCCAGAGACAGGCATGTAATCATCTCCTGTAAATCTGTAATGGTTGTATTGAACGCAACGTCTTGTTTTTCTAACCCTTTTGACCCCCTAAAAGTAAATGGATAGGGTTAGTGTTAGAGGCCAAAAGTGTTAGAAAAAAGAACTTGAGTGACTTTAATTTAAAAAAAAAGAACTTGATTACTATTGAACATGAAAACTCATAAAACTCCTTTTATTGCTGCAAACACAATTTGTTTACTTATGTTAATCTATTTACAATCACACCACCACTACAAGATGTAAGAAAAAAATTGATAAAATTTATAAGAACACGCTTTTAGTTTTAAAAAAGTGCATAAAGGTTCTGCAGTATACGAAAGTTGAAACAAATTTATCCGGGGATGTAAGCGTTTGATCCGTTTCGTCATGTTTCATTATATTTTGACCCAATTAACATGACCCACGTTATATGATGAGATCAACCTGAACACAAAAAGTTTAAGAAACGAATTCAAACTAAAACGACCAATTTAATAGATGGGTTAATAAGATTATCCAACAGTATAGGAAGTAGTCATACACTATTTATATTTTAAACTCCCACAACCCTTTTAACCTTCACCCTCTCGACTTGGTCGTATATTCATGCCCGATATTATCGACTCCGCCGCAACGCGCGGGTCTCCCACTATATATTGTAGCGAGTTACCAAAATATGTCCATAATGTAATGTCAAAATTAAACATAAGTAAACAAATCATAAGTCCATAAGGATCGAGTTACCAAAATATGTTGTAGCGAATTTACATTTTCATGACTCGTTAGGTGGAAGATTATGAGCTGATTCATAATTAAGAGTTGCTCACCAATGCAGCCTTGATCCGAATTGTTATGAACGTAGTGGACGGTTTGAATAAAATGAAACATTATTAAGCACCTGCTAGTGGATTTGAGTTGCTCTCTGAGATGCTTAAACTTGAGATTCCTCATGTTCTCAAAGCTGGTCACTATGTTCTCTTTATGCTCCATTCCTTTTTTTTTTTTGACAACGTCACTGCATATTTGCGAACAGATTAACACAAATTCATACAAAGCTAAATCAACTTGTAACAAATATGAAATCTTTAAACAAACCCTAAAAACTTGATTAAATAAATTAGCAAAAAAAAATGAATAATATGAGTTCAGATGTCAATTTTCAATGTTGCAAATGCATGTAGATCTGGAACAATACTTGAAAGCAATCCAAACGCTAGTCATTATGATCAAATTGAACGATTTACCTACTGGATCTCTCTTGGATTTCGACATCTCACGCTTTATCAAAAAGCCTACCTGAGGCGATTTCTGGGCAACAAATTGACCCTGAGGCACGCGCCTCATGTATTTCCTATATGTTTGTGCAGCAGGTTGTTGTACAATATGCTTTTCAGGTTGTACATTTATGTAATTTCCATATTAAACATATATAAATCTTATGTAGAATATAAGATATGCCTCAAGTACTTCTTAACTATTCCCATGTCTATGTTTTTTATGTAGAAGACTCCTTAATTATTCCCATGTCTAGCGCGTAATCAGTGTACACTTTATATTGAATCAGTGATTCCATCTCCAATGGCAAATCCCTGTATGACAGCTCATGAAGTAAATACACCAACACATTATTAAAAAAAGCACAAGTTCGTAAAGAAAACATTAAGAAAAAAGAGAGATACCTTGGGGTTTATGTGGATTCCTTGCTTAGCTTTGTTTTATTCATTGAAACCCTAACGTCGGTTGTCATTCACAATATTAATACCATCCAAATACATAAAATAGAAGGTTTCTTTTATAAAAAAAGTAAGCAGCTAGATAATTCATGTATCAAAATATACCATAAGTAGTCAAATTGGCTACAAATCCTCAGTAGAATCCTGTAGACCGTCGGTATTATGATCGTCTAAGGTTCCAAACTTGTGCTTGAATGAATCTTGCCTCTGTAACAACATCCCATGCTCCTATATCCAACAACAACTACATATTTCAAAACAAACAAATAATCGGTTGTTACGATCTGAAGGTGTTGATTGAAATAATTACCTGTCGAGCAACAACCCAAGCGAACAAGAATTTCTTGTCGTTCAAGACTCAAGAGCTTCTTTCATATCAAAATTTCAAGTTCCCATTGGCATGTTTTCGCAAACAGTTAGCAGTCAACACCTAAACAAAGAAAATCAAGACAAATGGGTTTTTGAATTCAAGTGAAACAATGATTATAAAGAGTTAACCTCGTTCTTCAAAGAAGTGAGAGACTGCAGCCGACACGGTCAACGGCTTGACCGGAGTATAATGATTTTGTTTGAGAAAAGGCATTCGATCAGATTCATATAACACAAAAAACGTAAACTCTGGAATACGTTTGATCTTCCCTAACCGCTAACTTCGATTGATGAATAACTGATGAAACCGAGTTAAATTAGAAAATCACTTTCAAGCTCCGTCTGTGTTCAATCCAGCGTTGTAGCCATTCACCACCACAACCAAGTCACTACCCAACACCACCAATACCAACCAGTTGCAACTTCTTTCTAGTGCACCTGGTTATTTTCAAAAATTTTTAGTAGTTATTAAAAAAAAAGGTCTTTGACGGTACCTCAATAAGGCAGTCCATTAGCATGGCTCTCATCTTCTCATTGATGTTAGATTGGTGTGTTAACATATAGTTTGGTGAAACCATGCTATAACTCTGCAAATTAATGAACAAAACTTAATGTAGATAATGTGGATCTGTCTAATTATACAGTATAAATACATATTCGAAAATTTAACCTCATTTTTCGGTAATTAACGTAATCTTTGAGTTAGAATAAAGCCTTGACAACTTTGACAAACAAAGCTAGCCCAACATGAAGCCAAAATAACCATCAGCCCAATGTGCAAACAAGAGAAAAAAGGAAATTAGAAAATTAATATAAATAAAATAGTTTGGATTATAAATTGCGACATAATTTAACAATGCTTCAAAACATGATTGATATATTTACCTTGAGAACACCAAATTCTGAGAAGGATGAAAACAAATATCCATAACAGAAACACGATGACCTCTCAGTACAGCTATTGGATCAGGTGGTGGTCTCATGCTCATTTGATCACAATTCTTTCATTCGGACATTATATCAAACAGCTTGTGGGCACAATTTTGATAATGCTTAATTAATCTAACATACTATTATACAAATGACTTGTTTTTTTTCATGGAGTTTACAGTAAATGTCAATGTTGAGTCTAGAACTAATCAAGCTGACATTTAAATAAAAGGGTGTCAAATTGTAGAAGTTGTTGATATGAGAAAACGGGAGATAGATTCTTACTTGTTTTTCTCCTTAGGTGACTGTCAGTAAGGGCAGAGTAAATCGTGGATCGTCGGTGGTGGTGGCAGGACTCTATTCCAGTGTTGAAGCCCCAATCCGCCGTTGGTTGTTCACTGCTGTGGAAACCTGGACCTGAAGGGGGATTTGAGAGGGCGATTTAACGAGGGTTATGCAGGCTCTTCAGTCGGTGATGAAGGTGAAGGGCAAGCATCTTCGCTTTCCTGGTCACGAATCGCAGCTTTAACATGCTATTATATAACGGTGTGTGGGTATGAAGGTGAGACGATTCATTTGCAGACCATCAAATCCCATTCAATTCAATGGGTGAAAACCATAATTTACCCCTCAGGTGTCTTAAAATAATTTTGGAGAACTTGCAACTTAAATGCTTTAAACATCTTGTACATGTTGCTTTAAAATTGATACGCGTGGCAAAATTACCATCTTGTGCATCACTTCTCCTTTTTATAATAGTATAGATCTATCTATTATACTAAATGAATTCTCTTAGGCCACATCGGCTATTCTTAGCCAATCATTTTGATGATGTGGACATGCTCTAAAGGCTGATAATTCACAATGGGCGGCAATATGATTTCCTTCATTCTCCTTTCTTTTCAATTTCACCTTCTCACATACGTTTCTTCACCCCGCCTCTCTCTTCAATCAAATACATCTTTCCTTTTTCCTGATTGCTTTCCCTTTTCATATTCCATCGTTCTTTGCTAAACCCTAATAAAATCTCCATCGTCAATCACCAGCTCTATATCAATTCTGAAACTTATTTTTCTGAATCAAAAGAAACATTGATTTTCTTTGAGAATCTGGGATTCTTATTTCACATTTTCGATTGCACTATAATGGAATTTATTTGGCAGCAATCGATTCATGGAAGCATCAGGTAATCAAATCTTCTTTCCAATTTGTATTAATGAAGTTTCAATCTTATTTCTCCTTCTTATTTCCCCTTCCTTCAGCCGTACGACTCAAACCCTAACAATCAGATGGATGCCTCTTTCAATCGTTCCATTGAGAAAACCCAAAATCTTCTTCAGAAATCACATCCATTGCATCGCACCTGTTTACACTGATTCAGAAATCTCATCCATTGCATCTTATATACTTACAGGTAAGGTTGTTTCTCGATCTAGACTGCTCTAAACCTAACACTCTTTCATGATTCGTCTTTAATCTATGTTTATATGTTATCAATCGTTGAAAAATAACGGTAATTGGTCCAATTTCTAGGTCAACGAACTTGTGTTAAAGAGATTAGGTTTATTCCGTTCATTTTTTTAGAGCTGGTTGTGTTAATTAAAGAGATTAGATCTAGGTTTATTTTTACCTAATTTTTATGGATTACAATCTGTTTTTTGGTAAATGTAGCACCAGCGGTGGTAGTCTTCTTGGCCGTCGACGATTGCAGCACATGTGTAATTTCAAACTCAGTGCCTTTTAAATCACTATAAGTCCCTCTTTATGTTTGCTTTGTGATTTCTACCATATTCACTGAATTTGTTTCAGTTTAAGTATATGGATTGTTTGGATATCTTATATTTCTGTATTTCCTTTTCAGCCAGACTTTTATCATCCTCTTGCTTCCAGATTCTCTGGAGATTTGTTTGCATGTTATATACGGGTATGTGTGTTTGATTATGGGTGTTGCATATAAGAGAGGGCCTTGTGTATTTTCTTTTGGTTGTCTGTTTTTTTTTTTTTTTCATTTTAGATTAAAAAAGTTTATGCATCTGTTGGGTTGTGTTAAGGGTTTTGATTTTATGCTTAAAATTGAAATTGCAAGATTATTGTTTGGGAATTTTCAGGTTTTGAAATTTCAGGATCTTAAAGAGATTGGAAGCAAGGCGATGTAAAGGTATTCTTGACCAACGATTAGATAATAACATACCTTTGTTTTAGGTTCTTTTGTCAAATTTATATGTTCTAACGTCTAATTTTTGTTTTCTAACTTAGCAGGCTTTTCACATGTTTACATCTATAGCATAATTTTTGTGATTATAGCTGGTGGATATTTAAAATGCGACTAACACATACATCGCCAACTATAACTTTAAACTTTTTTCGTCATATAATTTATAAGGTTTTATGGTAAATTCTTGATGATATTGAGTTTCTTATGCTCATTGTTACTTTAGAAAGTAGCCTAAATAATGGACTTAATATTTGTTTTCATGTTTTGTATATGCTAACATGTGCTTTTTTATTATTCTTCACCCATTATGTGTAAGGGAACAATTGCATCTCAACCTTACCACTTTACTATTTTTGTTTACTTTATGTTTTGTTTGTAAAATCTTGAAATTTGGATATGTTTTCTTAATTAAAAAATGATTGATTACAAGAAATCAAATCTACCTACTTTTTTTGGACCTAATTAATGTAGTAAATAAAAATCGGGTACGAGTCGGATTGCATAAATGACAGTATGATGTAGAAAACGGTTAATTTTATAAAAGGGTAAATTGGGTAAGCTTAAGATTCAGATAAATTATTAGATGCATATATTGGTTGGTGTATAGATTCTTGATATACATTTCTTTTGGTTGGTTCTGGGCCTTTTTGCTGATTGTTAATTTTGATGCTGGTAGGTCGGCGGCTGAGATCGGGAACGCCAGAGAATGTTATTTACATACAGAACTTTGTTTGGAAGGTCAGTGTATACTTTTTTTGAATGAGGTTTTGGAGGTTTGCAAAACTATACCGGCATGGCCGTGGGCTTACTTGTAGGTACCGGTAAATTTTTTGTGTAATGTTTATTTCTGACAGTCGAGTGACATCGTATATTTTAGGACGAAGACACCTATATATAATTTGAGTGGCTGAATAAAAGAATGATATATGATTGCAGTAGTTAACCCCTTCACCCCTCAGTTAAAAGACTAGGATTCGAATCCTACGCTTCCCTTTTTTGTTTATTATATTTCAAGTACGAGTTGGGTTTTTTTTTTCTATAGGCTTTTTTTGTTTATTTTCATGTAGGCCTTTTCTTTTTCTGGGTCATTGTTCAAATGGTGCAGGAGTGTGCTCTTGCTTTGGAGGCAGAGTGGGAGAATAAAGATATTACTAGACTTTATAGTAACCATCAATAGAGGAGTTGGATTATGCATTTCTTTTTGGTGTAGGAAAATTGCACATTGCCTAGAGAAATTAGGTTGAAAACAATCTGGTTATTAGTTGCATTTTGGATCTGCTAATGTAATTCAACCAGATGGTCCAGTGTCCAAATGCTTTTATCTAACCCACTATATGATTTCTTATGAGACCATAGAGTCTTAATGCTGACATGATCGGTGAACAGGAGCTGGCTCCTGATTTGTTTGTTGATACCAACTAGATTGGTTCTTTGTATTTTTTTTATTTCGGTTTCTGTTGTTAATGAATCTAATTATGTATGTGATTGACAGGAAGTTAGGGATTGGTAGGGTTTAAGTTAGAAATTCAAGATTATATTGAGCTGTTATTGATGATATTAGTCTCAACTCAAGTTCGTTCATTATATTGGAACGTGTAAGTCGTTTATCTAAGTGATTGTTTTCTCAATTCTACTTAAAAGCCAGTTAGGCGTGAAACAAACAATGCCACAATTACAAATTATGGTACAATTGAATCATTGATTTTTCTATATAGTTCCCTTAGTTTCGTCATTATTCAATAATAATATTTTCATTCGACTATTAGTCATTAAACTTACTTTGACCATGTGATTTTCAAGTGATAAACCATTAATATAGATGTTTATGTAGCTTCAAGATTGATTATTAACCAACAAGAGTGTTTGTATGTGCTCAGTTTTTTAGTTTCATGTTGGTGTTTAGGAGTCAAGACCATAGCAATGATTTCATTAGTGCTGACTTTGTATCTGATGTCTAAGAAATTGTGAAACCCGTCCTCAAGACCTACATCAAAGGAGAAATCGAGGTACTGGAGAAATATTGTTCATTTGTTCCCCTGAAATAATTGAGAGATGTAAAGCCGAACATCAAGTTTGTGAGATGCAGGGCACTTTTTATGGCAACAAGGTTAGTCGCTAATTACTTATATATTCCACAAAGCAAAGAACAAATACAGTAGATTTTAAGTTAAGAACTGTGGCGGAATTTGCTAATGGCTCTAATGATGCGGATATCAGATATATCTGAAGTCGATGTAAGAGAGACCAAAATGATGGGTGACAGTCCTTTAATTATTGTCGGAGTATGCAATTTTTTCAAATCGATTAAAAAAGAAAAAAAAAAAGGTAATTAAGTTTGTACTAAGTTGGGCTAACTTTGGTTGTACAGTTTCATACACAACAGGTGTATTGTGTACGAGATAGACTTGGTGAAATAACAGAAGGAGGCAAGGTAATTTGCTTCAAGTTTCGGTGTCAAGAAGGTCATGCTTTCGTTGGTTGACTGTCTTTGACTTTGACCATGTTGGTCAATGATTTGGTTTTGCAGGATACTATCCACACAGTTCATTATTTGTGGGCGATGCAGCTTACGGAGGCAGAAGAAGGTTCTCATATGCCAGTTTGGAAGCTTAGAGATATGCAACAACTTGACGTCCGGGCGCTCATTTGATCATGAAATTGGTTCGATGAGGTTTTTTTACCCTTCAATGCATTTAATCAAGATGATGACCGTTTGAGCGATAAGAAGAAACATTATGGTGCATTTGTTCAGTTTACTAATGAAGCCCACAATATAGATGAACTAACGAATGCACACTTTGTCGAATTTATATCGGTGATGTGAAACAGCTCGAGCAAAAATGGTGTGAGGTAACCTTTTTTTTTAATTTATATCTTGAAGAATGGATAAATAGGCTAATTTTAGTGTTTATTATGAAATTTTGAAAAAGGGTATATATGTACCTGATTCTAACAGGATGTGTTTTCTGTAACTGACAAGTTGCAGATCGAAAACATATATTTTTTGTACCTCATAGCTATATTCTTTGACAAGTTTTGGATCGAAAACAAAGCTATGAAAGAAGTGATTTGCGTCCCAGACCGCAATAATTGTGGTGGGCAGGCAATGGTTAGAGACATAACAATAGATGAACACAATATCAGGATCCAAAATCGTTCGCTTACCAGATGACCTGACCGCCTCAAGTTTTGTGATTAGTCAAGTGTTAACTTTGTTAACACTTGCATTTCTCGGTTGTTAAGGCCTCCGTTGTGTGCTGTTTAGGTTTTTCCTTACATTCTATATAACTAATACCGCCGCAAAGATGCATAATTGGAAGATGGGTCATTCTGGTGGATGTCTAAAATATGCTGTATTGGAGGCCTCGGGTTGAAAAACTGGAATAAGTTTAGTAGGATGGATATTGGTTAGGCTGCTGTTGGCTATTGTTTTGCGTCTCTTTTGTTGTTGGTGTCCCTTTCTTTGCTTTTTGTGCTTCTTTGCTTTTTGGTTGTCTTAGCTCCTGGCTAAGTAAGCTTAGTTGTTTTGTGTGGTAATAAAATCTCTTTTGGCTGGCCAGAAGAAACTTATCAATCAGTTTGTTAAAGTAAAAGAATAAAGTATCGGTCAACTCTTTTGGCGTGTTTGCTTAAATCACTTTATGAAAGTAAATGAGAAAGTTTTTTTTAGTTAACTGAGTAAAGTAGTTTTATTGGTGCTGGGGAATGCAAATAGCTTCTTTGGTGATGTGAGATGTGGATTGATCTGCTATTAAATATCTCTTATAGAGTGAAGTTAATTTAAAAACTGTCAATGTTAATCGTTTTAATTTTTGAGTTAATATCTTTTTTATAAATTCTAAATTTTTGTTTCCATTTTGGTGTTTTTTTTGTTTTAAGATTCAAGATTCGTATGTTATATTAACCACATCTACACTGCTTCATGTTGTAGGTGAAATTAATCCTCCCAATTGTATTGACTACAAAAGTCAACTTCTAGATCTTCTCAAAACCAATAAGGTTTGTCTTCCTTTATTTATGTTTTATCTACAACTCTCATTGCGTATAGTACAAATGATGATTTATAACAAATACGTTTGACATTTATATGAGACTGAAGGCTTAAACAAAAGAAATCATATTTTTTAATTCTTACATTAGATTCTAGCTATGAGTTGATAGTAGTGGCTTGGTGATGTTTTAACTCATTATCATACACAAAAAAAAAAAGATTAAATTAGGTTATGTGTTATATTTAACATGTCAAACGGGTCAAATGCCTTGAAAATAACCTGAATGGTCAATAATAATAAAAACATGTGTTAATCAACTCAGTACATGGATCTTATATTTTTTCATTACTAAGTATTTACTATTTACTTTAAGTTTTTTTAGCAATAATGGTGAGACTTTAAGTTTTTCCTTACAAACTCTGAGAAGTAATGTAATTTTATTCATTCTTGAGAAAGTATTCTTTTATATTATTTCCAACTTTCATCCAAGTTTATTTATAATGATTCAAATGTGGTGCATCTTATTTCCATTAACATGTGCAACCATATTTTGAAGAGTTGCCTTCTGAAGCATTCCGTTAATTATATACTTGATTCACTAAACGTGAGTATTCTACACTTTATATATGCAAGGAGTTTGTTTAACAGCTGGTGTTTTAACTTTTACTAGCAGAACTTATTGAAGACATTTCACAAATCACAAGGGCCTACCTTAAGTTAAAACCCAGGTACAGCTAGCTATAACATCTTTATGTAAACACACATACTGTGATGAGTTGCATAATATTTATATTTAATAGGCTTATGGGAGGTCAATACTTGGTTTCTAAAGTTGTTTAAAAACTTTCAAAATCAAGTACTTACCATACAAAATGGATTCAGGCAAAATAAGCTATTTTAAAAAAAAAAATTTATTTTGACTCGGATCAAAATAGGTTTACTAAATAGAGTAGGTACCAAAGTCGTTTCACCACCTTATTTTTTTAACAAATCTTATTTATAATTCATAAATATTCATAGGTTTGTAAATTATAATTATAGTTTCACTTTTTATTAATTTCATTTATATTTCGTTAAGTGTGAAGTGTCTGTAAGTGCTAACAAGTGAGAGTTGACATATTGGGTCTCAAAATTAAGAATATGTAAGATAACTGTTGCAAATATCTAAGTTAATTGATTTAGTTTTTCTTTTTACCATTTTTTATTGGCAAATATCTAAGTTAATTGATTTAGTTTTTCTTTTTACCATTTTTTATTGTTAAGACGCTTCTTTAGTGTCATGTGAAAATAATCATTAATACTTCATATCTTATTCGGTAGCATAAGATGATCCTTTGACATCAAGAATCTATTTAGTTATCAATACTTCATATCTTATTCGGTAGCATAAGATGATCCTTTGACATCAAGAATCTATTTAGTTATCATATTGGCCTGACCTGTTAGGTTTTCTTAGAAATTGTTGTTTGATAGCAATAACTGATTCGTTTATCATATGTAATTAACCTGTTAGGATTTCCTAGATGTTTTCTTTGACATAGGACTCTTGACCAATTGCATCCACCATTTCCTAGCATTGCTGATTTGGTGTTGTGTCCGTCGTTTGCCACAGTGTCAAATGTTGACCACATCGGAAGAACATGTCTTCGATTGAGGGTACTCTGCACGGATCGTTGATATGACCATGGTTCTTTGATGGTCAGATATGGTCTCCGAGGGTCAGGTAGCATATTCCGATCAGGTCTACGGAAGGTGAGGTATTTATTTTTTTTTTGAATTGAAGACGAAAGGTAATTCCTTTTTTTCACATAATAAAAAAAGGGAAATTGGCTTGTAATAATCCCATCTAGACCTTATTGGCCATTAATAATCCCACCTCAGAATATTCCCCCCACCAGTCCCACATTTCACCTATTTTTCCTACAATGGTCCCCCGTTAAAAAAACTTAACGGAGTTAACCTTTTTTCCAAATTACAAACAGATTCTTTAGGGCTTTTGATTAGAACGACGATACAAGTCCATTGATGTAAAACTTACATCGAAACGGTGCTGCAAACGATGAAAACGACCCTTCAATTTGGGTGTTTAAATTTCCAATTAACCAAAATCAAGTCACTTGGAGCACCATTTCGAAGTAAGTTTTACATCAATGGACTCGTATCATCGTTCTGATCAAAAGCCCTAAAAAATCTGTTTGTAATTTGGAAAAAATCTTAACTCCGTTAAGTTTTTTTAACGGGGGACCATTGTAGGAAAAATATGTGAAAGGTGGGACTGGTGGGGGGAATATTCTGAGGTGGGATTATTAATGGCCAAAAAGGTATAGGTGGGATTATTACAGGCTAATTCCCCTAAAAAAACTTTAATAAATTAAATACAAATTATTACAATAGCAAGTAGAAGATGCTTGATTATATAAACGAGTTTCTTTTTCTTATATATTTTTTGAGGGACAGATGAGGCCCAGATAGTACCAATTAATCTCAATGGTTAGGTGAGAATGCTAACATGTAACTGAGGATATCCCTCATAATTCTTGCTTTTCATAACATGTAACTGTCAATGGTTTCAGGTCCCAATGTTTAGTAGATTTAGAACCGAAGCCTTGAAAAACTAACACGATTCAGGGTGCTTAGGAGAACATTGAGACATTTTTTTGGAAGACAAATAGATGGGAAACCTCTCTGTTGGTTCAAATGGCCAATGATTCTGAAGACCCTAAAGTTCATGTGAATTTATAAATATTTTTTGCATGAATTACTTGACAAGTTAGTTGGGCAACCCCCTTTATGCATCAATTATTGATAAACAAAGTCAAGATTGAATTTACATAACTATCAGTTCATTATAATTTAATATTTACATAAATAGCGAAACATTTTTTCATTTTAAAATTTATATTTATAATTATTCTTTTTCATCACACCTATTTATAATTACATTTGATGAGTTATCGTTTTGAATCATTTAAATGTCAACTTTTTTCCTTTTGTTGCGGCAGTCTATGAACGTTGTGTTGTAATTTTTGGTCGTGATCAAACCGTGCGTACATGTTTGGTCTACTTTGTACACATATTGTATATAACACACGTACAGTGGGATTATGGGTTTCAAGCCACGGTGGTCGTGGTCTATAGACACCGATCTGTGGTAAATGGGCTTTGTCATGTAATGGGTCATAAAAAGAAACAAACCCGATGAGCCGAAGCCATAACGTCCAAGTCACATTTCATATTCATTTATTTTAATTAAGTGTAATTTTATATTTACTTTAGTACTAATACTGAAACAAATATTTCATTAAAAGATTTATGAAAACACCGTTAAATAATATGTTTTTTTTAGGCCACCCGTGTAACACACGGGGTCTTAAGCTAGTACTAAAATAAATGTATTTATTTCCAACCCTAGCTAAGAAATGGATAACCAAGCCATAGTAGAACAAAAGCGGATCATGTTTTAACGCCTAGTCTAATTTACTCAATTTGTGACATAGGATCATATGATATTAACATTTTTATTATAAGTTTGTAGAGTAAATTACTTTTTGAGTCCTTATGTTTTACTGGTTTTAACCACTTGAGTACAAAATCAGAAAATGTAACACCCTGAATACCTGATTTTTCAATTTGTAACTATCTGAGTCCAAATTATTAACGTCGTCCAGTAAACTAGTTATGTTTTCTGTAAAAAGGCAAAAATACCCCTATTTATTAAAAAGATAAAAACAAATGAAAAATGCCAACCTAAACCCATCTTCCTTATCTGCAATCTCTACACCCAAAAAAATCAGAAATCGAATTTAGAAATACCAACCTAAACCCAACAAAATTATAAATCAAATTTAGTGTCACACCTCAACCGATTGCGGAAACATCGGGACGCAGCACTGAACGAAACAGATTGTCCAGGAGAAATCCATAACAACTAATTTACCAGATAATTAACATTATGTCCCATACCATAACTTATCAAAGTAAAACAATTATTACAGACATAGATATCTCAAGACAAATCATTGTCCCGACAACTCAAAATATTAATTGTTTGTTTCTAGACTATTCCTAACTTGATTCCACATAGCAAGTATCCTAGCATTTCAAACACCTGTCACATACGTTAAAATTGAGGTCAATGCACATAGTGTAAAGGTGAGCATACAAGTTTAATAGTATAGTAGATTGCGAAAGCGTTTACGCGTAACCAGCATGTAACATGTATAAAGTGAAAAAAGTAGGTTATCGACAATGAAATATGCACAGACATAACTGCGAGTTGTAGAGAGTGCAACACATATCACCACTGTGACACGTGAAGAAATACCCTTAGCAACCCCCGTCCACAACAGGTGTTGAGTCAAACTATAGTACTATCGTTGCTAAGGTGTCAGGCAACAATCACTGTGTAAACATAACATACAAGCATTCATCGAGTAACATGTATAACATGCAATGGAGATTAGCGTATAAAAGTGTTTGCATTGTGTGATTGATGTGATTTGATATAAGTAACGTATGTAGCACCCAAAAGTGCTTAAAGAAAAAAGGGATCGAAAAATGTCAAAATCTTCACAAAAAACCCTAATTCTCTCTCTCTAGCCAGGAGATTCCTGTTCATCATGCAACCTTAGTTTTTCTTCGTGATCTTATGTATAACAGTCTGTTATTAGAACTTTGATTCATCAAAAATCTAATACGAACTTGTTAGCAATATTGATCGACTTGAAACTAGGGTTTTCTTGTTTGTTTTTTTTTTTCAATCGCCGCCTTGATCTCTGAGTACGAGTAGGTTGTATAGGGTTGTTAGTTGTAATGCCCAGCGTCCCCAAACTTTAGACTTTTGTCAGATTTAGTCCCTGAACTTTATCTAATTGGCAAGTCTAGCCCATATACTATTTTATCTATGACATTTTGATGATTTGGTAATCTATACACTTGGAATGTCTAGCTCTATGTTGGGAATGTCTAATTCTACATGTTTAACCCTATATTTGGAATGCCTAAATCTATGTTGGAATGTCTAAATCTATGTTGGAATGCCTAAACCTATGTTGGAATGTCTACATCCATGTTGGAATGCCTAAATCTACGTGTGGAATGTCTAAATCTATATTTGGTGCCTGACTCTTGAGACTCGTGAAACTTGATTCTTGGTGGAACGAGAGACTGGAGTCTTGTCACTGGCGGAATCTATCAATATTTGAGAACTTTTGGTGTTTATGATGTAATCTAGTTGTTCCATTACCAAATAATACGCAACGCTTAATCTTACACGTGAAAACAGGAACACGGGAAGGATGGATTGGCCAAAGTGGCAATTCGATCGGATGACCACTCGATCAGATGACCACCCGATCGGATGACCACCCGATCGAGTGGCCACTCGATCGAGTTGCCACCCGATCCATGCCGTAGATCCTTTCCCACCCTCCTCCACACTATAAATAGGCCTGTCACATCACTTTATTCCCTGATGTGATAGCCTTGTACGACCAGACGCACACACACAACATTTCTTCATTTTCCCATCGATTTCGGTACGTTTTAAGCTAGATCCTTGTACTTTCTTGATCTACACTTCTTTCTCTACGTGATTCTCCTTTGAAATCACACTTTTCATCGTGAAATCTCTCAGATCTGAGTTCTTGGGGGTGATGTCATCATGGTGGTTTCTACAAACTGCTATATGACGTCATTTCTGGCAAGATCTAGCTTGGATCTAAGGAATTTCATACGCTTTTACACTAAATCTAAGTTAAATCTAGACTTTTTCATATAAAACTTAAGTTACTTCATCTTGTCTTCAATCTTTTACTTTAAATAGTGAGATCCGGTTCTGAATGGACTATAGGCTTGATTATTAGTCTAGAGTCGACTTAAAGATGGATTTCTACCGAAGAATGACGGCCGGAATATGGATTTTGATATGAATGTTATCGCGGACAGTAACTGATCGGACTGGGGTGGTTCCCACCCGATCAGAATGGATGTGTGATGATGAGTTTACCATTGTCACAATATGTACCATGCCGTCATCGTTAAACTTAGAAAATTTTACAAGATGGTAAACGGAACAAGGGTCGCCCGATCGAGCGGCAATCCGATCGGACAGCCACCCGATCAGGTGACACTTGTCTCGTAGCCTTGAAAGTTGAAGCTTGAAACTTTGAACCCTTGATCGAATGGCAACCCGATCGGACAACCATCCGATCGAGCAGCCACCCGATCAGAGGAACCAAAGCACTTAATACTTGGATCGAGTGGCAACCCGATCGGATAGCCGCCCGATTGGGCAGCCATCCTATCCCCCTCACCTTATGGATTTTGAATCAAGTGGCAACCCGATCGGATGGCCATCCGATCGGGCAGCCATCCGTTCCTCACACACATGTCACCCGAACGAATGGTAATCCTATCGGATAGCCATCCGATCGGACAACCATCCGATCCAGTGACTGTTTCTGACACTTTGCATAATCTCGTTATTCTACCCGACTCTTATCTGTTGTAATCTAATCAGGCTAATTCTAAAAGAGCTCCCTTTGATCCAATAACAGTCTATACTGTTAAGCAATCACTGTGAGTATACTCGATCCCTTTTTGCTTTAAACTTTGGGATGTAACATGTATTCTACATACTATGAAACTTGATACTTTTGCAAGCTAAACTCTATCTTACGTGTATGTGAAAACTTGTGCATTCTAGTATTCTATTTTGTGCTATGTGACGTTTAATCCAGGGTGTGTAGTTCCGCCTTAACAATAGTAGCGCTATAGGAGGTGCACATCTCCCATTATTCTCAGGGGTATTGTTAGGAGGATTCTAGTTTACCTTGAGTCTTGGGTAAACACTAAAGCATCGGGATACTTGGGCTATCACTGCGTGGACTGCGACACTAGCACGACTGAAACTATTTTTATTTGATTACATTGTGGATATGAGTTGTTTTAAATCTATTATTCTATTATCAAACTTGTATACTCGCCAATACTTTGTATTGATATTTTAATACATGTTGCAGGCTGATAGGTTGTTATGGAACACATGGAAATCAAGCTAGGAGATGCCTAGAAACGTCACTTAGATAATTTAGACTTTTGAACAATTTTATTAGGTGATGTAATGTTGATGATGCTTGTTTGACATTTGGCAATCTATATCATGAAATCTACTTAATTACTATTGAAATATCTAGTGTTATGGAATCTCATGAGCAATTTGGACGCTTAGTGCTCGCACCCCGATGTTTCCGCCATCGGTTGGGGTGTAACATTAGTTTATTGGTCTTTCTGGTGAGGCAGAAACCTTGATTAACTAATTTCTCTATATGATTTTACAAGTTTCATGGGTTAGGGTTTAAGCTAGAATTAGGGTTTATTTTGTTTTCCTCTTCGGTTCTTTGTTCTTCTTGTTCACTTGGGTGCCTGTTGGTGTTGGTCTTGGTGCTGCGTGTTTCTGTGAGAGGGAAGTATGCCTGATAAGCCAGGTAGTATGGATAAGTTTGGGTTTGAGATGTTGCAGGGTGAAGCAAGTGCCAGCCCGGTTCATGGAATAGGGTTGAGGGTTACCAACATAGAAGGTAACACAATGATGCTAGGAAGGGGACGTATTCGACGAATAGTGTTTCTGTGATCGACGGATTGTTTGAAATCTCCAAGCCAGTGGATTCGGAAGTCAAAGTGGGGAATGCAGGTGGGTACGCGACTGATCCTACGTATCCCCATGCAAACCCTAATAATGATCATGCAACTACAGAGGGTAGTAATTGATGCGTGTGTAGCGTTATATGTTTTTATGTATATTTTAAGCCCTTTTTAACACTTTAGTCGAGTTTTAAATTTATAAAACACGATATTTTACTAACACTAAACACACATATGGGCAAGTGCACCCATCGTGAGCGTAGTATAGCGTTGGTAAGATACCGAGGTGGTCAAAGGACACAAGAGCTTTTAGTACCGGTTTATCCTCAACGTCTAATCAAATCAAAAGTTTAGAAAAAGTTTTAAACATGAAAATAAAAACTAAAAAATGCTGAATAATAAAAATAAAAATAAAACAGATAGAAAAGATGAATCACTTGGATCCGACTCGTCTTTAGTGTAACCTTTAATGATTTCCGTACTTTTGCAATTTTTAAGAGATTATCTTAGTTATAGTAGTAGGCCCCTCTTTTGAAGGTGACGTTACCCTCAACCCAGTAGTTTGAGTCAGCAAGGATACAATCCCATGTAGCCGGGTTAATGTATTAATAGTAGTTTACATATGAGGGGATCAAGCCATTCGCACCCCCGCCATCCAATACCAGTGGGTATTGAAGGTGGTCCTAGTAAGCTTGACCCAGGTCCTTGTAGGATCTATACACTAAACAAGGCAATAACCTTACCAAACCATTCCCTTAACACCCGACCAGGTAGCCAACATATCTCCATATAGACCATGGAGATATGAATGGTGTAAATCTTTTATTTTATATAGACAGTAAAATAACGCCAAGACACCACAGACAAATGATAAGGAAGTTTCACCTTCAACATAAGAAACTAGTTATTAAAGTCATTAATACAAAACCAAATAAAAAAAGCGAAAAGATTAAAAAACAAAAGTATTACACTAAAAGCTTGTCTTCACCAAATGATGTAAGAGACTTAGGCAAACATGGCCTTTGATTGTCAAGAACTCTTACTATCAATCTTGGATCCCGAGACTACTACACACACTCTAAGATGGATGATGGATGATGGGGGTAGATGTGGGTTGTGATGGTGGTGGAGTGTGGGTGAAGTATGAGAGAGGTGGTTTGCCAAGGGATGCCTTTAAAGTGAACCAAGCACCCCTATTTATAGCCTGCACAGAAGCCCGGACAAGGCCCCGTGTCCATTGGGCACGGCCTCGTGTCCATCCACTTTCTCTTTCTTCATTAATTGCAATTTGTCTGCATTAGCTCCACACTCCCCGTGTCCGCTGGGCACCACCCCGTGTGCAGAAGTGTATCTGTACTATCAAGATTTGCTTGGATTCTGCGAATCTTAGTGTTGACCACGGCTGTTGGTCCCCTTTGGCGGCCCTGTTCGAATGATGTAACTTTCTTCTTTCGTTGAGACGGGTATTTGTGAAGTGTAAAAACATTCAAGGAATAAAAATAGAGACAGTGAGAGTGGTATTTATTCAATGATTAATTCTTATAAAATAAATGAATCGTTCTATGAACATAAGCATTAAATCTTGTATCCCCACAACATAGGATATAAGTATCTTCTATCTAATATAGGACAAGTGTTTAGGCTATCGATTGATGAGGCTTCAAAAAATAACAAATCATGCAATGCTATATAAATGATCTTGAACCGTCGATGATTTTTTTTCGGATCAGAATTTCTGATAAATCTGATGAAATTTTTGATAAAATAATCAGAAAATCTGATAAACGTTTTTTTTAACAGAATTTCTGATGGAATCTGATAGTTTCTAATGAAATTATCAGAAAATCTGATAAAAGTTTTTTTTAACAAAATTTCTGATGTTTTCTGATCAATCTGATGAAATTTCTGATAAAATAATCAGAAAATCTGATAAATGTTTTTTTACAGAATCGCCAGAAACTGATGATATTAACAGAAATATCATCAGATCCATCAGAAATGGCCTCTTCTGATTTTTCTTACCAGAAAATTTGACGAACGCATCAGAAATCATCAGAAAATCTGAATTTTTTTTAGATGAGAGTGAATAAGTAAAGAAAAGAGATATTACTTTCACATATTTTTTTGGTGGAAGTCTAAGTACAAGTTCTTTTTTCAAATAATATTTTGTTAAAACTTTTTTAAAGATAATAGTAACCTGTATGTTTTTTAAAGTTTCACACAATTTTTTTTAATTATCATTCCTTTTTGAAGATTAACTATCCATAATTTGGAGTTATTTCATTAAATAAGATACAAATAAACTTTATTTTATCAGAATCTTTCTTTTTAGATGTCAAAATTTTTCTTTCTGATAAACTAAAATTCATTTATCTTTGTTTAACTCCTTTTTTTATATCCCTTTTTATATCCTTTTTCTACACCTCTCTTTATACTAGAAAGAAAAAAAAAATACTAATAGAGATAATAATAATAATAATAATAATAATAGTAATAAAAGCAATAGTAATGAAAATAACAGAAAAAAAATAATAACACTACTACATACATTATTTTTTTATTTAGATCTGCACAAAAAAAATATTTTTACCTTTGGCAGATCATGAATATACGTCTCTCTTACAGGAGCAAGGGATCTTGAAAATAATTTATCCAATCTGCTCTGATACCAATTGTTGGTCCCCTTTGGCGGCCCTGTTCGAATGATGTAACTTTCTTCTCTCGTTGAGACGGGTGTTTGTGAAGTGTATAAACATTCAAGGAATAAAAATAATTCTTATAAAATAAATGACTCGTTCTATGAACATAAGAATTAATCTTTGTTTGGCGGAATCAAACAAAGAAGAAGGGGTCTATCCGAGAATAAACACGAATCTAAATGTCACCCTCTGGGCCAAACCAGGGGTAATCTAACATGAAAAACTCTATTGAAATATATTACAACACAAGACACACATAATTCCTTCGTAGGAATTATGTATTTATAGAGAATTTCATAAGCCTGTCTCAAATGTGATTGGTTGATGAGAGAAGTTGGTATGTGTGCCCATCCAATTGAATGTGCCTTATCTTTCTTTTTGAACCAACTTGTTCCTTTTCTGATGAATCACTTTACATATGAGATAATATATTTTCTGATGAAAAAGCTTTTTTCAAAAAGAAAAAGATTCCTTTTTCTTATGAAGGAAAAAGATCTTTTTTCCTTTTCTGATGATTTCTTTTCCAAGAGAAAAGATTCTTTTTCTCTACAAAAGGAAAAGATTCATTTTCACCAGAATGTAACTTTCTAGCTTTTCCCATAGGAATCTTTCCTGTTGAAACCATTTCCTTTTTTTTATGGAAGCCTTTTTCATAGAAAATATTTAATGTGTTAATAAGATATATTATCTTATTAACACAATTCTTTGACTTTGTATCTTGTATACTTCATAATGTCCCGCTAACATTTTGAAGTCTTGTAACCTTGTCGTGATCTTTAATCAAAGAATTTAGAAGCTTGATTTTTTTCTTTTTCGGTCTTCATATTTAGTGCTTCTGGGACGGTTTGTAACACCTGTGCCTCCACGGCCATCAAACAAATACTGTATCAATGAAATATTGTATTTCATACTTGGGACATGTACAAATATGTGTATCCTTTGCACATTATCAATTCTTATTCGATTTCAAGCTTTAAATCGCTTTCTAGAAGGTTATACGCGCACTGATGCGTAAATATAACCCGTTTAATGCAACGAACGCTCCGGAATAGTGAAATAGGCTTAACATACCTTAAACAACCTTTACATAACTTAGAAAAAAGTTTTGAAGGCTTTGGTATGTCAAAAACAAGTTAATTCACTTACAGGGACTAAACTTGACAAACTGCGAAAGTATGCCAATTTGAGCTGTAACGAACATTCTGAAACATGACCATAAGTTAAACATACCATAAATATTCTTTACATAGCTTAGAAATAGGCTTTGAGGGGTTCGTTATGCTAAAATAAACTTTTGGGTCATTCAGGGACTAAAAGCGTCAAAAAGTGCACAAGTTTGCATTTTCGCGCATAACTTACGTTCAGAATACCTCCGGACATCCAAAAATTTATGTAAGCACTAAAATACTTTATTTTAGTGTTTGGCCTGAGAAAAATCCATTCGTCGCGCAATTTAGATCGTTTCTCGCGCTTATGGGCATTCCGTCGTAATTAACCGAACATCGCGATTTCTTACGACCAAACGAACTGACATCCGGCATATTTTTGAGCATGTTTCATGCCCACAATGTTTAGGCATCCTTGTGGAGCCTTGAAAATGATTTAACGAGCCTTAAACACGTCGGAAATGGCCTGAATACGCAACGGGGACTGAAAGATAAACATTTGAAGGTGTTTGCTGATCAAGGGGACCCTAGCGCGACGCCTAGCCCCCTTGGCGTCACGCTAGGCCTCTTCTGATCAGAAAAGGTCATTTAAACACATGATAAACATCCCCTAACACCCTCCAAAGGTCAAGTGCCACATGTTAATCTCTTGTGGTGGCCAAATTCAGTAACCACAACATTCCAACAAGTGTAGGGATGTGATCATTCCCTCTTCTCCAAGAAATGATCCTAACGGTGAACCGAAAACTATAAATACCCACATACCCCAACTTCATTTCTCACTAGAATCTGATCAATTGTGCTCTAAGTTGAAACCTTTGTTTCATACCTGAGCTATTTTGATCTAGATTAGCATTCGGGGACCCTTCGTAAGTGTTCCTTCGTTCTTTTATTGCTTTTCGAGTCCGAAGTCAAACTTTGTTTGACTTTCTGCATTGACCAGTTTATGGTCGATGCGAAGTTCGTTTGAACTTCATAACGTGAGCGTAATCACGATGGTTATAGTCCCTAGTGACTATACCTACTGATTACCACGTTATCTAGGCTTAGTGACGAGCCGTGGTTTCGGTCAGAATACGTATTCTTGCGTATTTTGTAACCAAACTACTTATGGGTATCAAAACCGTTTGTTTTGATACCAAACCTGTTTTCTAAACTTAGTTAAGCATGTTTTAGCATGCTTAGCTCGTCACTTTTAGTTTAGTGCTTATATAGGGTCGTAAGGTAAGCGATCTAATAAATCGCTTATACCTTCGAACCCGACCCATTTGGTCGATCATTAGGATCCGACCAAACACATTAGGTGACCATAGTATATAGGGAATAACCGTCCGAGGTTATACCTTATGGTCGCTTCGTTTAAGTAGTTGTATGATAGGTAGTTTATATGCCTTAGGTAAATTACCAAAATACCCCTTTAATGCCAAAATTCGTTTTAAACGTATGTAACATAACTTTTGACATCTAAACTGATTTGACAACCATATTAGACATGTTAAGGCATATTTTACTTGTCATAGGACTAGTTAGGCGTTCCGAACGCGTTTTACGCGAACGACGCGTTAAAGTAGCATAATCAACCTAAACGGGTCGTAATGGGTCACAAACACTTAGGTTAAGTTTCGTTTTAGTATGTGGGCTTTGTTAAATCATATTACACGAGTCTCCATACTCGTTTGGTTTACGAACCCTCATTCTATCTGATCCTCCGATATTAGGTCCGGTTTATTAACATAGTTACCTATATTAGGTGCCGTTTGATTCCGTGATCTCTAGCATTGCTTGGTGGTTATCTTAGGACTTCTGAGCAATCTCAAGTGAGTACATAGACCCCTCTTTTACTGTTTTCCAAACATTTTGGGGTGGAACACATGTGCCTACTTGTTACTTTCGTGCTTTCCATGTTTTCGCATCATATACTTGCTATGTTCATTAGTACATTTATAGTACATGATTTAATTGTCTTACATTACATTTTATGCTATGTATGTCCATTTAGTTCATACTTAGTACATCGTTTCACATCACATCACATGCTATGTATGTTCATTTGTTGCATACTTAGTACAGTTGTTTTCATCACATGCTTACATTTTGATATGATATTTGGATTGTTTTGATGGATCAATATACATTCATTAACACCGATCACGCCGTTCGTTAGTAGGTAGTGGTACCATAGGAATTGACAACTCCTGTTCCGGACATCCTGGGTAGGTGGGGATGAAAGGAATGACCGAATTCGATATACATTTACAACAAGATAAACCTTTAATTTGTTTAAGGGTTTATCGCCACAGTCTCAAGGCTTGGATGTATGCATTCTCACAATACCGCATAGATATTTGTATCAGTATAGCATCCATTTCCACAAAACATAGCTTTGATTTAAACCGCATTTTACTTCAATACTTTGTTTTTGTGCATATGGTTTAGTTGATATATTTCACTAGCCATACATATCATTTTGATTACACATTACATGATTTACATTTGACACATAAACATTATTGACATTGGTTACACATTACATGATTTACATCTGACACATAAACATTATTGACATTGGTTACACATTACATGATTTACATTTGACACATAAACATTATTGACATTGGATATACATTACATGATTTACATATTGACATAAACATTTTGACATATTATTCAATACGTTTGGCAATTGTTTTAAACATAGACATCTTACATTGGTGGTTTGTTTGGGTAAGTGATTTGAGTAACGAGGCGTGTGTAATATGATACAAGCATGGTGGATACGCCACTGGTACTTCCTATATATAAGTGATTGTATGGTATTACATATCGTAGCGTTATTTGAATCATTTCAATTTGGACATATAACATCTTATACAAATAACATACTTTTCACAATACATTGTTTTACAAACAACTTAAATTATACAAACTCATTTTTATATGGTTATTCATTTAACCATGCCTTATTCTCTTATTTATACATATCATCTGATCTTATCGTTTTTCAAAAGATTTACAAGATAAATCAAATCACAAGGTTCATGACTAAACATTTTCTTAAACAATAAGTCATGAATCCTATTTTCATAAACCTATGTATCTCACAGGCATTTTTATGCTGACGTACCTATTTTCACATGTGTTTCAGGATATGATGCATAGGATTTATCAAGATACACTTAGGCGGACTTGGGCCTTAGCGACAATAAAAGATGCAAGACTAGTTATTTATGTTATGTTTCTTTGATTGTCAAGACATTGTAACTACTTTAATCAATAAAACAATATTTCAATTTCCATGTGTTATGAAACAATGATTCTGTTACAACGCTCCCCGACGTTTTCCGCCACGTTTTGTTGTCCTACGTGGTCGGGGTGTGACAGAAAAGTTGGTATCAGAGCTCATGGTTATAGGGAATTAGGTTATTAGTAATACTTTGACCTAGTCTATAACCTTCCTAGGACCCTAACGCGAGTTTACTTGCGTTTAGTCATAAAACAATACCGTCACCTATCCTTAGGCGACGACCTCAACAAGAACACAAATTTCAAAACCGCTTTGAAAACTAATCATCTGTTCTAGGATGATGGATTACTAGGTTTTGAACCCTCTATTGTAAGGTTTTGAACCCTCTGTTATATGGTTTTGAACCCCTTTGAATTTTCAAAAATCTCGTCAAAGTTTGGGTCGTATAATGTGAACACGTGCAAACTGGAAGAGTGAATGCCTGTACCCTGAGTTTTCTGTCGAAGGCTAGAGTGTTCGTACAAATCCGCAGTATCGGACCAGTCACTCTTACCTGGGAACTCTTGGGGTGAGTGTTCACTTATAGGCGAGCATGTATTCAATGATACATTAATATGATCCGTTCACTTTGATTAGTCACCATCTCATTTGTTTGCCTTAGGTAACAAACAAATGATCGCAAATTCTTATGCATTGCCATTCTGTATTGTTTATCCGATGACGTTTCACTTGTTTCTTCCTATGTCTTTCATTTTCTTCTAGAATGTCTCTCCTTTACGCTGACGCCCAGATATCCGAGCAGACTGCCAAATTTGCCCAGCGAATAGGCGAAGTAGTCCTGAAGACTGTCGAATTAGCTACTGCCATGTATCGTCTCCAGAATGAAGCCACTCAAGAATCACCAAAGGAGACGGAAGCCAAGCCTTCACCAAAACCAAAGAAACGTAAAGCTTCAAAGAATCCCGCAGCGGTTGCACCAAAACAGGCAAGACCTAGCTAAGTGACGGCACCACCAGCCAAGAAACCAATCAAGGAATCAAAGACCATGGATGAACGATCCCCTAAGAAGTCAAAAAAGCGAAAGGCTTCTCAGAACTTCGCCATGGTCGCTCACAATGGTAAAGCCGTCCCCAACCAACCAGCTCAACCCCCTGCTAGGAAGCCATACAACGGAACTGCACCCTTGTGCAACCAATGTAGCCTTCATCATCAGGCTAGCGTGATGTGCCGAAAATGCCAAATTTGTGGACTTATAGGTCATACGGCAAGGGTTTGCCCAACTACAGCAGTACCAAATCAAACAAGACCCGTCCGGGTGGCAACACCACCTGTTAAGAAGCAATACAAGGGAACAACACCAATATGCGACAAATGTAATGCACACCACTTAGCTCACCTACAGTGTCGTTTGTGTGCATCATGTGGGCGACTCGGTCACCTGGCAAATGCTTGTCGATTTACCCCAAACCAAAGTGGTCCAAACCAACCACAAGCCAATCCTGCTTAAGCTCGCTTTCCGCCTGGATCGTGCTACAACTGTGGCGAGACAAGCCATTTCAGGAACAAATGCCCAAAGCTTGCTAATGCAAATCCAACCCTTGGATGAGCATTCGGCTGAACAAAGGATGTTACTGTCTTATGCCTTGGTTTCTTTTGTTTTCATGTATTGTGAAACAATATGTCTCGTTCATAAATAAAAGTTGTTGTTCGCAATTCTGATATACAAGTATAATCACATGTGTTTATAGCATTTCCCTATAATAGCTGTATTAAGGAACTATGTTCCTTACAAACTACTCTTGTGATTCTCTCTTTCAAATGATCGCTCATGATTCCCTTGAAAATTTTAAGTACTCGTTTCACTCTAAGAAACAAAGTACAGAAAATAAAGTGACATTATGAGTAATCATGCTTCTGCACATCAGTACCTTTGAATCCTTGGTTAGATAACTAAGGGTATTTTCAAAACTCATACCCATTACGTTTTGATTTTTCAACATACACAGTACAAGTATTTCAAAAACAATCTTCATGACCTCCAAAACATTTCATATAGTTTGAAA
This sequence comes from Helianthus tuberosus, assembly GCA_030545235.1. NCBI lineage: Eukaryota > Viridiplantae > Streptophyta > Magnoliopsida > Asterales > Asteraceae > Helianthus > Helianthus tuberosus. Next base: position 93,137,368 of record CM060406.1, read on the forward strand.
ACAAATTTTTTTTAAATACATTGTCTATGTTATTTCAAAAACATTGGCTATGTTTTCAAAAAAAAAAAAAAACAACCTTCATGATTTCAAAATGTCTCATATAGCCTGAGAACAATATTAATACAATATATTTTCTTATTAAGTGCATGATTTCAAAAGCATCATTCATGTTTCCCAAAGACCTTATACATAATTCCAGAATTCATCTCGCATAATTTTAAAACACTTTTATAAATATACTTACCTAGTACACCTACTTTATGATTTCAAATGTATTATATATAAGGTTTCAAAAACATTGAACACATTTTTTTTGAACCCCAGGCATAGTTTTCAAAAATATTTTCCTCATACATTGACCTAGCCTTCAAATTCCGCTTCATATGTCGCCTTGACATAGCTAGCATCTCAACTTCATAAGCATTTTTACTTCATGTTTTTACTTAAGCGCATCCAGTAAAAGGTTTCAAAACATCTTCAACTTCTAAAATCCATATGGGATCTTTTTATCTTCACATTTAGACCCTTGTGGATGATTATCATTCAAATCAGAGTCCTTGATTGGATTCCTTATGTACCTAAATTCGAACATTTCGGTTCCTTATAATCGAAATCGAATTTTTCTTTTAAAAAGAAAAATCTTTCTATCTTTATAGTTAGATTCTTGATAATGTTTAAAGTACCAAATGAAATCCACGAGATGGATTCCTAGTGTGCTTTAAATACATGTGCTCTGTTAGCAAAACAAATTAACAAATTTAAGATCTAAATAAACAATCTTTGTGGTTATATGACTATGTGTTATGCGTCTTGTGTTTTCTTTTATGCATTTTGTGTTTTATACTCTGGATATTTGTTATCCAAATCCTCGTAGAATATTTCATATCTTCATATGAGGGATTCGTAGTAGGATATTCAAAAAGGTACTACCTTAAATCCTTATTGGGCTTCTATGTAATAGTTAAGACCCTTGGGTTATATAGTACCATTCCATGTTTCATAAGAGACCCTTTTAGTGGTCTAGTAAAAAAGATTGATTAAAAAATCTGGTTAAGAATGACATGTGATGATATAAGCTGAAAAGACTCCTTGGTTGTCAATTAAAATCATTTATTGATTTAATAAAAGGGACCCTATGGTGGTCTAGTTACACTCATCACAGGTTTGTTCATTGGTTTTCCTCTACACATTATAAAATAGACTGTGTGAACTATGCAAGGAATTGTCTAATTATGGACGCGTACATAATTATGAGATTCAGTGCACGGTAACCACAGTAAGATTTATTATGTGTAAGAACCGATAGTGACAACAATAACAAAATGAGAACGATGTAATGGAGGTACGGTGGACGCACCAATGACGCTTCATATACTTGTATATAAGTATCCCTCTTACATTGCAAGCATGATGTTATTAAAGTTACTAGAAGTTCAGAACCCTAACCAATGTTGTTCGATCTTTTCAACTTCATGTTTTAAACTCTCACAAGTTTCCTCTAAATAAAATTTCGGGACGAAATTTCCTAAAGTAGGGGAGACTGTAACACCTGTGCCTCCACGGCCATCAAACAAATATTGTATCAATGAAATATTGTATTTCATACTTGGGACATGTACAAATATGTGTATCCTTTGCACATTATCAATTCTTATTCGATTTCAAGCTTTAAATCGCTTTCTAGAAGGTTATACGCGCACTGATGCGTAAATATAACCCGTTTAATGCAACGAACGCTCCGGAATAGTGAAATAGTCTTAAAATACCTTAAAAAACCTTTACATAACTTAGAAATAAGTTTTGAAGGCTTTGGTATGTCAAAAACAAGTTAATTCACTTACAGGGACTAAACTTGACAAACTGCGAAAGTATGCCAATTTGAGCTGTAACGAACATTCTGGAACATGACCATAAGTTAAACATACCATAAATATTCTTTACATAGCTTAGAAATAGGCTTTGAGGGGTTCGGTATGCTAAAATAAACTTTTGGGTCATTCAGGGACTAAAAACGTCAAAAAGTGCACAAGTTTGCATTTTCGCGCATAACTTACGTTCAGAATACCTCCGGACATCCAAAAATTTATGTAAGCACTAAAATACTTTATTTTAGTGTTTGGCATGAGAAAAATCCATTCGTCGCGCAATTTAGATCGTTTCTCGCGCTTATGCGCATTCCGTCGTAATTAACCGAACATCGCGATCGTACGACCAAACGAACTGACATCCGGCATATTTTTGAGCATGTTTCATGCCCAAAATGTTTAGGAATCCTTGTGGAGCCTTGAAAATGATTTAACGAGCCTTAAACACGTCGGAAATGGCCTGAATACGCAACGGGGACTGAAAGATAAACATTTGAAGGTGTTTGCTAATCAGGGGGACCCTAGCGCGACGCCTAGCCCCCTTGGCGTCACGCTAGGCCTCTTCTGATCAGCAAAGGTCATTTAAACACATGATAAACACCTAACACCCTCCAAAGGTCAAGTGCCACATGTTAATCTCTTATGGTGGCCAAATTCAGTAACCACAACATTCCAACAAGTGTAGGGATGTGATCATTCCCTCTTCTCCAAGAAATGATCCTAACGGTGAACCGAAAACTATAAATACCCACATACCCTAACTTCATTTCTCACTAGAATCTGATCAATTGTGCTCTAAGTTGAAACCTTTGTTTCATACGTGAGCTATTTTGATCTAGATTAGCATTCGGGGACCCTTCGTAAGTGTTCCTTCGTTCTTTTATTGCTTTTCGAGTCCGAAAGTCAAACTTTGTTTGACTTTCTGCATTGACCAGTTTATGGTCGATGCGAAGTTCGTTTGAACTTCATAACGTGAGCGTAATCAAGATGGTTATAGTCCCTAGTGACTATACCTACTGATTACCACGTTATCTAGGCTCAGTGACGAGCCGTCGTTTCGGCCAGAATACGTATTCTTGCGTATTTTGTAACCAAACTACTTATGGGTATCAAAACCGTTTGTTTTGATACAAAACCTGTTTTCTAAACTTAGTTAAGCATGTTTTAGCATGCTTAGCTCGTCACTTTTAGTTTAGTGCTTATATAGGGTCGTAAGGTAAGCGATCTAATAAATCGCTTATACCTTCGAACCCGACCCATTTGGTCGATCATTAGGATCCGACCAAACACATTAGGTGACCATAGTATATAGGGAATAACCTTCTGAGGTTATACCTTATGGTCGCTTCGTTTAAGTAGTTGTATGATAGGTAGTTTATATGCCTTAGGTAAATTACCAAAATACCCCTTTAATGCCAAAATTCGTTTTAAACGTATGTAACATAACTTTTGACATCTAAACTGATTTGACAACCATATTAGACATGTTAAGGCATATTTTACTTGTCATAGGACTAGTTAGGCGTTCCGAACGCGTTTTACGCGAACGACGCGTTAAAGTAGCATAATCAACCTAAACGGGTCGTAATGGGTCACAAACACTTAGGTTAAGTTTCGTTTTAGTATGTGGGCTTTGTTAAATCATATTACACGAGTCTCCATACTCGTTTGGTTTACGAACCCTCATTCTATCCGATCCTCCGATATTAGGTCCGGTTTATTAACATAGTTACCTATATTAGGTGCCGTTTGATTCCGTGATCTCTAGCATTGCTTGGTGGTTATCTTAGGACTTCTGAGCAATCTCAAGTGAGTACATAGACCCCTCTTTTACTGTTTTCCAAACATTTTGGGGTGGAACACATGTGCCTACTTGTTACTTTCGTGCTTTCCATGTTTTCACATCATATACTTGCTATGTTCATTAGTACATTTATAGTACATGATTTAATTGTCTTACATTACATTTTATGCTATGTATGTCCATTTAGTTCATACTTAGTACATCGTTTCACATCACATCACATGCTATGTATGTTCATTTGTTGCATACTTAGTACAGTTGTTTTCATCACATGCTTACATTTTGATATGATATTTGGATTGTTTTGATGGATCAATATACATTCATTAACACCGATCACGCCGTTCGTTAGTAGGTAGTGGTACCATAGGAATTGACAACTCCCGTTCCGGACATCCTGGGTAGGTGGGGATGAAAGGAATGACCGAATTCGATATACATTTACAACAAGATAAACCTTTAATTTGTTTAAGGGTTTATCGCCACAGTCTCAAGGCTTGGATGTATGCATTCTCACAATACCGCATAGATATTTGTATCAGTATAGCATGCATTTCCACAAAACATAGCTTTGATTTAAACCGCGTTTTACTTCAATACTTTGTTTTTGTGCATATGGTTTAGTTGATATATTTCACTAGCCATACATATCATTTTGATTACACATTACATGATTTACATTTGACACATAAACATTATTGACATTGGTTACACATTACATGATTTACATCTGTCACATAAACATTATTGACATTGGTTACACATTACATGATTTACATTTGACACATAAACATTATTGACATTGGATATACATTACATGATTTACATATTGACATAAACATTTTGACATATTATTCAATACGTTTGGCAATTGTTTTAAACATAGACATCTTACATTGGTGGTTTGTTTGGGTAAGTGATTTGAGTAACGAGGCGTGTGTAATATGATACAAGCATGGTGGATACGCCACTGGTACTTCCTATATATAAGTGATTGTATGGTATTACATATCATAGCGTTATTTGAATCATTTCAATTTGGACATATAACATCTTATACAAATAGCATACTTTTCACAATACATTGTTTTACAAACAACTTAAATTATACAAACTCATTTTTATATGGTTATTCATTTAACCATACCTTATTCTCTTATTTATACATATCATCTGATCTTATCGTTTTTCAAAAGATTTACAAGACAAATCAAATCACAAGGTTCATGACTAAACATTTTCTTAAACAATAAGTCATGAATCCTATTTTCATAAACCTATGTATCTCACAGGCATTTTTATGCTGACATACCTATTTTCACATGTGTTTCAAGATATGATGCATAGGATTTATCAAGATACACTTAGGCGGACTTGGGCCTTAGCGACAACAAAAGATGCAAGACTAGTTATTTATGTTATGTTTCTTTGATTGTCAAGACATTGTAACTACTTTAATCAATAAAACAATATTTCAATTTCCATGTGTTATGAAACAATGATTCTGTTACAACACTCCCCGACGTTTTCCGCCACGTTTTGTTGTCCTACGTGGTCGGGGTGTGACACGGTTCGTCGGCTGGTTCGTGTTGACGGAATTATTTCTAATTAACTTAAACTATTTTTAACAACAAATACAATAAAGTTTCCTAACAGTCACCCCCTATTTGTTGTTGAAAATACAAACAGTGCATTATACTTAGAAATAACAAATAAACTTGCTTAAGATGTATCTTTCTTTTCTTCATGTCACGTTATCATGTAGGCACCTTTTAGTGATATTCGTTGACTGTATCTTCATTGGCATGAAAGTTTATTTGGCAAACGTCCAACTTTTTATGGATGATCATCTGATTATATTTCATTTGTTGTTATAATTCTTAACCTCGATTTATAATTCCACCTAAATGTAAGCATTAAATCTTATATCCCCACAACATAGGATATTAGTATCTTCTATCTAATATAGGACAAGTGTTTAGGCTATCGATTGATGAGGCTTCAAAAAATAACAAATCATGCAATGCTATATAAATGATCTTGAACCGTCGATGATTTTTTTTCGGATCAGAATTTCTGATAAATCTGATGAAATTTTTGATAAAATAAACAGAAAATCTGATAAACGTTTTTTTTAACAGAATTTCTGATGGAATCTGATAGTTTCTGATGAAATTATCAGAAAATCTGATAAAAGTTTTTTTAACAGAATTTCTGATGTTTTCTGATCAATCTGATGAAATTTCTGATAAAATAATCAGAAAATCTAATAAATGTTCTTGTTACAGAATCGCCAGAAACTGATGATATTAACAGAAATATCATCAGATCCATCAGAAATGGCCTCTTCTGATATTTTTTACCAGAAAATTTGACGAACGCATCAGAAATCATCAGAAAATCTGAATTTTTTTTTTGAGATGAGAGGGAATAAGTAAAGAAAAGAGATATTACTTACACATATTTTTCTGGTGGAAGTCTAAGTACAAGTTCTTTTTTCAAATAATATTTTGTGAAAACTTTTTAAAAGATAATAGTAACCTGTATGTTTTTTAAAGTTTCACACAATTTTTTTAATTATCATTCCTTTTTGAAGATTAACTATCCAGAATTTGGAGTTATTTCATTAAATAAGATACAAATAAACTTTATTTTATCTGAATCTTTCTTTTTAGATGTCAAAATTTTTCTTTCTGATAAACTAAAATTCATTTATCTTTGTTTAACTCCTTTTTTTATATCCTTTTTCTACACCTCTCTTTATACTAGAAAGAAAAAAAATACTAATAGAGATAATAATAATAATAGTAATAAAAACAATAGTAATGAAAATAACAGAAAAAAATAATAATAACACTACTACATACATTATTTTTTTATTTAGATCTGCACAAAAAAATTATTTTTACCTTTGGCAGATCATGAATATACGTCTCTCTTACAGGAGCAAGGGATCTTGGAAATAATTTATCCAATCTGCTCTGATACCAATTGTTGGTCCCCTTTGGCGGCCCTGTTCGAATGATGTAACTTTCTTCTCTCGTTGAGACGGGTGTTTGTGAAGTGTATAAACATTCAAGGAATAAAAAATAGAGACAGTGAGAGTGGTATTTCTTCAATGATTAATTCTTATAAAATAAATGACTCGTTCTATGAACATAAGAATTAATCTTTGTTTGGCGGAATCAAACAAAGAAAAAGGGGTCGATCCGAGAATAAACTCGAATCTAAATGTCACCCCCTGGGCCAAACCAGGGGCAATCTAACATGAAAACTCTATTGAAATATATTACAACACAAGACACACATAATTCCTTCGTAGGAATTATGTATTTATAGAGAATTTCATAAGCCTGTCTCAAATGTGATTGGTTGATGAGAGAAGTTGGTATGTGTGCCCATCCAATTGCATGTGCCTTATCTTTCTTTTTGAACCAACTTGTTCCTTTTCTGATGAATCACTTTACATATGAGATAATATATTTTCTGATGAAAAAGCTTTTTTCAAAAAGAAAAAGATTCCTTTTTCTTATGAAGGAAAAAGATCTTTTTTCCTTTTCTGATGATTTCTTTTCCAAGAGAAAAGATTCTTTTTCTCTACAAAAGGAAAAGATTCATTTTCACCAGAATGTAACTTTCTAGCTTTTCCCATAGGAATCTTTCCTGTTGAAACCATTTCCTTTTTTTTATGGAAGCCTTTTTCATAGAAAATATTTAATGTGTTAATAAGATATACTATCTTATTAACACAATTCTTTGACTTTGTATCTTGTATACTTCATAATGTCCCACTAACATTTTGAAGTCTTGTAACCTTGTCGTGATCTTTAATCAAAGAATTTAGAAGCTTGATTTTTTTCTTTTTCGGTCTTCATATTTAGTGCTTCTGGGACGGTATGTCGGTTGGTTCGTGTTGACGGAATTATTTCTAATTAACTTAAACTATTTTTAACAACAAATACAATAAAGTTTCCTAACAGTCACCCCCTATTTGTTGTTGAAAATACAAACAGTGCATTATACTTAGAAATAACAAATAAACTTGCTGAAGATGTATCTTTCTTTTCTTCTTGTCACGTTATCATGTAGGCACCTTTTAGTGATATTCGTTGACTGTATCTTCATTGGCATGAAAGTTTATTTGGCAAACGTCCAACTTTTTATGGATGATCATCTGATTATATTTCATTTGTTGTTATAATTCTTAACCTCGATTTATAATTCCACCTAAATGTAAGCATTATATCTTGTATCCCCACAACATAGGATATAAGTATCTTCTATCTAATATAGGACAAGTGTTTAGGCTATCGATTGATGAGGCTTCAAAAAATAACAAATCATGCAAGGCTATAAAAATGATCTTGAACCGTCGATGATTTTTTTTTCGGATCAGAATTTCTGATAAATCTGATGAAATTTTTGATAAAATAATCAGAAAATCTGATAAACGTTTTTTTAACAGAGTTTCTGATGGAATCTGATAGTTTCTGATGAAATTATCAGAAAATCTGATAAAAGTTTTTTTAACAGAATTTCGATGTTTTCTGATCAATCTGATGACATTTTTGATAAAATAAACAGAAAATCTGATAAATGTTTTTTTTACAAAATCGCCAGAAACTGATGATATTAACAGAAATATCATCAGATCCATCAGAAATGGCCTCTTCTGATTTTTTTACCAGAAAATTTGACGAACGCATCAGAAATCATCATAAAATCTGATTCTTTTTTGAGATGAGAGGGAATAAGTAAAGAAAAGAGATATTACTTACACATATTTTTCTGGTGGAAGTCTAAGTACATGTTCTTTTTTTCAAATAATTTTTTGTGAAAACTTTTTAAAAGATAATAGTAACCTGTATGTTTTCTAAAGTTTCACACAATGTTTTTTAATTATCATTCCTTTTTGAAGATTAACTAACCAGAATTTGGAGTTATTTCATTAAATAAGATACAAATAAACTTTATTTTATCAGAATCTTTCTTTTTAGATGTCAAAATTTTTCTTTCTGATAAACTAAAATTCATTTATCTTTGTTTAACTCCTTTTTTTATATCATTTTTTTATATCCTTTGTCTACACCTCTCTTTATACTAGAAAGAAAAAAAAATACTAATAGAGATAATAATAATAATAATAATCATAGTAATAAAAGAAATAGTAATGAAAATAACAGAAAAAAAAAATAATAACACTACTACATACATTATTTTTTTATTTAGATCTGCACAAAAAACATTATTTTTACCTTTGGCAGATCATGAATATACGTCTCTCTTACAGGAGCAAGGGATCTTGGAAATAATTTATCCAATCTGCTCTGATACCAACTGTTGGTCCCCTTTGGCGGCCCAGTTCGAATGATGTAACTTTCTTCTCTCGTTGAGACGGGTGTTTGTGAAGTGTATAAACATTCAAGGAATAAAAATAGAGACAGTGAGAGTGGTATTTCTTCAATGATTAATTCTTATAAAATAAATGACTTGTTCTATGAACATAAGAATTAATCTTTGTTTGGCGGAATCAAACAAAGAAGAAGGGGTCGATCCGAGAATAAACTCGAATCAAAATGTCACCCCCTGGGCCAAACCAGGGGGTAATCTAACATGAAAAACTCTATTGAAATATATTACAACACAAGACACACATAATTCCTTCGTAGGAATTATGTATTTATTGAGAATTTCATAAGCCTGTCTCAAATGTGATTGGTTGATGAGAGAAGTTGGTATGTGTGCCCATCCAATTGCATGTGCGTTATGTTTCTTTTTGAACCAACTTGTTCCTTTTCTGATGAATCACTTCACATATGAGATAATATATTTTCTGTTTTTTCATAAAGAAAAAGATTCCTTTTTCTTATGAAGGAAAAAGATCTTTTTTCCTTTTCTGATGATTTTTTTCCAAGAGAAAAGATTCTTTTTCTCTACAAAAGGAAAAGATTTTTTTTCACCAGAATGTAACTTTCTAGCTTTTCCCATAGGAATCTTTCCTCTTGAAACCATTTCCTTTTTTTTATGGAAGCTTTTTTCATAGAAAATATTTAATTTGTTAATAAGATATATTATTTTATTAACACAATTCTTTGACTTTGTATCTTGTATACTCCATAATGTCCCGCTAACATTTTGAAGTCTTGTAACCTTGTCGTGATCTTTAATCAAAGAATTTAGAAGCTTGATTTTTTTCTTTTTCGATCTTCATATTTAGTGCTTCTGGGACGGTTCGTCGGTTGGTTCGTGTTGACGAAATTATTTCTAATTAACTTAAACTATTTTTAACAACAAATACAATAAAGTTTTCTAACAACGACCGTGTTAAGCTGGGCACGCCCCCGTGTCGGGAAATAGAAGCTTCTATGCTTTGTCTTTTCTGCAGACACCTGGCCACGCCCCCCGTGTCCGCTGGACACGGGGCCGTGGTCAGCCTTCTATTCACTTGTTTTTGCTTGGGAAGACGCTGTCGAGGGGTCGGGCATGCCACATTTATTCCTTTTCTTGTAATTATGTTAGATTTTGCTGCATATTTTGCTTCTTTTGTTCATTTACGCTCATTTAATCCTGAAAATACAAAAGGAAGACAAAAACACACTTTTTCCAACATTAGTACTAAAAAGGGTTAGTTTTATGCCTTATTTGATGTAATTTATATGTTGCATTTTACACACTTTAGTAATCAATCGGCAACAGCAGGTAACATTCTGAATAAACCTATTTCATTTGTTGTGGCTGTTCAGAATCAAAAGTAGACTCCCAAAGTTAATTTTAGATCGCTGGAAGCTGTGGATTCTATTGAAGGAGCGGACGTTGTAATCCCGGTTTCATCAGTGAAAGAGGTTCATGACAGATTCGCCAATACTTTGTATGGTTATTTCTTAGGAAAGCATCTTGCGTTTCCTGTGGTTGACTACTTTGTTAAAAACAATTGGGGCAAGTATGGCTTGACGAGAATGATGATGAATGCAAAAGGATTCTTCTTCTTTAAATTTAAGACGAAAAAATGTCTTGATCAATTAATGAAGGATGGTCCATGGATGGTTCGTAATGTTCCAATAATTTTGAATGAGTGGACTCTATCAACTAATCTGGTAAAGGAGGATATTACATCTATACCGGTGTGGGTAAAGATGCACGATGTTCCACTAACGGCGTTTACTGAAGATGGTCTGAGTCTATTAGCATCTAAAATAGGAGTGCCAAAAATTTTGGATTCTTATATAGCAACGATGTGCTCAGAATCATGGGGAAGGAGTAGTTATGCAAGGGCATTAATTGAAATCCGGGAGGGGAAGGAGCTGATCAAGAATATAAAAGTTGCGGTGCCAGCGCTGGAAGGTAATGGTCACTTTGTTGCCGAGGTTAAGGTTGAGTATGATTGGGAGCCGCTAAGATGCACTTCGTGCTGTGTGTTTGGTCATGATGATAGCTCCTGCCCAAAGAAGCCGAAACTAGGTGGGCCTAATATGGTGGATAAGAACCATGAAGAATTCCAGGGTATTAATGCTAAAGGTAAAAATAAGAAGAGTAATCAGCAAGGATTCAACGTGAAAATCCAGAAATCAAGGCTGGTGTATCGTCCAGTTGTTAATGCTAAGCCGAATGGAGACGCGTCGTCATCCACTCATGTACCAGTGTCAAAACCAGTAGAGGTGCATAAGGTTTCAGATCATGTGCCAGTGTCCAACCTGTTTGGTGTGTTGCAGGAAGAGACGATGGAAAAAACAGATGAAATACCTCCAGGTCGAGTGGAGAAAAAGCCGAGGGCTAAATCTAAAGATAGAAAGGGTAATACGGATAAGGTGATTGCTGATGGTGTGGAAGTGGATGACCTCTTAGCTGAAATCCCTAAGTTTATGGATACGAAGTTAGGAACAAGTAGGCCTGAGGATGCAAGCACACCCGGTGACACGGTTTCCCATGGGTAGTTTAGCTGCATGGAATATAAGGGGGTTGAACCGCTCCCTTAAACAAAAGGATGTTCGGTAAGTTGTTACAAAAAATCATATTCAAATGTGTGCTATTATGGAGACTCATGTGGAAGCATCGTATGTTTATACCGTGTGTAAAAAAGTGTGCCATTCTTGGAATTGGGCTATGAATGCGAGTTTCTGTGCTAAGGGTACGCGTATTATGGTAGGGTGGGATGCGAATGTTGTGGATGTTATGATCCTTGCGCAGTCTGACCAAGTTATGCATACTCAAATTGTGTTTAAACTTGATCAAAAATCAGTGATTTGCTCGTTTGTTTATGCTGATAATAACTATAAGAGTAGGAGGAATTTGTGGCAGAATTTAAAATTCCATCACTCGTTCGTTCATGATAAACCGTGGGTTATTATGGGGGATTTCAATGCTTCATTGTTCATGGAGGATTGTTCTTCGGGTTCATCTATGTCTAATATAGCGATGACGGAATTTAAAGAGTGTGTTAACACAATTGAAGTGTTTGATATCAATAGTTTGGGTTTGCACTATAGTTGGACATACAAACAGAGAGAAGGGAGGGCTATTTTTAAGAAAATAGATCGTATCATGGGGAACTCAAAGTTTATTGACATCTTCCCTGCTACTTCAGCATGTTTTCAGCAGTATCGTATCTCGGATCATACTCCTTCCACGCCAGTTCTGCTGAACATTCAAATGGACAAACCAAACCCTTTCAAATTTGTTAATTTGTTGGCCGAGAAACCTGAGTTTTTGGATGATGTTGTACGGATTTGGGGGACTGATGTGGATGACTACTCCATGTTTAGGGTTATTAAAAAGCTCAAGTTGTTAAAGACTCCTCTTCGCAAGCTTCTGATAAAACAAGGCAATTTTCATGAGAGGTTAAGGCAGCTAGGGGCCATCTTGAATGTCAGCGGGATATGGATAGAAATCCGGGGAATGAGGACCTAAAAACTAAACATACTCGGTTACTTCAACTATATAAGGGTGCGGTTCTGGATGAAGCTATGTTTCTACAACAGAAGTCGAAAGTTGACTGGCTCTCATTGGGTGACTCTAATACGAAATATTTTCATAATGTTGTCAAAATGAAGTACCATAGAAGTAGAATTTATTCAGTTCGAGATTCTAATGGGAACGTATTCGAAGGAGGCATGGCGCCACAAGCGATGGTTGATCACTTTACGCAGTTTTTTGGATCTATGGGGAATGTGAACTTGCAACCAACCTCGGATCTCTTTCTTAATGTGTTGTTGACTGAAGTGGCTGATAATATGGTTAGGGAAGTGACGAATGCGGAAGTTAAAAGAGCAATGTTCGATATAGCGGGGAATAAGGCTCCTGGTCCAGACGGGTATACTTTGGTGTTTTTCAAGAAGGCGTGGAATGTGGTGGGTGTTGATGTTTGTATTTCTATAAAGGAGTTCTTCTGTAATGGCCAACTCCTTCAACAGATAAATCACACCTTTTATCGCTTATTCAAAAGGTATCGACTCCTTCTTTGATTACGGATTATAGACCGATATCTTGTTGCAACACGTTATATAAGTGTATCAGTAAAATCATCTCTAATCGCATAAAAGAGGGATTGGATGGGGTTGTTAGTATTAATCAGTAAGCTTTTGTTCCGGGAAGGAAAATCTCTTATAATATTCTTTTAACTCAAGAGCTTATGCATAATTATCATCGTAATATTGGGCCTCCGAGATGTGCCTTTAAGGTGGATATTCAAAAGGCGTGTGATACGGTGGAATGGACGTTTCTAGAGAATACGTTGAAGGGATTTGGGTTTCATCCGAAGATGGTAAAGTGGATAATGGCGTGTGTGGCGTCTACTTCTTTTTCTTTGTCAATAAATGGAAGTTTGTATGGATACTTTAAAGGGAAAATGGGACTGAGACAAGGTGATCCTATGTCTCCATACCTGTTTACATTAGTTATGGAAGTCTCACATTCATTCTTCATAAACAGGTGTCGTTATCGTTGGAATTCAGGTTTCACAATAAATGTGAAAAACAAAGAATTATTAATTTGTGCTTTGCGGATGATTTGTTTATGTTTGCTAGAGGAGATCCAAGATCCGCGAAAGTTTTTATGGATGCGTTAAATATGTTTTAAGAATATGTCAGGTCTGGTTCCTAGTATGTCGAAAAGTACGATCTTTTTTGGTAATGTGGCTGATGCAGTTAAAACCCGTATTCTTAGTATTATGCAGTTCGAGGAAGGGAAATTACCAGTTCGGTATCTTGGTGTCCCCTTAATATCCATGAGGTTACATTATAAAGATTGCAAGAGACTTATTGAAAGCATGGATGCGAGGATTACAGATTGGAAGAATAAATGTCTTTCGTTTGCGGGTAGAGTTCAACTTATTCGATCCGTTTTATCATCAATGCATGTGTATTGGGCTTCGGTATTTATCCTTCCCAAACGCATTCTTCTCGAGCTGGAGGATAGAATGAGAAGTATTTTGTGGTCCAAGGGAATGACATAAAGGGTAAAGCGAAAGTTAAATGGAAATCGGTTTGCTTGCCAAAATGTGAAGGAGGATTGGGTATTAGGAGGGTGGGAGACATGAATAAAGCCCTCATGGCTGCTCATGTTTGGAGCGTTTTAACTCTCCGGGAATCCTTATGGGTCAAATGGATACATCCGTATCACATTTGGAATAGATGCTTTTGGGATGTTTCGATCAAGAATAATGTCACATGGAGCTGGAGGAAAATACTTGGACTGAGACCTATGATTCGTGACCATGTTTGGATTAAGGTGGGTAACGAATATAACACATTGGTTTGGTTTGATAAGTGGGATGATGTAGGTCCGCTTAGCTCGTTTCTTACACCACGAATTATCGCTAATGGAGGGTTCAATATGTCTACAAAATTGGCGGATGTGTATGTTAATGGGCAGTGGTTATGGCCGATTACTTGGATTACTCGTTTCCCTATTTTACTTAATTTGCAGGATATTAGTATCAATCAATGTCGTCAGGATAGGGTGGAGTGGAGCTCTAGAAGAGGTGCCTGATCAGAATTCAGTCCCTTAATTGCATGGGATGATCTTCGGGTTACTCAGGAAGAAGTCAGCTGGTTTAAGGTGGTTTGGTTTCCGCAGGCGATTCCTCAGCACACGTTTATAATGTGGCTTATTGTTTAGAAAAAGCTGAAGACGCAAGATATTATGAGCACTTGGACTGCGTCGGGTAATGCTAATGTTAATCTAATGTGTTGCTCGCTATGCACGTCTATGCCTGATTCGCATGATCATTAATTTTTTTAATGTGGGTTTGCTTCGGCGGTGTGGGATGGGGTTAAAGGGAAAGTTGGGATGAGCTCTGTTCCAAATATTTGGGCTGCGATTTTAACTTTCTTGGAGGGAATTTCGAATTCGGCTAAGGCGACCCATATTATAGCTAAGATGGTGGTTAGTGCGTCGGCTTACTTTATTTGGGAGGAGAGGAATAGAAGGTTATTCACTAGCAAAAAACGGAATGTGGTACAGCTTGTGGAGGTAATTCTATATACTGTGAGGCTAAAGCTACACACGATGAAGTTCAAGAACACTGTCAGCACGGTTCGGGTTTTACAAGAGTGGGCCTTGCCTCGTGGGCTCCTGATGCAGGATGATGATTGTGGCTAATGTGGTCGTGTGCTTGTTTATTCTAGTTTGTCAGCGATGTCTAGTCGTTTGGTTGATGTTTCGTTTTAACGTTTTGTTTGATGCGTTGTGTAACTCTTGTATGGCATGTCATGCTTGAGAACTGAGGGGTATTCTGCCCTTCACTTGTGTTTTTTGGGTTTTGGTTGGTATAAAATTCACCGGGGTAACCCTTTACCCAAAAAAGAAAAAAAGGGATCGAGTATACTCACAGATAATGTTTAATAAATAAACACCATCTTGGATTGAAGGGATCGCTGGAAAGTTAGCCTGATTACAGAACGATAGCATAAGTGACAAGTGGTGCGTAAAACGGTGCAAGTGAACAGGATGACAAAGGGTCATCCGATCGGATGGCATTCCGGACGGATGGTCATCCGGTCAGATGGCCATTCAGTCGGTTTACCATTCGTTTGGGATGGATGTGTTTGTGTATGATGGCTTTGAAGTTTTCGTTGTATCATTTTATAAAACAAGAAGTATTCCTACCATTCAGGCCCCCGGTCGGACGGTCATCCGGACGGATGGCCGTCCGCTCGGATGGTGGTCTGAGTGGAGGGTTATGTTTGAGTCTGGTTCTGAAATTGTTAAGTGTTGAACACTATAGGTCATCCGACCAGATTTCCGTTCGATCAGATGGCTATCCGATCGGACGGTGATGCGTTCAGTAACCTGTTCGTTCGTGAAACTTCGTAAAATTTGCTAAGTTTAAAGTTTGGTGTTTGATCCAAGACGTCGTGACAACGTGTTAAACAACGGAAACTCCATCAAGTCCAAGTCGTCCGATCGGATGGGAATCGCCTCGTCTGATCAGTTAACCGTTCATGACGATTTTCATGTTCAACCCGTTAATCGGTTGTCTCTCCGATAGAATCCATTCTCAGTCCAACACTTTGCTATAGAACGAGTAGGAGGTCGGAACAAGCTCAGATTCTATCGATTTTATGTGAAAAGTTGAGGATGTTGAAGAAAAGTGGAAATCAGTTGTAAAACATTTAGATTATGGCGAAATCAGTGTTTAAACATGTTGAAATCTCTTAGATCTGAGTTGTTCTTAGTGGAATGAGGTCACACTTTGAAGTTCATGAGAATCCATGATGACATCACCCTTGAACAACCCAAATCCGCCGATTTCATGGTGAAAAGTTAGGATCTGATGGTGAAAATGATGAAGAAGTGTGTGTAGATAATAGAAGTACAAGATTTGAGTTAGAAATTTACAAGGATTGCGAGAAATCGAGAGAAAAGAGGGCTGGAACGTGCTGGTAGGAGGAGAGAGCTGTCACATCATGAACAGTGACGTGACAGGGCTATTTATAGGTGACAAAAGAGGAAAGGCGGTGTAGGAGTAGGATCGAGAGGCGGTTCGATCGGATGGCCATCTGATTGGATGGTCATCAGGATGGATGACCATGCGATTGAATGGTCATTCGGTCGGATGGGTTTGGTGAGTTGGTTTTCGATGTTTCGTTTCATGCGTTGAGCGTTGCGATGCGTTTCATGTAGCGATGCGATAATGTCAAACAATAGTTACACAAATAACCTAACTAACACATAATATATAAAAGTAACCTTGTATCTCGGTTTTGCGATGAGATTGAGTTGCGATGGAGTTGCGATTGCGTTTTCGATTAAACACTTCAAACATAAATAATCATGCACAAGTAACACAAAAATAGCACACACACGTAAAACAATATCTAGAACACGCGATTCGGGTTGTGATGCGATAGCGATGCGATTAGCGATACGTCGAGTAGCGATTAAACTGCGATTTATTATAGATACTCCACATAATACAACTAAATTAAATAAAATTAGAGTGTCGATTACAAGTCAAAGAGTACAGTCAGTAACTAAGCAAGGAGTGACAGACCGCATTTAGCAATCTTTTCTTCCTTTGACTTTGACTTTCCAAACGCGGGGTGTTACATTTAGAAGCGGTGGAACTCTGAGGATAAGAAGATTGCAAATCTTGGTCGATTTCTTTCGAACACCTTCAAAATTCATCGGAATCTCAAGATCTGTGTTCCTATAAGAAACATGTCGCCTTTGATTGATTTTCGGCATCAAAACCCAAACTTCCAGTTTTGAGGTTCGAAACAACAAAGAAACTCACCGATTCTCTCTCTAATTTGACATATTTGCATTGATTCATCATCGTGTTCGATTTTACTAAAGTTTCAATGGAAGAAACAAGTTCATGTGTATTGCGTTGGGGTTGAAGATGGCGGTGGGGCGGTGGGTGGTGGTGTGTGTAGAGGTGGTTGTGTTGTGGGTAGTGCTAGTTGTCGTGGGTGGCGCTAGGTGCGGTGGTGGCAGGTGAGTGGTGGTGCTAGATGCGGGGGTGGTGTGGTGCAGTGGTAGTGGTGGTGGTGCGGTGGTGAAGGTGATGGTGGTTGACGTGTGCGCATATATACATGTTTTTACAATGAATCTAACACACGATTCGGTTTTAAATTTATAAAAGTGATTTATACTTCAACATTAAAACACACACGAAAGGGCAAGTGTACCCCGTCATATATGTAGTAAAGTATCGGTAAGAACCAAGTGTCGATCCAAGGACTTGGGCGGAGGAAAAATACTAAACCTTTGCCATTAAATTAACGGTAGGAAGATAAGAGTGTGACTTTCTAAAAACTAAAATAAGCATAAACAAATATTTATAAGAACATAGTAGACTCCAAATAAGAAAATAAATATATAGCCTTGCTTTATGCACAACCAAAGTATATGAACTAAGTCGATTTTGTCACTTAAAACACTTGGTCAATTCTTCATTTTCAAGACAATTAGTATCCCTTTCGTGAATCCTAACATGACAATCATTCGGAAAGCTAAAACGATAAACACACTTTAACCACCTAAAATTGTTCTTTAATGCCCAAATGACAAGTGTCTATGAAAATCCCCTAAAGATAGGTTAGTCATTCGTTAAGAGTATTCTAACCTCACTTAATCAAGGAAAGTGACACCGATGAACACAATGCAACCACCGAGACAAGCACAAACTAGATTAAATCACAACCGAGTTCATTTTACAAATCTGGAACACAAATTCACCAAGATAGCAATTTTGGCCTAAACTACTAACTAAGCTAACAATTCATGTCAAGAATTTATAACAACACGATCAAACCCGTTAAGGTCCTTACGTGAGGGAAAGCCTTCTTGATTAACAATAATTATCCCATATTAAACCACTAACCATTTCTAGTATCATGGTGCAAACAATTTAAACAAGTTCAAAGTCTGCTAATACATGATTAATTAAGCATCTTCTTGCAAATATCCCAACTAACCACATACTAATCATCCAAGATAATTAACTATAATCAAGAATTCAACATCAATAAACAAGGTTGCAAACTAATCATCAAGGATTAACATAGAAAATGCTTCAAAGTGTCATTACAAACATAATTAACATACTAATGGTTGTAATTAAGCAAGGGATACTAGTGTTTTTGCCCAAAGGCTTACAATAATACATAATCATCAATCTAAATGCTTGAAACATGAACAAAAACATGGAAAGATTGAAGAATCAAACCATAAACAAGCACAAGATTGAGTATCCGGATAGTAATGGAGCTAAACGGCACAATGGGGCTTGAATCCGGGTGAAAGCAAGAGCCTCCGGAGCCTGATAATTCGCCTGTGAAACTCCCAAAAGTCCAGAATGTCGAAATGAATGCTGCCTTCTATTTTTATAACTTTTTCAGATTTCACGGTCGTGCGACTAAAGTGCACGACCGTTCACTTTAATATCTTGTTCACCATACCGTGTGACATCAGCAAGTAATGGACCGGTCTACGTAATCGCACGGTCGTTCCAATGGATGCACGAGCGTGCATCACCGAGAAGTGGTTGGCACGAGCATCAGAACGGTCGATGCAATGCCGGGCTGGGGCTGGTCATCGTATCCGCACGGGGTGCCACCAGAATTCACGGTCGTTCGGTTCCGAGATGGGCTTGCACTCCTGATCGCACTGGCTGTGCATTGCCGAGGTGAGCTTGGTCGCCGGATTCGCACGGTGGTGCGACCAGATGCATGACCGTGCAACTTGCTTAGGTCAGAATTCTTCACAGATTCTTCGCAGCTTTGTCGTTTCGCCCAGAAAATCCTCGTTTTCATCATCTTCTTGTTTGGCATGCTGTTTTAGGCCTGTAAACAAAAGTAAACCCGATTAAGTATCCGATTCTCGGTTTTACGGCCAAAAACGCGTAAAATGGGGGACTAAAGTATGTGTAATTTAGTGAATATCAGTGGTGGTAGTGGTAGTGTTTGAAAGGTTTACTTAAGAGAGAGAGAGATTTGGAAGAAAGAGAGAAATGAGATTTGTATGTGAATATAAATTAGTTTTTTATTTTATTTTTAGGTATTAGGGTAATTTGATCATTTCAAAAAAGTTAACTGAGAAAATCTAACAAAGTTAGTAATTTGGACTCAAAGGATCATAAAATGAGAATTTAGGTATTTAGGGCGTTAAACTTTTTTTTTATTTTGAAATTAAATTGTTAAAACTACTAAAACATAGAGACTCAAATAGTAATTTACTCTAAGTTTGTGTCTTGTGTGTATAGATTCAACACGTCTAACTAGTGCTCATGATCAACATTAAAATCCAAACCACATCGATGCCAAAACAAATGAATAAACAATTTCTAAACTGAACACCAAATCTGAATCGAAAAACATGATATACTAAAAGACTTTTTCTTATTAAATCTAAATAGTGGGATGTTTGCGCGATACGACAGGAATACAAACACTGGTAATTACGTAACATGTTAATCGTTTTAAATAGAAAAAAAAACTATAACAATATTATACTCAGATCAAAGAAAACAAAATACACATTTTAAGGTTTAATATTTTTTTTTATTATAACGTATAAAAAAAGTTATGATCCTTTAAAAATCGTGAAGAGAAGTTAGTTTAAAAGTGAACAAATATGTTTTTAAAATTGTATCATATGTTTTAGTACTTGTAATTACTTGATCTTTTAAAATTATTATAGGGAAAATCACGATATTAGCCAAAGATTGGTCAACTTTTCAGAAATAGCCATTGGAATCATCTCAACGAGCCATTTCAAGAAAGCTGAAACGGCTTAAAAAATCCTTTCAGTTTAACCAACCAAAGATTGCCACGTGTCCATTTGAGATCTTTCAACATGGCTTAAGCATTTTCAACACGGCTTGAGTCTTTCAACATGGCTTAAGCCTTTTCAACAAGGCTTGAGATCTTTCAGTGTAGCGGCTTGGCATGGCTTAAGATCTTTTAACACGGCTTCAGAACTTTCAACACGGCTTGATGTCACACCCCAACCGATGGCAGAAACATCGGTGTGCGACACTAAGCGTTCAGATTGCTCACGAGTTTCCATAACATTAAAAGTTTCATTATAGATTAATTGAGTTTCATGCAAAATTTGTCTAAAACAACATCACCAATAAAGTATCAAATATAACCACAAATCATTGTTCAAAAATCTAGATTAAACTAAGTGGGTTTCTAAGCATCAACCCTAGCTTGATTTCCATGACTCAACATCCTATCAGCCTGCAACATGTATTAAAATAGAGTCAGTACAAAAATGTACCGGCGAGTATACAAGTTTGAGTATATGGCATAATAGATTCAAAAGACTCATACCATAATGTAAATGATAACAAAATAGTTTTAGCCATGCTATTGTTCACAGTCCAAGTGATAGCCCAAGTGTCCCGATGCTTTAGTGTTTTCCCAAGAATCAAGGAAAACTAGAATCCTCCTAACAATACCCCCGAGAATAATGGGGAGGTGCATCTCCTATAGCGCTACTATTGTTAAGGCGGAACTACACACTCTGGATTAAACGTTCACATAGCATAAGAATCAAGAATCAAGAATCACAAGTTTCACATACACATAGGATAGATTTTAGATTAAAAAAGTTTCAAGTATCATAGTTTAATAGAATACATGTTGCATCCCAAATTTCAAAACAAAAAGGGATCGAGTATACTCACAGTGGTTGCTTAACAGATTAACTGTTATTGGATCAAAGGGAGCTCTTTAAGTTTAGCCTGATTAGATTACAAAAAATAAGTGTCGGACAAAATAACGAGACTACACAAAGTGTCGGATCAGTCACTGGATCGGATGGCAGTTCGATCGGATGGCTATCCGATCGGATTGCCATTCGATTGAGGTGACTGTTGTGAGTGAGGGATGGATTGCCATCCGATCGGATGGTCATCCGTTCGAATGACCATTCGATCGAATGGTCATTCGATCCGAGTGTCAAGATTCCAAATTATTACCAAGTTTCTGAAAAAGTTTCTAAGTGTTGAAAGATTCGAAGGCACATTTTCACTTTGATCGGATGGCAGTTCGATCGGATAGCTATCCAATCGGATTGCCATTCGACGACCAAAGATTCAAGGTTCCAAAGTGTTTAAGGTTAAGTGGCAAGTGTCACCCAATCGGATGGCAGTTCGATTGGATTGCCATTCGACGATCAAGATTCAAAGTTCCTAAAATGATTAAGGTTACGAGGCAGGTGTCACCTGATCGGATAGCGGTTCGATCGGATGGCTATCCGATCGGATTGCTATTCGACGATCAAGATTCAAAGTTCCTAAAATGATTACGGTTACGAGGCAGGTGTCACCTGATCGGATGGCAGTTCGATCGGATGGCAGTTCGATCGGATGGCTATCCGATCGAATTGCCATTCGATTGGGTTGTCCTTGTCCCATTCACAACCTTGTAAAGTTTCTAAGTTTTGCTTCGATAGTGACGACACGGTACGTATTGAGACAATGGTAAACACACACCAATGTACAGCCGTCTTGATCGGATGGGAATCACCCCAGTCCGTCCAGTCGTCTGTTCTTGGCGGGGCTTATGTCGAAATCCGTACTCCGGTCATCTTCTCCAGCAACAATCCATTTCCAAGCTGACTCAAGACTAATCATCAGGTCTTCAGCCCGTTCAGATCCGGATTCCACCATTTTAAGTAAAAAGTTAAGAAAATGAAGAAGATAAACATAAGTTTTTAGCTAAAAAGTCTAGATTTAGTTAAGATTCAGTGTAAAACATATGAAATTCTGAGCTAGATCTCAGCAAGAATGACATCGCACCATAGTTTGTACAAACCACCATGATGACGTCACCCTCAAGAGCTCGAATCTTAGGGATTTCACGGTGAAAGGTGAGATTTCAAAGGAGAATCTCATAGAGAATAGTGTATAGATCAAAGATGTACAAGAATCTAGTGTAAAACGTACTGAAATCGCCAAGAAATGGAAGAAAAAGAGGAGTGCGTGCGTCTGGATCGAGTGAGGCTGTCACATCAGTGAGAATGTTGTGACAGGCCTATTTATAGTGTCAGAGAGAGGGATAGAGGCAGTGTGCATGGATCGGATGGTGGTTCGATCGAATGGCCATCCGATCGGTTGGTCATCCGATCGAATGGTCATCAAATCGCATGTTCATCCAATCGGATTGCCATTCGGTCAATCCCATCCTTTCCGCGTTCCCATCTTTGTTTCGTTTTGTGAGTTAGATTAAGCGTTGCGTTGTATATTATTAGGTAATAGTATCACATAACTTGATTAACACATTAGTTTCCAAGTTTCATAGATTCCGCCAGTAACAAGTCTCCAGTCTCTCGTTCAACCAAGTCTCAAGTTTCACGAGTCTCAAGAGTCAAGCACCAAAGTATCAAGAGTCAAGAATCTAGATTCCAAGTATCAAGTATCAAGAATCATAGTTTCCAAGTACCAAGTATCAAGAATCATAGTGTTAAATATCAAGATTCAAGCATCAAGAATCTAGTATTAAGAATCAAGCATCATTGCATAAGATTCACCAAGCAACAAAAGTATCAAGGTTCACATAGTTTAGGGACTAAAAGTGACAAAAGCTAAAAGTCTAGGGACGCAGTCGTTACAGTCTCCCCTCCTTTAGGAGATTTCGTCCCTAAAATCTAGGAAGAAGACTGCTCGAAGAGCTGCGGATACTTGGCCTTCATCTCACTTTTTAGTTCCCAAGTGAATTCGGCACCGCGCTTTCCTTCCCATCGAACCTTGACTACGGGAATTTTGCTGCGCCTCAATCGCTTGACACCTTGATCCATGATTTCGGCCGGTTTCTCCACAAAGTGAACAACTTCATTTATTTGCAAGTATTTGAGGGGAACCTGTAATTCCTTTTCGGCTAGGCATTTACGTAGGTTAGATACGTGGAACACTAGATGCACATTGTTTAGTTCCTGTGGCAGGTCGAGTCGGTATGTCACCTTGCCAATCCTTTCGAGTATCGTGAAAGGACCCACATAGCGAGGAGCGAGCTTTCCCTTCTAGCCAAAATGAACTACTCCCTTCCAGGGATATACCTTGAGAAGAACTCGGTCACCAACATCAAATTCCAGAGGCTTGCGCCTATTATCAGCATAGCTCTTTTGTCTGCTCCTAGCCTTGATCAAGTTATCACGGATCTGAAGAATCTTATCTGTTGTCTCTTGAATGATTTCAGGGCCAGTGAATTGCTTGTCACCAACCTCATGACAGCTAGGAGGAGATCGGCACTTGCGACCATTCAAAGCTTCGAAAGGAACCATCTGAATACTGGAATGATAGCTGTTGTTGTACAAGAACTCAATCAATGGTAAATGTACATCCCAGTTACCACCAAAGTCGATGACACAAGAACGGAGCATATCCTCTAGGGTTTGAATGGTTCACTCAGTCTGTCCATCCGTTTGAGGATGAAAGGTCGTGCTAAGATTCAAATGAGAACCCATAGCGGACTGAAAGGTTTGCCAAAGACGTGAAGTAAAATGTCCATCACGATCAGAGATTATGTCGATAGGTATACCATGACGGCATATAATCTCATCGGTGTAGATTCGAGCAAGTTTCTCCACTTTATAATCTTCGCGAATGGGAAGAAAGTGGGCTAATTTGGTCAAACGATCAACTATCACCCAAATACTATCGTGACCAGAAGGTGTTCGAGGTAGCTTAGTAGTAAAGTCCATAACAAAGCTATCCCATTTCCAAACAGGGATTTCGGGTTGTTCTAAGAGTCCAGAAGGACACTGATGTTCAGCCTTTACCTTCGTGAAAGTAAGGCATTTCGAAACATATGTAGCAATGTTCTTCTTCTTACCAGGCCACCAATAAGTCGTACGCAAATCATGGTAAGTCTTATCGGCACCTGGATAAATAGAGTAACGGGATTTGTGAGTCTCATTCATAATGAGCTCACGGAGATTATCGCGATCCGGTACCCAGATGCGATTAAGGCAGTATTGGAGTCCATTAGGTTTAGTTTCAAGTTGATCAATTTTAGCGCCTTGCATTTCCACTTCTAGACTTCCTTCATTGGCTGGTGAATAATGAGCCTCACGAATGCACGCATAAAGATCAATAGAGATACGAATAGCACTCACATGAGTTTTACGACTAAGAGCATCAGCCACTACATTCGCCTTGCCAGGATGATAGCGAATTTCGCAGTCGTAGTCGTTGAGCAATTCCACCCAACGTCTCTGTCGCATGTTCAGTTCCTTTTGGTCAAAGATACGTT
This sequence comes from Helianthus tuberosus, assembly GCA_030545235.1. Lineage (NCBI taxonomy): Eukaryota > Viridiplantae > Streptophyta > Magnoliopsida > Asterales > Asteraceae > Helianthus > Helianthus tuberosus. Next base: position 93,162,240 of record CM060406.1, read on the forward strand.
GAAGGCTCCTATGGTCAGTGAAAACCACACACTTAGTACCATACAGGTAGTGTCGCCATATCTTTAACGCAAACACAACTGCACCAAACTCCAGATCGTGAATAATATAGTTTTTCTCATGTACTTTGAGTTGACGAGAGGCATAAGCAATAACCTTGTCCCACTGCATGAGCACACAACCCAAACCACGGTTCAAGGCATCACAATATACCATGAAATCATCATTCCCATCGGGGAGAGTTAGGACAAGAGCATTACACAAAAGAGTCTGAAAAGATTCCTCTTGCTCGGGAACCCAAGCAAAAGGTCTCTCTTTCTGAGTCAACGAAGTAAGAGGAACAGCGATCTTAGAGAAGTTCGAGATGAATCGGCAGTAATAGCCCGCCAACCCTAGGAAGGAACGAATCTCAGATGCAGATTTAGGCGTACTCCAAGTCTTCACGGCTTCGATTTTAGACTGGTCAACATTAATACCTTGCTTACAAACGACGTGACCAAGAAATTGCACCTCATTAATCCAAAACTCACACTTAGAAAATTTAGCATACAAACGTTCACCATGTAAAAGTTCAAGCATCAAGCGTAAATGACGAGCATGATCGGCTCTAGTTTTAGAATAAATGAGTGTATCATCAATGAAGACTATTAGAAAACGATCCAGATAAGGCTTACAAACACGATTCATAAGATCCATGAACACAGCGGGTGCGTTGGTCAATCCAAAAGGCATGACCACAAACTCGTAGTGTCCATAACGAGTGCGAAAAGCGGTTTTGGGTACATCATCTTCGAGAACACGAAGCTGATGATAACCAGAATGAAGATCGATTTTTGAGAAACAGGACGCGCCTTGTAGTTGGTCAAATAGATCATCAATACGGGGAAGTGGATAACGATTCTTAACGGTAAGCTTATTAAGCTCACTGTAGTTGATGTGCTCGAAACGGGTTAACTAAATTAACTAAATTTACCCTAATTCTAGACTCTCTAAGCTTTAAATTTATAAAACTAAGACTCTCTAAACCCTAAACCACACAATCGGCAAGTGTACTGATCAATGTAGTATAGCCTAAGGAAGTCCGAGTATCGAACCCAAAAGACTATACTGATTTACGCTAATGACTCTATCTAGACTAAAACTGACACGACTTAACCATTTGTTTATTGAGGAGGGGGGGGGGGGGGGTTTCTAAAAATCCTAATAATGCAAATAATGAAAACTAGCTAGACTAGACGAACTAGACACGAACTCTCACGAAGACTGAACTCAAGGATGAAGAAGGAACTACCTAGACAGGAATCCTGATTGCTTTTAGTTATGATTATAATTGGAAGTTGTCTGCTATGGAACCGGGATCTTGAAATTCTCACCTATCGGGAAATCTAAGGACCTTTTCAAGAGCACGCTAAGATCCCCTAAAGGTTGTTAAACTACCGGTTTTAGACTCTCTTACAAGACATCTAATGGTGTTTATAAAAGTATCCTACAAGGCTCACTCCCTTACGAGACCTAAACCTAGGATAGGTTTGTTTTCTCAGCTAGACTTGTTAGACAGCAGCAAATAGGTTAACTTTCTAAGAAGGACCCACCTTGCGGTTTAATCACTTAGACCTAGCAATAATCTCGCACCTTACAGCTATTGATGATTAGTAGAACACTTGATTTTATTAAATTACCAAATATTACTTCTAAGGTTACTTACATGATTTTCACCCTAAAGGATCAAAGGTTTATTATGTGATATAGACACTCACCAAAACCTAAAACCCTAGCCCGACTCTATTCCGTGATAAAGACCGTCACCAAGATTCAAGCGAAGCAATAATTAATAATAAAATAACTTCAAGCATGCACACACATCTAACTGATAGAACAAACCGTTTACAATTTATAAACTAGCCATAGTTTCCAAAATCCAATAATAATAAAAAACATACGCAATCATTCATCCATGTCTAGGTAGTAATAGATATTTAGCCAATAATCATGTCTAAAAACATAGTATCAATCAAGATCAAAACATAATTCATCATCAAATAACAAGAAACAAACGAAAACGAGAGAAACAAGATTATAAAACCCGTGAACTCCAATCCCGTGTGCTCCTTCGCTTCAACAATGATTCCACGCCTTCCCGAACCTTCAACAAGCTTCAATCAGCCTCTAAACAGCCTCTAAGTTCGTATATATTGATGTCTCTTCGTCTGATGTGCGTATCCTGTGGTGCGGCTGATGTCCCTCGTTTTATCCTCTCAAATAGATTGGGCTTTGGCCCAACTACCAACCTGCGCCCCATATGATGCCCTCGTGCCAGATGTCTCATGTTGATATATTCCTCCTCAAAATAATAGCCGCCCAACACTAGGCAACTAATTGGCCCAACTTTTTCGTCTGAGGTTATTTATTTATACAATTGATTAATGGCCCAATGATTCCAACTTCATGTGCATCTGATGAATTATCCAAAGTGACTTTTTCAAAAGTCACGTCCAACTAGGTTTTCAACATGTTAGATTTTTATTATAATATTAATAATACTAATAATATCAATGGCCAGCTTTCGTTTAATGGGTATCTTAGCGGTCCAAACTTCATGCAGCAATTTTAATTCCGTTGCTGGCGCCTCACTCTGCCCAACTGGCTGGTCATTTCCATATTACTCGTTTTTGCTCCATTTGTACCAGTACCTGCCAAAACACAATATAATATAATATAATATACACTAAAAACTAAATAAAAATAAATAAAACCAATACAAAAATTATACAATTTACACGGGACAAATATGTGTATTTTACCCTACATCAAATATCCCCACACTTACTCTTTTTCGTCCTCGAAAAAGAATTATGCAAACGGAATCATAGTCGGAATAATCGATCGGGACAAAAGCTTAATTTATTTATTAAAACCGAAACTTGGGTTAGCCGCGATTGCAAGTATATTGATCCTCTTAAACCCAACCCGGTTCTGAGCCCTTATCATGCAATTTAGTTCAAGTTCGGTCAATCTACCTAGGGTCTCACGCTAAGAATTGCAAGTCCACCTAATCCCCCCTCAAGCTTATAGGACAAAAGGAACAACCACTGGGTTATTTCCTAACCGTTTTATACCAAGATCAAGAGAGTTTAAAATCAAATCTAATTTTCCATTTTTTTTTCGCTTTGCTTTTTGCTTGCTTTTTTTTTCTTTCGTTCGTGAGTCTAGACGATGCTTTCCCTAACCAAGAGGTATTACGGCTGTAGAGTCGCGATCCCCAACCACAGATTACTTAGGTTTCGGTACTTTTATTTGGCAAGTCGATTTCACACATCCCAGAGGCATTCCGGCTGTAGAGTCGCTATCCCCAACTCGGATTACATAGGCCTGTGCTACTTTCATTTAGTTTCTAGCTCACTTATTTTTTTTTCTTTTTCAACGAGATAATGACCAAAAACTCTAACGATCTTAGCTTATAACAGCATCTCTTATACTATTATTGGCGGTTTCAGTTTCTCCACTCTCCCTAGGTGAGAACCCACTAGTAGACCGACAATTAAGTATATTAAGATCAAAGGAACCCAGAACCGAACCGAGCCTACCCGCGCATCCCAAACTAGACACAAGCACGATTATTTATTCTCATATTATCATTATTTGAAGCCGACCAAAAATCCAACTTTTCTGTCATTTTCCGTTTTTATTTTTGCAAACTTCTTGTTTCAAAAAGACATTTTTTTAATTTTTTAATTTTTTTGGATTTTTCAATTTATATGACTCAAGACTCTACTAACTAGACACTAAACGATAGTTCCCATCCCCACACTTAAACTTTACATTGCCCTCAATGTAAGATGGAAACCGACTCAAAAACTAAAAATAAATAAGAAACAAAAGACAAAGGGCAAATTGGAAAAGACTTAGCTGGTTTTATAACGCGTAAGATCCAAATCTCTCGTCCAATCCAGCTCGATCGTATAGCATTTCGTTCGCGATCGGCTTTGACTCTGACTGACATGCTTGATAAATGCCCGAAATTTGAATAAACAGCTCCAAACTCACCCGAATGGAGATTGAGTACGGGTGGTACATATTCGAACCTGCATCAACAAAAACAAGCAAAATACCAAAGCAATACCGACTCGAAACATAAAATAACTCAAAAACCACTAATTTAGACGCATGGTACAAAATAAAAGACTCAAAGTACACCACCGAATTACCATCTTACCCCCTCCCAGCACTTTGCTCGCCCTCGAACAACCCAAGTGCCAAACCTAACCAAGTGTGGATGCAATGGATAACGGGTTGAAGGTTTAGTGAAAAATCACATTTTATCGCCTTAAAAATATGCAACCTGTTCCCCACACTTAAGATGGAAATAAACCCGGTAACAAACGACTCAAATACAACAACAATTGCAGGACAAACATACCTGAACGTTGATTCAAACCAGCCCGAACAATGATGGTGATAGATGGATGAAGGTCGAAAAAAATATGGAAGATGGATCAAACTGGCTGAACTATTGGGCCTGATCAACCCAATCGTCGACTATAGTGGCCCAATGATTCCAACTTCATGTGCATCTGATGAATTATCCAAAGTGACTTTTTCAAAAGTCACGTCCAACTAGGTTTTCAACATGTTAGATTTTTATTATAATATTAATAATACTAATAATATCAATGGCCAGCTTTCGTTTAATGGGTATCTTAGCGGTCCAAACTTCATGCAGCAATTTTAATTCCGTTGCTGGCGCCTCACTCTGCCCAACTGGCTGGTCATTTCCATATTACTCGTTTTTGCTCCATTTGTACCAGGACCTGCCAAAACACAATATAATATAATATACACTAAAAACTAAATAAAAATAAATAAAACCAATACAAAAATTATACAATTTACACGGGACAAATATGTGTATTTTACCCTACATCAGTAGTCGATACACATACGAAACGAACCATCTTTCTTCTTGGCGAATATTATGAGAGCACCCACGGAGAGGTACTTGGACGAATGAATCCTTTGTCGAGCAGTTCCTGAAGTTGGCTAGATAGCTCTTGCATTTCGGAAGGTGCAAGTCGATAAGGAGCCTTGGCGACAGGAGTCACACCAGGTATGGGATCAATACGAAAATCAACGAATCTAGGAGGAGGAAGACCAGGTAGATACTCAGTGTCACACCCCCAAAATCCACATGCGGAGTACCACCGCTTGGAGGCGTGACTGACCAGGATCCAGCCACCAATTATACTGAGTATTTGGATAATAATAAAGATGATCACCAACCTCAATAGTTAGTAAGCATCATAGTTTAAAGTTCGAAAGTTAGGTTCAAATAACAGTTTAATTAAATAGCGGAAGCATAGGCAAAACAGTTTAAACAAAGTTCATAGTTCAAGTTATTTAGAACCCAACACGCGGGTTTAGACGACCTCTACACTTCCCAAGCTGCAAGCTCCTGAGTCACTGGTTACCTGCAAAGCATGCAGTAAGGGGGGTCAACAATAATGCTGAGTGAGTTCACTAGTTGTCCAGTTTTAATTACCAAAAACTTGTTTCACCAGTTAATTTATCCGTTTATACATGCCATGGGGAGCTACCCCAAAAGTTAGCGACTAAACTGTTTTTTTTTCCAATACCGAACACTAGGTGACCGTTGCGTATCCGCAGAGTGCCCCGATGTCAATGTTCTATCATCATTGACGGATGCCTGAGTACATTAGTTCACGACCGATCCCATACCTTGGCACGGTGTGAGGTTGGTAAGACCTATATAGCGCTATCAACTAATAACCCGTTCGCCTGGCCCCGACGACTAATCGGTATTATGTAGTAGGGACTTTAAGTGATAGAGTTTCGTTTAGTGCCGTTTGTTGCAATCCGTATAAACAGTAATTAACTAAAAGGTTCCCAATAACAAGGGAAGAAAAGTAAGTTGTATCCCTCATAAGGGGATAGTGTTGTTTTTAGTTCCGTTTCCCAAACCACCGGGAATACATGCTTTAGGTTGTGAACTCACCTTGGGTTGCTCGGTAGATTAATTACCCGGTCGATCACGTTGGTCACCACGTCCTAGCATGGTTACCGAATATGGGTCAAGTTGGGGTACAAGTAAACACGTATAGCAAACACGTACAGACACACATAGCATGCATTCATACAAACACTTGGGTTATTGGGCCTGCCCTCACATTTCACAAACAAACAGTACAGATACACATGCAGTCCAGTCAACAGATAGTCTAACAAGCTTTTGGCCCAATAACACTTAGGCAGCCCAGTCGAGACAAGGGCGGTTTCGACTCGAGAATACACGGTCTCGAGTCGCAACCAAGGGTTCCGACTCGCAACCTCGGTCTCGGTTCATTATGCTTTGGTCTTGAGTCACAACCAAGGGTTCCGACTCGCAACCTCGGTCTCGGTTCATCATGCTTTGGTCTCGAGTGTGCTGCTTGCGAGTCGCAACCGGGAGATCTCGAAGAATCACGTTTTGGTCTCGAGTCGCAACCAAGGGTTCCGACTCGCAACCACTGTTACGTGCACCTGAATCCTTCTAGAACCTGTCCTACGTACTAGCCAATAGCATTTTGATTTCATGTAATTTTGTACTAACCAATAACATTGCACTAACATGTTTTATTGTCTAAATCATAACAAAATCAGATCAAAACAAGCATATTTGAATATTCATATCACCTTCAAACTTGTTCTTCATATGTTCATCATGATTATGAACTTTCAAGTCCTAAATCTAGCATACACAATCCGAAATAGCATGTTTACACAAGGTTATCCATCAACATTCATCCCTTTATCATGTTTATCAAACCAAAATCATGCAAGGAGACATTTAGACTATACATGTGTAACATTCATCAAATACTCATCACAAAACAAAGCCTTTACGAACCAAGTATCGTGACACCTAGAACATAAAGCACTAACCGGTTCAAGAGTGACACAAGGGTGTTCAAGTAGGTGACGGATTGAAGCCTTCGAGTGATGATTCCGAGCCAATCCAAGGGTGCTCTTGTTGCCGGTTGGATCCGAGAAGGAGAGGAGGAGAGGAGAGGGTGATGTTAGAACCTTAGGGTTTTGGGGTTTTTAGAGAGAGAGGGAGAGTGTGTGAGATGAGAGAGTGTGAGAATGATGTTGCAAAATGGTAAAAGTTGTGAGGGTTGGCCGGTTATATATCTCGAGTGGGTTAGGTGTTTCCGGGTGGGCTTCTAGGTTGCATGGCCCAACCGGCCCGAGTGTTTACTGTTCACTCGAGACCGAGGGTGGTCTCGAGTCGGGTCCTTTGGGGTCTCGGCCCACTCATATAACACACATACATATATATAATATACATACATTCATCACACTTAGCACAAGGATCACATAAAATCATCGAGATAACACGCATTGACATTTAATAACGTATATACACATAATGCTAATACAAGATATTTGCTCGGGAAAACCTAGAGTGTCACATTATCCCCAAGTTTTAGGAACTTTCGTCCCGAAAGTTAAGGCAGTCACTGTCAAGCTAGTGTAAGTGAGAACGTTTCAACGGGGTGTCACATCATCCCCCCGTTAATTTGGAATTTCGTCCCGAAATTCGGTTGTAGCTTCAGTGCTGGGAGTTTCATTTGGGAACAGCTGGGGATACTTGCGCTTCATCTGGTCTTCCCGCTCCCAGGTAAACTCTGGGCCACGGCGTGAGTTCCAACGAACTCGCACGAGAGGTATCTGGCTACGTTTGAGGGTTTTGATCTCACGATCCGTGATCTCAACCGGTTCCTCAGTAAAGTGTAGCCGTTCGTCAATAGTAAGTTCCTTGTAAGGAATGACGAGTGTTTCATCTGACAGACACTTCTTCAGATTAGACACATGGAAGACGTTGTGCACAGCACTCAGTTCTTCAGGCAGATTCAATCTGTAAGCGGCCGTGCCGATCTTTTCGATAACTTCAAAGGGTCCGACATATCTTGGATTAAGCTTACCCCGTTTTCCAAAACGAACCACACCCTTCCAGGGTGAGACCTTAAGTAGAGCCCGTTCACCAACCTGGAACTCTTGCGGTTTCCTATCTTTATCAGCGTAGTACTTTTGACGGTCACGAGCTGCCGCCATGCGTTGCCTAATCTGGGCAATCTTTTCTGTGGTGTCGACTACATGTTCCGGGCCTGTGATTTGGCTGTCACCTACCTCCGCCCAGCAGAGAGGCGATCGACATTTACGACCGTACAATGCTTCAAAGGGTGCCGCCTGAATGCTGGTGTGGTAGCTGTTGTTGTAGGAGAATTCTACTAACGGTAGGTGCTTCTCCCAATTCTTGCCAAAATCGATCACACATGCCCTGAGCATGTCTTCGAGGGTTTGGATGGTGCGTTCAGACTGCCCATCCGTTTGCGGGTGATAAGCGGTGCTCATGTCTAAACGTGAGCCAAAAGATTTGTGCATGGCTTGCCACAACTCAGAAGTAAAACGCGCGTCTCGATCGGAAATGATAGAGGTTGGTACTCCGTGCTTCGAAACCACTTCTTTTAGGTATACTTCTGCTAAGGTAGAGAACTTGTCTGTTTCTTTGATAGCCAAAAAGTGTGCAGACTTAGTTAAGCGATCCACTATTACCCAAATGGTGTCATTTCCGCGTTGAGATCTAGGCAGGCTAGTAACAAAATCCATGGAAATCTGCTCCCATTTCCATTGCGGGATTTCTGGCTGTTGGAGCAGGCCTGATGGTTTCTGATACTCGGCCTTGACTCTTGCACAAGTTAAACATTTTCTGACATAGGTTGCTATGTGGGCTTTCATGCCAGGCCACCAATAGGTAGCCCTCAAGTCGTGGTACATCTTATCTGAACCCGGATGTACCGAGTAACGGGACTTATGGGCTTCATCCATCACAAGGTCACGTAAATTTCCATAAAGCGGAACCCATATGCGTCCGGCTACGTAGTAAGCACCGTCTTCTTTTTGTTCCATGCGTTGTCTCGATCCTCGTAGGGACTCAGCCTTGATGTTCTCGGCTTTCAATGCTTCAACCTGAGCATTCCGAATTTGATTAGGGAGGTTCGAGTGGATAGTGAGCTGTAAGGCACGAACACGCTTGGGTTTGGTCTCCTTTCTGCTGAGGGCATCGGCTACCACATTAGCCTTGCCTGGGTGATATTTGATTGCACACTCGTAGTCATTTAGGAGTTCGACCCATCGTCGTTGCCGCATATTCAACTCCTTTTGTCCCATTATGTGCTGGAGACTCTTGTGATCAGTGTAAATCGTGCACTTGGTGCCGTACAAATAGTGTCTCCAAAGCTTGAGCGCGAAGACCACAGCTCCAAATTCTAAGTCATGCGTCGTATAGTTCCGTTCGTGGACCTTGAGTTGTCGCGAGGCGTAAGCAATAACTTTCTCGCGTTGCATCAGTACGCAGCCAAGTCCTTGAATAGAAGCGTCGCAGTAAACGACGAAGTCGTCGGTGCCTTCGGGTAAGGAGAGGATAGGAGCACTACAAAGGTTCTTCTTTAGTTCCTGGAAGGCAGATTCCTGAGCATCACTCCATTTGTAAGCAACACCCTTCTGAGTGAGTGTCGTAAGTGGTTGAGCGATCTTAGAGAATCCCTTGATAAATCTTCGATAGTATCCCGCCAATCCCAAGAATTGGCGAACTTCGGTCGGAGTCTTAGGCACAGGCCAATTCTTAATGGACTCAATCTTAGCAGGGTCAACATGAATCCCTTCCTGATTGACGATGTGTCCAAGGAAATGGACTTCTCTAAGCCAGAAATCACATTTCGAGAATTTGGCGTACAGTTGCTCATTGCGAAGAAGTTCGAGAATAAGACGTAGGTGTTGTTCATGCTCCTCTTGGCTCCTCGAGTAGATTAGGATGTCGTCGATGAATACGATTACGAACTTATCGAGGTAGGGTTTGCATACTCGGTTCATGAGATCCATGAAGATTGCAGGGGCGTTGGTCATTCCGAAAGGCATAACAAGGAATTCGTAGTGACCATAGCGGGTTCTGAAAGCAGTCTTAGAGATGTCCTCATCGCGGACTCTCAGCTGGTGATAACCTGATCGCAGATCGATCTTGGAATAATAGCTCGACCCTTGCAGCTGGTCGAATAGGTCGTCGATACGGGGAAGTGGATAACGATTCTTGATGGTAACCTTGTTAAGTTCGCGGTAGTCAATGCACATTCGGAATGAGCCATCTTTCTTTTTGACGAAGAGCACTGGGGCTCCCCAGGGTGATGAACTAGGACGGATAAAACCTTTGTCCAAAAGTTCTTGTAGTTGAGTAGAAAGCTCCTTGAGCTCCGCGGGGGCTAATCGATAAGGTGCACGAGCTATAGGCGCTGCTCCGGGAGTTAGCTCGATTTGAAATTCGACCTGACGGTGAGGAGGGAGTCCAGGTAGTTCCTCCGGGAATACCTCAGGATAGTCGCGCACAACTGGAAAATCTTCAATCCTGTTTTCCACTTTCTGTGTGTCGGTAATGAGTGCTAAGATAGCGGTGTGCCCTTTTCGTAGATACTTCTGGGCCTTTAAGAATGAAATGATGCCTGTGACTTCTCCGCTCTTGTCGCCTTGAACTATAAGGGGTTTGCCAGGGGGACGGGGAATACGAATAGCTTTCTCTTGGCAGAGGATTTCAGCTCGATGTTTGGATAACCAATCCATACCAATGATGACGTCGAAGCTTCCAAGAACGATGGGGAAAAGATCGATACGGAAGGTCTGACCAGACAACTCTAATTTGCAGTTACGAATTATGTGTGAGGCCTCGAGGTTTCTACCATTAGCTATTTCAACGGTGTGCTTAGAGCTTAGCGGCGTAAGAGTGAGCTTAAGTTTCTTACTAATAAGTAGGGATACATAACTAGCATCTGCTCCGGAATCAAATAGCATGGAAACATAACGATCATTAAGTAGGAACTTACCCGCTACAACGTTGGGGTCGTTCCTTGCTTCTCCGGCTCCAATCACAAAAGCTTTTCCTCTAGCACCATTTCCAGTATTGTTGTTATTGTTCCCAGCACCCTGATTGTTGTTGTTTTGATTCAGTTCAGGGCAATCCTTTCGCATGTGCCCCGTTGCTCCACACTTGAAGCATCCACGGTTGTTTCCTTGTTGCTGCTGTTGCTGTGGTTGTTGCTGATTCTGCCTAGCTGGGAACTGGCTTCGGCAGTCTTTGGCCTCGTGCCCCATCTTGTTGCATCGCTGACACTGACCTTTTCCACATGGCCCACTGTGATGTCGGTTACATTTGTTACACTTAGGGTGGTTTCCTCGATAGCCACCCTGTTGCTGAGGGCCCTTGTTGCTTTCAGTCTTCCTTTGTTGAACTGGGGCCTGAGTGGGGTTAGCATCCTTTCCTTGACTTCCATCCCACTTTCGCTTGTTATCGCCAGAAGTTCCAGCAGTAGCACCGATCCTCTTGGGCAGCTTGCCCTCTTCCACAGCCTGATTGGTGAGTTTGTGAGCAAGACGAACCACGGGCTGTATGGTATTGAGGTTGGCTGAGGTCACGTGGCTCCGGATTTCTGGGACCAAGCCTTTGATGTACAATTCGATCCTTCGATACATAGGTCGAGACATGTTTGGGCAAAGTGCAGCATAGTCATTGGACTGCTTGGTGTAGGTCTCAATCTCTGACCCAACCATCTTGAGTGCATAGTACTCGTTCTCGAGTTTGTGGATGTCATCCCTGTGACAGTACTCCTCTTTGATCATGTCCTTGAAATCTTCCCACGCAGTAGCATTAGCAGTTTCCAGACCAAGCATCTGAATCTGTGCCTTCCACCATGAAAGTGCGTTTCCTTCAAGCATACCAGTTGCGTACTTAACCCAGTTAGCAGGGGGACACTCGCAGACAGCAAAGACAGCTTCGGCCTTTTCAATCCAGTGCAGAAGGCCTATGGCACCCTCAGTGCCGTTGAAAGGGAGAGGCTTGCCATCCATGAAGGTTTTGAAAGTACAAACACGTGGTTGCGCAGGCGCAGGCTGACCTCCAGGGTGTGCTGCGAAAGCTGCAGCCACCGTGTTGAGCAAGTTAGCGAATTGAGCCTGAGTCATGTTAACGCTTCCTCTTCCGCGTCCACTCATTGTCTTCATAACCAGAAAACACAGTAGGAGTGTGATGTCGTAATGTAGCGAGAATAAGACAGAAGAGGGATGTGTATCTATCTAATTAGGCACACTAGTATGTATAGTAGAGCAGTCAATATAAGATAAATAAGCATGTAAGCACAAGTCCGAGCTATGAGGTCTAATATGCCGAGTCTTGCCCTTGGAGTGTAGTGTCGTCACGAGTCACGGGTTATAGTCTGGTTTTTCTCAAAAAGACTCTTCTTTTTAAAACCAAGTTCACTATAACCAATGGCTCTGATACCAATGTGTCACACCCCCAAAATCCACATGCGGAGTACCACCGCTTGGAGGCGTGACTGACCAGGATCCAGCCACCAATTATACTGAGTATTTGGATAATAATAAAGATGATCACCAACCTCAATAGTTAGTAAGCATCATAGTTTAAAGTTCGAAAGTTAGGTTCAAATAACAGTTTAATTAAATAGCGGAAGCATAGGCAAAACAGTTTAAACAAAGTTCATAGTTCAAGTTATTTAGAACCCAACACGCGGGTTTAGACGACCACTACACTTCCCAAGCTGCAAGCTCCTGAGTCACTGGTTACCTGCAAAGCATGCAGTAAGGGGGGTCAACAATAATGCTGAGTGAGTTCACTAGTTGTCCAGTTTTAATTACCAAAAACTTGTTTCACCAGTTAATTTATCCGTTTATACATGCCATGGGGAGCTACCCCAAAAGTTAGCGACTAAACTGTTTTTTTTTCCAATACCGAACACTAGGTGACCGTTGCGTATCCGCAGAGTGCCCCGATGTCAATGTTCTATCATCATTGACGGATGCCTGAGTACATTAGTTCACGACCGATCCCATACCTTGGCACGGTGTGAGGTTGGTAAGACCTATATAGCGCTATCAACTAATAACCCGTTCGCCTGGCCCCGGCGACTAATCGGTATTATGTAGTAGGGACTTTAAGTGATAGAGTTTCGTTTAGTGCCGTTTGTTGCAATCCGTATAAACAGTAATTAACTAAAAGGTTCCCAATAACAAGGGAAGAAAAGTAAGTTGTATCCCTCATAAGGGGATAGTGTTGTTTTTAGTTCCGTTTCCCAAACCACCGGGAATACATGCTTTAGGTTGTGAACTCACCTTGGGTTGCTCGGTAGATTAATTACCCGGTCGATCACGTTGGTCACCACGTCCTAGCATGGTTACCGAATATGGGTCAAGTTGGGGTACAAGTAAACACGTATAGCAAACACGTACAGACACACATAGCATGCATTCATACAAACACTTGGGTTATTGGGCCTGCCCTCACATTTCACAAACAAACAGTACAGATACACATGCAGTCCAGTCAACAGATAGTCTAACAAGCTTTTGGCCCAATAACACTTAGGCAGCCCAGTCGAGACAAGGGCGGTTTCGACTCGAGAATACACGGTCTCGAGTCGCAACCAAGGGTTCCGACTCGCAACCTCGGTCTCGGTTCATCATGCTTTGGTCTCGAGTCGCAACCAAGGGTTCCGACTCGCAACCTCGGTCTCGGTTCATCATGCTTTGGTCTCGAGTCGCAACCAAGGGTTCCGACTCGCAACCTCGGTCTCGGTTCATCATGCTTTGGTCTCGAGTGTGCTGCTTGCGAGTCGCAACCGGGAGATCTCGAAGAATCACGTTTTGGTCTCGAGTCGCAACCAAGGGTTCCGACTCGCAACCACTGTTACGTGCACCTGAATCCTTCTAGAACCTGTCCTACGTACTAGCCAATAGCATTTTGATTTCATGTAATTTTGTACTAACCAATAACATTGCACTAACATGTTTTATTGTCTAAATCATAACAAAATCAGATGAAAACAAGCATATTTGAATATTCATATCACCTTCAAACTTGTTCTTCATATGTTCATCATGATTATGAACTTTCAAGTCCTAAATCTAGCATACACAATCCGAAATAGCATGTTTACACAAGGTTATCCATCAACATTCATCCCTTTATCATGTTTATCAAACCAAAATCATGCAAGGAGACATTTAGACTATACATGTGTAACATTCATCAAATACTCATCACAAAACAAAGCCTTTACGAACCAAGTATCGTGACACCTAGAACATAAAGCACTAACCGGTTCAAGAGTGACACAAGGGTGTTCAAGTAGGTGACGGATTGAAGCCTTCGAGTGATGATTCCGAGCCAATCCAAGGGTGCTCTTGTTGCTGGTTGGATCCGAGAAGGAGAGGAGGAGAGGAGAGGGTGATGTTAGAACCTTAGGGTTTTGGGGTTTTTAGAGAGAGAGAGGGAGAGTGTGTGAGATGAGAGAGTGTGAGAATGATGTTGCAAAATGGTAAAAGTTGTGAGGGTTGGCCGGTTATATATCTCGAGTGGGTTAGGGGTTTCCGGGTGGGCTTCTAGGTTGCATGGCCCAACCGGCCCGAGTGTTTACTGTTCACTCGAGACCGAGGGTGGTCTCGAGTCGGGTCCTTTGGGGTCTCGGCCCACTCATATAACACACATACATATATATAATATACATACATTCATCACACTTAGCACAAGGATCACATAAAATCATCGAGATAACACGCACTGACATTTAATAACGTATATACACATAATGCTAATACAAGATATTTGCTCGGGAAAACCTAGAGTGTCACACTCAGGGAAGACGTCAGGGAAATCACACACTACTGGAACGTCACTTATGTTCTTCCATTTGCCCTTTTGTTCCACCACGTGGGCGAAGAAGGCAAAGTTCTGTTTACGTAAGCATCTGTTCGCCTGAGTGCATGACATCAACTTCAGCCCTCTCCAAGGTCGGTCTCCATAGACATGCAAAATATCACCGGACGGTAGAGGTAGACGTACAAATTTCTCGTGACAGGCAATCTCGGCATGATTCTTACGCAACCAATCCATACCGATAATGACATCAAAACTACCCAATTGCATGGGTATCAGATCAATAGTAAATACGTGGTCTTTAAGAGTCAGAGAACAACCACAGAGAATAGAATCAACTAGAATACACTTCCCATCAGCAATCTCCATAGAAAACAACTTAGGCAACATAGAACGTGCACAGTTTAACAAAGATTCAAATTCTACAGACACAAAGCTTTTGTCGGCACCAGTATCAAATAGTATCAAAGCGTAAAGGACTAAAGGTTATTCACAAGAAACGTACCATTAAGGACATCATTGTCGTTACGAGCATAATTAGGATTAAGATTGAACGCTTGTCCACGAGCGGCTGGCTGTTGATCCTGTTTCAGCCGAGGACACTGGTTACGAAGGTGAGTAGTATTTCCACATTTGTTGTAACGCCTGCGTCCCTTGACTTTTAATTTTTGTCACTTTTAGTCCCTTAACTATGTGGTTCTTAATACTTTGTTACTTGGTGAATCGTATGCTATGAGACTTGATTCTTAATACTAGACTCTTGATACTTGAATCTTGATTCTTGATGCTTAATACTACGATTCTTGAGACTTAATGCTATGATTCTATAATTCTATGATACTTGATACTTGGAAACTATGATTCTTGATACTTGGAAACTATGATTCTTGATGCTTGGAATCTAGATTCTTGACTCTTGATACTTTGGTGCTTGACTCTTGAAGCTCGTGAAACTTGAGACTTGGTTGAACGAGGGACTGGAGTCTTGTCACTTGCGGAAATTATGTAAACTATGGAAACTTTTGTGTTAATGATATAATCTAGTTATGAGATACTATTACCCAATAATACGCAACGCAACGCTTAATCTAACTCGCGAAATGAATCAAAGATGGGAACGCGGAAAGGATGGGATTGACCGAGTGGCAATCCGATCGGATGGCCATTCGACCGAAGTACCATCCGATCCGTGCACACCGCCTCACTCCCTCTCTCTGACACTATAAATAGGCCTGTCACATCATCCTCACAGATGTGACAGCCTCAACTGTAACACCCTTATTATTATTTAACGGTTTTCGTATATATTACGAAAATAAACGGGTAGTTATGATTTCAAATACATTGAAAATACGGGTTCATTAAACGTTTTACAGAATTAAAATGTTACAACATATTATGTGTGAGTTCGTCATTTTACATAACAACAATACATAGTGCGGAAGCTTATTTCTTGATCGTGTTCGGTTCTTCGTTGTGCTTGATCGTCCTCCGGTGCTAAATTATACCTGAAACTCATAAAACATGAGTTGGATTAGTCATACGTAACTTTAAACGTATTTAAACGAGTCCGGGAAGCGAAACTGATTAAAATAAAAATTTTTCGCGAAACTGACACATGCTCGCGTAGCGCTACGGCATGCTCGCGCTACGCTAGCACTTGTTTTCGACAGAATTTTGTTTGCTGGTGCTGCAGATTCCCAGCATGACCCGATTTCACGGAAACGAGCATAACTCTCTCGTTTTTAATCCGTTTTATGCGATTCTTTTTCCTACGCGTCCGTAATTTAATTCTCCATCATATGGAGTGAAAATCCAACATCAAACATAATAAATTATGAGACTTCTAAGCCTTTGACTCGTTACCTTTTTACCGAATTTTAACCCGTTTATGCATTTTATCAAACAAACATATTTGTTTGATCCTTATATCACACACACTTCTTCAAATTAATGTTACCTACCATATTAGGTTCTAATAATAGGTTTATTACACAATTTAAACTCGTTTTCGCTCGTATGCTTATTTTGACCCGATAACGGTATTTTAAGCACTTTAAAGCTTGAAATCGCTTTCATTCATTTCTAGTATCTTATTCCTACATTACTTATCAAGTAATCTTCAACTACAACTATATGTGTGTTGGATTTAATGTGGATATCTATATGTTCCGAGTTTTACCCCTCGGATTATTATTTTACGGCAAGACTCGAATAGAGCCATTTGACCCAAGATTTACAACTTTCAACTTCTATACTTATTCTAAGTATTTATCTAATCATGAAATTCGTTTCCAAACAACCTTTAAGGGTTGTTTGTTCAACTTAGCCTACAAGGGCGTTTTGGTCGATTTTGGTCATTCTTTTACTACGAAGGACTCTCACCAATTATTCGACCAAAATAGCACTTTTAACTACAACATAATTATGCGTACCTGGCTCGGATCAACATATTGACCCGTTTTAATACCTTTTGCTATTAATATCTAGATAATAGCAATGCTAACCATGTGTTAATTCCTGTGATCACAAAACTCAACAAGCAATCATCAAATATTATTGAAAAATGGTGTTAACAACACCATTTGACCCGTTTAATCGAAATGACCAATTGTCATTATAAGATGGCACTTAATTACCATTTCACCCCCTTTAACCTATCCTGGTTTACTTTTTGAAATCATCCAACTTGAAAGTCGTTTCCTGTTTTATTTGACCCATTATGACTTATGCCAAATGGTGTCGTTTTAAATCCCTTTATCTATTCGTTAACCCATGTCCGGATTACCATTTCACCATTTTCACTTGTTCCGACTAGCATTATTTCGCGCCGGAATATCATTTTTCATTTACTTAATATAAATCGTATTCCATGCTCACAAATAAGCATTTTGTAATAAAAGTAAAAAGGGCGTAAGCTTAACTTACCTCGCATCCAAATTACGCTTTTCCTTTCCTTCTTGGTTCGTTTGACCCGCTCTCTCATAAAGCTTCCACCTAGCTCATTAGGCGTCAAACTATCATCATAATTCATAAGAGGGTTAGATTAGTCATTATCAATTATGACTACTCCATCTAACGGGTCTTATGTCGACTTTATCACTCGATTAAATCATCGGTTAGTTTGACTTCCTAAAAGTCAATTGATCTATCAACATATTCAAATGCACACTTCCCATGGAATTTCAACATTTTAGCTTCATTTAGGCATTTTAACAAACACCTAGTGGGCATAATTTCACTAAATCAAAAATCAAGTTTCATGACTAACTATTTAGCCAAGATTAAACAATTCTTGCAAGTTTAATATATCTAGTATGCATAATAACATCTAGATTCACCTCATGTAAATAAATAACACTCAATTTATAATCTAATTTCTAGTGTTCTTCATCATTCTACAACACTCATTCAACACACATATAGGTGATCACCAAATCATTCAAGTCATAGCATCATATGTATGATTTTCACTTAGGGTTTAGTTCCTAAACATGTGTACATCACTAACTTAGCCATAGCTCCTCTAATCCTTACATAATTCGCGAATTATGATGCTAACTCAAATTTTGCAACATCACGAATCATCAAATTTTTACATACCTTGTGATCCCCATGACTTGGTGATCGTTTTTATGTGATCATGCATCGATTTAGGACTGAAATCGACCTTCAATTTGATGATTTTTGGCACTTTAGGGTTTCACCCTTCTTGGTCGCTCCTGATGATCGATCCACACACACACCTTGTGTGTGTGGTGTGTTTTTTTTATTATTAATTAGAACTTGTTTCCTTTTCAACGGTTTTGGTCCCTCAAGTTTATATTTTAATTATTAGGGACTAGAACTCCATATTTTATTTACTTATTTACACATTGTTAACTAGGTTAATTACTCCTGGTTAACTTGATGGGTTCGGGAAGCTATAACCCGTTATATTTTAAGTCCCGTTAACTCAGGCTCTTATAAACTTAATTCCTTAAAACTTTGATTCGTTTTTATTTAATATTAGGATTTCTTATTTAAATCCAAATATTTACCGGGTTATTTTTACTACTAACAGTACGTTACCCGTCTTTTGGTATTAACGGAGTTTGATTACCAAACCCGTTTTCGGGGTGTTACAAATCTACCCCCTTAAAGAGGTTTCGTCCCCGAAACCTTATTTACGTAGTTCTTTGGTTTGATCAAACGAATCTAGTTTCGTTTTCAAGGCATCCGTTCCTTTTGGTCGAAAGTTTTCACTTTTATATTGACGTGTGCGTCTTTCATGTGTAAGGCCTCGAGGGCCGTTACTTTCAGCTTGTATCCATTATCTTTATTTGATTATTTAATTTGGCGGTTAGACTTATTAGTCACCGGTTACCTTATACCCCATCACCCGGATTTACTATATTGCCGTCATTGGCCTTTTACATGTTTATGTAACACCCGACTTAATAAATCAAGATTTTATTAATAAAATACACATTTAAATGCTAAAATGTGACTTTACAAAAACTTTTCATACTAACATTTCCACATGTTAACAACATTTAAAAAATACAACTTAATGTATATGGATTCGTCGTTTTAAAGATACGACAAAACGCCGCGCGGAAGCTTGCATTTTATCGTGTTCGGTTCCTCATCGGGCTTGATCTTCATCCGGGCACTCTTGGCGATCACCTATGATCAAAACCAACTTAAAAGTTAGTTTTGATAGTCAAATATTAAGTTCAAACAAGTACAGGGGTTAAAAGGACAAAATTTAAAAATTTTCCGGAGTTAGGGGGCGTCGCATGACGCCAAGGGCCTAGGCGTCACGCCTAGCCCTTGTTTTCACAGACTGTTGCCTTCAGCTGTTGCTGTACATTCCCAGCATGACCCGATTTCACGGAAACGAGCATAACTCTCTCGTTTTTAATCCGTTTTACCCGATTCTTTTTCCTATGCGTCCGTAATTTAATTCTCCATCATATGGAGTGAAAATCCAACATCCAACATGATAAATTTTGAGACTTCTAAGCCTTTGACTCGTTACCCTTTTACCGAATTTTAACCCGTTTATGCATTTTATCAGACAAACATATTTGTTTGACCCCCCATTTCTCATGAACCCTTTAATTCCAATATTACCTATCATATTAGGTTCCAATTACGGATTTCTACGCATTATTGACTCGTTTTTACTTAAAATCTTATTTTGACCCGTTAAGGGTATTTATGTCCTTTTAGGCATAAATCTCGCTCATTTACTTTTAGCACCAAAATTTTCACATTAGTTTTTCAAATGGTCTTCCACAACAATTATATTTGTGGTGGATTTAATGTAGTAAACTATTTATGTCACATTTTACATCTCGGTTTGTCATTTTACGAAAAGACCCATTCTTAGGCATTTGACCCACAAAGGTTAATGCCTATAACCTTGATGCTTATCTAAGGATTACCTGATTATAATACGTGATTCCCAAACCACCCATAAAGGTCGTTTGCCTGATTTACCCAGCAAGGGCATATTTATCAACATTAGTCCCTCATTTACGACGAAGGACTTTCACTACAAAAATGATCAACATCGCACATTTAAACTATAATCTTATTGATATGTACCGGACTCGGGTCAACAAATAGAACCGATTATACCTCGCTTTTATTATCACATATTCTATGGCGACGCAATTGTCCAAATCGCTAATCGCTCCTGTTAACACAAGACTTGACAACCACATTAGTCGATAATGTCAAATGGTGTTATCACCACCAATTGACCCATTTGGACTATATACACAACGTTATCTATTTAAATCAAAAACATGGTTTTTGATGTCCAATTCATACCTCCATCCCATCGCGGATTATATTACCAAATCCTTTATTTCTTAAACTCTTTTCTTACAAATTCAACCCATTTCGGCTTACGCCATGGGCACGCTTTTAACCTTAATTACATTAGTCGACTCTTGACTAATTTCCATTTTCACCATTTTTACTCATCATTAGATTACACCTCATGGTAATCTTAACAAAATCCTTATTTCAATATTATAGTAATCCCGATTATTTTGTATAGAATAAACGAGTAATCTACATAAGTGCGAAAATTACACTTACCTCTCATCCGGTTTACGCCTTTCTTCACGTGCTTGATTCGTTTAGCCGCTTCTTTCTCAAGCCTCCACCAAGCTCGTTAAACGTCAGACTATTGCCAACATTTACAAGGTGGTTAGACTAGTCATTTAAAAATCACGACCATTCCACCTTACTTATTCTCTATGTCGAAGCTACTATTCGACTTCAAGATTAGTTAACTTAGTTTATTAAAGTTAACTACTTTCAATCACATGATTTACAACATTAAATTCAAATCAACATGATGATTAGAACTCTTCTTGTTTTATATTTCATTTAACTAGCCATATTATTCAAATACGCGTTTCGTTCTAAATTTCAATATTTAGCTTTCTCTTAGGCATTATATCAAACACCTAGTGAGCACTCTTTTATAAAATTTAACAATCAAACTTATGGCTACCTATCTTGCCAATTTCAACATCTTTTACTAGATAATCATCAAATTCATGGTTAAATGTCAAGATTAACTTCATAGAGTTCAAATAACACTAGTTTGACAATCATGAATATAGTGTTCATCATGTTTCTACAAAACCCATTAAACACCCATAATGGATGATCATGAACTTTACAATTTCAACCTTAATTCAACTTGACTAGGGTTTACTCCTAGACATAATTTCATCCTAAATTCATCCAAACTTCAATCGTGCAAGCCAAATTTTTGATTTCAAGTTTTCATCTATAACTCAAGATGTAATCAAGAGATGAAATTCAACATACCTTGTGATCCCTTCACTTAGGTGATCACTAATTTGAGCTCGGTTTTTTTTATCTAGTCTTGATTTGCCCTTGGATTTTGATGGATTTAGTGAGTTTAGGGTTTTGAGAAGGAACCCTTCTCCTGGCTTGTGAAATCGTCGACCAAACACACACATATGTGTGTTTTGGTGTTTATTTGTTTTAATTAAAAACATCTTTCCCTTTTGCCTCTTTTAGTCCCTCTAGTTCCATAGTTTATAAAAAGGGTTATCTATTTCATGTTTCTTTCATTGTTTTTACAACACTTAACTAACTAGGTTGATATTCCTAGTTACTTAGTGGGTTCGGGGAAGTCATAACCCGTTTTATTTTTAAATCCCGTTAACTCGGGCTTCTTATTATCTTTATTTCCTCAAAAGCTTTTATTTACTTTTTATTTTCATGGAATCTCTTATTTGTTTTTAATTAATATTAGGATTATTTATTTGAATCCTAATATTTACCGGGTTACTTTCACTACTAACAGCATTTTACCCGTGTATTAGTATTGACATGGTTTGATTACCAAACCCGTTTTTGGGGTGTTACAAGTCTACCCCCCTTAAAGAGGTTTCGTCCCCGAAACCTTATTTACGTAGTTCATTGGTTTAATCAAAAGAACCTAGTTTCATTTTCAAGGCTCCCGTTTCCTTTGGTCAATGATGGATCTGAGTTTCTTTTTTATTGTATTTTCGTTTGAAATTAAGTTGGAAATGAAAGAGTTGTGCAGCGGAATTAAGATGAAAACAAACTTTGCATACAATCAAACAGGAGTAATACTTTTAATCAAACATCTTTACACAATGAACCGAATGATTGAATTTGTTTCAACAACGATTACAATGATTGATGTAAGAATGCAAACTCCCCCTCAGCCAGAGCTCAGTAGTTTGTTCGTGCAAAGAAGACGATGTGGTGAAAGAGCTAATAGAACAGTACAAAGTACTGAACTATTTATAGGCACTTGCAAACCACTGAGCATCTTAGCTGACGTCACCATGAAAGTGACATCTAACCTCCTAACAAACTCTAACCTCTGATCTATACAAACACTGATGTAGTAACTACTGCTATTACAATCTATTACATGAAAGACACTTAAACAGTTGCTACATCCTTCCACTGCTGTGAATCCAGCAGTGCTTGTCCGGATCAGCAGTACTTGACTCAAGGCAGTAGATTGAGTCAGCAGAGCTTTGGTCTTCCATCAGTCTTTAACATTTGGCAGTAGATGCAAGGCAGCAATTGTGGATCAGCACTTGGTAAGATCAGTAGATAGGAGGTCAGCAGATACAAAGCCACTTTCAAGGGGATAGATTTGCATGAACTATCTGTAAACGTCTGCTTATTCTTGGATCCACTGCTCTGATCCAGTTTTGGCTTTAATTATCTGTTCCTCTGATAGGGTTCAATCCCAACAATCTCCCCCTGGAACAGATAATGCCAAAACTCTTCATTATTTGTGGAAATCTTTATTGCCTCATCAACAGCTCCCTTATCTGACCTTTAAATTGTAATTCAAAGTCTAGGGCGTCTGTATCTTCATCATCCCTGCTAAGTGGAAGATCAAGGAGATCCTGCAAATCTTCAAGACTCAGGCCAAGAGCTTGTTCCCTTGATATTTTCTCCACTACTCCACCAGACCTGAGCAAAGTCAATACGCAGGTCTGTTTGTCAGTTTCCCACTTTTGTATTTTTGAGCCTGGTGGGTTTCTTGGGAGATGTTTATTTGCAGAAGTATTTGGTGAGGCTGGCCTGTTCATAGCTGGCTGAGCAGCATTTGCAGATTGTTCCAGTTCAAGATCTTCTTTTATCATTACTTCCGTGCCAGCTTTTACAATGGCATCTCCGGCTAAAAGATCTTGAATTGTTTCCATGCTAAACTGGTTTTTGCTCCTTCTTTTGTAGATGGCAGCACCAGCTGGAGCAGTGGTTCTTTTGCCTTGCAGCTTTGGTGGTCTTTTTGAAACCGCTGCTTTGGAATAGTCAGGCTTTTGTGGAACTCTTGGATCTTTCTTTCTAAGTTCCTCTAATCTTTTATAGGTTGCCCTGACTCTATCTTCTCCCCACTTTGTCACAGAGTTCTTTGACCCATAATCAGCTATAATCAGCTCCTCTTTCATTCTCCTCAGCTCTAACATCTTCTCAGCTTCAAATTGTTTGAATTTTTCAGGAGGAGTCTGCTTGACCTTATTTTTTATCATGTCTTGAATCCTGGCTGCTTCTTTTTCAAGCTCAGGAATGGTCCAGTTGTTGTACATGTGTTTCTCCCCCTTGTATTTCTTGTAGGTCATGATGTTTTCAATGTAGTCTTTTCTTAAGGACTCATCTGCCCTTTCTGAAATTTTCTGACATACATTTTTAGCAAAACGCTCCATAGCATTGAACTGGGAGAGTAAAAACTGATAGTTTTGTTGAAATTCTCTATCAGATTTCCCTTTTCTGTTTTTGATTGCAATATCCTCTGCTTGTTTGGCTTTGAGCTTCAAGTATTCTTCAATGTTGTTAGGCCTGGGATAATTTGCAATTGATGGTAAACTCCATTTGGCTGGGTCATCTTCATAATAAAAAGATTTGATTTCTTCTCTGACTGCAATGAGTTCCAGAGGAAATGAGACACCAGCAGAAGGTAGTGATTGTATAATTTGAGCTGAAGAGAGAGGTATGGGTTTTGGAGTAGTGACAAGTGACAGGGATTTTGAAGATGTTGGTGAAGGAGATGTGTCATCATCTTTTAAAATTAGCCTTCTCCTTTTTGTAGGAGGGACTGATGATGTTTTGAATGGAACAGTGGTGGTAGATGTAGTGGCAGTGGATTGTGATTGACTAACAGCTGTTGAAATAACTGGTGTTTCAACCACTGTTGTCATTACAACAGATGTTATAACATCTGCTGTCTTCTGCTGTATGTCAGCAGGTGTTGTTTTTGGTGGTGATTATGGTAAAGCAGTGGATGTTGTGTGTGTTGATGGAACAACTGTTTGGCAAGCAGTAGTTTTTGTAACTCCTGTTGCATCAGTTGTTTTGTATGGTGGTTTTTGAGCAGACTTTGAACGTCTGATAGGAATGGATTTGGGTTGCCTTACTTTTCTAGTAGGCATCTTCTTTTCCTCAACAGGATTTTCATGATCCCTTGACCCAGAAGTACCCTGATCTAGATGATCCATTCTGTCCACCCTGGCTTTCCTTTTGGCCTCTCTATCTCTTTTCACACTTGCAACTGCTTCTGCTAGTGCATTTGTTGTCACATCAATCTTCTTGCTGCCATCTGGCAAAGGGATCTTTTTGGTCATGTTTGAATTCTCTAGTTCAAGATAAAGACCATCCTCTATACCCTTCTGTTTCCACTCCTTCATTTTCTCCCCCTTTTTGGCATTATCTTCTAGGAGTTGATAAATGTAGCGTACTTGTGGAGGAGCAGTGCCAGTGGTGTGCAAGATCTGAGTTTTGAGAGCCTTTAAGTCAGCCTTAGTGTTCTTGAACCTTGACTCCATTGCATTTCTCAGCTGTTGTACATGTTTTTCATGTTGCTGATCTGCTAATTGTGCTTGTTGTTGGAGAAAAGATTGAAATAACTTCCAGAGCTCTTTTGGAGCAGATGCCCTTTGTGGAGCAGGTGCTTGAGATGGAACAGCAGTTGATTGTACCTTCTGAACTTGTAACACCTGTTGTAGCATATCTTTGAGTTCTGCAACAGAGTTATCAAGTTTTTCAATGCGATCCGTCAATTTCTGGTACTTTAAACCATCACCCAAGTTAATGGGATCATCTAATTTCCCACTAGCAGTGGTTTTATCAGTGGTAGATATAGGGAGTATACTCCAAACATTAACCACTGATGCCCCTTTTTCTTGGTACTGGGGTCTTCTTCCTTCAACACTTGACAACCTTTTGATGTTGCCAGTAGGATACACAAATCCACTGGTGGTTGGCAGAGGTGCTATAAAAGGAATTGCCTCCAAGGAAGTCTTATTAATGTAACCACTGTCCAAGTATAACCTAGTGGGTGTAACACTTGTAGTGGTTGCTTCACTTGGATTACCACCAAGAGTTACTTGCAACTCAAGGGGTGTAACCTCCTCAGGTTGTGTTGGTGGGTTAGCAAAGATTGATTCATCAGACCCAGTCAGTTGTTGAGGTATATTCTCAATAGTAGGTGATTGAGAAGGACTGGTTAATGCCTGGTTCAAATCAATTGCATCCAACAGTGGTTTTATTGGTGAGGGAATTGTGGATGTGAAGGATGGTGTAGAAAGTGGAGTTGCCCCGGGTATTGAGCTGTGGATGATAGAAACGAGTGTTTCCAGAGCATCATGATGTGGAGACCCTATTTGTACAACATGTTCTTTTTGTGAAGAAGCATGAGGAGTTGTGGTTACGGATTGAGATATTTGTACCAACTGCTGTGAGGAAGTAGCAGCAGTGGTTTCTTGTGACATTTGTGTTGTCACAGGCAGGAGCTCTGGTATCTCATCCTCCAAAGTTGCCTTTTTGATGGGTTTTTGAGTTTTTCTTTTTGGCTTTTTGGAGATAGTAGGTGTGGGTTTCAAAGCAGTTGTGCTGCTGCTTTGATCACCTTGAGCAGTGGGCTCAGCAGCAGATACCTGAGGAGCAGTTGTAACTGCTAAAATCTGCTCAGGCACCTCTGCTTGTGTTTTGCAAGGTGCTAACATTCTTGAAAAAGTTTCAGTTGTTAAACTGTTTATTTGAGTAGAATCACCTTGGTTTATTATAGCTAAATCATCCTTACTGAATTTCTTTGTAAAATAGTAACTTAAAAACCTTGGAAACAGTAAGAATGATTTTGTTTCAACATTATTTACCAAATCTTTAAAAATTTCCCGAGAATAGTTAAAATTTTCTCCTTGAAGAATTGCATATCCCAGATTTTGAATCTTTAAAGGGATTTCATTGAAAGAAGTGGTTTTGTTTGAAACACATAGTAGGAGGGTATGAAATAAAAATCTGGGTGCAGACGGAAAATAACCTTTTTCTAAGGTAATTTTCTTCATCATTGTAGCTTCATACCCTCTCTCAATGAAGTCAGTTTGTAACTCGTTTTTAGTGAAAGAAATTTTACCTTCCTGATCACCGAGTTGAAAGACCTCTGAAATGGATTGTGGCGTGATTTGGACAACCTTACCCTTTATCGAAGAGTTTATGGTGGTTGCAGTGTCTCTTTGTTTTTCAAGGGTTGCATTTTTCCAGAACTCCCTTTGGGTTGCCAAATAGATTGGTGCATCGGCAATAAACAAAGTTTTGTACTTTGATTTTGCCATGATATCAATGATGGAATCGAAAACGTTGGTGGTTCCTGGTTTTGTGAGAAGACCCAGGAGATTGTGAGATGGTTTATGTGGAATTTCAGTGGAGATTGCCTTTTGAGAGGCTGTTTTCGATGATGATTTGGATGAGGGTTTTGCAGATTTCTTTGATTTTGTCATTTTGAAGATGATTGATCGAAGAAATTTGTGGAAGATGAGATGAAAAACTCTTTTGAGAAGAGAATTTTTAAGAATTCAATTCGACAGTAAAACCCTGTTTTGGTGGTGAGTTGGGGATTTTATAGGGAAGAAAGTGAATGCTGAGGTGGCAGCCGTTACAAAAAGTCTGACCAATATGTACTGCCCACGTGACAACCCCTGTTGAAAGTGAAGGACAGTACTTGTGTGATAAGGACAGATGAAGGCAGTGGTATGAAAGCAGTGGATGATTTTCACTATCAGTGGATAGCATATCAGTGGATAAGACACTGCTTTTGAACAACAGAGTTTATCAAAGTAATGAGAGAGCAGGGGTTGACTTTCAGCAGTGGACAGATTTTTGAAAGAAGCAGACTTTTGAACAATCAGTGGTTAATGGCAGACTTTTAAGGATTTTAATGAAAAGTTTCATTTTTAGCTATTTTTAAGGATGGAATTTTGATTTTCTGAAAACATTTTGTTGCTTTTATTCATAGAAAAACAAGATGTTGCTTGTTATTCCATGTTCAGCATCCCAATCCTAGAGACCAAACTTTCAAAAGTGGCTGTATCAAGTGCTTTTGTGAGCACATCAGCCAGCTGGTCTTTGGTTGGGACATGATGCAGAGAAATCAAACCTTTTTCATAGCAATCCCTCACAAAGTGATGTCTGATGTCAATGTGTTTGGTGGTTGAGTGGGAAACTGGATTTTTAATGATATTTTCTGCTGCCTGACTGTCCAACATGAGAGGTGTCTTTAAGGCAGTGATACCAAAATCCAGCAACTGATTTTGAAGCCACAGGAGTTGGGCTGTACAGCTTGCAGCAGCAATGTATTCAGCTTCAGCAGTGGATGTTGAAACAGCTGCTTGCTTTTTGCTTTGCCATGAAACTAAGCAATCACCTAGAAACTGGCACCCTCCTGATGTGGACTTCCTTGTGGTGTGACATCCAACAAAGTCACTGTCTGAGAAACCTGAAAGCTTGATGTTCCCATTAGCTGGATACCAGATACCAAGTGTGGGAGCACCGTTTATGTATCTGAAGATCCTTTTTACAGCAATGAGATTTGATTTTCTGGGAGCTGATTGACTTCTTGCACAGACACATGTTGCAAACATGATGTCTGGTCTAGATGCAGTTAGGTACAATAAAGACCCAATCATGCTTCTATAAAGTGTTTGGTCAATCAGCTCATCCTTTTCATCAGACATGACCAGCTTATTTGTTGCCATGGGTGTGCTGCATGGTTTACAATCATTCATATCAAATTTGGTTAAAAGTTCTTTAGCATATTTGCTTTGATGAATGAAAGTTCCATTTTGCAGTTGCTGTACTTGGAGACCAAGAAAGCATTGCAGCTCACCCATTGCACTCATTTCAAACTCAGCTGTCATGAGTTCTCTAAACTCTTCACACATTGAATTACATGTGCTTCCAAAAATAATGTCATCCACATAAATCTGGACAATCATTAAATCCTTCCCTCTCCATTTTAAAAACAGTGTTTTATCAATGGTACCTCTTTTGAAACCATTTGAGAGTAGGAAGTTGGAAAGAGTTTCATACCAGGCCCTTGGTGCTTGTTTCAGGCCATACAAGGTTTTGTTTAGCCTGTAGACATGATCTGGATAAAATGGATCCTCAAAACCTGGAGGTTGACAAACATACACCTCTTCTTGAATTGTACCATAGAGGAAAGCACTTTTGATATCCATTTGAAACACCTTCATATTGTGGTTGACAGCAAAGGCCAGGAACAGTCTAATGGCTTCCAATCTTGCAACAGGGGCAAATGTTTCATCATAATCAATCCCATCTTCCTGTCTGTAACCTTGAACCACAAGCCTGGCTTTATTCTTGACAACAATACCCCTTTCATCAGTTTTGTTCTTGAAGACCCACTTTGTGCCAATGGGACTAACCTCTTCTGGCAGTGGTACAAGCTCCCATACTTGTTGTCTTTTAAACTGTTGGAGCTCCTCTTGCATGGCTTCTACCCAGCTATTGTCTTTCAGTGCCTCTTGGTACTTGACTGGCTGATGGAGTGATAGAAAACCAGCAAAAAGACAAATGTTTTGGGTTTGGCTTCTTGTGAGCACCCCTTCATTTATGTTGCCAATGATTTGATCGGGTGGATGAGATCTCAAGAAGATTAAATCTCCTTGGTATGGTATGATGGCATTGGTTGGTGAAGGCTGCAAATGTGTATCATCTGAGCTAACCACTGCTGGGGACTTTGATGATCCAGCAGTGGCTTCAAAAGGTGGTGGTATAGGAGGTAATGAAGTGGACAACTGCTGACTTTTATCCACTGTTTGAGGACTTTTGTCAGCAGTGTTTGAGGATGTGGAAGCAGTGGTTGATGGGCTACTTTGGTCAACAACTGTTGAGGTAGCAGTGGTTGAGCTTTGACAACTGTTTTGAACAGCTGGTGCTTTTCCCTTTATGGCAGACCTTTGAGGGATGATGATTTCATACCCATAGTCTGGTGTTGTATCCTCTGATGGACCTGCACTGTTAGTCTTGACAGCAGTATTTTCAAAATTGAATTTTTCAAGATCAAACAGATCTGCAGGGTTTGCTGGGATTTTCATTGATGAGAGTTCATTGAACTTAACATTCAAAGTCTCCTCCACTGCCTTGGTCCGTGTGTTGAACACTTTGTAGGCCTTGGCAGTGGATGAGTATCCCAGATGATAACCACAATCAATTTTGGCTGCAAATTTTGAAATGGAATCTTTTAAGTTCAAAATAAAGCATGGGCAGCCAAACACTTTGAAATATGAGATCAGTGGTTTAAATTTATACAGAATTTCATAGGCAGTCTTTTTGTGCCTGGGGTTTATTAAAACTCTGTTCTGAACATAGCAAGCAGTGTTTACTACCTCTGCCCAGAAAGTTAATGGCAAACCTGAATCTGCAAGCATCGTTCTGGCAGCCTCAATCAGAGTTCTGTTCTTCCTTTCCACTACCCCATTCTGCTCTGGTGTTCTTGGGATGCTGTACTGCCTTACAATCCCTTTCTTCACACAGAAGGCATCCAACTCCCTATTTTTGAATTCTGTGCCATTGTCACTCCTGAAGCTTTTCACTGGAAGATCAAATTGCTTTTCAACCTGTGTTACAAAGTCTTGCAAAATGCTTGCAGTTTCATCTTTTGAGTGCAAAAAGAAAGTCCATGTGAACCTAGAAAAGTCATCAACAATAACCAAACAATATCTTTTCTTTTTGAGGCTCATGACTTGAACTGGGCCAAACAAATCCATGTGTAGCATTTGCAAACACTGGGTTGTTTTGGACTCTTCAATGGACTTGTAAGAACTTTTATGTTGTTTTCCTTTTAAACAGGAAATGCAATGTTCAGGACATGAAAACAATTTTTGTGGTAGGCCTCTCACCAAACCATTTTTTGAAATTTCTGTGATTGTCTTAAGATTTGTGTGTCCCAGCCTTCTGTGCCAAAGTTCTGTCTCTTTGTTAGAGGCAGCTGAGAACAGACAGGCATCAGCTCTGGGACACTCTTTTGACATGTCAACAACATAAACATTGCCACTTCTTTGAGCAACAAGTTTAGTTTGACCAGTTTTGATTATTGCTTCAATCTTTTTGACCATTTCTGGTCCAACAATCCTACAACAATCTTTTGTGAAGAATGACCCAAAACCCTTGTCACTCATTTGGGACACACTCAGAAGGTTGAATTTTAGATTGTCTATTAGATTGACATTTTCAAATTTTACTTTTCCAGACTCCACTGTACCCGACCCCAGAACTTTTCCTTTACTATTATTCCCAAAGGATATATCACCCCCTCCATGGATTTTAAAGTCTTTGAGGAGGGCTTTACATCCTGTCATGTGCCTGGAGCCTCCACTATCTACATACCACAGACTATCAAAGCATGCAGAAGCTCCCTGCACATGAAGTAAAAGGATTAGTTCATTAAGGTCTCCAAAGCCAACAAGGCTTTGGATGGGGTCTCAACAGTGTCTGGGATGGATGCAGAATGATGGACAGTTGTTAGGTCAGGGGTTTGAACTATTTTAGGACAGTTCTTCTTTAACCACTGTTGTGGGTCCTGACCAATCATCTGCTGATAGCCAAAAGGATGCCTGTTCACTTTGGGTTTAGAGGGCCTTTTGTAGGCCTCATAAACGTGTGGAATCCTTTGGTAAGACTGTTTTTCTCTGCCTTTTCTGAACTGATTGGCAGGGGGTGCATCAGTAACCTGAACATCTCTTTTGACAGATGTTTGGTTCAGCTGTTTTGTAACAGCTGTTTGAACTGGCACAAACAGTGGTTGTTTCTTGATGAACTTGACAGATGATGAGGATGGTGATGATGGACTCAAGGATGTTTTAGCCATGTACTCGTTCTTTTTCACATCAAAGTTTTTGAGGTACACACATGCTTGAGTTTTGTGGTTTGTTTTACCACAGACAATGCAGCTTTCTGCTGAAACAATGACACTTGTCTTGTTTAAATCATAAGCTTTCAAGTGGAAACAGTCTTTTGTTAGATGATTCCTTTTTTCACAGAATTCACAAAACAAGTTGTCAATTTTTTCTTTCTTCTTTCTCTTTTCAGACTCCTTTGCAGCAGAGGTTTTAACCACTGCTGGGATGTCCTTGAGAGGTATGACTTTAGCTTTTGGAGCTTTAACACCATCAGTTGATGTAAAGTCCATTGGCTTGAAATTTTCAAGAATATCACACTCGTCAGACCAGGTAGGTTTAAACTGATATTTTTCAAGTTCTTCAAAAGTTGAGGAACTCCTTGTTCTGCCAAGTGTGATTTTGTTACCAAGTTTGTCAGTGATTTTCACTTCTTGGCCATTCTTGTTTGTGGGGATGAACTCAGTGGTTACATCAGTGTTTTGAACAGATTTTTCACAAGCAATGTGTTCATCATCATATTTTCTATACCCAACCCCAAACTTCACATTACTTTCAATCTGTTTAGCAAGCATCACTTCATATCCTCTGCAGGATTCCACCCATCTTTCACATGTAATCTGGGTGGATTCCAACTCCTTTTTGCAACTTTGGTATTTTTCTACCATAGTTTGAAGTTGGGTTTTGGTGATGCTTTGCTCTTCTTTTAGACAGCTGATTTCTTTTTCCTTTTCAGTCAATTTGTTTTTAAGTTCTTTTAAAGACCTTTCAAATTTGACCTCATCAGACAAGATTTTATCCCGAAGGTTTTCATTCACCTCTTTGATGTTAGCAAAAGCAATTATGCAATTGTCAGAACACAGTTTTTCAAGAACTTGAGGAGATACCTTGGCAGCTGCCATCATTGCACAATCACATTGATGATCTTCATCATCATCAGCTTTTACCTTCTTTTCACCACCCTTTTCTTCTTTTTTCTTCTTCTTTGTCCTCTATGGACCATGGATCTGTCATTGGTTCAATCAGAGTACCTGAACTTTCTCCCAACAGTATTTCATCAGCCACTGCAGTAACCACTGCTTCAATCACCTCTTCCACTGTTTCAAAGCACTGCTGTTCCTCCTCAGCTTCAACCCCCTCCTGTATTGACTCTAGTGCCATCAAACAAAACTCATCATGTGAAGAATCATTAGAAGCATAGAGTGCAAAATTTTCATCACTAAGATCATCAGGCATACTGCTCCAGTCAACAAACCCTTGAGTGAAAAAACTTTGTTGATCTGGTTGTGCTGCTGCTGGAGCAGTGGTTTGAGGTGCAGCAGATTGCACTTGTACCTGTGGAGCAAGGGTTTGAACATATTGGATTTGTGGAACAGTAGTTTGGACATAGTGTACCGGCACAGGGGCAGCAGCATAGTGAGCAGTGTTCACTTGTGCTGCTGGGGCATATTGGGCATAGTGCACAGTGTTTTGGTTTTGAGGTCGAGGATTTGAGCTAGGATGAGTAATTATGGGACCAGCGGTTTGACTCCTACATTCCCTAGCGAAATGTCCCAACCTATTACACTTATAGCACTTGATTTTCGATTTATCCAACCCAACCCTTAGATTCCCATGCAAACCTGGGAATTTTCTCCATGTTCTTTTGTAGAACTTGCTAGTTCTAACACTTAGCAAAGCCAGTTGGTGCAGGATGTCCATTTCCTCTAAATCAGTGGGATCAAAATGTTGTAAATCATTGAGTTCAAAGCTTAAATTGTCTGACATCTGGTTTTCGTTAGCAGTGAATGCATAACTTGCAGAGTGAGGATCAGGGTTGTTAAAATTTGCACCAGCAGTTATGTCAATGAAGTGATCATAACCCTGATCCTTACCACTGCTCCCAGATTCTTCTTGACCCAGAAGAGCAGTATTACCGAAAGTGTAATCATCGGTAGCTTTTCCTGACTCTTGTAACCTCCTTTTCTAGTTCAACTCCCTTTCGTAGGTCAGGAGTCGACCATGGAGTTGGGTCAAGGTCAGATCCTTGAATTCGGATGAATTTCGGGTGACAAAAGCTATAGTGTCCCATTTTTCTGGCAGTGACCTGAGGAACCTGCTATTTTGAGTTGAGTTTGTAAAAGTGGTGTTAACAAGCCTCAGTTCACTGATGAGACAACTAAAATGCTCAAATTGTTGCGTTAGTGATTCACCTTTAACGTAGCAAAATGTTTCATACTGTTGGTTCAGGATTTCCCTATTGCTTTCTATGACTTCTTCAGTTCCACCAAACTGTTCCTTAAGTGCGTCCCATAATTCTTTGGCAC
Source organism: Helianthus tuberosus (assembly GCA_030545235.1). Classification (NCBI taxonomy): domain Eukaryota; kingdom Viridiplantae; phylum Streptophyta; class Magnoliopsida; order Asterales; family Asteraceae; genus Helianthus; species Helianthus tuberosus. The sequence continues at coordinate 93,196,032 of CM060406.1, forward strand.
TGTTACAGTGTAACAGTCCAGCATATATCTCATTGGGCAGCACTGATGCTATGATGCTAAAAGCTTTAGCATCTAGTTCGATCTTTTGAAAGTCGGTTTCGGTATAATTTTCAACTGGTTTTGGAACGAACTTTTTAGCATCTTCAGCGCTTGGCACTGAAGGAACATGGGGACCATAAATGACAGACCTCCAACAACCTGTGCTTTGTTGAGCGAGGATGTGACCCATCTTCCTCTGCCAGATGTTGTACTCATTTCTTTTTAGCATAGGTGGTTTAAAAAGCGAGCCGATGTTGTTTTTATCATCCTGAGATTGTGACGTCATTCTTGTTGTTTTACAGACACTGAGAAATCAACTTTAATGGTGATTAATCCTTGCTCTGTTTTTCAACGGACGAACAAACGATCAGTATCAACTGTTATGAGCTGAACTATTTATGTCAAAATGATTGTTAAATCAAATTTGACTGTCCAAGCTCTGATACCAATTGATGGATCTGAGTTTCTTTTTGATTGTATTTTCGTTTGAAATTAAGATGGAAATGAAAGAGTTGTGCAGCGGAATTAAGATGAAAACAAACTTTGCATACAATCAAACAGGAGTAATACTTTTAATCAAACATCTTTACACAATGAACCGAATGATTGAATTTGTTTCAACAACGATTACAATGATTGATGTAAGAATGCAAACTCCCCCTCAGCCAGAGCTTAGTAGTTTGTTCGTGCAAAGAAGACGATGTGGTGAAAGAGCTAATAGAACAGTACAAAGTACTGAACTATTTATAGGCACTTGCAAACCACTGAGCATCTTAGCTGACGTCACCATGAAAGTGACATCTAACCTCCTAACAAACTCTAACCTCTAATCTATACAAACACTGATGTAGTAACTACTGCTATTACAATCTATTACATGAAAGACACTTAAACAGCTGCTGCATCCTTCCACTGCTGTGAATCCAGTAGTGCTTGTCCGGATCAACAGTACTTGACTCAAGGCAGAAGATTGAGTCAGCAGAACTTTGGTCTTCCATCAGTCTTTAACATTTGGCAGTAGATGCAAGGCAGCAGTTGTGGATCAGCACTTGGTAAGATCAGTAGATAGGAGGTCAGCAGATACAAAGCCACTTTCAAGGGGAGAGATTTGCATGAACTATCTGTAAACGTCTGCTTATTCTTGGATCCACTGCTCTGATCCAGTTTTGGCTTTAATTATCTGTTCCTCTGATAGGGTTCAATCCCAACAGTCAAAAGTTTTCACTTTTATATTGACGCGTGCGTCTTTCATGTGTAAGGCCTCGAGGGCTGTTACTTTCAGCTAGTATCCATTATCTTTATTTGATTATTTAATTTGGCGGTTAGACTTGTTAGTCACCGGTTACCTTATAACCCATCACCCGGGTTTACTATATTGTCGTCTTTGGCCTTTTACGTGTTTATGATTTCATATCTTGCAACTTACGTTATAACGTGGTTATATTCTATATCACCCTTGTGACCGTGATCACATCACGTCATGTTTAAGTTTATGCCGTCTTTTCTTATTGAAAATCTTTCTTTCGAATGCATTGCCTTGCACCTATCGATGTTAAGATCTAATATCTTTGATGTTAATCATTTTCCGAATTCGTCTCATAATATTCATAATTGTTAGAACGTTATTTCTAACTAAAACTGAATTTTATTTTAATGTTTCTCTCTTTAACTATGTCAATTACTCATATTAAGGAAATTGACAACCCATAATTTATTTTTTTCCGTTCTCGTTTTACGCGGGGAATCGTAACAAGTTCCCTCACCTTACACAATTGACCCGTAGGTTCCTTCACTTAACCTCGTAGGCTATTTTCTTAGGCTTTCACCTCTTTAAGACGAGGCCCTTATGATCCCTTTGCTTCTATTCATGACCCGTAGGTCATTTTGGCCCCGTAGACCTTTACACTAATTAATATCCCGTAGGTTATGATGATCCCGTAGATCATCTTTTATTCTAGTCTTTATTCCATTGTCTATTAATACATATATAGCTTTAAAGCATCCTTTGTTATGTTTGGAATCATTAAATTTTTTTTTTGAACTTTAGTTGACCTTGACCGTAGTCTAAGGTTTCATTTGTTTACTTTCGGACTATCCTTTCCGACTTTACGACTTCTAGCGTCATTTACACGTCGATTTGTCTTACGCTTACCATTACCCGGTTCATACTTATACTCCTTTACAACCCATTACCCGGGTCCTTCTATCTTATTATTTTTAGCTTTCCGGTTTCACCGGTTTGCGTTTTCCTATTATATTAAGCGTTATTCCTTAATTGACTCGTTTGACTCATTTTGGGTGAATTTTCATCACTTATGAATGTCAAACTTCATTCTTTATTTGACCCGTCCAACTTTGAAATGGTTGAACGTAATTACCAAAAGTTATGTTTGCGAAAATTCTTGTCATCTTTTAATCATGACTCATATTCCGAGTCTTTTGACTTTCTATTTCGCGTTCCTGTTTCTCAGTCTATGCATGCGTTTAAATCCTTACCCACCAACCGGGTGTTTTACCGAAGTCGTTATTATTGCAACCCTTACGGTATGCATTATGGCTTCGTTTCGCATTTATATTCCTACTTTGTTCTCAAATTTTGGTGTTTTACAAAATCGGCCCGTTAGGAGTCATATTTGCATTCTCCGGGTTCGAGTGTAAGCACACCCCTCCCAATTGCATATCTTAATTATTTTACATGTTTCTTTGTCCCTTCCCTCGGGGTCATTATCCTAATATAATACGCTTCCGTCACTCGGCTGTGCGTTTACATTATGATCAAATATTCTGCTTATCTGATTCATTTGGGTACTTTTTAATTTGTCCCTTTAACCTCGTCCTTACTACATCGGATGTAAACGTGTCCGCTATAAGAAGTTCATGGAATCATATGCCACTACTTACTTGGCCAGAGTAAGCGATTAACACATGACACGCATGACCTTTTTATAGTTTTCACATCACGCCCTATGTAAGTAACGCCTCTATTTAGTTTTCTTGGAAATAATATCCTGGATAGGTATTCTATTCAGGTTTTCCAAGTTTCTAACTTACATATGCAACAATCAGTCTCTACATGTTTGTTGCATATTGTTATTTGTGCGATTATATTTAAAAGCACGCACCTGGTAATGCTTGCCCCGACGGGCGTTTCTTGCCTTTAACTTTGTTCGCGGTCGTTACGCGATTTAGTCCTTGGTGAGCATGCTCCTCTTGTCATACTTCGGACCGTTCTTCTATCATATCCGTAATTTGTTAAGCTCTCGCTATCCTCATATGCGAGTGTCCTTCAACTCAAACATATACAACAGTTAATAATTTCAACATTAAAGGATGCCCTTATTATAATGCAAGGCTTTTCTACTATACGCATCAACGCGTGTAATTTCGTTGACTATATCTATTCTATATCGATTTTATTGGTGTAACGTGTATTACACGATAACCATATGTGTTGTTCTCAACACTTTAATCATATTAAACCATTGATATACATGTACTTACCGGATTTGCGATCAAGCCTCGAACCGAACACCAATCTTTATCAAGAGCGTAAGGTTTAAGTCCAAGCATAGCTTTCCCGCCATACTTGAATCTCTTAAACCAAGGCTCTGATACCAACTTGTAACACCCGACTTAATAAATCAAGATTTTATTAATAAAATACACATTTAAATGCTAATAAAATGTGACTTTACAAAAACTTTTCATACTAACATTTCCACATGTTAACAACATTTCAAAAATACAACTTAATGTAATTGGATTCGTCGTTTTAAAGATACGATGAAACGCCGCGTGGAAGCTTGTATTTTATCGTGTTCGGTTCCTCATCGAGCTTGATCTTCATCCGGGCACTCTTGGCGATCACATATAATCAAAACCAACTTAAAAGTTAGTTTTGATAGTCAAATATTAAGTTCAAACAAGTACAGGGGTTAAAAGGATAAAATTTAAAAATTTTCCGAAGTTAGGGGGTGTCGCGTGACGCCAAGGGCCTAGGCGTCACGCCTAGCCCTTGTTTTCACAGACTGTTGCCTTCAGTTGTTGCTGTACATTCCCAGCATGACCCGATTTCACGGAAACGAGCATAACTCTCTCGTTTTTAATCCGTTTTACACGATTCTTTTTCCTACGCGTCCGTAATTTAATTCTCCATCATATGGAGTGAAAATCCAACATCCAACATGATAAATTTTGAGACTTCTAAGCCTTCAACTCGTTACCCTTTTACCGAATTTTAACTCGTTTATGCATTTTATCAAACAAACATATTTGTTTGACCCCCATTTCTCATGAACCCTTTAATTCCAATATTACCTATCATATTAGGTTCCAATTACGGATTTCTACGCATTATTGACTCGTTTTTACTTAAAATCTTATTTTGACCCGTTAAGGGTATTTATGTCCTTTTAGGCATAAATCTCGCTCATTTACTTTTAGCACCAAAATTTTCACATTAGTTTTTCAAATGGTCTTCCACCACAATTATATTTGTGGTGGATTTAATGTAGTAAACTATTTATGTCACATTTTACATCTCGGTTTGTCATTTTACGAAAAGACCCATTCTTAGGCATTTAACCCACAAAGGTTAATGCCTATAACCTTGATGCTTATCTAAGGATTACCTGATTATAATACGTGATTCCCAAACCACCCATAAAGGTCGTTTGCCTGATTTACCCAGCAAGGGCATATTTATCAATAGTAGTCCCTCATTTACGATGAAGGACTTTCACTACAAAAATGATCAACATCGCACATTTAAACTATAATCTTATTGATATGTACCTGGCTCGGGTCAAAAAATAGACCCGATTATACCTGGCTTTTATTATCACATATTCTATGGCGACGCAATTGTCCGAATCGCTAATCGCTCCTGTTAACACAAGACTTGACAACCACATTAGTCGATAATGTCAAATGGTGTTATCACCACCAATTGACCCATTTGGACTATATACACAACGTTATCTATTTAAATCAAAAACATGGTTTTTGATGTCCAATTCATACCTCCATCCCATCCCGGATTATATTACCAAATCCTTTATTTCTTAAACTTTTTTCTTACAAATTCAACCCATTTCGGCTTACGCCATGGGCACGCTTTTAACCTTAATTACATTAGTCGACTCTTGACTAATTTCCATTTTCACCATTTTTCCTCATCATTAGATTACACCTCATGGTAATCTTAACAAAATCCTTATTTCAATATTATCGTTATCCCGATTATTTTGTATAGAATAAACGAGTAATCTACATAAGTGCGAAAATTACACTTACCTCTCATCCGGTTTACGCCTTTCTTCACGTGCTTGATTCGTTTATCCGCTTCTTTCTCAAGCCCCCACCTAGCTCGTTAAGCGTCAGACTATTGCCAACATTTACAAGGTGGTTAGACTAGTCATTTAAAAATCACGACGATTCCACCTTACTTATTCTCTATGTCGAAGCTACTATTCGACTTCAAGATTAGTTAACTTAGTTTATTAAAGTTAACTACTTTCAATCACATGATTTACAACATTAAATTCAAATCAACATGATGATTAGAACTCTTCTTGTTTCATATTTCATTTAACTAGCCATATTATTCAATTACGCGTTTCGTTCTAAATTTCAATATTTAGCTTTCTCTTAGGCATTATATCAAACACCTAGTGAGCATTCTTTTATAAAATTTAACAATCAAACTTATGGCTACCTATCTTGCCAATTTCAACTTCTTTTACTAGATAATCATCAAATTCATGGTTAAATGTCAAGATTAACTTCATAGAGTTCAAATAAAACTAGTTTGACAATCATGATTCTAGTGTTCATCATGTTTCTACAAAACCCATTAAACACCCATAATGGATGATCATGAACTTTATAATTTCAACCTTAATTCAACTAGTTATTGACTAGGGTTTACTCCTAGACATAATTTCATCCTAAATTCATCCAAACTTCAATCATGCAAGCCAAATTTTTGATTTCAAGTTTTCATCTATAACTCAAGATGTAATCAAGAGATGAAATTCAACATACCTTGTGATCCCTTCACTTAGGTGATCACTAATTTGAGCTCGGTTTTTTTTTTTATCTAGTCTTGATTTGCCCTTGGATTTTGATGGATTTAGTGAGTTTTGGGTTTTGAGAAGGAACCCTTCTCCTGACTTGTGAAATCGTCGACCAAACACACACATATGTGTGTTTTGGTGTTTATTTGTTTTAATTAAAAACATCTTTCCATTTTGCCTCTTTTAGTCCCTCTAGTTCCATAGTTTATAAAAAGGGTTATCTATTTCATGTTTCTTTTATTGTTTTTACAACACTTAACTAATTAGGTTGATATTCCTAGTTACTTAGTGGGTTCGGGGAAGTCATAACCCGTTTTATTTTTAAATCCCGTTAACTCGGGCCTCTTATTATCTTTATTTCCTCAAAAGCTTTTATTTTCTTTTTATTTTCATGGAATCTCTTATTTGTTTTTAATTAATATTAAGATTATTTATTTGAATCCTAATATTTACCGGGTTACTTTCACTACTAACGGCATTTTACCCGTGTATTAGTATTGACGTGGTTTGATTACCAAACCCGTTTTTGGGGTGTTACAGTTTATGATTTCATATCTTGCAACTTACGTTATAACGTGGTTATATTCTGTATCACCTTGTGACCGTGATCACATCACGTCACGTTTAAGTTTATGTCGTCTTTTCTTATTGAAAATCTTTCTTTCGAATGCATTGCCTTGCACCTATCGGTGTTAAGATCTAAATTCGTTGATATTAATCATTTTCTGAATTCGTCTCATAATATTCATATTTGTTAGAACGTTATTTCTTACTAAAACTGAATTTTAGTTTAACGTTTCTCTCTTTAACTATGTCAATTACTCATATCAAGGAAATTGACAACCCATAATTTATTGTTTTCCGTTCTCGTTTGACGCGGGGAATCGTAACAAGTTCCCTCACCTTACACTATTGTCCCGTTGGTTCCTTCACTTAACCTCGTAGGCTATTACTTTAGATTTTCACCTTTTTGACCTTATTAAGGTGAGACCCCAACAATTCGTTTCCTTCTATTTGTGACCCGAAGGTCTTTTTGGTCCCGTAGACCTTAGCATTATTTATAATATCATAAGTTGTGATGATCCTGAAAATCATCTTTTATCCTAGTCATTATTCAACTGTGTATATATATATTTACGGTGTCAAGGTACCATTTTTATCTTTCAAATCTTTTATTTTCGCTTTTGCATTTCGTTTTACCTTGACCGTAGTCTAAGGCTACATTTCTTTCTTTCGAATTATCTTTCCGACTTCTTGACTTCTAATGTCAATTATACGTCGGTTTGCCCTACACTTACCATTACCCGGTTCTTACCTATACTTTTTTACGTCCCATTACCCGGGTTCTTTATTTTTAATGTTTTTAACGCCTATAACTCCTTTACATAGGTTTATTAATATTTCACACTTTTATTTATTCGATTCGCGCTTACTTACTTTAGCAAGTGTCATTCTTTATTAAATTTGTTTGACTTGTTCGTGTGAAAATTCATCACTTATGAATGTCAAACTTCAGTCTTTGTTCGACCCGTTCAGATTTGAAATAGTTGAACGTAATTTATCAAAATTTCTATTTGCAGTATCTTATCGTCCTTTAGTCATGACCCAAAACCCGAGTCTTTTGACTTTCCATACGCGTTCCTGTTTCTCAATCTACGCATGCGTTTAATTCCTTACCCATCAACCGGGTGTTTTACCGAAATCGTTATCATTGCACCCCCTTCTGGTATGCATTAAGACTTTGTTTCGATTTACTTGGTCATCTTAGCGAAATCCATCGCTTTTATTCGACCATGTCTTTTATTCTTTACGTGACCACCATTGGCGGCCTCATTAATTATGAGTGACGATTATCATCATTATCCTTGCTTTACTACGACTAAAGTTAACAACCTTGATTATCTTTTTCGTGTGGGCAACACCTTTGTTTTTATGACCCGGCGGTCATCTATACTTTGGTTTTACTTGCCCGTTTTGTTCACCATGGCCCTTTCGTCCAAGATGACTTATTTTCGTGACTTTTCTTTTGATCATTCATTTATATCATCATTTACATTAATCCTTGTCCCTTCTATCGGACTCATTATCCTAATGTAATACGCTTCCATCACCCGGCTGTGCGTTTACATTATTTTCAACTATTTTGTTCATTTGTTTCATTTGGGTACTTTTTAATTTGTCCCATTCACCCCGTCCTTACTACATCGGATGTAAATGTGTCCGCTATAAGAAGTTCATGGTATCATATGCCACTACTTACTTGGCCAGAGTAAGCGATTAACACATGACACGCATGACCTTTTTATAGTTTTCACATCACGCTGTATGTAAGTAATGCCTCTATTTGTTTCTCTTGGAAACAATATCCCGAATACATTTTCTATTCGGGTTTTTTCCCAAGTTTTTTTTTCTACATATGTAACTTTCAATTTCTACATATTTGTTGCATATTACTATTTGTGCAATTATATTTAAAATGTGCACCTGGTAATGCTTGCCCTAACGGGCTTCTCTTGCCATTAGCCTTGTTCGTGACCGCTACGCGATTTAGGTCCTTGATGAGCATACACTTTGGACCGTTCCTCTGTCAAATCTGCGATTTGTTAAACTCTCGCTATCTTCATATGCGAGTGTCCTTCAACTAAAACATATACAACAGTTAGTAGTTTCGACATTAAGGGATGCCTGTATTATAATACAAGGCTTTTCTACTATACGCATCAACGTGTGTAATTTCGTTGACTAAATTTATTCTATATCGTTTTTATTGGTGTGTAACGTGTATTACACGATAACCATATGTGTTGTTCTCAACACTTTAATCATACTAAACCATTGATATACATGTACTTACCGGATTTGCGATCAAGCCTCGAACCGAACACATTTGTCAACAACCTTGAGCTCTGATTACCAACTTGTAACACCCTTATTATTATTTAACGGTTTTCGTATAGATTACGAAAATAAACGGGTAGTTATGATTTCAAATACATTGAAAATACGGGTTCATTAAACGTTTTACAGAATTAAAACGTTACAACATATTATGTGTGAGTTCGTCATTTTACATAACAACGATACATAGTGCGGAAGCTTATTTCTTGATCATGCTCGGTTCTTCGTTGTGCTTGATCGTCCTCCGGTGCTAAATTATACCTGAAACTCATAAAACATGAGTTGGATTAGTCATACGTAACTTAAAACGTATTTAAACGAGTCCGGTAAGCGAAACTGGTTAAAATAAAAAAATTTCGCGAAACTGACACATGCTCGCGTAGCGCTACGGCATGCTCGAGCTACACTAGCACTTGTTTTCGACAGAATGTTATTTGCTGGTGCTGCAGATTCCCAGCATGACCCAATTTCACGGAAACGAGCATAACTCTCTCGTTTTAAATCCGTTTTATGCGATTCTTTTTCCTAAGTGTCCGTAATTTAATTCTCCATCATATGGAGTTAAAATCCAACATCCAACATAATAAATTTTGAGACTTCTAAGCCTTCGACTCGTTACCTTTTTACCGAATTTTAACCCGTTTATGCATTTTATCAAACAAACATATTTGTTTGATGCTTATATCACATACACTTCTTCAAATTAATGTTACCTAACATATTAGGTTCTAATCATAGGTTTATTACACAATGTAAACCCGTTTTCGCTCGTATGATTATTTTGACCCGTTAAGGGTATTTTAAGCACTTTAAAGCTTGAAATCGCTTTCATTCATTTCTAGTATCTTATTCCTACATTTCTTATCAAGTAATCTTCAACTACAACTATATGTGTGTTGGATTTAATGTGGATATCTATATGTTCCGAGTTTTACCCCTCGGATTATTATTTTACGGCAAGACTCGAATAGAGCCATTTGACCCAAGATTTACATCTTTCAACTTCTATACTTATTCTAAGTATTTATCTAATCATGAAATTCGTTTCCAAACAACCTTTAAGGGTTGTTTGTTCAACTTAGCCTACAAGGGCATTTTGGTCGATTTTGGTCCTTCTTTTACTACGAAGGACTCTCACCAATTATTCAACCAAAATAGCACTTTTAACTACAACATAATTATGCGTACCTGGCTCGGATCAACATATTGACCCGTTTTAATACCTTTTGCTATTAATATCTAGATAATAGCAATGCTAACCATGTGTTAATTCGTGTGATCACAAAACTCAACAAGCAATCATCAAATATTATTGACAAATGGTGTTAACAACACCATTTGACACGTTTAATCGAAATGATCAATTGTCATTATAAGATGGCACTTAATTACCATTTCACCCCCCTTTAACCTATCCAGGTTTACTTTTTGAAATCATCCAACTTGAAAGTCGTTTCCTGTTTTATTTGACCCATTATGACTTATGCCAAATGGTGTCGTTTTAAATCCCTTTATCTATTCGTTAACCCATGTCTGGATTACCATTTCACCATTTTCACTTGTTCCGACTAGCATTATTTCGCGCCGGAATATCATGTTTCATTTACTTAATATAAATCGTATTCCATGCTCACAAATAAGCATTTTGTAATAAAAGTAAAAAGGGCGTAAGCTTAACTTACCTTGCATCCAAATTACGCTTTTCCTTTCCTAAGAGGGTTAGATTAGTCATTATCTTCCTAAGCTTAACTTACCTTGATTCGTTTGACCCGCTCTCTCATAAAGCTTCCACCTAGCTCGTTAGGCGTCAAACTATCATCATAATTCATAAGAGGGTTAGATTAGTCATTATCAATTATGACTACTCCATCTAACGGGTCTTATGTCGACTTTATCACTCGATTAAATCATCGGTTAGTTTGACTTCCTAAATGTCAATTGATCTATCAACATATTCAAATGCACACTTCCCATGGAATTTCAACATTTTAGCTTCATTTAGACATTTTAACAAACACCTAGTGGGCATAATTTCACTAAATCAAAAATCAAGTTTCATGACTAACTATTTAGCCAAGATTAAACAATTCCTGCAAGTTTAATATATCTAGTATGCATAATAACATCTAGATTCACCTCATGTAAATAAATAACACTCAATTTATAATCTAATTTCTAGTGTTCTTCATCATTCTACAACACCCATTCAACACACATATAGGTGATCACCAAATCATTCAAGTCATAGCATCATATGTATGATTTTCACTTAGGGTTTAGTTCCTAAGCATGTGTACATCACTAACTCAGCCATAGCTCCTCTAATCCTTACATAATTCGCGAATTATGATGCTAACTCAAATTTTGCAACATCACGAATCATCAAATTTTTACATACCTTGTGATCCCCATGACTTGGTGATCGTTTTTATGTGATCATGCATCGATTTAGGACTGAAGTCGACCTTCAATTTGATGCTTTTTGGCACTTTAGGGTTTCACCCTTCTTGGTCGCTCCTGATTATCGATCCACACACACACCTTGTGTGTGTGGTGTGTTTTTTTTATTAATTAGAACTTGTTTCCTTTTCAACGGTTTTGGTCCCTCAAGTTTAGATTTTAATTATTAGGGACTAGAACTCCATATTTTATTTACTTATTTTCACCTTGTTAACTAGGTTAATTACTCCTGGTTAACTTGATGGGTTCGGGAAGCTATAACCCGTTATATTTTAAGTCTCGTTAACTCAGGCTCTTATAAACTTAATTCCTTAAAACTTTGATTCGTTTTTATTTAATATCATGATTTCTTATTTAAATCCAAATATTTACCGGGTTATTTTTACTACTAACGGTACGTTACCCGTCTTTTGGTATTAACAGAGTTTGATTACCAAACCCGTTTTCGGGGTGTTACAAACGACCAAGACGCACGCACTCCTAGTTTTCTTCCATATCTCGGTGATTTCGGTACGTTTTACACTAGATTCTTGTACATCTTTGATCTATACACTATTCTCTACGAGATTCTCCTTTGAAATCTCACTTTTCACCGTGAAATCTTTGAGATTTGAGCTCTTGAGGGTGACGTCATCATGGCAGTTTGAACAAACTGTTGAGTGACGTCATTCCATTCAAGATCTAGCTCAGATCTAAGGAATTTCATGCGTTTCACACCAAATTGTTAGTGCATGCATCTGTCGACATCGTCTTGTATCGTGTCTTAGACCAGATTGTATAGATCAGGGCTTATCGTATGTGAAAATAGAAAGATTTAGGGTGTTTAGAAGCTGATTCCGCTCGAACATGTATATGTAAGTGATTCCGCCCGAAATCACAAAGATCTGATTTCGCTCCTGAGGTCATGTGTCTTTACGAGCGGAATCAGGATCCTATAAAAAGGTGTCCATGAGCGAAATCAGTAGTTGAGTCCTTGTACATCATACCGAAGTGTTGCCGGTGTGAGATTTGATTGTAAATAACGTCTAATCAATACAATCAGTAGTTAAAGTGAAGAATTAGTTGTTTCTACGTCGGTTACTTGTTTTCCGCACCTGTAACTGATCAAAACTCCTATGAACGACTCGTTCGGGTCACATACACGATCCTACAAGTGGTATCAGAGCTCAGGAGGAGGAGTTCTGCAGAGATTAGCTGGATTTCATCGAAATTTCTTGTTTCTACACTTTCTTTCTTCATCAGAACGAGATTTAACGGTCAAAACTGGTTCAAATTTTCTCAGATTGTATAAAATTGGACATTAACAAACCCTTGAAAGTTTCACAGCTAAAATCGGCTTAAAAATGAACAAAATTGGACTCCGAGTTGATTCCGCTCGTACGGATGTTGTCTGATTTCGCTCCAAAACTTGTTGTTGATTTCGCTCCTAGCTGCCAAAATGTTGATTTCGCTCCAAAAGTATTGCTGATTTCGCTCCAGGGTATCATTCCTTGAGATTCCGCTCCAAAATTGGTTGTGATTCTGCTCCAAGTCAACAAGCCAGAGATTCCGCTCCAAAGTATTATCTGATTTCGCTCCAGAGATATAAGTTTCTGATTTCGCTCCTGTGTGTTTTCAGATTCCGCTCCAAAGTTACTAAGCTTCTGATTTCGCTTCAAACTACCAAACTTCTGATTTTGCTCCAGGGTGCATTGTGATTTCGCTCTAGATTGTTAGTAGTGATTTCGCTCTAAACATCATTTAGTGATTTCGTTCCAAAGGTTGTTTGCTATTTCGCTCGAAAGCTACTGTTTTGAAATACGTGCTATTGAAAAATGGATAACGATTTCTACAACGCTTTTGCTACTCCGACTACCCCGGCTTCCATTGCTCAGAACATGAATTTGGAAAACGAGACAGGAACATTACAAAAGCCCCCGAAACTGATGAGTATCGAAGAGTACTATGGATGGAAAGATAGATTTGAAAACTGGGTTCAGGCAAACCATCTTAGGTCATGGGAATGTATTCTGAAGAAGTATGTTTTACCTCGTACTGATTTGCAAGTTGTGAAAACAATTTTTGAGTTTAGCGATCAAGAACGAGATATGTATCGTGCTGAAAAGATGATGATTAGTTTATTACAGCAGGCAATCAAAGAAGAAATTTTCATTCTGCTTCAGCATGATAAAACTTCAAAGTCAATCTGGGATGCTTTACGTGTTACGTTTGAGGGTAGTGAGAACATGATTAAGAGCAAGAAGGCGTTGTTCAAGAAAGAGTTTGATTTGTTCAGTAGTTTACCGGGAGAAGACACGAAGAAGCTGATTGAACGTTACTGCCACTTGGTGCGATCTATGCCGATGATTGGTATAACCAAAGATCCTGATGAGTGGGTAGACAAGTTAGCGGACGCTTTACCGCAGAAAGAGTGGGGAACTTACTTGATGATTCTGAAAAATACTGGGGTTTATGATGGATTAACGATTTCTCAGTTCATTGAGAAAATTGAAAGTCAGGATTTGGAACAGCAAAAGATTGCGAGGATGAATAGTTCGAGTGGTCAACAGGATATAAAAATGTACTACAAAGGCAGTGTTCCAGAAGTTAAAAGAAGCCCGAAAATCCAAACTGCGTTTAGTACTGGAGATTCATCTGAAAAAGTTGATCAAAGTTCTAAAAGTAGCAGTGGTTTCTCTTCATACCCGAGTGTTAATCCAAAGAGCACAACTTCAAGTTTCAGTTCTCAAAGCACAAAGACAGGAAATGGTTATGTGATACAATGCAACATTGCCTTGAATCTTCCAGATGGTCAAAGTTTTTCTGAAGAGATTGCGAAAGATCATATGGCTTTACTTGGTTCCGTGCTACTCTCTTATGAAGGTTTGGTTGCAGGACTGATCGGGAATCCTATGCTCACAAAGGAGGATTACGATCAGATAGACGCCGAAGAAATGGAACTAATGGACATCAAATGGTGTCTAGCTAGTGTCCTTAGAAGAGCTGAAAAGTTCAAACTGATTACCGGAAGAAATGACTTTCTTGATGCACATGTCTCTACTTTAGGTTTTGATAAATCTAAAGTTACTTGTTTTCGATGCAGGGAGAAAGGTCATTTCAAGAGAGAATGCAAGAACCGAGAAGCAAGTGATGTGAAGAATCCATTCGGAAAAGATGACTACTACCGGAAAGCCATATATCAGCAAGTTGGTCAGCAACAACAGCAAGAACCACAGGCGGCTCATGGTAGAAAAGTGATCAAGGATTCAAAAAGAGCATGTCTAGGGAATCAAGAGAACTTTAACTGGAATTTTCAAGATGATGAAAAATTGCCTGAAGGATTTAGCTGGGATATGTTTGTGAATGATAAAGGAGATTTCAAAGCATTCATTGCTAAAAATTTGAAAGAACCAGATATGTTTACCACATGGATGAAGTCTATTGGTGAGACTGTGAAGAATGTGGAGAAAGAGTCTATTGCATCTGAAGAAAGCTTACAGAGCTTAGATGAAAGTTCACAAAGTGATGAAACTTCAGAAAAGGAAGCTGTTTTTGATCAAACACCAGTTGATTCTAGTTCTTCGGATGATAATACTGAAAAGTCAATTGAGTTTGATAAATCACCAACTGATGACAGCAGTAGTGATGATGAAGAAGAACGACATATTAATGTTGCTAAATCTCATCTATCTCCTGAAAGTTTTCATTTTTATTTTGCAGATCGCTTGGAGAAGCTGAAAGAGAAACAAGCTGCAAAAGAACAAATGAAACAAAAGTCTGAAAGTGGTGATCAAACAAAGGAAGCTGTTCAGAATGAAGAAGTAAAAAGTGTTGCTGAGGAAATTGCTGAATCAGAAAAGATACATGAAGATGAGAAAGTGATTGAAGTAGAAAAGATTGTGGAAGTCATCAAGCCTTGCACAAAGTGTTTGGAATCTTGCAAAGAATGTGCAGCAAAAGATGAAAAACTGGCTGAGCTTGAGAAGATGAAAGAGCAATTAGTGTTCAATCTAAATTACGTGAAAGAATCTTATGATGTTTTGAACATAACAGTAACTGGTCTTCAAAAGACAAACTCTGAAAGAGAAAATGCTTTGACGATGATGAATGCAACATTGATGACGAAACAGAAAGCTATTAACTTTTACATCAAAGAAAGTGCAAAGTGGAAGCAAGTGTTGGAGATAGAGAGAATTGAAAATGAGAGAATCAGACGTTTATTACAAAGTTATTCTACTTCTGATTATCTTATTGATAGAATTTATCCGACTGTTGCAGGTATGAAAGCTTTTCAAGATGAGAAGCAAAAGAAAAAGGATACTGGTAAGAAACCGACTGCTAGCTATAACGGCTGTATGTTGGTGTGATTACCATTGTCTCAATACGTACCAAGCCGTCACGTTAAACTCAGAAACTTTACAAAGTTATCAACGGGACAAGGGCAACTCGATCGAATGGCAATCCGATCGGATAGATCGAACTGCCATCCGATTAAGTGGCACTTGCCTCGTAACCTTAAATACTTCGAGACCTTGAATCCTTGATCATCGAATGACAATCCAATCGGATAGCCATCCGATCGAACTGCCATCCGATCGAGGTAACAATGTGTTTATGGAACCCTTCAACACTTGGAAACTTTTCAGAAACTTGGTAATCAATTTGAAATCTCAACAGTGGAATCGAATGACCATTCGATCGAATGGCCATCCGTATGGATGACCATCCGATCGGATGGCATTCTGTCCACCACACAATAGTCGCCCAATCGAATGGCAATTCGATCGGATAGCCATCCGATCGAACAGCCATCCGATCAAGATGACTGATCTGACACTTGGTTTGAATCTCGTTATTCTGCCCGACTCTTAACTATTGTAATCTAATCAGGCTAAACCTAAAGAGCTCCCTTTGATCCAATAACAGTTAATCTGTTAAGCAATCACTGTGACTATACTCGATCCCTTTTTGTTTTAAAGTTTGGGATGCAACATGTATTCTATTAAGGCTAAATTTCACTTTTCGTCCTTTATGTTTCAGGGTTTTTGCAGGCGCTGTCCTTTAAGTTTAAAAATTACACTCTATGTCCTTTATGTTTGCAACCTGTTACAGGCGGTGTCCTTTCTCATCAACCCAGTTGTCTTTTTTATGTTAAAATCCCTATTTGTAAAACTCTTTAACAGCAGGGACCATATGTGCAATACCCAAATTCTGTTGGACCAATTTTAAAGAGCATCAACATCTCCTCCTCCCCTGTTACACCCACCACCATCGTAACCTTACAAAACCCTAAACACCCTCATTCCTTCACTGCGCACCAGACCTTCACTATCTTATCTCTGTCTTCCTCACCTCTCCGATCGCCGGAGACGTCTTACCGGCATCAAACCGGCGCTGGTTTTCCGGCCCGACACACCCCCACACAACCACCATCCTTTTACACCCACACTACCCCGTTCTCTCCCTCTCGATTGAACCATCGTAACCTTAACAGCAGCAGGCGGGTCAATCTCTTATAACAACTGTTTTTAGGGTTTCTTTATGGATTCAGATCTTCACCAACAACAGCAAGCAGGTCAATCGGGTCAATCAACCATGAATTCGGGTTTAACCCGATACCAATCCGCACCCAGTTCATATTTCTCAAGTTTGATCAACAGTGGAGTTTATGGAGATGATGATAGCGACCCGAATCTTATGAACCAAATTGGGGGTTTTGAAAATTGGTTGATTGATTTCAAAAAGAAAGAACAAGATGGATTTATTCGGTTTCACGAGTTTTATTCCAGTTTCAGTAGTTTTTGTTCCCGATCTAGAACGTAATCAGTTTAATTTTGCTTGCTTGATCTCATTTTAGGGTTGTAGTGTTGTTAGATGGCTTCATTTGTTGAGGACACTGATGAAGATTTTTTTGATAAATTGGTGAATGATGATGATGATAATTACAAACCGACTGCGTTATCCGAGAGTAATGTTGTTGCTGTTAAAGGATTTGGTAATTTGAGTATTAGTGATCTGAGATCTGGAGTTGAAGATCTGGATAAATCTGATTTATTCGTGCTTTGTATGTTTTGATTTATCTCGGTACTGCTTTCGATCTACTTCCTAGATCTGAACTCTGATCTTGTAGAACTAAAAGATGTTACTGATTTATAGAATTAATTTTGATAAAGGATTTAACTATGGATTAAGAGGATCTGAAATTGTATTTTATAATGCAAGTTTGTTCTCTCTAATCTGAAAAATGCAATTTTATAAAGGTTTTACATAAAAGGTCCCTCATGTAAGAAGTTTTACAAAGAGGGATTTTAACATTAAAAGTTAACTGGGTTGATGAGAAAGGACACCGCCTGTAACAGGTTGAAAACATAAAGGACATAGAGTGTAATTTTTAAACTTAAAGGACAGCGCCTGCAGAAACCCTGAAACATAAAGGACGAAAAATGCAATTTAGCCTTCTATTAAACTATGATACCTGAATTTTTGGAATCTAAACTTTATCCTATGTGTATGTGAATCTTGTGATTCTTGATTCTTAATTCTTTGTGCTATGTGGACGTTTAATCCAGAGTGTGTAGTTCCGACTTAACAACAGTAGCGCTATAGAAGATGCACCTTCCCATTATTCTCGAGGGTATTGTTAGGAGGATTCTAGTTTTCCTTGAGACTTGGGAAAACACTAAAGCATCGAGATATGATGTGTGCTAAACAGACTATAAAAATAAACTAAATTAGACTCTCTATTCTAGACACTATAAAGCTTTAATTCTAGACTCGACCTAAACCACACAATCGGCAAGTGTACCGATCAATGTAGTATAAACTAGGAAGTCCGGATATCGAACCACAGGACTCTATGTATCACGTAAACTAGACTCTAATAGACACTGACGTACGCGACTTAACTTGTTTAATTGTTCTGGGGTGGGGGGGGTGGGGGGGGGTTACTGAAAACTAAGGAAATCTATATTAGACTACTAAATTAAACTAGAAACTAGACTAAAACGAATGATGACTGAGAACTTTTCTTATATGAGAACAGGACCACCTAGACAAGAATCCTGGATTGTTTTTAAGAGATTACCGATTAAGTTAAATGCACAAGTTATGGAACCGGGATCTTAAAGTACTAAACCTATTAAGAACCAACGAGGCCCCTCGACCCTTCTCAAGGAGAAACCTGTGGCACTACCTAGGCCGTTAATCCTACCGGTTATTAGACTTCTTCCCAGTTGTCTAATTATTGTGTAAGTACCCTAATGTTGACCTATTCTTTCCCAATCCTAGATCTAGGGTAGTTTGAAGTAATTAGTTTGACTTGATAGACTAATAAGACCGACAGGTAAACCAAGACATAACCTTTCCCAAGGCCTATCTAAAGCAATTCGCCGGGTAAGACCTACCAATAGCCCCTCACTTCCCAGGTATTAGGACTAGTAGAACACTAAGACTTAGTAAATTATTACCAATTACTTCTAAGGATTATTGCGCAATTCTCCCTAAAGAGTGAAGGTTTTCTAACGTGATATAGACACTCACCGAAACCCTAAACCCTAATATGACTCTATGTTGTGATAAAGACCGTCACTAAGAATCATACGAAGCAAATAATAACAATAAACCAACTCAAAGCATGCATACACATCAAACCATTAAATCAAACCTCTTACTAAACACAATCACCCATAACAATCATGCAAATAACGAAAACGGTAAAAATCTTTATTCAATCCATTTATCAAGTCTAGGTGGTTAAAAATTTAGCCAATCAAAGTCATGAACGAGGTTAATAAACAAGGTTCAATAACAGAATTCATTGAAGTAAAAAATAAAGAAACTAAGAAAACAAGATAATTAAATAGATAAAACCCGTTATTTTCTTGATCCCTAAGCCTCTTGCTTCAACCCAATGATTCTTGAACTCAACCCTTGCAAAATCCCACCTTCGATCGTGATGTGTGGCTTATGTTGTTGTCTTCCCTGATGTATCAGCCAATAATATTCTGTTGTGTGTCCCCCTCTTCAACCGTCTGACTTCCACCTTAATTAAAAGGGATAATTACATATATCCCCTTATTAAGATACTTAATTACATATATACCCAACCTAAAACTTATATTACATATATCCCCTCTTTCAATAAAATGACTCATATACCCTTTTAAATGATGAAACCTATCCACCATATCACGACCTTTCTCCCGGTTAAAGAATCCATATTCCAAACAAAACTAAAGCGAGAATTTATCAGCGCCAACGAATTCAACCATCTTCGTTCACAGGTGATCTAACCATCTTCGTTCACCGGAGATTCATACTATCTTCGTTGACGCCAACTTCGTACATCAGTTTCAGGTTGTAACTTTGTTCGATTTCACTTAACAAATATTTAGATTATGGATTTTAATAGCAATATGTTTAATATTCATGTTATGGATCCTTAATCCTTATTAACTAGTCGGTTCAATATTCGGAGCCGACAACACTTCACGTTTCAGTCACCACGGTTTGCTGGAAAAGAGATCTATGTTCAGTTCTCCTCTCAAACCGGTCCCGTCCCGACTGCTCACTGAAACCCGAAAGTTTCTCTGATGAAGCCGGCGATCCAGAAGAGGATTGAAGATTATCTGATGAATATGTTAGGATTTATGTGCAAACGTGCAGTGGTTATGGTTTGGTATGGGTAGATGTTTGAATGTTGGATATATCCAGTTTGTATGATTTTTGTGCAGGTATTTGATTTCAAAAGAAAACACGAAACATTAATATGTTGTTAATGTAACGTAATTATCCCTGATAATACTGAAACTTTAATTATGCATATTAATTCCAAGTTCATTAAGGGTATAATAGGAATTGACAAGTGTAATTTTAATGAAATGGGTAAATATATAATATGTAAGTTTTAGGGAGGGGAAATATGTAATACGTATACTTTAGAAAGGGGAAATATGTAATTGATTTTAAGGGTTGGGTAAATATGTAATAAATGATTTTATTAAGGGGATATATGTAAATGACCCTAATTAAAAACCCTCCAAACTTACATGTGTCTCCTCCAAAAACAAAGAGGTCTGCCGCCCAAAGAAACCCACTATTCCACAAGCCCACTTGTGCGTGAAGTAAACCCAACATGTCGGCCCAAGTGTATCCGAAAGTCAACTCCTTTATTTTTCGAATTTCCTTTGTTTTGATCGATATAAACTCTCCACAATATTATAACCACCTTTTAATAATTCTAATATATGGATGGCAGTATCTTTGGTGACTTATGCCTTTAATAATAAATAATAGTGTAGAGATAGCGGGCTCGGCTCACTCAAGAAATATGTGGCAATTTTACTTCGGTCACTGGCATTCTACTCTGGCCAACTAGCAGGTCATTTCCATATTACTCGTTTTCGCTCCATTTGCACCAGAACCTGCCAAAACGCAATATGATATAATATACTACTAAAAACTAAAAAGAATAAATAAAAACTATACTAATATTATACAATTTACACGGGACAAATATGTGTATTTTACCCCACATCAAATATCCCCACACCTAACCTTTTTTCGTCCTCGAAAAAGAATTATGCAACGGAATCAGAGACAAATAATCACTCGGGTCAAAAGTATAGGTATAATTAATTAAAACCAAGACTTGCGTTAGCCGCGATTGCGAATATACTTATCCCTTTAAACCCGAATCCAATCCTAAGCCCTTATCATGTAAATTTAATTTAAGTGCGGTCAGTCTACCTAGAGTCTCACACTAGAATCTACGGTACACCTACTCCCACCTCAAGCTTATAGGACTAAAAGAACGATCACTGGACCAATTCCTAACCGTCTTATATCAAAACCAAGAGAGTTTACAATCAACTTTTTTTTTTCTTTTTCTCTTTTTTTTTCTATTTTTGCTTTGCTTCTTTTTTTTTTCTCGTGAGTCTTGACGATGCTTTCCCTAACCAAGTGTCACACCCCGACCACGTGAGACAACGAAATGTGGCGGAAACGTCGGGGAGTGTTGTAACAGAATTATTGTTTCATAACCATGGCCTAAATAAATTCTGTTTTATTGAATAAATGAACTCATTGTTTTAATACAATCAAATAAGTACAACTATGATCTTCCAAGTTTTAAAGTTGCTAAGGCACGAGTCCGTCCTATATGTAGCATGTATCAACAATCATTGCAAAGCAGTACCTGAAACATGTGTAAAAATAGGTTGGTCAGCATAAAAATGCCTGTGAGATACATAGGTTTTGTGAAAATAACATTCATGACTTATGTTTAAGAAAATGTTTAGTCATGAACCTTGTAGTTTGCTTTGTTTTGTAAATCATTTGAAAAGCAATAAGATCAGATGATACGTATAAGTAAAATAATAGTGTATGGTTAAGTGAATAACGAAATAGAATGTGTTTGTATAAGAGAAGTTGTTTTGTAAAACAATGTCTTGTGAAAGTATGTTATTTGTATAAAATGTTATATGTCTCAAATTGAAATGATTCAAATAACGCTACAATATGTAATACCATACAAACACTTATATATAGGAAGTACCAGCGGCGTATCCACCATGCTTGTATCATATTACACACGCCTCGTTACTTAATCACTTACTCAAACCAAACCAACAATGTAAGATGTCTATGTTTAAACCAATTGCCAAATGTATTGAATAATATGTCAAAATGTTTATGTGTCCAACGTAATGTGTAACCAATGTGATTTGTATAAATAAATGTAAGATTAAACAAATAACCTTATAGTAGCATATTAAAAGTATACTTTGGATTTGTAAGTAACATATTAAACTATGTTTTGGTTTCATAAATAACATATCAAAATATGCTTTAGATGTGATAAATAACATATATGTTGGTTTTGTACAATATCACACATGGGAGTATATCAAACTATACTTTAATAGTGTGATTTGAGAATTCATTCAGACCTGGTGCATCAAAATACACCTTTGAGACTATAGAAATACCACAAAGGCAATCCCTATTTGGATGGAGCAACAAATTGGTTTCAGACATTCCATGACAATAGGAATGGGGTGTCAAATCCTATAGCATTATATCATACTAACAATCGGTCTGGTGAACATAAAATAAGTACAATTCAACATTTTATTTTATGTTCTTTGAGAAATCAATGCTTAAATCATAGATAGTCATTCAATTTGTCAATAGATAAGTAATAACATGTATAATCAATTATACTTTTGGAAAACATGAAAGTAACAGATAGGTACACATGCTTCACCCCAAAACAGTTTGGAAAACAGTAAAATAGGGGAACTATGTACTCACATGAGATTGCTCAGAAGTCCTAAGATAGCCACCAAGCAATGCTAGAGATCACAGAATATCAAACGGCCCCTAATATAGGTAACTACATTAATAAACCGGACCTAAATCGGAGGATTGGATAGAATGAGGGTTTGTAAACCAAATGAGTATGGGAACTCATGTGGTATGGTTTAATAAAGCCTACATACTAAATGAAACCTAACTTAAGTGCTTGTGACCCATTACGACCCGTTTAGGTAGCTTATGCTACTTTAACGCGTCGTTCGCGTGAAACGCGTTCGGACCGCCTAACTAGTCCTATGACAAGTAATATATGCCTTAACATGTCTAAAATAGTTGTCAAATCAGTTTAGATGTCAAAAGTTATGTTACATATGTTTAAAATGAATTTTGGCATCAAAGGGGTATTTTGGTAATTTACCTAAGGCATATAAACTACTTATCATACAACTAACTAAACGTCGTGACCATAGGGTATAACCTCGGAAGGTTATTCCCTATACTATGGTCACTTAAAGTGCTTGGTCGGATCCTAATGATCGACCAAACGGGTCGGGTTCGAAAGTATAAGCGATTGTTTAGATCGCTTACCTTACGACCCTATATAAGCACTAAACTAAAAGTGACGAGCTAAGCATGTTAAAACATGCTTAACTAAGTTTAGAAAACAGGTTTGGTATCACAACAAACAGTTGTGATACCTAAGAGTAGTTTGGTTACAAAATACGCAAGAATACGTATTCTGACCGAAACTACGGCTCGTCACTGAGCCTAGATAACGTGGTAATCAGTAGGTATAGTCACTAGGGACTATAACCATCGTGATCACGCTCACGTTATGAAGTTCAAACGAACTTCGCATCGACCATAAACTGGTCAATGCAGAAAGTCAAACAAAGTTTGACTTTCGGACTCGAAAAGCAATAAAAGAACGAAGGAACACTTACGAAGAGTCCCCGAATGCTAATCTAGATCAAAATAGCTCAGGTATGAAACAAAGGTTTCAACTTAGAGCACAAATGATCAGATTCTTGTGAGGAATGAAGTGAAATGGGTTGGGTATTTATAGTTTTCGGTCCACCGTTAGGATCGTTTCTTGGAAAAGAGGGAATGATCTAGCCCGTACACTTGTCAAGATGTTATGGTAACTGAAAATGGCCACCATAGGAGTTTAACAAGTGGCACTTGACCTTTGGGAAGGGTTAAAGGCTGTTAACTGCTGTTTAAAAACGATTTGCTGCATCTGACCCAGGCTAGCGCACCGTTACATTAAAAGTGTAGAGGTGCGCTAGGCCTAAGTTTGGCAGATTTACAATTTTGGTCCCTGTCATGAATTCAGCCCATTTTCGACACGTTTAAGGCCCGTTAACCCCATTTCAAAGCTCTAAAATGAAGTTAAAGTATTGGGAACTTAAAACATGCTCAAAAATATCTCGGATGTCGGTTCGTTTAGCCGTACGGTTGCGATGTTCGATTAATTACGACGGGATGCGCATAAGCGCGAAAAACGATCCAAATGACGCGACGAATGGATTTTTCTCATTCCAAACACTAAAATAAAATATTATAGTGCTTACATAAATTTTTGGATGTCCGGATGTATTCAGAACGTAAGTTATGCGCGAAAATGCAAACTTGTGCACTTTTTGACACTTTTAGTCCCTGAATGACACAAAAGTTTATTTTAGCACACCGAACCCCTCAAAGCCTATTTCTAAGCTATATAAAGGATATATAAGGTGTGTTTAACTTATGGTCATGTTCCAAAATGTTCGTTACAGTTCAAATTGGCATACTTTCGCAGTTTGTCAAGTTTAGTCCCTGTAAGCGAATTAACTTGTTTTTGGCCATACCAAAGCCTTTAAAACTTATTTCTAAGTTATGTAAAGGTTATTTAAGGTATGTTAAGCCTATTTCACTATTCCAGAGTGTTCGTTGGGTTAAACTGGTTATATTTACGCATCAGAGCGCGTATAACCCTCCAGAAAGCGATGTAAAGCTTAAAATCGAACAAGAGTTGATATGTGCAAACGATACACATATTTTTATAAATCACAAGTATGAAATACAATATTTCATTGGTTTGGCATTTGTTTGATGGTTGAAGTGACACAGGTGTCACACCAAGAGGTATTCCGGCTGTAGAGTCGCGATCCCCAACCACAGATTACTTAGGTCTCGGTACTTTTAATCGGCAATTTGATTTCACACATCCCAGAGGCATTCCGGCTGTAGAGTCGCTATCCCCAACTCGGATTACTTAGACCTTTGTAACTTTCATTTAGTTTCTAGCTCACTTTTTATTCTATTTTTTTTACATGATCACAAACTCTAACGGTTTTAACTTATAACGGTGCCCCTTATACTATTATCGGCAGTTTTAATTTCCCATATTTCCCAGGCGAAAACCCACTAGCAGACCGACAATTAAGGTATATTAACTCAAAGGGACTTAAAACCAAACCCGGGCCTATCCACATATCCCTAACTAGACGCAAACTCGGTTTATTATAATCTCATATTATTATTATTCGAACCCGAGCAAAAATTCATTTTTTCTATCATTTTCCGCTTTTAATTGCAAACTTCTTTTTTTATTCGAAAGGCATTTTCTAACTTTTCAATTTTTTTGGATTTTTTCAATTTTTTTAATTTTTTTTTGTATTTTTCATATTTATGACTCAAATATTTACAAGTATCCCATCCCCACACTTAGAGATTGCATTGTCCCTAATGCAAGAACGAAAATACATCTCAATACTACCTAAAAATAAAAACTGCAAACGAAAAAAATAAAAATATACAACAACAACTAAAAGGGAAACGACTTAGCTGAGTATGTGAGACTGTCAAAGTGCCAGTCGTTTCCACATAAGCCCTCCAATTCGATACGCGCTCAGCAAACAACTCCTAACCTCGGACACGCGAACGAAAGCGACTACTACAATCAACCTAAACAAGCAAACACCAAACACTAGCAAAAGATAAT
Source organism: Helianthus tuberosus (assembly GCA_030545235.1). Lineage (NCBI taxonomy): Eukaryota > Viridiplantae > Streptophyta > Magnoliopsida > Asterales > Asteraceae > Helianthus > Helianthus tuberosus. Next base: position 93,221,787 of record CM060406.1, read on the forward strand.
ATATAAGATACTATGCGTTAGTGCAAACATTCAACAACCACACGTCAACCATCCCCAAAATCCCAACCAACCTGTTTAACGTATTTAAGTACAAACCAATAGACGAAGATTAAAAACAGCATAAAGATCAAAATAAACAAAAAATATAAGCAATGTCTAAGCTCATAGAAAAATAAACTATAAAAACTTGATTAGACTCTCTATTCTAGACACTATAAAGCTTTAATTCTAGACTCGACCTAAACCACACAATCGGCAAGTGTACCGATCAATGTAGTATAACCTAGGAAGTCCGGATATCGAACCACAGGACTCTATGTATCACGTAAACTAGACTCTAATAGACACTGACGGACGCGACTTAACTTGTTTAATTGTTCTGGGGGGGGGGGGGGTTACTGAAAACTAAGGAAATCTATATTAGACTACTAAATTAAACTAGAAACTAGACTAAAACGAATGATGACTGAGAACTTTTCTTATATGAGAACAGGACCACCTAGACAAGAATCCTGGATTGTTTTTAAGAGATTACCGATTAAGTTAAATGCACAAGTTATGGAACCGGGATCTTAAAGTACTAAACCTATTAAGAACCAACGAGGCCCCTCGACCCTTCTCAAGGAGAAACCTGTGGCACTACCTAGGCCGTTAATCCTACCGGTTATTAGACTTCTTCCCAGTTGTCTAATTATTGTGTAAGTACCCTAATGTTGACCTATTCTTTCCCAATCCTAGATCTAGGGTAGTTTGAAGTAATTAGTTTGACTTGATAGACTAATAAGACCGACAGGTAAACCAGACATAACCTTTCCCAAGGCCTATCTAAAGCAATTCGCCGGGTAAGACCTACCAATAGCCTCTCACTTCCCAGGTATTAGGACTAGTAGAACACTAAGACTTAGTAAATTATTACCAATTACTTCTAAGGATTATTGCGCAATTCTCCCTAAAGAGTGAAGGTTTTCTAACGTGATATAGACACTCACCGAAACCCTAAACCCTAATATGACTCTATGTTGTGATAAAGACCGTCACTAAGAATCATACGAAGCAAATAATAACAATAAACCAACTCAAAGCATGCATACACATCAAACCATTAAATCAAACCTCTTACTAAACACAATCACCCATAACAATCATGCAAATAACGAAAACGGTAAAAATCTTTATTCAATCCATTTATCAAGTCTAGGTGGTTAAAAATTTAGCCAATCAAAGTCATGAACGAGGTTAATAAACAAGGTTCAATAACAGAATTCATTGAAGTAAAAAATAAAGAAACTAAGAAAACAAGATAATTAAATAGATAAAACCCGTTATTTTCTTGATCCCTAAGCCTCTTGCTTCAACCCAATGATTCTTGAACTCAACCCTTGCAAAATCCCACCTTCGATCGTGATGTGTGGCTTATGTTGTTGTCTTCCCTGATGTATCAGCCAATAATATTCTGTTGTGTGTCCCCCTCTTCAACCGTCTGACTTCCTCCTTAATTAAAAACCCTCCAAACTTACATGTAGGGGCGTCCAAACTGCTCGGCGCTCGAAGATCGTTCGACGATCGTTCGAAAAAGCTCGGAAATTTGCTCGTTCGATTCCTTGCTCGGTTAAAACCGAGCCGAGCAGCTCGGTTCGGTTTAAAAACGAACCGAGCACGAGCATAGGTACGCTCGCTCGTCGCTCGTTCGGTTTCGATCGAATTTATTATTATTATTATTATTATTATTATATATATATATATTATATTTATTAAATATAATAAACATTTAGCATATCCAATTATACAGCCCCTAGAATCATGTAGCCAATTTTATGTTTTGAATTCAGTTTTTGATCGAAGATGTCTGGATTGACTTCAACGCGTGTTTTGGAAATTATTTTGCATTTTAGATGTTCTTAAACATTAAACATTTGGATGACATTTTGTGTTTTTTTTGTGGGACTTTTTATGTTTTTATTTTGTTAAATTGTTAAAGTGTGTGTGAGACATATAAGTTGGTGAATTTTGGTGAATGAATGGCTGTGTAGGAATGCTAAATAAAACTGAGCAAAAGCGAACCGAACCGAGCGGCTCGGTTCTAAACCGAACCGAGCACGAGCATAAGATTTCCGCTCGATTTCCTAAATCCGAACCGAACCGAGCGGCTCGGTTTCAAACCGAACCGAGCACGAGCAGACCTCCGCTCGGTTCGGTTCGGCTCATGAACACCCCTACTTACATGTGTCTCCTCCAAAAACAAAGAGGTCTGCCGCCCAAAAGAAACCCACTATTCCACAAGCCCACTTGTGCGTGAAGTAAACCCAACATGTCGGCCCAAGTGTATCCGAAAGTCAACTCCTTTATTTTTCGAATTTCCTTTGTTTTGATCGATATAAACTCTCCACAATATTATAACCACCTTTTAATAATTCTAATATATGGATGGCAGTATCTTTGGTGACTTATGCCTTTAATAATAAATAATAGTGTAGAGATAGCGGGCTCGGCTCACTCAAGAAATATGTGGCAATTTTACTTCGGTCACTGGCATTCTACTCTGGCCAACTAGCAGGTCATTTCCATATTACTCGTTTTCGCTCCATTTGCACCAGAACCTGCCAAAACGCAATATGATATAATATACTACTAAAAACTAAAAAGAATAAATAAAAACTATACTAATATTATACAATTTACACGAGACAAATATGTGTATTTTACCCCACATCAAGATACTTGGGCTATCACTTGTTGGACTGCGAACACTAGCATGGCTGAAACTATTTTTGTATCATTTACACGATGGATATGAGTTGTTTTAATCTATTATGCTATTACTCAAACTTGTATACTCGCTAGTGAATTTTGTACTGACTTTATTTTAATACATGTTGCAGGCTGACAGGATGCTAGGAATCGTGAAACAAGCTAGAATGGAACTTAGATACTCCACGTAGCCAAAACTAGAAACTTGAAACAAGGAGTATGTTTGTTTTAGTTTGATACTATGTTTTGGTGGTTGATGTTGTTTTAGACAATTGCATGAAATGAATCTAAGTTATATTGAAACTAATTAGTGTTATGGATTCTCATGAGCAATCTGAACGCTTAGCACTCGCACCCCGATGTTTCCGCCATCGGGTGGGGTCTGACAGATTGGTATCAGAGCCATAACTATAGGGAATTAGGATAAGTAGGAATACTTGCCCTAGTCTATAGTTCTAGGAATCTTGATTCTTATCTGTTATTTAAGACTTATGTATTCTACCGTATTTGCTTCCTAGCAACACATTTTCTGGCTAAACTTACATGCCTTTCCTAAGGCTGACACAATATACAGTTGATACTTTGAAACGCTGCTAGTCAGTGTTTGTATTTTGCACGAAATTGTCCTCAAGTCAGGAGTGACATCCGAACCTTGATGTAAATTTCCTTATTATATCCTAGTAGGTCTCATCTGTTGATAAGTACCAACGCTATTGGGGTACGATCTTGTCAAGATAGAGGTGAAACTCAGACCTTGATAATTAGTCCCACTCTTGATTTTTTTTGTCTCGCCAAGGTCCCGAAACTTCCAATCAATTAGGGACATGAAATGACCGAAAGGACGAATATCGTAGGCCTAACATCGATGACGTATTAGTCTCAGTAAGTCAGGACACGTTGCCTCAATTCGAAAGGAGTTCGAATCACTTTGGTTAGTCACCGTTCCTCTACCCGGAACAATCTACGTTTTATGAGCCTATCATTTATGCTATCTCGACTTTTATGTGTGGTTTTAAACTTGAATCTTCGTTTGTTTTGAGGCTTTTACACGATTCGCATGAATGTCCACAATCTAAAACACTAATTCTAATCTCAGAATAAAACTAAATTTATGAAGCTTTGTTCATGATGATAATCTATGTAGGAATCTTGATCAACTATGATACTAAGTGAAGCTATTTGATGAATCTATGCGTTGTTGTGGTTGTGAAACTCTAAATGGAACGTGGCATAGAAATACGAGACAGAAGTGACGTGTCTGAAGCATGGTAGATACGCCACTGGTACTTCCTATATATAAGTGTTTCAGGCATGTTACCAACTTTCGTACCACGTTCCATGCGAAACTTAGTGTTTTGCAGACCGGTGATGAGATGGTTGAAATCTAAGCTATGGGAAACTACTTATGTAATCTATGTGGAATCTATGTGTACTCTATGTGTACTCTGTCATAATCTATGTGTAATCTATACATGTGTTGTTTTGAGGAACAAAATACGAAACGTAGCCTAGCGCTGAAGATGAGGCGGACGTGGCATGTCCGAAACATGGTGGATACGCCGCTGGTACTTCCTATATATAAGTGTTTCTGGCATGTTGCCGAACCTTCGTACCACGCGCTAAGTGAAGTTCGTAGTTTTGTGAACTCGGGTTGAAATTGTTGAATCTAACGAGGGTTAATCTATGTTATTGAATCTACTTGGTTAAGCTATGAGAAATCTAGGTGAGGTGTGATGGAATCTAATGATTATGGTTAACGAAGCATGACACCGATGATGAGACGGACGTGGCAGGGTTCTTGACTTCAGGGGCTGCATGGTTCTGAGCAGCAGCCGCGACAGGTTTAGCACCAGGGTTTGCAGCAGGAACAATAGCATTGCATCCTGCACCCTGAGTCTTCCTCTTCTTGTTCTTGCTGCCACTTGGCTGCTGAGTAACTTGATGTGCAGACTTAGAGGGAGCAGGGTTAGCAAACTGCTTATCACGAACGCGGTTGTTGTTAAGACTAGCTGCAAGACGGTAGACTTCCTCATTAGTATCGAGTCGAGCTGCTTCAATAGAATCACGCATAGCAGGAGGTAGACCATTTATATACTTGGTTATCATACGCTTAGGGGTAGAAACCAAGTGAGGAACGATCAAGCTGAGTTGTTTAAAATGGGTAGTATAAGCCAGATTATCATCAACAATCTGCTTCAAATGCCAGAACTCTTCTTCAAGCTTCAGTTGTTCATGAGGAAGGCAGAATTCAAGCATCATCAATTCTCGCACCTCTGCCCATGGAAGAGCATAGGCTACTTCGTTAGAATGGATGTTTCTCTCATTCGACCACCACTCTAGAGCTCTGCCTTGAAACATTCCCGTTGCACTCCTAGTCTTTAGATGCTCTGGGCATTCGTTGTTAATGAAGGTAACCTCGATGTTGTCAAACCACTTGAGCATAGCAGTCACCCCATCACTGCCCGTGAAAGACTTAGGGTTGCACGAGACAAAGTGTTTGTAGCTGAACTTTGTAGGATTTTCCTTCTCTGTCTTAGAGTCAACAGAAGAGGGCAGAGTGTTCATCCCTTGAATCTCAGAAACGATCTTTGGCACGACTCGAGCGATCTGGTCGGCCATGAAGGACATAATCTTTTTCTGAGAATTTTCCCTGGATCTCTTGAGAGTGTCGGATAGCTTTCGAGAAGACATCCTAATGATCCAACAAGAGGATCGTATAAGTCTTGATCACAAAGTCTCACAGTATAGATTCACACACGATAGATTAAAGACTCAAGATTCAACAGGATTCACGTAGATCACAATAGACTCAACACCGCAAACCCACGACCTTCGCATGGCACGTTGTACGAAGTTTGGCAACATGTCAGAAACGCTTAGATATAGGAAGTACCAGCGGCGTATCCACCACGCTTTGGGCACATCACTTCTACCTCGCACTCGGTGTCATGTTACGTGTCGCCATCGCCAACATAACAACACACTCATCATCATCATTATATACACATAGATTAAACCGGTAGACTCACAAAGACTAACTCAATAGACTCACATAGATTCCAACAGATTCCAATAGATTACCCAGTCGATTCACATAGATTCTAGTAGATTCCAATAGATTCACCTAGATTAGAGTTAACAACCTCATAACAAAACAACGAAATCCCGCATGGCACGTGCTACGGAAGTTCGGAAACATGACGGAAGCACTTATATATAGGAATTACCAGCGGCGAATCCACCATGCTTCAATCATTCCACGTCTGTCTCGTCATCGGTGTCATGCTTAGTTACCCATAACATTAGATTCCATCACATCTCACATTGGTTTCACATAGACTAACCAAGTACTCAAGTAGATTCAACAATTCATATCTTGTCGCAGCGGTGACGGAAGTTGGTGCCCATTTATATCTTGTCGAGCGATGCATTTTATTGTTGGACATATAGATTTATTTTAAACATAAGTTATTAAACATTATGTTTTAAGACACGACACAACCACATAGTTAAGTTGTCTTTGATCCTCGCGGATCTTAATTACAAAACGTCCCAGAAAGTTTAAAAGTTGTCCAACATTTTCAAAATACACAACATGCATCATTAAACACAAGATACGCCATGATTTCTAGAAGCTGAACTCAAGTACCTGTAGAACACGTTAAAATCAAGTGTCAACACAAAGTAAGGTGAGTTCACATATTCACTTACACACAATTTTAATCCAAGGAAAACTTTCTGATTAGGTGTTTATTTAAAAACATCCATATAAATTTTAGAAAGTCCATTTTACTTCCTTATTAAAATCCATGGGCCTTCCGTCGGTTCATCAATCCGACAAATGTAATATATATTGCCCAGGTTTTGTATATTAAATTATTGCGTCAACTTTCAGACTCGTATGTTAGCTAGACAATACGAACTACATATTAACCATGCAGGGATAATCAAAGCTAGACAATAAACAGAAATTTAAATTCGTCGTTTGACTTGACACGGGGTGACCGGTCACGACGGGGTTGTCAACCCGATAGATCTACCAACAATTCATCGCGTGCAATACGTAAAAGATTAAACGACATCATGGGCGCATGGCCCTCTTGGAGGACAATATGATGTCTGCCTCACGTACAATATATATCCTACTAATATGAAAATTTAAAACACGACATTGTACGAATTCCCCTGACACTCCATTATTTGAGACCCAGTCAAGAATTCGTCCCCAACTGTACGATCATGTTTCGCTTAGGAAATACCGTACTTTCAATATTCATTCATCAAAAACGTTTTACTTCGAAACGTATGACTTATCAAATCTTATATATTTTCAACGAAAATATATATTTTATATTAAAAAGTATGTTTTATTTCGAAAACATTATTAAACCCTTTTATTGACGTGTTCTACCCCCAAAATATATACAAAGCAGGAAAAAGAGGGGTTTAGTGACACTCACCTTTGGTGTGTATTTTAATATCGCAATCCCAGAGTTTGATTTTCTACACGTCCTAATATAGGAACGATTCTAAATCAATAAATATAACACACAAAAATCCTAAGTTTATCCGTTTCTTAGAATTATCACATAACTTTGAGATTTTCTCGAAAAGTTTTCATTTTTGATTATGTTGTCCCGTTAATATATATATGAGTCCACATATATATATTTTTATGAATTTGCGACTTGAACGATTTTATTGGTGACCTTTATTGTGTAAATCCGTTAACTTTCCCGTTTATACGCAATATATCTACGATTTGTGCGTCGTAATATATATACATAAACGTTCATATAATTTAACACCGAAACATGCGAAATATTGCTAACTTATCTATTTTGTCATTTTTAAAGAAGATATACATAAAATATCATATATGTATCAAACTTCATGCTCGACAAACAAGTTTCACATTTAACACGATTTTCACTGTTTCTACCGCACAAAACGTACAAGTATACATGTATTGTCTAAATTTCCCACTATCAAGTTAAAACTTAACATATTATCACATTTACATATTTAAATTACTTAACACATTTTATCACATAAGGTTCACTCAAAATTTACCCATACTAGTGTTCATCGAAAAATGCGTATTTTAGAGATTCGATAACGTTTTCGGGCGTCGGAAGTCACATATGACCAACCAAACACCAAGTAAACTTAAAGTTAGTTAAAATACTTGTTTTTAAACTAAAAAAATCAGTCTATTTACTGATCTAAATCATTTTTACAAAAATCACTCGAAAAGCCGATTTTTAACCGTTTTAACGCATAGTTTTGCGTTAAACGTTACTATAATCATCCCAACTTGAAATGATTTGATATTTTAACATAATACGTGTTATTTACTGATTTAAAGAGTGGTTATAATCAGATTAGTGCAGTTTTTATTTAAGTCACTTAAATCATGCAATTTCACGTATTTTACAACCTTTAATGCACCAAGTACAACATGCAAAGCTAGCAAACATTATGACAAAGTTTTACGTCACTAAACACTTTAAAATAACTTTATTTTAGTGTGTATAATCTGGCAAAAACTGATTTTTATTAAGTCATGCTCAAATGATCATTTCATGCTTTTATATTATCATGCATGTTCACATATGTGCATCTAATGCACTCATACAACATCATCATCATCATTTATGATCTAATCTTACTCAAGAACACATTAGTATCATGTTCTTACAAAACACATCATGTAATCATCATGATCATTCAATCATTCATAATCATTCATACATAAATGCAAATATTCTTCACATTTAAGAATATATGACAAATTTTTACATGTATGCCTACATATATACATACATATATACGAAATACATATACACATATGAACTTCCAAAAGTTCACTTTTCATCTTGTCACTTTCAAATCTTGAATCTCCTTTAGAACATTCTTATATGACACATATTGATTCTTACATGCAATCCCACTTTTCAAGTAATCATGTAACTCAAGAATCTTTCAAATAAAATAAAAAACACAATCATCTACACACTCACAGCCATACATATACATATATATATATATATATATACATCCATTTTATTTCATTCAAAAACTCATTTGTTTTATGTTTTCAAGTTTGTGATTAAACTCAAGAACAAGAGAAACTACCATCACTATCAAGAACATCAAGAATCAAAAACAAGGTTTTTAGAATAAATTGTATACCTTTAAGTTTCTGAATGATTTTTAGTAAAGTTTGATGATATTGGACTTGATTGTTGCATGAAACACCTTGAAATCACATCTAAACCACCAAATGAACTTGAAAACACTTTGAAATGGATTTGAATCTTCAATATTAAGTTTGAAAATGAAAATGGTTGTGATGTAGAGGGTGTTCGGCTGTAGGTATGCTCAAGAGAGAGTGAATTTTGAAATCATATCGTGGGTTTTGAAAGGATTTGGTGTGTAAGTAAAGTTTTAATCATCACTTATTTTACCAAGAGTAGACACTTGGCATTCAAGAGAAAAAGGTGGGCTCTTAGGCCGCCACCTTATCCCTTACACACACCTACATCACATTTAAATACATATATATGATATATATTAGGCAAGGACAGGTAAAATACTGTTTACCGGGTATTTTATCTACTGTTTTAGTGCGTTTTAAATTATTTTTATCATTCTACAAAAATAATCACACAAAATTATTACTAAACTAATTACCAGCTGCCTTGACTGGCTGCGTTGACAGTATTTTGTCTAATACGCGCAGTATCATGCGGTACGTGCTCAAACTCGAAAAATAGAGTTTCTTAGCGTTTTAAATTATTTTTGCACACGGATATGATTAAAATTATTATTCTAACCATAACAGATTATTTTTAGGATTTTAACACTGATCGGATGGTCACCGACGTTCGTTTCTCATTTTAATCGTTACGCGATAAGCGTTTATCTTACCGTTGCCAACTTAATTTTTATCAAAGTTTAATTTTACTAACACATTAAATTTCACATATAAACATCATAACCAGTTAAATATAGCTCTGTTACCTATTTACAACATGTGATACAATTGTACGGTACGGCCTGAAAAGCCGGGTGTCACAGTCTCCCCCTGTTTTGGAAATTTCGTCCCCGAAATTTTTTACTCTACAGGTTTTGTTTTCACACTAAATAAGAATAACAAAAGAGAATCTAATGAATACAGTCGTATAGTTTCTGCGAGAAACTTGGATTCTTACAAAGAATCCTTGTAGACCCATATTACACACGTCCTCGATTCCTAAACTCACGTCTCAACGCTTTCCACCGTCTTCAGGGTCCAACATTCACAGACTCTTAATCAAGAAGATTCAAGTCATGGTCCCACCATTTCGGGTTTATCATACGTATATTTACATATACTTTACTCTAAACCTGAAGTAGTCCGAGTTCACGCATGATTAATTCAACTCGAGATGGGCTCTCGAAAGAATCAAATCTCATAAACTCGTTCTCTCCTCTTCTTGCACTCATTTCAGGTATCCACCGGTTACACGACCTATAAATCGCAGATACTACTAGAATGCTGAAATCGCCTTTCCGGTTAGTAACATAACTCTTCTAGCTATACACACTGCTTCTTCGATGCTTCGATAAACCTCCGTTTATCTCCCAAATAATCTTTACAAAGATCAAAATTAGTGTATTATCCATTATACACTTCTTCAAATGCATCCGAATAGTATATCATGTACACCACTCAATCCTGATGGTAACTTGAGCCCATACGCAACTGATCCAACTCAAGATGGGCTCTCGAAAGGACCAAGTCAATGTGGCTCAGCTTTTCTTTCCTCTGCTAAACCCTATAGCATCTCTCTCAATACAACTCCTTTAACAGATCTAAATCTTCAATTATCCATGTAATTCTTCTGTTGATCAATTAGCGACCTTTAACCTTCCCTCGATCTAGACAAATCCCGTCGCTGGTTTCCTAGATATACTAAGGTCTGGTTAATTGTCCTTTGTCACATTAGCTCCACAAAGTGACGATCAACTCTTCATCCATGCAAGGCTTCAAACTGAGCAACCTAAATACTAGCGTGTTAAGTATTGTTGTAAGATATCTCTGCCAAGGGCATGTGAGTATCTTAACTTCCTTCTAAGTCCATGATACACGCTTCCCAACCTCAAGCTGATCTAATAGCATACCTTCATTATCCCTTCCAATTCCATTGTTAACTTCAAACGTTACTTATAATTCTCTTTGGTTCATGTATAGACAAACAAGTCGTCGATGACTGTTATCACGAACTTACCCGATTAGGGTTTCTGTTGGTGCACTACATCTGTTGACTTCGTCTTGTATCGAGTCTTAGACTAGTTAGAATAGATCAGGGCTCGTAGAACGAGAGAATGAGAGAGAGTTAGAAGATTTCGCTTGAAGTTATGCTTTGTATTTGAGATTTCGCTTGAAGCCTCAAGCGAAATCATCATGTTAAGGTTTCGCTTGAGTCATGCTGAAGCGAAATCTCCAAGTCTATATATAGGGATGTTAGGTCAAGCGAAATCATAGTTTTTGAGAGAGAGTTTTCCACACTGAGGTGCTGCCGGTGTGAGAACTGATTGTAATTGCTTTCTAATCAATACAAATCAGTGTTAAAGTGAAGATTAAGCTGTTTACACGTCAAATACTTGTTTTCCGCACCTGTATTTGATAGAATTCCTCTGAACCGACTCGTCTAGGTCGCAAAACCGGTCTTTACAATTGGTATCAGAGCTCAGGAGGAGGAGTTCTGCAATATTCAGCCATAATCGATCAAAATCTCTTACTTCTACACCTTCTTTTAACAGTTCAGAAACTTTTCACGGTCTAAATCATCTCAAATTCTCACAGATTGTTTAAAAGTACAAGATAACAAATCCTTGAAAGTTTCACAGCCAAATTTGACCTAAAAGTGATTAAAATTGACCTCCGAATGGATTTCGCTTGAACGGATCAGATTTCAGTAGTAGATTTCGCTTGAAGTTTCAAGAGACACTTAGATCTCGCTTCAAACAGCATTCTATTTCGCTTCAGGGCTGTCGCTTCAACGATATCGCTTCAGGAATTTGTCACTTGAAAGTTTTCGCTTCAAGGTTTTTCACTTCAGAGTATTTCGCTTCAGAGTTCTCTCTTCAGACAGCTTCGCTTGAACTATTTCGCTTCAAGGTTTTCGCTTCAGAGATCAGTGTATTTCGCTTCAAGGTTTTCGTTTGAGAGTTGTTCAATTTGACTGGTTCGCTTGAAGGGTACCGCTTGAAAGTGTCTGAAACATGGACAACGATTTCCACAACGCTTTTGCAACATCATCTAGTTCATCTTCCATTGCTCAGAATATGAATTCTGAAAATGAAATGGGGACTATTCAGAAACCCCCGAAGCTAATGGGAATTGAAGAATACTACGGATGGAAAGATAGATTCGAAAACTGGGTGCAAGAAAATCATTTGAGATCATGGGAATGTATTTTAACAAAGTATGCTCCACCAGTAACCGAAATGCAGACTGAAAAACAGCTTTCAGATTTTAGTAAGGAAGAAAGGGAAATATACCGAGCTGAAAAGATGATGATCAGTTTACTTCAACAGGCCGTCAAAGAAGACATCTTCATACTACTTCAACATGACAAAACATCACAATCAATATGGGATGCTCTAAAAATCAAAGTTGAAGGCAGCACGAGTATGATTAAAAGCAAGAAGGCATTGCTTAAAAAGGAATTTGATTTGTTCACAAGTTTGCCCGGAGAAGATACGAAGAAACTCATTGAACGATATTGTCACTTAGTAAGAACAATGTCAATGATGAACATTAAAAAGGAAAATGACGAGTGGGTGGATAAACTTGCTGATGCATTACCTCAGAAAGAGTGGGGAACTTATTTGATGATACTGAAGAATACTGGGGTTTATGATAGATTGTCGATCTCTCAGTTCATTGAAAAGATTGAAAGTCAGGATTTGGAACAGCAGAAGATCGCGAGGATGAACAGTCCAAGTGGTCATCAAGATGTAAAGATGTATTACAAGGGTAGTGTTCCAGTTCCAGAAGCTGAAAGAAGTCCGAAAATCCAGACTGCGTTTAGTGCTGGGGATTCTACAGAAAAGATTGATCAAAGTTCAAACAAAAGCAGTATTGGATTCTCATCTTATCCAAGTGTCAATCCAAAGACTTCATCAGAAAATTTTCAGTCTCAAAGCACAAATATGAGAAATGGTTGTGTGATTCAATGCAACATAGCTCTAAATCTTCCAGAAGGTCAAAGTTTTTCTGAAGACATTGCAAAAGATCATATGGCTTTACTTGGTTCTGTGCTTATCTCATATGAAGGTTTAGTGGCTGGTCGAATTGGAAATCCTATGCTTACCAAAGAGGATTACGACCAGATAGATGCCGAAGAGATGGAATTAATGGATATCAAATGGTGTCTTGCAAGTGTTCTTAGACGGGCTGAAAAGTTCAAGACAATTACCGGGAGAAATGATTTTCTTGATGCTTGTGTTTCTACTTTAGGTTTTGATAAATCTAAAGTTACTTGTTTCAGGTGCAGGGAAAAAGGTCATTTTAAACGGGAGTGCAAAAATAGAGAAGTTAGTGGTGCTCAGAATCCATTTGGGAAAGATGACTACTATCGAAAAGCTATTTATCAGCAAGTTGGTCAGACACAAGAATTACAGACGGCTCATGGTAGAAAGATTGAAGATTCAAAGAAAGGATGTTTGGTAGATTTCAATTGGAGCAACTACATTTCTTCTAACAACACAGCATGTATAGTGGACCAAATTGATGAACAACTACCTGAAGGTTTCAGTTGGGATATGTTTGTTGATGAAAAAGGTGACTTCAGAGCTTTCATTGCAAAGATTGTCAGAGAACCAGACTTGTTTGCAACCTGGATGAGATCTATTGGTGAATCAATGAAAGAACAGCCAGTTACATCTGAAGAAAGCTCAGAAAGTGTTGATGCAGATTCACTAAGTATAGATGAAAGTGTGCTGAATGATATTTCTTCAGAAAAGGAAGTTACATTTGATCAAACACCATCTGATTCTGGTGTATCAGAAGATGATTCTGACAAATCTGCACAGTTTGATAAAACACCGATTGAGATTAGTAGTGATGATGAGGAAGAGAAACATATTAATGTTGCTAAACATCATCTTTCTCCTGAAAGTTTTCATTTTTATTTTGCAGATCGCATGGAGAAACTGAAGGAGAAACAAGCTGCTAAAGAACAACAAAAGAATGAGGAAGTTAAAGTTGTTGTTGAAGAAAAAGTGACTGAAGCTGAGAAAGTAACTGAGGAAGAAAAAGTGATTGAAGTAGTAAAAACAATCGAGATTGAGAAGATTGTTGAAATTGAAAAGCCTTGCAAGAAGTGTTTGGAAGCTTGCAAAAATTGTGAAGAAAAAGATGTGACTCTGTTTGATAGAGAAAGATTGATAGAAAAGTTACTATCTGACATTAGTTATGTGAAAGAATCTTATAATGTGTTGAACAGAACTGTGACAGGTCTTCAAACAACAAATTCTGAAAGAGAAAAGGCGTTAACTATGACGAATTCTACGCTGATGGCAAAGCAAAAGGCAATTAATCATTACATCGAAGAAAATGCTAATCTAAAGCAAGAGTTGGAAAAAGAAAAGATTGAGAATGAAAGGATCAGAAGGTTATTACTGAGTTATTCATGTTCTGATTATGTTATTGATCGAGTTTATCCAACTGTTGCAGGTTTTGAAGCATTTCAGGATGAGAAGCAAAAGAATGAGACTGGTAAGAAATCGACTGTTAAATACAACAAGTGTCCGCCTCCTATCTGGGAAGGGTACTCTCCTAGAAAACCAAATGAGGAACAAGTCGAAAAAACAGTCAATATAAAGTTAAAATCAGAGACAACTGACGTTTTACCAGATAACATTGACATCACATTTACCGCGTCTGATACTGATCATGAGTCTGAGTTAATCAAAAGGGTGGTTGATCAGGTGTTGGATACTGAGGAGGTGTCTGAGTCAAAATTTGAGTCTGATGGTTCAAGTTCGTCAGTCAACAGTTCAAAGTCATCGGAAAAACGGTCTTATAGTAAAGAATTTTTGTTATCAAAAGCAAATTTGGATGATGAAACATTTAAAGTTGCATATACTTTAAATGGTTCTGACAAATTATACTCTGATGAAGAGTTTCCGATGGATAGTGTTAGATTTGACAAGATCAAAAAGGTTTTTAAAATCACAGAAATTAATATTTCTGACACTAAACATTTAAATCTTAATGAAAAACCTAAAAAATACATTTCAAGAGTTCAACAAAGGTTAAACAAGAAAAAAGGGAAAAAGGATTACAATTTTAGTTCTGGTTTTCAAAAGAAAACAAACCAAAATTGTAATTACAAAAGAAAAGGTTTAGGTTTTATTCAGCAAGAAAGTTACAGAAATGTAAACAATTCTAAACAAAAAACAGAATTTGTTTCAGGTGGAAGTGTTGAAGATGAACAGAAGAAACCGTTCTGGAAAGAAACAAACCAGGAGTTTCTTGTTGAAAGGAAAAGAACAGGAACTGGAGTTTTTCATTCAAGAGATATTCCAAGAGATACAAGAATTTGTTTTCAATGCCAAGTCGTTGGACACATTGCTCACAACTGTCCAAACAAAGTCAACAGAAAACAGGGAGTCTCTGAAAAACTTAAAGAAAAAATGGTTGAAAAGAATGAATCACCAACTACAAACTTCAAAAGTTCTGACAATTCAAAAATTGAAGTTGGTGAAAATTATGCAAAGGTGTACAAAAAGAAGGCAAAAGACAACCAAAAATGGGTTGTTAAGAAATCAGTTGATAATTCTGACAATGAATCTGATTCCACAAAATCAGAGGAGTCACAAGATGAGATTAACGATTTGTTGAATGATGCTGACATTAAATCAATGAGTGTGAAAGAGATTCAACAAATGGTTGGTAAAATAGAAATCTCAGATTTTGATATTGAAAAAACATTCAATGGAAATGTTAAGAAAATTTTTAAGAAAATGCTTGATGGGAAAGTAAAGGGGGTTAAAGATTTTTATGCAACTAAAAAGGCAACTTATAACCCTACTGCCCAGGAATTGGAAGCCACCAAGTCAAATAAGACTTGGGTGGAAGTTTGCTTTCCTTAAAGTCTTAGGACTTGCCGGAGATCCCAAGTTTATATCGTGGATCAGGAATCGGCATCTTTCTAATGTTTGAAGATTTTAGTTGAAAATTTTGATAGTGTTTGGATGTTTACAGGTTGAAGGATTACGCCGGAGCTTCCAAGTTGGTAATTGTGAAGCAGGAATCGGCATTCTGATTGGTAAAATGGTGATGTAGACGTAACATTCCTACAAGAGGTTTTTGTGTTTTACAAGTGATTATTTTTACAATTGGTTTAGAAGTTGCTTGAATGCAAATGGTAAATCAGGGACATTAATTTGTACTTGATTTACTATATATGTTAAGAGAAACAAGATGATGAACCACATCCCCATAAAATGATAATCAACACAAATTCATTTTCCGGAAAAATCATTTTGATTAAAACAAACTTAAGTGTTTTGAAATCTAAATGAGAAAATGTTTTGTGATAGGGGAAGTTCTGATTGTTTATGCCGAGAGAATGGCGATTTGATGCAATTTGATATCAGTTGTCAAGTTTTTGTACAGTTTGTTTTCAAATTTCCTAAAATGTGTTTGCATTTTAGGGGGAGTAGAAAATTTTTAGAAAATCCAAAAACATTTGAAAATTTGAAAAAGACAAAAACATGATAAAATTCAAAAATGAGTTTTTGGTGCATAAAAGAGGAAATGATAGTACATCAGTGGACGATCACAGCATGCTAAAGAATTGGTAAGATAAAATGTGATAAACAATCTTACTGTGGATATGTCAGTAGGTTTTTGCACATTTAGTAGATTGTGACGAGATATAAACTTAAATTTCAAACTTGCTTGTTCTGTGGGTTAACACAAACTTGGATATATAGGTAACCCCTGAAATCTTGTTTGAAAGGTCTCTTAATCTGATATACTAGGTCTTTATACTCTATGATATCTGGGGTATTATTCCGGGACTTCTGCTGAACGGTAGTTCTGACCTAGTCCCTGGCTAATACTTGCTGCAATGCTTGAAACACAGCATTAAACCCTCAGCATGCTGAAACAATAAAATTGATATATGCTGCTGTTGTAAGCAAAAAGATCCTCTAAAGGGGACACACCGGAAAGTCGAAGCTGATATCTCTCTGCGTATACGGAAGTATCGATCTGAGATCCCTCGGCCCTCGCACACCTAAATTATATACAGATATCATTGCAGTATTTTCACCTGTAAGACTGATTATTGGGATTCTGGATACGGGAGTATATTCAAGTAGTGGGACACACAGATAAGTTTAAGTCTCTTAAAACATTAACATCGTATCTCGGATCAATTGAACTTTGTGTGAGAATTTAAGTGGATCAGTATACTAACAATCTAGGTGAATTGTTTAGAACTTAAAATGAAATGAAGCTTAACGGTGTTGGTGATATGTAAAAAACTGATATGATCCTCTTGCACGAACTCACAAAAATAGTGTTTGTACATATTTCATTTCTGCATTTAATTTCTTTATTGCATTTCTTTCTATTAAAAATCCAAAAAGATTTTCGGTGTGTTTTAGCATAAAATTTTGAAAAAGTCAAAAAGATTTTCGACAACTGATATTGGAAAGCTGATTATCAAAATTTCAAGTGCTAAACATGATGAGCAGCATTTGAGGGGGAGTGTTTGTGTAAATCTAACTGTTTTGTTAAATTTAATCTTCTTCAAGTGGTTCATCATAGATATTTGAGAGAGAGTCTGAAATGTTGCAATTATATGTTTGTGTTAGTGATTAAAAATGTTATGTGTTGGTGCACAGATATTTGATATGTGAAAAAGTTGGAAAATTTATTTCTGGGTTAAGATTGTTGCAGGTGAGCCAGGTTAATTCATTCAAAGTTTACGAAAGTCAGACTCTGATCATGAATCTAAAAAGTTTGCTAGCTGATGAACTTAAGGAATCAAGAGATCTGATCAAGAGAATTAGATAAAAGCCAGGCAATGATCTTGTATACATCATTTGAGTCAGACATTGATCCTAAAGCAGATGTTGCTGAAGAACAAATGAATACCAGCAAATCGTGAGGGGGAGTCTGATAGATTCAGGTGTTTATAGAGAAGAAGATAGAGAGAGAAAAGCCCAGAGACTGATCAAGACTGAAGATGTGAAGACACAGCATTGTTGTGACTCGATAGTCGACTCGTCAACATCTGAGGGGGAGTCTGTTGGTGCACTACATCTGTTGACTTCGTCTTGTATCGAGTCTTAGACTAGTTAGAATAGATCAGGGCTCGTAGAACGAGAGAATGAGAGAGAGTTAGAAGATTTCGCTTGAAGTTATGCTTTGTATTTGAGATTTCGCTTGAAGCCTCAAGCGAAATCATCATGTTAAGGTTTTGCTTGAGTCATGCTGAAGCGAAATCTCCAAGTCTATATATAGGGATGTTAGGTCAAGCGAAATCATAGTTTTTGAGAGAGAGTTTTCCACACTGAGGTGCTGCCGGTGTGAGAACTGATTGTAATTGCTTTCTAATCAATACAAATCAGTGTTAAAGTGAAGATTAAGCTGTTTACACGTCAAATACTTGTTTTCCGCACCTGTATTTGATAGAATTCCTCTGAACCGACTGGTCTAGGTCGCAAAACCGGTCTTTACAGTTTCCATACCCTATTCATGAGATTTATGAATTTAAATGGCACATTAATTAAATCAAAGGGCATGACTAATATCTCGTAATGTCCATATCATGTTTGAAAAGCAGTCCTCGAAATTTCTTCGTAGCAACCTTCAACTGATAATATCCCAGTCGTAGATCGATCCTCGTGTAGCAGCTGAGTCCCGGTAGCCTGATTGAACAAATTGTCAAATCCTCGGTAATAAGGTACCGGTTCTTGATGGTCAACTTGCTCGGCTTACTGAAATCCACACATATCCTGAAAATCCATCCTTCTTTATCCCATCACAGCAGAAGCATCGTAAGGTGAAAAGCTCAATCGAATGAAACCCTTGTCCAAATGCTCTTAAAACTATCTCGTCATTTCTATCATTTCAGGCGGTGCTTAATCTATAAGAAGATTGTGAAATCGGGCGCAGCACCGTGAGCCAGATCGATTCGAAATTCGATCCATCTCGTAGGGAAGATCCAGGTAAGTCTTTTTAGGAAGACTTCCAGATAGTTGCGATTGATAGAAATCTCTCCGACGTTCCTACATTCAGTTTCCGCATCTATCACCTTCACTGAAAACGTAGGATAGTCCTTTCGCAATAACTCAAGCATCCTCACAACACTGACCACTTTCAACTATTAACACTCAACACTCGACTCAATCGATTTCCGCGAACAACTTCCGCCTTTCTACTGTCATCAGGATGAGATATTCCAACTAGCTTCTTCGAGCGATAGTCCCCACTTCATCCTCAGAAAGTGAATTCATTATTGCTTCTTCGTCAAAGCTTCTCAGCTCCACTGATAATAAGCCAATCTCTAGAACTACAAACGCCTATCTAAACACTATAACCGCGAACGACCTCGTTAATTTCTATCAATTTACCAACTATTAGTTCTATCGGGCACTTTATACTTAGCTTACTTGTTGGTGAACACAAAAATGGTTCAAAGTTTTTCGAACAAAACTCAAGTCAGCTTCGGTATTAAAAGTATGAACATAGATTGGCATTTGATTTGAAACATACCGGTAACAGTAGCAGGACTCTCACATGCCTTCCTGACACTTGCCCCAACGAAATTGCTCTTAACGTCCTGTCCTTTCGATTTCGGGCATTCCCTTTTGTAGTGTCCTCGTTCACCACATGCAAAGCATCCTTCAGGCGCAGCTCCATCCATGTACTCTTAGCGTAACACTGGGAAGTTACATGTCCGATTCGGCTACATCTGGCGCACTTCTCTTGTCCATCACCGTCCTTACCCTTTCCTGACTCTTTAGGCTTAGCTACACTCGCTTTCTCCAAGTTACGTTTCTTCCTACTCTCAACTTCGGGAGTCTTCTTGGAGCTCTCGGGTTTGCGCTTCTTCGAATCTCCAATTCTAGGTTCAGATCGCTGAAACACTCGGATAACCGACTCATTTTGACAGCCCGATATCACACATATCGATGTCACATCATTGCATAGGACACCTGTAAATGATCTTGGGCTACATCCCTGGATTGTTTTGTGTACGCTCCGGTGCACTGTTCATACGGTTAATAGAAATCAGGAATACGTTCCAATGAGATCATAACAGATGAACAACCAAATCTTTCCAATCATTATTTTACCTGAAGGGTTTCCAATCTGTGTCCCACCAAGATCCTGCCCGGGAGTACCGCATTCACGTTTCTTGCCATCATTCTAGTTAGCATCACGCTGTTCCAAGGCGGTATTAACGTGTTAGGTTATGAGTCGTGCCAACTCCTCTAGGGTGGCAGGTAGTCCAGTATCTTGTATCGCTTTTGGCGGCATTTTCGTCGTTTCTATTATTTACAATAATAATAATCACATGAGACGATAACCAAAATAAAAATAATTCAATCATTAAATATTAGTGGACCAAACATTGCGCATGTATAATATCCACATATTAATGAGAACAATTTTTAAACCAAAAGTTAATCATCCGATATTATCATAGAAATTAACAAACATGTTTTTCAGTACATCACATCTATCATTGGCATGTCTACATCGACACCCATACCAAGTTTTCACAAATTTTCTACCTAATACAAAATATAATCGGCACGCAGGCCCCCAAAAGAAAAGCACCAAAAGAGTATCCAGTCACAACAACCAAAAACAAACAACCACAAACTACAACAACATCTAACGCTTCATTCCTATGAAATCTAGCATCTTCCTAACTAAATCCTCCAGATCCACTATCCTCCAATGCATCTGATCCATCGCGATGTTATCCAAATCCTTCAATTCATCGTACCAATCCATTTGCCCCTCGAGGTCCTTCAGTTTACCCTTAGTCGTTTCTAGTTCTTCACGCATGGCAGCAAACTGTCGGTCACAATGGCAACATCGATCCACCCAAACTCCTTTCTGCTTCTTAGAAGCAGATGCAGTCTCAACTTGTGATGTAGAAGCAACCTCTCCAGCAGGCCTAACTCTCTTTCTACGGCGATAATACAGCAATAGAGGCGTAGAAGATGCGCGTGACTCAATGACAGGTAAAGATGACTCTGACAAAACAGGTGGAGGGACCTCAGCAACAGGCTCGATCACAGTACCAGGTGGAGCACCAGACGACTCTAATGGTCGAGCTGTGACAATAGTGGCATCCACTGCTGGTGCAATACTAAAAGGTCCTCCAAATACAGGGACATCTCTGATCACGTCATCGATAACTGGTACTGTGCCAGATGATTGTCCCGTCTCGTGAATCGAGAGAGGAGCGTCATCGTTGTCATCAATCCACCCGTTGCGTGTGAAAGCATATCGGGGGTCTACCTGGCTAGTGAAAGCAGGGTGGGTCGACACGGAATGATGAAGCAAACTCAGCCATACCAACCATCTGTGGGATCGTGATAGGTGTCTCTGGTAAAATGGATATGGGTGAAGTCTTGAAATCTGGCTCGCTACTTGAGTCGTTGAACTCGATGACCTCGTGCTCGTGCGACATCTGTGACACATATGTAACCGTATAAGTAAGTGTGTGATCAACATGAATAGTAACACATAAGGCCCAAAATAAACAGAAAATCACGTATGCACATAAACACATAAGGGTTTTCATACATGATACAATTTTTCTTTGTTTATTTAAAATTCTTGGCTTTGAGAATTTTGGACTTATATTTCAAAATTCCCCGGTTGAAGTCTAGCGTTTTCCTCCGAAAACATCTAGTTCGCTAACAACCAATGGCTCTGATACCAACTTCTGTCACACCCCAAAAACGTCGCAGCGGAATATTAAACGTAGTGGTGACGGAAGTTGGTGCCTATTTATATATTGTCGAGCGATGCATTTTATTGTTGGACATATTGATTTATTTTAAACATAAGTTATTAAACATTACGTTTTAAGACACGACACAACCACATAGTTAAGTTGTCTTTGATCCTCGCAGATCTTAATTACAAAACGTCCCAGAAAGTTTAAAAGTTGTCCAACATTTTCAAAATACACAACATGCATCATCAAACACAAGATACGCCATGATTTCCCGAAGCCGAACTCAAGTACCTGTAGAACACGTTAAAATCAAGTGTCAACACAAAGGAAAGTGAGTTCACATATTCACTTACACACAATTTTAATCCAATGAAAACTTTCTGATTAGGTGCTTATTTGAAAACATCCATATAAATTTTAGAAAGTCCATTTTACTTCCTTATTAAAATCCAGGGGCCTTCCGCCGGTTCATCAATCCGACAACTGTAACATATATTGCCCAGGTTTTGTATATTAAATTATTGCATCAACTTTCAGACTCGTATGTTAGCTAGACAATACGAACTATATATTAACCATGCAGGGATAATCAAAGCTAGACAATAAACAGAATTTAAATTCATCTTTTGGCTTGACACGGGGCGACCGGTCACGACGGGGTTGTCAACCCGATAGATCTACCAACAATTCATCGCGTGCAATACTTAAATGATTAAACGACATCATGGGCGCATGGTCCTCTTGAAGGACAATATGATGTCTGCCTCACGTATAATATATATATCCTACTAATATGGCAATTTAATACACGACGTTGTACGAATTCCCCTGACACTCCATTATTTGAGACCCAGTCAAGAATTCGTCCCCAACTGTACGATCATGTTTCGCTTAGGAAATACCGTACTTTCAATATTCATTCATCTAAAACGTTTTAATTCGAAACGTATGACTTATCAAATCTCATATATTTTCAACGAAACTATATATTTTATATTAAAAGCTATGTTTTATTTCGAAAACATTATTAAACCCTTTTATTGACGTGTTCTACCCCCAAAATATATACGAAGCAGTAAAAAGAGGAGTTTAGTGACACTCACCTTTGGGTGCGTATTTTAATATCGCAATCCCAGAGTTTGATTTTCTACACGTCCTAATATAGGAACGATTCTAAATCAATATACATAACACACAAAAATCCTAAGTTTCTCCGTTTCTTAGAATTATCACATAACTTTGAGATTTTCTCGAAAAGTTTTCATTTTTGATTATGTTGGCACGTTAATATATATATGAGTCCATATATATATATTTTTATGAATTTGCGACTTGAACGATTTTATTGGTGACCTTTATTGTGTAAATCCGTTAACTTTCCTGTTTATACGCAATATATCTATGATTTGCGCGTCGTAATATATATACATAAACGTTCATATAATTTAACACCGAAACATGAGAAATATTGCTAACTTATCTATTTTGTCATTTTTAAAGAAAATATACATAAAATTTCATATATGTATCAAACTTCATGCTCGACAAACAAGTTTCACATTTAACACAATTTTCACTGTTTCTACCGCACAAAACGTACAAGTATACATGCATTGTCTAAATTTCCCATTATCAAGTTAACACTTAACATATTATCATGTTTACATGTTTAAATCACTTAACTCATTTTATCACATAAGGTTCACTCAAAATTTACCCATACTAATGTTCATCGAAAAATGCGTATTTTAGCGATTCGGTAATGTTTTCGGGCGTTGGAAGTCACGTATGACCAACCAAACACCAAGTAAACTTAAAATTAGTTAAAATACTTGTTTTTAAACTAATAACATCAGTTTATTTACTGATCTAAATCAGTTTTACAAAAATCACTCGAAAAAACGATTTTTAACTGTTTTAACGCAGAGTTTTGCGTTAAACGTTACTATAATCATCCCAACTCGAAACGATTTGATATTTTAACATAATACATGTTATTTACTGATTTAAAGAGTGGCTATAATCATATTAGTTCAGTTTTTATTTAAGTCACATAAATCATGCGATTTCACGTATTTTACAACCTTTAATGCACCAAGTACAACATGCAAAGCTAGCAAACATTATGACAAAGTTTTATGTCTCTAAAAACTTTAAAATAACTTTATTTTAGTGTTTATAATCTGCCAAAAAACTGATTTTTATTAAGTCATGCTCAAATGATCATTTCATGCTTTCATATTATCATGCATGTTCACATAGGTGCATCTAATGCACTCATACAACATCATCATCATCATTTATGATCTAATCATACTCAAGAACACATTAGTATCATGTTCTTACAAAACACATCATGTAATCATCATGATCATTCAATCATTCATAATTATTCATACATAAATGCAAATATCCTTCACATTTAAGAATATATAACAAACTTTTACATGCATGCCTACATATATACATACATATATACGAAATACATATACACATATGAACTTCCAAAAGTTCACTTTTCATCATGTCACTTTCAAATCTTGAATCACCTTTAGAACATTCTTATATGACACATATTGATTCTTACATGCAATCCCACTTTTCAAGTAATCATGTAACTCAAGAATCTTTCAAATAAAATCAAAAACACAATCATCTACACACTCACAGACACTCACGGCCATACATGCATATATATATATATATATATATATAGGACAAAGATCCGTTAGGAACCACCCCTTATTGCGAGAATCGCGAGAACCAGTGTGAACACAAACAGTAATTCCTAAAAAAAATCTAAAAAACACCCAAAAATTTTTTTTTTAATTTTTTTACTATTTTTTTTGAAAAAATCGCAATATTTTGTTAATAAAAAAATAATAAAAAATTTTCAAAAAAAAAAAAAAAAAAATTCGAGTAACAGTTATCCATGCACATGTGCATATGTATCGTTTCTTTGTCAAATTCCGTAATTCATTACAAATAATAGTCAATTGCACTTTCATTTACACTACCACGTGTAATACACTACTTTTTACGTTAACAATGTTATAAATGCACATGTGCATTTATATGTATTAACAGGAAATAAGGTGTTTTGGTACACTACTTTCTCTTTCATCTATCGTTCCATCCATAATACACAAGCATGCACATGTGCATTTTTGTCATTTCTTTGACAAATTCCGTAATTCATTACACATATTAGACAATTGCACTTTATTTACACTACCATATGTAATACACTACTTTTTACATTACCAATATTAGAAATGCACATGTGCATTTATATGTATCAACATTAATAAGGTGTTTTGGTACACCACTTTGAATACAC
This sequence comes from Helianthus tuberosus, assembly GCA_030545235.1. Classification (NCBI taxonomy): domain Eukaryota; kingdom Viridiplantae; phylum Streptophyta; class Magnoliopsida; order Asterales; family Asteraceae; genus Helianthus; species Helianthus tuberosus. The sequence continues at coordinate 93,246,876 of CM060406.1, forward strand.
TTTCCTTTTTCATCTATCATACCATCCATAACACACTACCATTACCTCCTACCATCCATAATACAATACCATTATCTCCTACCATCCATGATACAATACCATTAACAATATTTTCACTTTAATACATGTATGTAAACACCATTTATACCATCCAATCAACATATTACATAAAAAATTGACAACTATAACCAAACCATCAACCACTAGATATAACTAACCAAAAAACATGTATATGAGCCTACTTCTCCATTCAAAATCACAAACTTTTTGTAACAAAACACGTTATATCATGGTTATACCTAATTATGCACATGTGCATTTTGAATATTGGTAATGTAAAAAGTAGTGTATTACTAATGGTATTGTAAATTAAAGTGCAATTGTCTATTCCTGATAACGTATTACTGAATTTGTTGAAGTAATGATACATATGCACATGTGCATAGATAACTGTTACTCGAAAAAAAAAGTTTTTTTTTTTTTTATGGTAACGAAATATAGCGATTTTTATTAAAAAAATATTAAAAAAAAAAATTTGAGTGCTTTTTTGATTTTTTTTAGATTTTATTTTGTGTTCACATTGGTTCTCGCGGTTCTCGCAATAAGGGTGGTTCTCGCATGAACCTTATATATATATATATATATATATACATCCATTTTATTTCATTCAAAAACCCATGTGTTTTATGTTTTCAAGTTTGTGATTAAACTCAAGAACAAGAGAAACTTCCATCACTATCAAGAACATCAAGAATCAAAAACAAGTTTTTTAGAATAAATTTTATACCTTTAAGTTCTTGAATGATTTTTAGTAAAGTATGATGATATTGGACTTGATTGTTGCTTGAAACACCTTGAAATCACTTCTAAACCACCAAATGAACTTGAAAGCACTTTGAAATGGATTTGAATCTTAAATATTAAATTTGAAAATGAAAATGGTTGTGATGTAGAGGGTGTTCGGCCGTAGGTATGCCCAAGAGAGAGAGAGAGAGAGAGAGAGTGAATTTTGAAATCATATCTTGGGTTTTGAAAGGATTTGGTGTGTAAGTAAAGTTTTAATCATCACTTATATTACCAAGAGTAGACACTTGGCATTCAAGAGAAAAAGGTGGGCTCTTAGGCCGCCACCTTGTCCCTTACACACACCCAGATCACATTTACATACATATATATGATATATATTAGGCAAGGACATGTAAAATACTGGTTACCGGGTATTTTATCTACCGTTTTAATCCCGTTTTAGTTCGCTTTAAATTATTTTTATCATTCTACAAAAATAATCACACAAAATGTTTAGTAAAATAATTACCAGCTGCCTTGACTGGCTGCGTTGACAGTATTTTGTCTAATATGCGCAGTATCACGCGGTACGCGCTCAAACTCGAATTTCCACACGGATATGATTAAAATTATTATTCTAACCATAACAGATTATTTTTAGGATTTTAACACTGATCGGGTGGTCACCGACGTTCGTTTCGCATTTTAATCGCTACGCGATAAGCGTTTATCTTACCATTGCCAACATAATTTTTAACAAAGTTTAATTTTACCAACACATTAAATTTCACATATAAACATCATAACCAGTCAAATATAGCCCTGTTACCTATTCACAACATGTGATACAATTGTACGGTACGGCCTGAAAAGCCGGGTGTCACAGGCAGCATGCCAAAAACATTTTTATATAGGAAGTACTAGCGGCGTATCCACCATGTTTCGGACATGCCACTTCTGCCTCGTCTTCGGCGTTAGGCTACGTTTCGTATTTTGTTCCTCAAAATAACACTTGTATAGATTACACATAGATTATGATAGAGTGCACATAGATTACACATAGTTTCCACATAGGTTACTAGTTTCCCATAGCTTAGAATTCAACCATCTCCTCACCGGTCTGCAAAACACTAAGTTTCGCATGGAACATGGTACGAAAGTTGGTAATCATGTCTGAAACACTTATATATAGGAAGTACCAGCGGCGTATCCACCATGCTTCAGACACGTCACTTCCACCTCGTATTGCTATGTCATGTTCCGTTTAGTGCTTCACAACCACAATAGCACATAGATTCATCAAGTAGCTCCACATAGTATCATAGTTGATCAAGATTATGAACAAAACTTCATAAATTTAGTTCGATTCTGAGATTAGAATTTGTGTTTTAGATTGCGGACATACGTGCGAATCGTGTGAAAAGCCTCAAAATAAACGAAGAATCAAGTTTAAAACCATAAAAAAACTGAGATAACACAAAAGATAGGCTCATAAAACATAGGATTGTTCCGGGTAGAGGAACGGTGACTAACCAAAGTGATTCGAACCCGTCTCGAATTGAGGCAACGTGTCTTGACTTACTTAGGCAAATACGTCATCGATGTTAGGCCTACGATATTCGTCCTTTCTGTCATTTCACGTTCCTAATTGATTGGAAGTTTCGAGACTTTGGCGAGACATGAAAATATCAAGAAGTGGGACTAGTTATCAAGGTCTGAGTTTCACCTCTGTCTTGACAACATTGTACCCTAATAGCGCCGGTACTTATCAACAGATAAGACCTAATTGATTAACAGTGTTTTAAAAATATCAAGTGTATATTGTATCGGCCTTAGGAAAGGCGTGTAAGTTTAGCATGAAAATGTGTTGCTAGGAAGCAAATACGGTAGAATGCATAAGTCTTAAAAAACAAATAAGAATCAAGATTCCTAGAACTATAGACTAGGGCAAGTATTCCTACTTATCCTAATTCCCTATAGTTATGGCTCTGATACCAATCTGTCACACCCCAACCGATAGTGGAAACATCGGGGTGTGGCACTAAGCGTTCAGATTGCTCACGAGTTTCCGTAACATTAAAAGTTTCATTATAGATTAATTGAGTTTCATGCAAAATTTGTCTAAAACAACATCACCAATAAAGTATCAAATATAACCACAAATCATTGATCAAAAATCTAGATTAAAGTAGGTGGGTTTCTAAGCATCAACCCTAGCTTGATTTCCATGACTCAGCATCCTATCAGCCTGCAACATGTATTAAAATAGAGTCAGTACAAAAATGTACCGGCGAGTATACAAGTTTGAGTATATGGCATAATAGATTCAAAAGACTCATATCCATAATGTAAATGATAAGAAAATAGTTTCAGCCATGCTAGTGTTCGCAGTCCAAGTGATAGCCCAAGTGTCTCGATGCTTTAGTGTTTTCCCAAGAATCAAGGAAAACTAGAATCCTCCTAACAATACCCCCGAGAATAATGGGGAGGTGCATCTCCTATAGCGCTACTATTGTTAAGGCGGAACTACACACTCTGGATTAAACGTTCACATAGCATAAGAATCAAGAATCACAAGTTTCACATACACATAGGATATAGTTTAGATTCAAAAAGTTTCAAGTATCATAGTTTAATAGAATACATGTTGCATCCCAAAGTTTAAAACAAAAAAGGGATCGAGTATACTCACAGTGGTTGCTTAACAGATTAACTGTTATTGGATCAAAGGGAGCTCTTTAGGTTTAGCCTGATTAGATTACAACAGATAAGTGTCGGACAAAACAACGAGACTGCGCAAAGTGTCGGATCAGTCACTGGATCAGATGACAGTTCGATCGGATGGCTATCCGATCGGATTGCCATTCGATTGAGGTGACTGTTGTGAGTGAGGGACGAATTTCCATCCGATCGGATGGTCATCCGTTCGGATGACCATTCGATCGAATGGTCATTCGATCCGAGTGTCAAGATTCCAAATTGTTACCAAGTTTTTGAAAGAGTTTCTAAGTGTTGAAAGATTCCAAGGCACATTGTCACTTTGATCGGATGACAGTTCGATCTGATGGCTATCCGATTAGATTGCCATTCGACGACCAAAGATTCAAGGTTCCAAAGTGTTTAAGGTTAAGTGGCAAGTGTCACCCAATCGGATGGCAGTTCGATCGGATGGCTATCCGATCGGATTGCCATTCGACGATCAAGATTCAAAGTTCCTAAAATGATTAAGGTTACGAGGTAGGTGTCACCTGATCGGATGGCAGTTCGATCAGATGGCTATCCGATCGGATTGCCATTCGACGATCAAGATTCAAAGTTCCTAAAATGATTAAGGTTACGAGGAAGGTGTCACCTGATCGGATGGCAATTCAATCGGATGGCTATCCGATCGGATTGCCATTCGATTGGGTTGTCCTTGTCCCGTTCACAACCTTGTAAAGTTTCTAAGTTTTGCTTCGATGGTGACGACACGGTACGTATTGAGACAATGGTAAACACACACCAATGTACAGCCGTCTTGATCGGATGGGAATCACCCCAGTCCGTCCAGTCGTCTGTTCTTGGCGGTGCTTATGTCGAAATCCGTACTCCGGTCATCTTCTCCGGAAACAATCCATTTCCAAGCTGACTCAAGACTAATCATCAGGTCTTCAGCCCGTTCAGATCCGGATTCCACCATTTTAAGTAAAAAGTTAAGAAAATGAAGAAGATAAACATAAGTTTTTAGCTAAAAAGTCTAGATTTAGTTAAGATTCAGTGTAAAACATATGAAATTCTAAGCTAGATCTCGGCAGGAATGACATCGCACCATAGTTTGTACAAACCACCATGATGACGTCACCCTCAAGAGCTCGAATCTTAGGGATTTCACGGTGAAAGGTGAGATTTCAAAGGAGAATCTCGTAGAGAATAGTGTATAGATCAAAGATGTACAAGAATCTAGTGTAAAACGTACCGAAATCGCCAAGAAATGGAAGAAAAAGAGGAGTGCGTGCGTCTGGATCGAGTGAGGCTGTCACATCATTGAGAATGTGAGAATGATGTGACAGGCCTATTTATAGTGTCAGAGAGAGGGAGAGAGGCGGTGTGCATGGATCAGATGGTGGTTCGATCGAATGGTCATCCGATCGGTTGGTCATTCGATCGGATGGTCATCCGATAGGATTGCCATTCGGTCAATCCCATCCTTTCCGCGTTCCCGTCTTTGTTTCGTTTTGCGAGTTAGATTAAGAGTTGTGTTGTATATTATTGGGTAATAGTATCACATAACTAGATTAACACATTAGTTTCCAAGTTTCATAGATTCCGCCAGTGACAAGTCTCCAGTCTCTCGTTCAACCAAGTCTTAAGTTTCACGAGTCTCAAGAGTCAAGCACCAAAGTATCAAGAGTCAAGAATCTAGATTCCATGTATCAAGTATCAAGAATCATAGTTTCCAAGTACCAAGTATCAAGAATCATAGTGTTAAATATCAAGAGTCAAGATTCAAGCATCAAGAATCTAGTATTAAGAATCAAGCATCATAGCATAAGATTCACCAAGCAATGAAAGTATCAAGGTTCACATAGTTTAGGGACTAAAAGTGACAAAAGCTAAAAGTCTAGGGACGCAGGCGTTACACTTGAGATTCTTCAACATAGTTTAAATATAAACGAATAATTAAAAAAATCTCAATTAAATGTGAGAACTTGAAAATCTCAATTAAAAAAATCTGAAAGTTTTAACTTGAAAATAAAAAATATTTAACTTGAAAATAAGAAATTACTAGGTTAGAACCATATGTATTACACGTGTTAAATAAATGTAATTTTTATACTAAATAATAAAAATATAACTTTAAAAACCTTGTGTATTGTACGAGTTAAATATGTGTATTACACGGGTACAATACACGAGTTTTTTAAAGATATTATTTTTTTTACAATACACGAGTTTTTTAAAAATATTACATTTTTATTATTTAGTATACAAAATTGCATTTATTTAACCCGTGTAATACACATAGTTTTAAAGGTATAACTTTCTTAATTATTTGGTATATACAATTACATTTATTCAACTCGTACACTACACAAGATTTTTAAATACATAACTTTTTTATTGCTTAATATATAAAATTACATTTATTCAACTAGCACAATGCACGAGGTTTTTAAAGTTATATTTTTTATTATTTAGTATAAAAATTACATTTATTTAACCCGTGTATTACACGGGGTTCTAACCTAGTAATTTTTTATTTTCAAGTTAAATATTTTTTATTTTCAAGTTAAAACTTTCAGATTTTTTTAATTGAGATTTTCAAGTTCTCACATTTAATTGATATTTTTTTTATTATTCGTTTATATTTAAACTATGTTGAATGATCTCAAGCCGTGTTGAAAGTTTTCAAGCCGTGTTGAAAGATCTTAAGCCATGCCAAGCCGCTACACTAAAAGATCTCAAGCCGTGTTGAAAGGGCTTAAGCCATGTTGAAAGATCTCAAGTCGTGTTGAAAAGGCTTAAGCCGTCTTCAAATATCTCAAGCCGTGTTAAAAAGGCTTAAGCCATGTTGAAAGATCTCAAATGGACACGTGGCAATCATCGGTTGGTTAAACTGAAAGGATTTTTTGAGCCGTTTCAGCCTTCTTGAAACGGCTCATTGAGAGGTTTCCAATGGCTATTTCAGAAAAGTTGACCAAAGATGGGTGTGGGTCAAGGTCAACGATACAAAGTCCATTGGTTAGGCCCGTCAATAATAATCTAACCAGTGCTCATGATCAACATTAAAATCCAAACCATATCGATGCCACTCTTCACAAAATATCTGGGCTTACTTAGCCCAATAATAATCTTTAGTCTCCTTCTCTAAGCCCAGTTGAGCTTTAGAAACTGATAAGGTGGTGCTTCTTGGAATAGGTTCTTCATGTACAATTCTTGGTATTTTCCAATTCCAATTTTCCTCTTAGATATGAATTAGTGATGCTAGATTCAAGAAATACCCCTTACAAATTGATATACAAAAAATGATAAATCATCTAAAGATATTTAAGTTATTATTATTCCTTTGGCAACACATATATAACATAGACTTGAACATTGATCAAACCTAAAAGTGGTGAGTTTAAATGACAAGGATTAGGATCAAATACAAAGGATCCTAATTGTAAGAAAGATTTATAGAGTGACAAGTGTCCAATAACCTAAAAAAACCCACTACACAAAAAAAACCCCACTACAAAAAAAAAAAAAAAAACCTTAAACATCCACCACCACCAAAAACCTAAACCCCCACCCCCACATCACCCACCCAAAAAAAAAATTTTTTTTTTTTGCCGAGGGGGTGGGGGTTTAGGTTTTTGGGTGGTGGTGGGGTGGCTGTTTAGTTTTTTTTTAGGTTTTTTTTTTTTTTTTGGGGGGGGGGGGGGGGGGGTTAGGTTTTTTTTAGGTTTTTGGGGGTGGGGGGAGGTTAGGTTTTTTGGGGTTTTTTTTGGTGAGGTATAGTTTTTTTTTTTTTTTTTTGCCGCGGGGGGGGGTTGGGGGTGGTTTAGGTTTTTGGGTGGTGGTGGGGTGGGTGTTTAGGTTTTTGGTGGTGATGTAGTGGGTTTTTTAGGTTATTGGACACTTGTCACTCTATAAATCCTTCTTACACTTCTTACAATTAGAAGCCTTTGTAGAATAACTTGACCCTAAATGACAAACACCAAGTGAGGTTTATATGGGATGGACATCAAAACAAAGAGATTTCTTTGTGGTGTGTTGTCAAAAATTACAAATCAATCTGACCAGCCTATATAACGAGGAAGATGTGTGATTAGAACGCGACGAAATTCATTAAGAGTGGAATATCCAGACTGATTTAATATGTTTCTTTATGTAGTATGTTTTGGTTATGTTTTACTTGTTTTAGAGCTCCAAGGATGTATCCTTAACGGACTCTTTGGTTTGTTTGACTCTTGGTTGAGGAGTGTCCTAACTTGGAGGTAGGGGTGTGCACGGTCCGGTTCGGTTCGGTTTTGAGCCGTAACCGTAACCGAAACCGATTTGATCGGTCATTACATATCCTTAACCGATCGGTTCGGTTATTTCGGGTTCGGATAATTCGGTTAATTTTCGGTTAATGTTCGGTTACGGTTCGGTTACGGTTAAATAACCGTTTTTTTTTTTCAATTTTTTTTTTTTATAGTTTGTGTAAGTTGTTGATTGGTAAGTCGTATGAGCAGAGCCGGAAAGCAAGATCGAGCAGCAAGAGCCGAGCAGAGCGTCGAGCCGAGCCTGAAGCAAGGGCCGAGGCGCCGAGCAGTCGAAGCAAGAGCTGAGCAGTCGGAAGCAGTCGAAGCAAGGCCGAGCAGTCGGAGCAGAGAAGCAAGAGCCGACTCGGAGCAGACAAGCGATGTCGAGCAGTCGGAGCAGACTAGCAGAGAAGCAAGGACGTGTTATGTTTTTAGGGTTTCAAACTTTCAAATGGAATTTGGACCTGCCATATGTTTTGTGTTATGTAAAATGGGCTTTTAGTAAGTTGGGTCTAATAAGTAAAACAATGGGCTTCATAAAAACTTAGGACTAGATATAAATATAATCACAAAAACATGCATTGGGCCAATCGGTTCGGTTATGGATAATTCGGTTCGGTAAAATGGGCTTAACCGTAACCGAACCGTTTTTTCGGTTATTATAAAAACGGTTAACCGAACCGTCGGTTAAGGCTCGGTTCGGTTATGTTCGGTTCGGTAATTTCGGTTATTTCGGTTTCGGTTCGGTTATTTCGGTTATATGCACACCCCTACTTGGAGGTGTTTGAGTGTACCCCAAATAACATTTAACGGGTTATGTCCCTACAAACACTAAATGATTACAAACTAAATGAATCATATTTTAGCATTTCATTATAGCGCATGCAAAAGGAAGGAACGGTCATGATTTACAGAATGAAAGAAACATAAAAGAGATCCGAACCATCAATTGATTTATGATAAGAGTTAAAACGTCATGGTTTTTTTTTTAATTACATAACCAGGGGTGGATGCAGACGTGTTTTGAGGGTTCCTGGGAACAAGGGCGCAGGATTTAAGGGGCGGGGAGGGACGCCCGACCCCCCAAACTTTTCGGTCAGTAGTGTTATATATGTACGTTTCGTATAGGATTTTGTAGGTATATACATTTTCGACCCCCCGGTTTTATGAAAAAAAATAAGTATATACGTTTTCGAACCCCCGATTTTAATTTTTTTTTATTTATATAGCCCAAATAAAATATTTAATTATCCCAAATATTATAGCCCAAATCATTATATTTGGTAGAATACTAGAATGTATATTATAGAAACCAAATCAAATCATTATATAGCCCAACTTAAAAGCCCACCATATCCAAAAAAAAAAAAACCCAAATTCGTTTACTTTGGGACATCAACCAGAAGAACATAAGCCACAAGCCAGAATTGCAGAAGGGGGGGGGGGAACGTAGGTTCCATAATTGTTCGACTTTAGCTTCTTGTTCGAGAACAGAAGCCAAAACGCTGCTCGTTGTTGTGGTCTTGTACTCTTGTTCGACTTCTTCAATCTTCATAAGGTTAAAGATATGTGTTTTTATCTTTAGTTTTAATTTAGGGCTGCAATTTATGAGATTTAGGTTGAAATTAGGGGTGAAATTGGTCCGAATTTTTGCCCTAAACTTGTTGAATCTTTTTGTAACTATCTCTAATTTTATTTGTTTAATCTTATTGTGATTTGATTTAAGATAGAAATTAAAGTTTGAAATTTAGGGTGATTTGTTAACTTGTTTTGTTATTAGATTATGTTATGCGAAAGAATAAAACGATAACTGGGGTATGTCCCAATTATGATCTAGTGTAGATTATGTTATGCGAAAGAATAAAATGATAACTTATTTTTTAATGTTTGAGAACGTTTTTTATTTGATATTAATGTTTGACCTGATCCGAATCGAATTACCGACGTCCGACCCGAACATACACCTCAAAACTACGCGATAGAAATTTTTTTTTAGGTCTGTTACCTTCCGACCCGCCGATTTTTTTTTCAAGCTTCGCCACTGCCTGGGAACCCCCTCGGCATGGAAAAATATAGAAAAAAATAGTGTAAGCAAATTTATCAAAAGTAACCCAGTGAAAAAAATCTTGGATCCGTCACTATACATAACAGTTCGCGTTTGAACCTCCTTAGTCTCTTCCAATCATTCAACGAGACAAGAACCTACGAGGGGCGGTGTGAAGCAAATAATGAAGCAATCATCCAATCATAGTCTCATTTTTTGTTTCCATTGATGAACATGAAGGGAACTTGTAAAAATTTGTTAATAATATATGTTTGTTAGGTCAGGTAACATGCATGAGCACATGTTGGTGTGGGGTTTGTGTGTTAACTATATATGTTTAATTGGTAAAGATAAAACCATTTGACATGGAACTAGAAAACGATGAAGGAAAAGAGGAAAAAGGTGATAAAAAAGATGAGTGTGAACGTAGGTAGGACAAAATGAGCCTAATCAAGTTTTGTGGGAGCATGTGGAGCTCATCATATTCATTCTATCATGCATACCTTCACTTAAATCAACAATTTTAATATTAACACGATAACTAAACATCCACCTTTCCCAAATTTCGATGATTGAATCATTGTCAAACGAATCATAAATAAATAAAATATAGTATACATTTAAGACTTATTAAACCGTATAAATCATAATGTTTCTAGTGTTTTACATGTAAGATCCGGTTTTGCATACCAACCAATCTTGTATGTGTTGTACATTACTAGCTCATAAATTTGTTTTTAGTTACATGAGTGAAAACTTCTTAAGAGGTCTTATACTACCCTCGTTTGAGAACGCTTAACTATGGAGGTGTCCTTTCATCCGCAACCATCGAACCCAAAATGTGTTAGTGATATTTGAGACGTGACATCTTTTGTTAACAGAAAATTAAATGATGTGGGATTTGCCTCTCTCTCTCTTTTTTTCTGAACGGTGAACAAACACCCCCCCCGTTCTAAAATGTGGTTATGAAATTCATATATCACCTACTTTGTGGACTTCAACACACATCACATTGATAGTGATAAGAACCTAGTATCACTAAGCCAAGAGACTCCGATATTTTTCCCATTGTGCTAAGAGGATCTTCCTGCATACAATAATTTGCCATATAATAAAGTACAAAAGGAAGGTAAGTGTGTCCATTTTATAAAAATAAAAAATTGCAAGTTAAGACAAGGTGGGACCCATATCGAAGTATAAGACCACACGGTATGGGCGTTCAAAAATGGCTTTGTTGCTTCTCAACACCGTTCACACCGTCCCGCCCATGACGTTTAGGACGACGTTATTGATTAGGCGGGGGAATCTCCACCGGCGTGGATGAGTTTTTGGAGTCGACGTGACACGTGGTTAATGGACGTGGATGTTAGCCGTTTAACCCTGACGGTTAACTTTTAAAATTTTAAAAACTTAACTTTTTTAAAAATTCTAATTTTACACTATAAATACGACCCACTTCTTCATTTTTTTTACAAACTCCACCACTTCACCCAACTTTATACAAACTCTCAACCATTTCCACTTCACCCAAAAGAACCGAGGATGGCAGCCGTTACGTGGACTGAAGAAGAAGATATCGCACTTTGCGAGTCGTGGGTCGAAGCCTTGAGCCACCACACGTCAGGTAGGCGCTCGAGCGGTCCTTTTTGTAGGACAATCCGACAACACTTTCAAGCCTATATCGGTGAGAACAACCGAAATGTCGACGCCCTCTCGTCTCGTTTTAGGACAATCCGTCTTGATTGCGAAAGATTCGAGACGATCCACACCGCCATGGAGCACGAGGGTGGTTACCTTGGGGATGACGACATCATTCAAGTGGCTCTCATCAACTTTAGGCACGAGCACCACCGTGAATTCACGCTCCGCTCGGCGTGGAAAATCATTGGATTTTTTTTATTTAAATTATGTGTTTTTTAGTTTGGTATTTTTATTTTATGTAATGTTATTTATTTTAGTGTTATGTATTTGTTTAACTACTACTAATATTTTTACAAGTTTTTAATACATTTTATATAATTTTAATTATTAAACAATATAAAAGGTGTGTGACACGTGTCAAAAAAACGCCACGTTTCCACACATCATGCCACACCATCTGTTTTAACACCACGCCTCGTTCTGATGCGTGATTCACGTGCCTCATAATGCCCCATCTTCAAGACCCTTCACACCGTATGGTCTAAGATTCACAGAACTTATACAAAAACTCATGGACAAAAATGAAGCACAACTAATAAGATTGATAGAAAAAAATCAAGCATAACATTACAAAATTAATGTCATGGTGCATTAGTCCCATCCCCATATTTGATATATAGAAACGGTCAAACCACCCTAAATTTGTTCATAGTAGTCCCCAAAATCTGAAATAGATTTCATATAATATATGTCTCGCGAAGATTTGCCAATCATTTAGAAGATCTTGTACATGTGCACTAAAATAATTTGACAAGAAACATCTGAATCCAAAGAACGCAACATAATTAGGAGTTCGGTGATGATGATGAATAGCTTGAATGACAATTACGAGTTTTAAAGGGTGGTGCGTCCAACACATGAGGCGTGCTATAGCTTAATTTTATGATCAAGACGAATACTGTGTCTTATAGTACATTGTACACCCTAGTTACTTTAGCTAAGGACAAGACGATTAGTGTGTCTTATATGAGGCGTGCTATAGCTTAATTTTATGATCAAGATACGCTCTATATGTAACCCATTATAAATTTAATTTATCAAACATCAAGTTTATAATTGAGTAACCAAACTTGCAATATGAAGTGATTATTTGTTTCTCATCTTTTCAAATTAATCTTGTGTTTCTTATTTGTTTGTGTCTTTCTTCTCAATTTGATTTAAATTTGCTTTAGCTTGTTTTAACTTCATAATCATTTAAATTATTTAAATTACTGGGACTTCTCTTTTATAATCAAAGAATAGGTTTAGGATCAAATATAAAGGCTTCTAAAAATAAAAAGTGTACAAAGACTTGTAAAAATAAAACCACTACACCAAAAAAAAAACCTAAACACCCACCACCACCCAAAAACCTAAACCCCCAACCCCAAAGTAGCGATTTTTTAAAATAAAATAGAGTAAACTTTCGTTTTGCTCCCTGTGGTTTGGTCACTTTAACGGTTTTGCCCAAAATCTTTAAAAATAGCCATTTTCCTCCAATAGTTTGCTATGGTTTTTCCATTTTGCTTCCCGCCTCTAACTCCATCCAAAATGTTTGTTTTTCCATTTTGCTCCCCGCAGGGAGTAAAATGGAAAAACCATAGCAAACTATTGGAGGAAAATGATTATTTTTAAAGGTTTGAGACAAAACCGTTAAAGTAACCAAACCACAAGGAGCAAAACGGAAGTTTACTCAATAAAATATTAAAAAAATTTAGATTTTTTTAGCATTTAGTTGCGGGGTTTAGTTTTTAGCATTTAGTTTGGGTGTGTGTGTGTGGAGGGGGGTTAGGTTTTTGGGTGGTGGTGGTGTTTAGGTTTTAGCGGTGGTGTAGTGGGTTTTGATTTTAGATTTTTGGACACTTGTTACTCTATAATACCTTCTTACATTTCTTATTTTTAGGAGACTTTATAACACATGCTTTTCGTAGATACGATACTCTAGATATCTTAACTTTCTTCGATACTCCGCATGCCCTAATATACCTCTTTGGCATGTCATCTACATACATCACCCCTCTTCTCTCTCTCTTTCTCCTTCGCGTCTATGAGCTCACATACATCCACATTGCATTTGCTCAGGTAAAGGTTTTCTAGTGCTGATAAATTTCTACTTCTTGTCGGTCTCAACTTTTAATGAGTATAAATTATAGAGTTAATTATTGTTTTCGTCTCTGTGGTTTGTCAAAAATCATTATTTCAGTCCATTAGTTTAAAAATTGCGATTTCAGTCCCTGTGGTTTCACTTTCGTAACCATTTCAGTCCCTGTGATTTCACTTCCGTAAGCATTTCAATCCATTTATTCTGTAAGTACATGGACTGAAATGGTTACTAGGTGGACTGAAATGGTTACGAAAGTGAAACCACAGGGACTGAAATCGCAAGTTTTAAACTAATGGACTGAAATAGTAATTTTTGACAAACCAAATGGACGAAAACAGTAATTAACTCTAAATTATAAAATATAAAAGTTTAACAACTTGCTATTCGAGTAACTTATCCTTTTCGAATTGTAAATGGATTGGATACATAAGCTATATAACATATTCGTACGTTAAAATATTAGTTTTTTTTTCCTATAAAGTGTTTTTTAATGTCTTGGGTTCAAGTTCCATACACAATAGAATTAATAACGTCCTCCATTCTAACAACTAACATTTGATAAATACTTTTAAAAACTGAAACAAAATGTATTGAGTAATTATATAATTATTAAAATAAAATAAAATTCGAAAAACAAAAGCTACTAAAACTATTTTAATCAAGTTACTTAGCATTCACATTCTATCCATCAAAATATGTGAGGGGGGTTTTTATATTATAAAGGGTATAAAAAGTGGTTGTGAGTGGAGGAGAGAGAAAATGTTACTGTTCATCTGTATATTTGGGGGGACACTGTTCACCCAGTATAATTTTTTTAATATATATTGAAAGTGGTTGTGAGTGAAGGAGAGAGAAAAATGTGATGATAATATTATTTAATTGAAAAGGAGAGAGAAAAAGTATTTGTTTTTAGTGGAAATATATTGATATAAGAGTTGTTTTTTAGTGGAATGTATGTATAATTTGATGGTTTGGATGTGAATGCTCAAAGTGCACCTATAAATAATCAATTTATATACTCCACAAGATTCTTCCGGTGTCACCGGTTGCCGGTAATAATACCATATAAAATCATCATAAATAGGCAACCATAATCACCATATTACTCACTTGTCACTAATGCCATTAACAAAGTTGGCATCATGAACCAAAGCTCTAAGTCATCGCCTGAAAACACTAGTACCACCTCTAAACAACCAAAGTTCTTGGGCGTTCGTAGGCGACCGTGGGGACGGTATGCCGCCGAGATAAGAGATCCATCAACCAAACAAAGGCATTGGCTCGGCACTTTTGACACCGCCGAAGAAGCAGCCATTGCCTATGACCGAGCCGCGCGCTCTATGCGCGGCTCACGTGCTCGTACCAACTTTGTATACTCTGACATGCCAGCGGGGTCGTCCGTCACCTCCATTATCTCACCCGACGACCCTTCTTCCGCTTTAACTTTACCACCTCAGCTGCCACTGCCACTGTCATCGCCACCACAGTTTCCAAACAAGCAGGATGATGGTCATCCTTTTGTTCTGGATAATAATTGTAATTATTATTATCAGTTTCAGCAGTTGACTGACGCTGACTGTCAGTCAAGTCAGTCAACTACTGGATTTGGTATGCTGGACGAATATAATTATTCATCCAGCATGATCATGAATAATGATGGTATGTATTCAACTTCCAATGGAGATAATTCATTAATGCATGGATATAATAGTTATGCATGTATTAATGACAGCATTAACGTTGGTGGTAACTTTTCAGGAAGTGAACATGATAATATAACCCAAGGGCAACATCAAGGGGTTATGTTTGGAAACGAGTCGGGTGTACCAACCGCCTTTTCGTCGTATGTGGGATTCGATGGTTACGACTATGTACACAGCCCGCTTTTCGGGCAAATGCCACCGGTTTCGGATCCTTCTGCTGATTCGTTTTCGCTTAGTTCGTCGCCGTTCTTTCAGTGATTGTTTTGTGTTTAATTGTGGGGCTCTTGTAAGGTTGTTAATGGGCACAGAGTGTGAATGCGGTGAACCGGGCCGTCCCTCCATCCCTTTGATCATCGTGACCTACAAGAGAACAGAAGAGAAGAGAAGAGATGCTACTGATGTAATGAGTCAATGACTGAGATACTGTGGGTTTGATTAATTAAGTGTGTGTATTTCTATTGTGTCGTTAATTTGGTATGTACTTGGTCCATGGTTTATGTTTAACTCACTTGAAACTAATGGATCTTAAATGTTTAAAGTTTCTTCTAAAAGCTTATTAAACCAATAGTGGTGTAAGTGAGCCAAAACAAGTTTGTTAAAACTTAAATCAAGTCAAACTTACAATAACTTCAGTCTAAACTTAAATTCAAGCTCAATATAAAAACAAGCAAGCACAAGATTCTTTTATTAAGTTTAAATGATTGTAGTGTTTGAGTGAAGCTCAGGCTATTACACCACTATAAAACACATGAAGGACCTGTATTCCATGACTTTGACATGTATCTGTAAATTCTGACAAACACAAAACGCTACAACACTCTCGCCTGCTTATCAGTGTGTCACACGAACCGAGTAATACTCTAGACACGGCCTCACCTGGTCCAGAGAAACCGGACCTAAACGAGCCATGTCATATTCATACATTACTCCCCCAATCACCAAGGAATTTCTTGACCATCCCAAGCGAAGAATTTGCCATTATCATGCCTTTTGCTGCTCTCAATAATGCTCAAGAGCTTTTGCACCGAGAATTCTTTGGTGAACAGCTTGTCTTTTGGAACATTCTTTTGAAATGGTCTAGAAAGATCCGTGTCCACCGTTCCAGGGTGCAATAGAATGCATATTACCGGATCCTTCTTTCGCGCTAACTCAACAGCAACACACTTGGTCACTGCACATACCAACAAATCAACAATACAGACATTACAGTCAGGCCCGACCCATTTTGACTGCACCAAAAACTACTTATTTTGACCAGTTACCCAACCCGCCTAACCTGCTCATGTTGCAATGTCGGATTCTAAATAAATGTTCTTACACTGGTTAAGTGCAGTCTTGGATGCTCGATATGAATGCCATCCACCTAAACGGTTGTCACCAATTGAGCCAACCCTGGCACTTATGTTAGCCACAACCGCAACATCT
Source organism: Helianthus tuberosus (assembly GCA_030545235.1). Classification (NCBI taxonomy): domain Eukaryota; kingdom Viridiplantae; phylum Streptophyta; class Magnoliopsida; order Asterales; family Asteraceae; genus Helianthus; species Helianthus tuberosus. The sequence continues at coordinate 93,263,610 of CM060406.1, forward strand.
CTTTCGGTTCCAGGGCCACCTCCAACCTTTAACAAAGGCCACATATGCTGCATTTTGTAACCAGCGTTCATCTTTGTCATTTACAAAATATTAAATCCAAAATAAAACTATAAAAGTTCTTTAAAAAAACAGAACTTTTTCCTGAACCAGTCTAATGTTACCTTGGTCACCAAAATAGGACCAACTGTGTTTACATCATAAGCAAGCAGCAATGACGATCTCTCTACTTTGGTCAGAGTTGTTTCTGTCTCCAAGATTATAAAAAAAAATCAAGTATGCCAAATGAAATTGAAGAAAATACTATGAATTGCTGCTGATGAAGATTGGACATAACTATACATACCTGGTTGTAATATATCAGGTATAGAAAGAATGCCAGACGCATTAACAAGAAGATTTAAGTAGCCATACCGCTCACGTATTGCCTTTGCAGAGTCCTGACATGATATTATGTTAGTTCTTTGTCGGTTCATACTAGAGGTGCAATTCCTGACGCGACACAACGCAAAAGACGATCATGATACAAAAATAATCAAGTTTTAGGTTGTCATGTCTAACTAAACGGGTCGTGTTCAGGTTGCCTTATAACCCGTTTAATTAAACATGTCAACCTGTTAACCCATTCAAATTTGGAATGGAAAAAAATGTAAGGCCAATCCGTCAACCCTTTTAACCATTTATCCTCACCCATTTATGACCAATTTAACCCGTTTACAGCCCGTCAACACTTAAACAGATCTAAATTTCTCAAGTCCTACAACACAGAAGTCTTAATTATATATAGTTATGTTATATGTTCATACTGATTCTTCTTCTACAGTTTATTCTGGCAGACCGGTTAAAGAACAAGTGACAAGAAGTAACCTCTATTGTGCTTTCAATTGTAAGATCCAACCTTTGAATATGCAGTCTCTCTGCAAATCTGTTTTTTAACTCAATTAATCCTGCTGCATCATTCGGATTCCGGCATGTAGCAACTACATGTTCTCGAGAATTTCTCTCCAGCAATTGCTTGACCTGTAAACCACACAAATTAAAGTTCTAGGTTTGCTGTGTTAACCACATTCTAAAGAGATTTGAAGCGAATTTAATCCATTAAACCTTCTAACGAAAACAAAAGTACAATTACGGTAAATCATGAATATCTGATTTACAAAAGCAATGAGTGTAAATATTGAAATTCTAGGTTTAAAGCCAGTACTCCAGCCGATTAAAAATAAGAGATAAACAGTGACATTTCAGCCAAATTCGAATTCAAAACAGAATCAGTTATAATATGTAAAATGTTTGCTGTCTTAATCACATTCTACGAAACGATTTCAATCTACTACCTTCAAATTCCAGATCCTTTAACTCTTGTAACGAATAGAACAACTACAAGTCTACAATGCTTGATGATCCGAAGTACATTTACGGTTAATCATGAAATCCGATTCGAAATCAAAATTTCAAAAACACAAACGAATTCAACTAGTAAAAGATTTGCTGTGTTATCCATTAGTGAACTAAATCCTAGTTAGTTACAACAACAATTGAGTGTATAAAAACTTATGTTTGTATAAACGCTTACGAATTCAAGGCCTAGGCCTCTAGAAGCTCCCTGCACCAAGGAAACAGGAGCTTCGTGCTTGGATGCAGATGAGGAAAACGAAGATGCATGTGATTTGACGATGGATGTAAGGTTTGGAGTGGAGAATACGCATCGATTGAGAAGATGAAGCTTCATTTTGCATATATTGGTGATACGACGGAGTGGATTTATTATTGTGACGAAATAGCGTCGGGTTGTGGAAGCTGAATTCATGCCTGCGTGTGTTGTTGATGTGGATTGATTTGCACCATTCGGTTGATGACAAAGGAAATGGCACGGATGCGGTTTACGTGTATTTTTTTAGGTATGCTTTTGCTCAAGAATTTTATATTTTTATTTTACCAATTTTCATTATTTTTCTATATAAAAAAACTTTTTAAAAAAAAATAAATAAAAAATTTTGTAGTGCACATGTGTAATAGTACACATGTGTATTATTACATTTTTTTTCCTGAAAAAAAGTTTTTTATATATAAAAAATAACAATTTTTAATAAAAAAATTGGTATGTTTTTTTAGGCTTTTTTAGTTAGTTTTCGAGTTTTCGCGTTAAAATTGGTTTTCATTTGAAACTTCCCCTATATATATAGTGTGAGGTTCATTGGGGAACACTAAAAAAGTAGGGAACAGTGGGGAACCGACTCAAACGAACTCCGATTGGACTCATTCCAGCGGCGTTGGAACCGGCTCGTCGAACCCTAACTAGGATCTCTTAACCCTAAACCCCAAATCATAACCACTAAACCCTAGATATATTAGGGTTTGGCTTTTAGGTTTTAACTTTAGGGTTTAGCTTTAGGGTTTATAGTTTAGATTTTACAGTTTAGCTTAGGTTTTAGCCTTATTTTTTATGGTTTAGGGTTAAGAGATCTTAGTTAGGGTTCGACGAGCCGGTTCCAACGTCGCTAGAATGAGTCCAATCGGAGTTCGTTTGAGTCGGTTCCCCGCTGTTCCCCACTTTTTAGTGTTCACCAATGAACCCCCTATATATATGTATATAGGGAGCCGCTAAAATGAAAACCACTTCAAGTTGTAAGAACCATGAGAACCACTCTCCACCAATCATATTTTGCCAACAAAAAGGGTAGTTTGGTCATTTACCCCAAATGTCAAATCTCACCCTCCCTCTTCATTTAAATCTCACCCTCTCTCTTCCTTTTAAATATCACACTCTCTCTTCATTCGAATCTCACCCCTTTCTCTTCCTTTTAAATCTCAGTCTTCATCCTCATTTGTATTCCTTTTTAGTCTCAGTCTTCATCCTCGCAACTCCGACCACCGAAGTGAGCTCCGGTCATTCACTCGCCGACACCCTCCCTTCTCCGACAACGACGCACCTAATCCCCTCTTCTTCTTCGGTGAGACCAACGGCGACGGTGGTTATTTCCAGCAGACTACCGACGAGCTCCTCCTCCGACAACCACACCCCTAAAACGAGCATTTTAAACCCCGATTCTGGTATCCTGTTTGGTGGTGGGGGCGTTTGGGGTTGGTGGCTGTAACACCCCGTGTTTCGAAAGTCAAAGTCAAGTCAAGATTGAAGTCAAAGGAAGAAAAGATTGCTAATTGCGATCTGTCATTCCTTGCTCAACTACTGTGTTGACTTCTTTGACTTGTAATCGAATCTATCTATTTATTTGCTTTAGTTGTATTATGTGGAGTATCTATTAATAATCGAGGTTTAATCGTTATTTAATAGCATGTTTGATCAATTTATCGCTTATAGCTATCGCAATCGCAACTCGAATTATGTGTTCTGGATATTGTTTTACGTGTGTGTGCTACCTACGTGTTACTTGTGCATGTTATGTTTATGTTGAGGTGTTAATCGCAATCGAAATCGCAATATATCGTATCGCAATCGAATCGCAAACGCTAAACGCAAGTTAATTATAGTGATTGTATGTTAGATATAGTAGTTATGTTGTTGGTGTAACTAATGGGTAATACTATCGCATCGCTCGCTCGAATCGCATCGCAACGCAACGCTCAACACGCGAATCGAAACGACAAAACTCATCGCGCCGGACAAATGGATCGAGTGGCCATCCGATCGGATTGCCATCCGATTGGGTTGCCATCCGATCGAGTTGTCACCCGATCGGGCTGCAACCCGATCGAGTGGCCACCCGATCGACCAGCCACTTTCCCCACTTTCCTTTTTGGGAAACCCTATAAATACCTACCTGTCACATCTCCCTTGTTCGACCAGCCGACTTCAAGCCCTCATTTCTCTCGATTCTTGTAAGTTTTCAACCTAAATCTTGCACTTCTATGATCTACACGCACTTCTACATCATTTTCACCTTTGAATCTTAACTTTTAACCATAAAATCACCGGATTCAAGGTGTTCGAGGGTGATGTCATCATGAGATTCTTATGAATTCAAAGTTTGGCTTCATTCCACCAAGAACAACTTAGATCTAAAGGATTTCCACATGATTAAACAATGTTTTCGCATAGATCTATACAATCTCATGGTTAAAAGGATTGAGAGAAAGTTTTCCAACTTTCTTTCAACTCTTTTACACTCAATGCACTCAAAACCGATAGAATCGGAGCTTGTTCTGACCTTCTACTCATTCTTAGTAATGTGTTAGTTCCAGATCTGAATTCAATCTAGGAAACTACTGATTTCGGGTTTGAACATGAACAACCAACTCGAACTGTGAACCAGTCGGTCTAGGGTGATTCCTGTTCGGTCGGATCACTTGGGTCGAGGTGGGGGTTCCTGTTGTTTAAGCAAGACATCATAATGCATCGTTCAAATCTGCAAAACTTCAAACGAAATCAAGTGTTAAGACGATCTGACCGTGGGGACGGATTGCCGTCCGATCGGATTGCCACCCGATCGGATTGCCATCTGATCGACCGGCCATCCGATTGGGTTACACTTGGTTCCACACTTAAACTTTTTATTCAAACTTTTCAAAAATTTGAACATTGAACAGATTGCCACCCGATCGGATAGCCATCCGATCGAGCGACCGTCCGATCGTGTGACGTTTAGGACTTTGATACTTAAACAATTTTCAACATGTTCAATGCATACGGATTGCCACCCGATCGGATAGCCATCTGATCGAGTGACCGTCCTGCTGTGAACTTGTTCTCAACTAAGAAGAGTCGCCAATCAGATTGCCGTCCGATCGAACCGGCGTTCGATCGACTGACCTGGAGGGTAGGGATACTTCTCTATTTTTAAAATGCTAAAACGAAAACTTCAAAGGACAAACCATCATACACAAACACATCCTCACCAAACGAGGTGACAATCCAATCGAATGGCCATCCGATCAGATGGCCATCCGAACGGATTGCCACCCGATCGACTGGCCATCCGATCGGATTGCCATCCGATCGGATTCCCATCCGATCCTTGGTACACTTGCACCGTTTTACGTGCCGCTCATCGTTTATGCTATCGTTAACAGTTCAGGCTAATCTTTCTCAGCGCTCCCTTCAATCCAAGGCAGTGTTTATTAAGTTAAACGCTATCTGTGAGTATACTCGGTCCCTTTTTGCTTTATGCACTTTTGGGTGTTACATACGTTACTTATGCTAAATCACATCGAACACACAATGCAACACTATTTATTCGCTGACCTCTAATGCATGTTATACGTGACTTGATGAATGCCTGTTTGTTATGTTAACATATAGATTGCTGTCTACCTGCCTTAGCAACGATAGTACTATAGTTTGGACTCAGCACCTGTTTACTCAGGGGTTGTTAAGGACAATTACTTCACGTGTTCACAGTGGTGAACATGTGTTGCGCACTCGCTACTCACAGTCATTGGTATTGATAGGATCTTTGTCGATAACTTACATGCTTCACATTATACGTTGTACATGCTGGTTATGTGTAAACGATTTCGAACTCTAATATGCTATATCAAACTTGTATGCTCACCTTTACACTATGTGTATTGACCTCTATTTAAACGTATGTGACAGGTGTTTAGGATGCTACCTGCGAGGATGCCTGCTACGTGAAATCGAGTTAGGAAGAGTCTAGAAACAAACGAACAATTTATTTAAATCTGAGTTGTTGAAACATGTTATTGTTTTTGAGATATCGTGGTCTGTAATAACTTAATTTATCTGATGGGTTATGGTATGGGACATAATATTAACTATCTGGTAATGTAGTTGTTATGGAATTTCTCTCGAACAATCTGTTTCGCTCAGTGCCGCGCCCCGATGATTCCGCCATCGGTTGGGGTGTGACAGATTGGTATCAGAGCCATAACTATAGGGAATTAGGCAAGACTCGACCTCGTCCGGGTCGATGTCATAGAACGACCTAGTCTATAGTCTAAGTACCAACAGACCGACTTGTGCATAACCAGTAGGGGTTTTGTACGAGCTTACTCGCTATCTCTCGCTCGAACTCGCTGTACACTACACACTTGCGCGAACATCGTATACTACAGTTCTGCGCAAGATCAGCTTTTCCTAAGGCTGATTACACACACAAACGGATGATCCGGTTAAGATTAGGTGTGAAAACCGCAAACTTCGACGCAAATCTCCTTATCTATCTCGTACGAATTGCTATTCTTACAATAAAACAAGAGAATTTGCGTTAAACCAAGAGTGAAATCCATACTTCGACGCAAATCTCCTTATCTATCTCGTGATTTCATCACACAAGCAGGAACGTAGTCGCTAAGTTAGGGGTGAAACCCGAACCTCGATGACTCGTTCTACTCTTTAATGTGGTTTTACAAAACTCTCACCAATGTCTCGACAAACTCCAACGACTTGAAGTCACACTGTAACTGGAAGGATGCGTGCCGATCGCTCGAATCGAAGCAAGAGCACAGTTCCGAAGGTCAAAGTGTGCACTTACAAGTCCTTGTGAATAGTCGAATCACTTTGGATAGTCAACGTCTACCAGCCGCAGACAATCTATTCTTGATTTCTATGTGTTTCGATTCTGAGCCCGCAACTGCTGACTCTGATATTTGTCGATTTTATGTGGAATTTATGTGTTTTATGTGATTACGTGTTTCGATTTTGGTGACTTACCCATTTTCGCTGTTTATTTCGATCAACACGCACTGCACATCTATCTCAACACGCTAACAAATCACTGGTCATTATTCGCAATCGCTGCTCGATACTCGCAATCGCTGTATTTAATTGCCATACGCGCTGTGAAGGATAGGGAATACGTGCAACATATAGCTAGGTTTCTGTATTCTGACTACCTCATGTGCTTCCGTGCCTTACGTGCCTATGTGTTTCTGTGCTCTACATGATTATGTGCTTATGTGTTTATGTTCCTATGTGAATCTGTGTTTATGTGGATACGTGTTCCTGAGCTTTATGGTAAATCGATAGACTATACTAGGAATAATCGAATAGTGTTTTGAGTCCTATGGCGCTGTCTGATGCAGACAATGTCGTCATCTGGATCTCGCGCTACCCAAGCCGCACGTCGAAAGCAGGCAGATAAACGCCTCGCCTCTATGGTTGCTAAACAAATGGCGAAGGTTATTCCTCAGATCGTTAGTGAACTTCATGAGAATGCAAGCAAATCTTCTGAAGAGTCCAGGACCGATACTCCCAAAGCTACTTTTAGTTTTAAACAGTTCAAAGCCTACGGACCGAAAGAGTTTACTGGTGAAGATGGTCCTACGGCCATGTTCCAATGGTTTGATTCTATCGAAGTCACCCTGCGCCAGAGTGGCTGTCCTGATAATCTCCGTACTCTCAACGCAACTGGCGTCTTCCAGTCCCGCGCTTTAAACTGGTGGACAACCGAGAGGAACAAACACGGAAATGATGCAGCTTATGGGCTATCAAGGGACGAGTTGAAGGACGTGATGATGGAAGAGTTCTGCCCTCCCCATGAGCGCCGAAAGTTGGAGGATGAATTCTGGCACATTAAGCAGAAGGATGGTGACAACGGTGGTTTGACTGCGCGCTTCAAGCAGTTGAGTATTATCTGTCCGAATCAAGTCAAGACGCCATAAATCGCCATCAAAAAGTATATCTGTGCTCTTCCGGATTGCGTGGCTGATTTCGTTCAAGCTGCGAAGACGTTAAAAATTGAATAAACATACTTGTTCGCTGCTGAGATCAACGATAAGCGAGTCAAGTCTGGTGTCTTGGATAAAGCTCCCACGAATCTGCATCAAGCTACTACCGCTTCAACCGCTGAAACCGCCGCCGCTCCTCAGTCATCCAAGCTTTCGAGACGCAAGAGACAGAACAACAGCAGTTCCAGCAACAAGAACTGTGCTGTAACCAATGCTGCCCCACTTCAAGCTGTTCCAGCTCCTCAGCAACACCAACACCGCCAAGTAGTGGCCCCGGTTACCAACGCACCGCCGGCAAAGCGTGCGTATACTGGTCCTCATCCGGTTTGCCCTACTTGTACTTATCACCATCCAGTGGGAATCGCCTGCAGATACTGTGACCATTGCAACATGTACAGCCATTTCACCACCAACTGCCGTACAGGTCCACGTCAAAACCCTGCTCCAACTCAAGGTCAAGCTCTTGCTCATCAAGCTCTCCTTGCTGCTCCTCAAGGCCATCAAGCAGCTCAGGCACCCGCGGTCAATGCTAGAGCTTGCTATGCGTGTGGTGATCCCAACCACTTCACCAACATGTGCCCGAACCGAGTGGTGAAGCAAGAGCCACAACAGCAGCAGCCTCAGCAACAACAACAACCACCAGCACCCCGCGGACGTACTTTCAACATCAATGTCCGTCAAGCTCAAGCCGATAACAACGTGGTGAATGGTACGTTTCTTGTGAATGGTATATATGCTTCGTGTTTGTTTGATACTGGAGCAGATAACTGTTTTGTATCGCTGGAATTCAAAAAGCTCCTCAATCGTAAGCGCGCTCATCTCCCCTCGACGTTCGATGTTGAAGTTGCCACCGGAAGAACCGTCGCTGTCAATTCCATTCTTCGTGATTGTACTCTCGAGCTCAACAATCACGTTTTTCCTGCCGACCTTATTCCGATGCAGCTCGGAAGTTTTGACGTCATAATAGGCATGGACTTTCTTCGTGAAAACCATGCTGAAGTTGTTTGCTTCGACAAGATGATTCGATTCTCGATCGCTAATGGTGATCAATTGTGTGTTTACGGTGAAGTCGCGTCAAAGAAACTCCAACTCATGTCGTGTGTCCAGGCTAGCAAGTATCTCCGCAAGGAATACCAAGCTTTCTTGGCACACATTGTAGTAGCGGAGAAAAAAGAAGTTAAGGAGGTGGATCAGGTCCCCATTGTTTGTGAATTTCCTAACGTATTTCCAGATAATCTACCGGGATTACCTCCCGCTCGTGATATCGATTTCAGAATCGACCTCATTCCTGGAGCCAACCCTGTTGCTAAAGCGCGTTATCGTCTCGCTCCTTCTAAAATGCGTGAACTCTCAAGTCAGCTCCAGGAACTTCTTGAGAAAGACTTTATTCGCCCTAGCACCTCTCCATGGGGCGCGCCTGTCCTTTTCGTCAAAAAGAAGGATGGATCGTTTAGGATGTGCATTGACTATAGGGAGTTGAATAAGTTGACAATCAAGAACCGCTATCCCTTGCCCCGAATCAATGATTTATTTGATCAGCTACAAGGTGCTACGTGTTTTTCAAAGATCGATCTACGCTCAGGCTATCACCAATTTCGCATTCAAGAGGAGGATATACCTAAAACAACGTTTTGAACCCGCTATGGTCACTATGAGTTCGTTGTCATGCCTTTTGGTTTGACTAACGCTCCTGCAATTTTCATGGATTTGATGAATCGAGTGTGCAAACCCTTCCTTGATCGCTTCGTAATCGTATTAATCGACGATATCCTGATCTATTCCCAATCAAAAGCCGAACACTCGCAGCATCTACGTTTGGTTCTTGAGTTACTCTAGGGAAACCGTCTCTACGCCAAGTTCTCCAAGTGCGAATTTTGGCTAGAGGAGGTCCAATTCTTGGGTCACATTGTCAATAGTCAAGGTATTCACGTTGACCCTGCGAAGATCGAAGTTGTTAAGAGTTGGGTCACACCCAAGAATCTGTCTGAAGTCCGCTCTTTTCTCGGACTGGCAGGCTATTACCATCGTTTTATCGAAGGTTTTTCTAAGATCGCCATGCCGTTAACCTCTCTTACGCATAAGGATAAACCTTTTGTTTGGGGAACTAAACAGGAGGAAGCCTTTCAAACCCTCAAGACCATGCTTTCCAATGCTCCCGTGCTCACACTGCCCAACGGAAACGACAACTTCGTAGTTTACTGCGATGCCTCGAACCTTGGTCTTGGTTGTGTTCTCATGCAACGAGACAAGGTTATCACGTACGCTTCTCGACAGCTCAAGATCCACGAGAAGAACTACACCACACACGACCTCGAGCTTGGCACAGTTGTTTTTGCGTTAAAGATTTGGCGACACTACCTTTATGGTACCAAGTGTACGATCTTCACCGATCATAGGAGCCTACAACATATCTTTGACCAGAAGGAACTGAATACGCGTCAACGCTGGTGGGTAGAACTGCTCAACGATTATGACTGTGAGATCCGTTACCATCCAGGCAAAGCAAATGTCATTGCCGATGCTCTCAGTCGACGAAGCTACTTGCTTAGCGTTCGTAACTCCCAAGCCCAGTTTAATCTCGAAGCTCTTATTCGTGACGCGCAGCATGCTTGTTTTACAGAGCGAAATTTGAAGAAAGAAAGGATTCTAAACGATGGCGCCCAACTCGAGAACAAATCGAATGGTTTCTTTCATTACTTGGAACGAATCTGGATTCCCAAGCATACGGACTTGCGACAACTTCTGATGGATGAAGCCCACAAATCTCGATATTCTATTCATCCCGGTGCTGACAAGATGTACCAGGACATGCGCTACAAGTACTGGTGGCCGGGCATGAAAAAGGATATCGCTATCTATGTTTCGAAATGCCTGACCTGTTCCAAGGTAAAGGCTGAGCATCAAAGACCCTCTGGCTTACTCGTTCAACCCGAGATCCCGATGTGGAAATGGGAGAGTATAGCCATGGACTTCATAACGAAACTTCCACGTACTCAATCTGGTCATGATAGCATTTGGGTTGTGGTTGACTGTTTAACCAAGTCAGCTCACTTCCTCCCGATACGAGAAGACTTTAAGGTAGAAAGATTAGCCCGCATCTACACCAACGAGATCATTAGTCGACATGGGACGCCTCGTGACATCATTTCTGACCGTGACGGTCGGTTTACCTCACGTTTTTAGGAATCATTTCAATCTGGTCTTGGTACTACTCTTAATTTAAGTACTGCTTTCCATCCCCAAACCGACGGTTAGACTGAAAGAACGATTCGTACCCTTGAAGACATGCTCCGTTCGTGTGTCATAGATTTCGGTGGTAATTGGGACGCGTACTTACCTTTGGTCGAATTCTCATACAATAACAGTTATCATTCTAGCATACAAATGGCACCATTTGAGGCTTTATACGGAAGGAAATGTCGATTGCCTATTGTATGGCACGA